>OU974071.1:5376740-6076740 GCA_918843875.1 Diadumene lineata
CTGACAGTTTGTTTGTAGTCGTCTGTAATTTATGTGCTGGTATTTCTGTATTTCCACAGGTTAAGGCCTCGTATAACGCCAGATGGATAAAAACATATTGTTCCTGTAATAGTGGATAATTAAAAGTTCAAATCAAACTATCTACGGCTTAGTTTATAGGTCAAACTTCACATGTGACGACATTAATATAATACGATCATATAATGAGCACAAACAAAAATTTGGAGAAGTTTGGGTTCGATACAACACATGTGAGGTTCGTTTTATAAACTAGGAATTATGAAGTCATATATATTTTTTCGGTATTGCATACACCTCAGTTAAAATAAGACTGCAATTTGTTAGATATGTTGATGGTCAAATGAGGACACAGGCTAAATAAAAAATGATTTGCAAACTTTATCTTTTTCTTCTCTTCACTATGAAATTGTAACATACAGCTGCACACCAAATGCAGCCTCACATGAGTTATGAAGAAAAAATACAAATATAACCTTAGAGCGAATATTTTTATAGGTAGCTACTTTGTGGTGGAATATAACTTACATCGGTCTGTACCATATAGGGTCTATCTCTTCTTATTGCAGTGACATAGTCTGATATATTGATGTTCTCGAGGCGTTTAGCTCGTTCCAACATGGCGTCGATCACTATATAAGCGCCAGTGCGTCCAACACCAGCACTACAGGAATAAAAAACAACGAAAACTGTTTTTAATTAATTTATTTGCTTGTTTGATCCTTTGTTTGTTTGTATTTCGCCTATTGCTTCACCACTGGTTCACCTGTCTGCCTGCTTGTCTGTTTGTCCGTCTGTCTTTCCGGTCCGGTCTGCCTGCTTGTTCTCTGTAAGTCTCTCTGTAAGACTGTTCTAAAGTCAGTCAGTCAGTCGTTCTGTCTGTCTGTTGAGTGTCTGTTCAAAATTCTGTCTGTCTGTCTGTCTGCCTGCCTGCCTGCCTGTCTGTTGTAAGTCTTCTTGAAAGTCTGTCTGTCTGTCTGTCCGTATGTCTTTCTGTCTATCTGTCTGTCTGTCCGTCTGTCGTACCTGCAGTGCACTACCAATGCTCCAGCATGGTCAGGGTTGGTAGATCTAACGTGTCGTCTCAGTCCTAACACAGCAGTAGAATAATGAGGGACACCTTTGTCCGGCCAGACATTGAACTGGAAATGATTGACTTGGCGACTTTCATTAGTATTGGCCTGTTGTTATATAAAGCAAATAGAAAAGAAGCAATTAACAATATCTTTATCGTCATCATCAACATTATTACCACCATGATTTGTTATTAGTTTTACATCATCATCATCATCATCAACACCATCGACTACCGTACCTTTGATATTTGTATAGTTCTAAGCGTGTAATCAGGGAATACTGCAGCCTTGTTTGTAGTTACTGTCAGATCGCGGTGGGTTTCACTAGTATCAGGCCAATATTGATGACACTTTGTCTAAAAAACGCATTTTTATTTAGAGATAAAAACCAGTAAGATACTCGAGTAACTAGACGATCAATGATCGCTCACATGGGCTCCCAGTCTTACAATTTTGACACAACTCGACTACAATATTAATATTATGATACAAATACTTAGCATAGCGATATCTAACGTCTTCCACCTTTATTAACACTACAACATCATAATTACAATTCTTATTGACGTTGCATAAAGATGATATGTAATCTTTTCGAAAACATGACATTCACCTAGACTATGTGAAAAGGAGAGCATAACAATACGACAGTAATATCACGAGAGTTAAAAAAATTGTGCCGTAAATCCCCGAGTATATAAAGTAACAAATACTATCAAAACGAATATATGCTTATTAATACTCACTGCATGGAATATATTTAGTAAGTCATAGAAACTTCGGAAAACGACTTTTAGACGATAAATTATCCAATATGTCGGCTTTCTTGTTGACCTTAGTTGACTAATCTTCTGTAGGGTAAGTTGTTTCGAGATTTTTGACGTCAAGTGCATCTAATTTCTCTATTTCATCATACATGCAATCAGTCTTCATGTCAGTTGTTGTCATTTTGACAATAATATTGTACTTGTCAGTGATATTTGTGATATTTTTCTCATTTGAATATGCTTCACCTCGTTAGGACTAGTACGTCTAGTAAAAACTTTGCTATCAATGCTGCTATCAGGTTCGTGGACCGGCCCGTTCCGAAAAGTCAGCTTTTTAGGCTTGATTTCCTTCTTGGTTAACAGGTTTTTGCTAAATTTTTCGACGTTGCTTTACTCCGACTGCTAATCGCCCTGAAATCGGTGGTCGACTCGAAAGTAAACGAAGCAAACGAAGCACATCCGAGTGCTAACCGTACTGACTCGGGTGACTCGAAAGGTAACGAAGCTCATCCGTGTGCTGACTCGGGACCATTCGGGACTTTTGAAGCGTAATAGTCACGACAGCATATAGAGAATTTGTCTGCCCATTTCTTAAGTTAATGGTAGAAGCCGCTATAATCACGCGAAAAAAAATACCTTCTAAATCCCTTTTAATCCCAATTCACAAAAGCGATACTTCAGGTGACGAAAGTCTCTGTTCCAACCATACAGTGATTGGCCGTTATTTCCGTACGGCTTATTATAGTTCTTGTTGGACATTAGCATAACAATTTGTTTGTTTATAACCATGAAGTATCTGCAAGATTCTGCAATATGGCCGCTTTCACAACGAGACTAGGTCATCTTTGACTGCCGATCAAAGATTTTGGCCAAAACTCTATTGAAAACCAAAAGTATAATACTAGTCTAAGATTATTAAAGAAAGCATACCAAGGAAAATCTTCTCCGTGCTTGAGTTAAAGTTTATATTTAGTGAAGATAGAAGTATATCAACAAAAGCCCGACCAGAAAATTACAAAATTTGGTGGTTCATCTGTGTTTTCACAATTATTTGGATTAATCAAGATCATTCTAACCTAATTTCAGGTTCGGTATTCAAATCAGTCGAAATTGCTTGAGAGGAGAAACACAACCATGGCGTCAACAAATATCGCAATATCACGTTTTGGCCAATCTTTCTTTAAAAAATAACAATGCTGTGATGTAGAATGTGGTTTGACGACTCGCATCAGTTATATTTAGCTTCGGCGCAGCCCCTCAAACATACCGCTTATCAAGAAGGAAAGTTGACCAAAACTTGCAAAATGCGCAAATAATCTGCTCATCACCCCACAAAATCGATCCTCAATAAGAAATCATTCTGTACCACACAATTCTCATGACCTTTGATTCTTAATCTGTGGAAAAAGTTTTCTGCTATTTCTTTTATTATGGCAGCAGTCCTCACACGAATGCAGTAGGTTTGTGTTTTTCTTCTTCGTTTTGCGGACTTTTGCTCAAAAATATTTTGAGATCAAAAACCTCCACATTTACTTGACTTAGTCACAGCACCTTACAAAGTGATAGACTTTAAGTATCCATTTATATTTTCCTAAATTGAAGATCACTAAGATTGCGATTGGAACTCAAAAGTTCCCCGGTCGTAGAAAAAAATGTAAACATGACCGCGAGCTAAAATTTTCTGACATGCGCAGACAAATTCTCTATATGCTATCCGTGTGCTGACTCGGGACCATTCGCGACTTTTGAAGCGTAATAGTCACGACAGGTCCATTGGTAATTTAATATTGTTTTAAATTGTTTTCTAAATTAATTCAAACGTTTATGCTTTTGCGTTCAATTTGATATAACATGCATTTTAGTTGTGTAAATTTTGATATCTCTTAGGTACACACTGAAAATCACTTTGGGTGAATGGACAAACTGGTTTAATCTAGAAAAAATTCAGCTAATGATTTACCACATTCTTTCATCTGCACCAAAACCGTTTATAAGAGGGAGTCAGGTAATAAATGTTTAATTGTCGTCACTAAGAGCATTACTTTTTGTCCTTCCTTCAGGTTAGTCAGCATAACTATTGTAAATGTGTTCTGTTCCCATATCATCTGCCAGAAGTCGGCTACGGTTTCTGGTTTTGGACCTGCACAATATAATAACATATGGTGAAGGATGTATGTTTTCTCTTTTAATTACACTGCATTTCTGGAAGCACAAGAGCACGTTTTGGTCTTTATTGTAAGGGCTTGCAATTTATTTATCAAGTTTCGTATATATATAGTCGGCCTCTACAAGATTATTTTAAAACTCATGAATAATTAATGAGTGATTTTCAAAACTGTTGCTGTTACTGTGGTCTCCCTCGTATCTGTTTCCGGACTGGAGTTACTGGGCTGGAGATTTTTTCGACCAGACCGGAAACGGATATTGCATATAACAAGTTTTCAGCTTTCTTGTTTTAAATACAAAGCTGCACATATTATATAGTTACAAAGTTTGTTATAAGAAATCCATGCCGAGTATTTGTAGATCTGAAACGACTTCTAATCATATAAAATCAACGCAGCTTTGTATATTGGCAACTCAACAACAACTCAAGAATTTTCATAATTTTATCGGGAGATTAAGGAAGAGTTTTAAGTTTTTGTAAAATAAAGATAAATAAGGATTTCTGATTGATCTGCTTTGAAAATTACTCATTAATTATTCATGAGTTTTACTAACATTAATCATACATAATCTAATGAACCATCATATCTAAAATAAGAGATAGTTGTATGACCTACCCTGCGTTGCGATGTAAGTCTTCTCATCTCCGTTATAGCCCTAAATAAAATAAACAACGAATATCTAGTCTGTCCAGTCTGTCCATCTATAATAAAGCTCGTGATTCATCTTGGTTCCAAAGTTTTAAAAGCACATCTATTAAAGTAGATGTGCTTTTGAGTGCTACGTTAAACTATCTGCACTGAATTCCCGTCACATATGTGCAATTATGAATAAAGCCATGTTGCTCAGGGTGGAACCTATTTACTTTTGGGAAAGGCCTGATTTATTTTTATAGAATATCAGTCAATGTAACCTTACTGGAATCTGTAAGTTCCCCCCCCCCCCCCTTTGGAAATCTTTGGATCCACAGCTATTGCTTTCTATGCCTTTTTTAAGGCGATGCCTTGGTTTGCTGGTCCCTATCTGACGATCTTGAATCTATCATTGTAGTGTTGGGATCCCTGTGTCATATACGGTCAGACTCCCATGGTCGGACTGATCGGAGAGCACATCGTTTGAAAAAAGGGACCAAACTGTTTTTATCTTAAAAGATTTGAACTCACTGGTTGACTGATTTACATGAGTTCTAAAATCATACCATATTCGCTGTAATTTACGTACGTATCCCATACGTAACGTGCGTATTAATAATAATGGCATTGATGATAATAATGATGATGATAATGAGGACGATAATGATGACGTACCTTTATAAACGATGCGTTTACGTAGTCAGAATTCTCGTCATTAAGCAGTGGAGTGAGCATTACACGAGAATGATCATCTGAAACGAATTGAGGGGAATTCAATATACTATACTTAATTGATATGAAAACGGAGGAGATAGTGATGTTTCTCCGTGATTTTATAAGGATTTCAGAAGCTGTAAATTTATGAAAATTAAGTTCTAAACAGAAAAGACAATTTGAAATAGGTAAAGTCAATAGTCAGATTAAACAACAAGCAACTAATACTCTTTCTGGATTAACCTAAAATTATCTACATAACACATATTGCTCTGAATTTCAAGTAGTTGGCATAACATGAGAAAACGGTACTGTTCATCAGTTATGGAACATGAACTGTTTCCCTCATGTAAAGCGCCTTATAACTTACACGTCACGATGTTAGCATAACGGTTTTTCTTCTTGTTGGCTTGTTTCTTGGCCAGCTCCACTGGGTATACATGAGTGTTTAACAAACTCTGAAATTCAAAAAATACGACATATTTAGTTTGCTTTTGATTTTTTTGGGACAACCATCAAACAATCGGTTATTTAAAATAAAATAAAATAAATACCTGCGGATGTATGTCTGAAAAAACACTGAATTTTGTACTGGATTTTGCAGATTCATTAGTAGAGCAAACACAGTAAAACCATGAAATAAAAACAAACTAAATACTAACAAATAGTAGCTATTTAGTAACTAGTCATCGCTATCACTCAACCAGAAAACAGTACTCAAACAAAGGAAAAAGCAATATTCTGTTTGAGCGAGAGGGACACACAGTTACTAAATAGCTACTATTTGGTAGTGTTTAGTTTGTTTTTATTTCATGGTTTTCCTGCGCGTTTTTCCTATCCCCCCATAGTGATCAAAACCAACCCGTGACGTCATCATGTAATTGGCCATGGACAACAGTTCTAACCTTGAATTCGTCTTTTAGCTCCTCATAGTTAGTTGCCTTTAGTGTTCTCATGTATTCTAGGAATTGTTTTTTTGTCATTGCTCTTACATCTGCGTCTCGTGCTTCATCATATATATCATCATCGTTTGTTACACCTGATGAAATAGAATTACTCAAATATAAAAATGATGATGATGATGATGACGATGGTAATGATGGTTGAGGAGTTGCCGATGTTTAGGAGGGTGGTGACGTATGATGGTGGTTCAAGTTGTAGTAATGCACCTGCCTTCACATACCTATTTCAACAAATCCTGTCGGAGAAAAATTGGAGAAAGCAAGGAATTATGTGCAAAAATTCTTTGTGTAAATATCTTGCTGCAATTGATTAAAAGTCCATAACCACCTGTCGAACGCCCATGGACCTTTTATCAAGTCAGCGTTATTGAATATGTTCTTACATTGCTGCTTATTTATCAATATTTTTTGAATACATGATTTCTTTCGGTTGCGTTATCGCATTTCTCTTCGACAACATTGAAATAAGTGTATTCAAAATAAAAATAGTCAAGGATAAGAAAGCTAATCAAATACAATAAATAAGTAAACGTCAACAGTACAGTCATTGTCAAACAAACAAAGACATCCCCCTACCGCCCCATTAGTTGATAATACCCACTTGAAGCTAGTCCAACATTGACATACTGCGGCTTCTCTTCTTGGTTGATGCGTTGTTTTTTAGAACAGGTTCCGTCTTGGGATATAAGGTGAGAACTACTTTCATTAACACCATCAGTTTCATTGATAACATCATCTAGAGGCATGTGAGAACACTCTTCACTTTTTCGCTTGTCTCGATTACTGAAAATAGAACAAAGTTTACATCAGGTTTTGCTTTTTGACTATGTGTACATGTATTTACAAGGATAAAAGTCGAAAACCTTTTATTTTTTTTTTAAATTAACAATTTAACAACTATTGTTATCCTTGTAAATACTCACATGAGATTGTTATGTGTTTTTGTAAGTTCGATCTTCAGATCAAAAATTAAACAACATGTATCTTGTTTAATTTGTTTGAATTTGTTACATGATGGGTGCGAATTTAAAATCTATTTTGATGCTAGAACTTCTTTCTATTTTTGTCACTTTGTTTAAATTCAGCCTTCCCTCTGGAATTGTTTGGTTTTTTTGTGTTTTTGTGTTTTTGTGTGTGTGTGTGTGTGTGTGTGTTTTTTTTTTTTTTTTTTTTTGTGTGTGTGTGTGTGTGTGTGCGTGTTTTTCTGACCTTGATTTATTGTTAGCGACAGATGTGGGTTAGTTAAGTTATAAAAATATTAAAAGAATATTGAGTTACACTTCAGAGATTTTTATTTGAAAAACGAGCACAGATTTTGCGCCCTCAAATTACCACCTGTCTCATCTATTTGGTTTTGTTGTTGTATGTGCTGTTGTTCGTTGTATATCATTTCGTGACTGTGGCCCTAATAGATTGCGTTCTTATTTATAATTATGTTAAAAACAAAATCTGTGTGTAATGGTATTTGAAATGGGGCGAACTGAGGGACAAAATACATATAATACATTATAATATAATATAGCAAATATAACTAACTATATAAATTTGACGTCGATTTTTTTACCTATTTTGTTTTTATTTTGTCTGTCCGTCTGTCTGTTTGAAAAAAAAAAAAAAATTTCGCTATGTTGTGCAATCCCAATTCAATGTTATCCAAGCTAAATTGATATCGTTTTTTTCATAAAAGCAAACATGTTCATTATATAAAAACTATTCATAGTTATCATCCTTATATTTTGTTACAGTACATTCTCACATATAAGAAACACCTGCTTTGCGAGTACAGGCTGATTGTGTTCTTTTATAATGTAATCATGTGATCAACATTTACTTGTCTCCGGTTTAGATTAATGCCTTCGTTGGAAAGACATTTAGAGATCGCTCAAGAACGACAACAAAGCAATGTTCGATGTTTAAGACTGTGAGGTAATATGAAAGCGTAAAATTTGAAAACGTTTTTTTCAAATCAACATAAAACACTTTTAAGTCTTCAGACGTTGTATAGTTAAAGCCTGGTTTCCATATAATCGCCACAATCGCCACGATCCGAGCGATCCCAGCGATCGAGATCGCCACAGTCGCCACAGTGGCCACGATCGCTCAGATCGCTGAACTAGTGGTTTCCATATAATCGCTGCGATCGCTCGTCACTTTTTCCGGCGATTGTGGCGATCGTAGCGATTATATGGAAACCAGGCTTAAGAAATTAAACATCACTTACATATTTAATACGCTGAAATTATAAAAGTAAGGCAACTATAGTTTCAAGAAATTATGTTTTAGCTATATAATGACAAGTAACGAAATCGTTCTTATTTTATGTTACACCTCAGTGGACTCAATATTATGGAGCCTCTTCTTGTTCTGATGGTGCTTCTCATCATCACCTCCAAAACGAGTGCACAATTCGAGTGTATAGGTACTTGCTATTCTGGTCGAATGCTGCCAGATGCCAAAGACACATTCCATGGAAAACATCTCAAGGGATTCTCCTACAAGAACATTACCACTGATGACCCAAGGAAGTGCTACTCATCTTGTACCCAAGATTGTCGCTGTAAGGCGTGTCAGATGAAAGATGCAAGATGTGAGCTACTGGAAGAGGACAAGAATTCCAAGGCGGACAATTTTACAGTTCAGGCAGGATACGTGTACTATGATCTCGTGCAGACCATGTATAAAGGGGTAAGTTTCGATTGCAAAAATGTCAAGACAAGAATATCAAATGTTCTTGCCGAGAAACCTCTCCAAGCCTAAAACCCTCTCCATGTCTACTTTTACGTGTGAGTGCTTTACCACTGTAAGGAACACTAAATCTAATTCCAATGTTAGCCCATGCACCATGAAATTATCCTGCAATGCCTGGACCTTAGTTCAACCCTGCAATAACTGATCCTGGCTAACACTATGATCCCCATGGTTCTTATCGTATGATCGCAAATACCAACTAAGTGTTATGGCTGATCCCAAGACTGTTGTCCCAAAGCCTGCATGTGATCGATGATCTTGCACCTTTGGTTCCTATTCTGTGATCACTTTATTTTAGCCTGTGGTTATTTCTACCGATCTCAATAGTGAGATTCCTTATCCCACGTACCATTTCACGAATCTGTTTCTTGATCAAATTAACCTTATTGCTTTGTTATGTCTAGAAATCTCACATGGTTCCACCAGGCGCCTGTCTAAACGGCTGCTGTCAATCTCAGCCTTGTATGAACGGTGGGACATGTATAGAGCATTGTGAAACCCCCAAAAAGAAGTTCACTTGCAAATGCAAACAGCCATTTATGGGAAGGGTGTGTAAAAAGAAAGTCCTCAGATCTTGTCTTGATGTTTTAAGTGCTTCCCAACCAGCCGTTATACCAGCTAATGGTTTCTACACCTTCTTGCGTGAAGATACGGGCGTGGAATTAAAACTGTACTGTGCATTTACTAGCCCTAGTCAGGCGTGGACGTTGTTAGAAAGCTTCTCAAAATCTGTGACTATCTTTACCTTTGTGTCATTTGGCCAAGACTATGGTGGTTATACACAAGATCCCTTCAACTGGAAAGTCTACAGACTTGGCTCTTCTGATATCAGATATGTAAAGAATAGAGCTACGATGTTCATGGCGACTTGTAACTTCCCTCAGAGAACCACTACCTACTTTGATCGCGATTACCTCTTTGGTTATCTGAGTGAGTTAGACATTACCGCTGACATAACAGATCTTCAAAGGTGCATCAGGTTCGCCAAGGCTAACTTAAGAGGCCATTCTTACATCAATCGGACGTTACCAGTTTTCCACAGTCATAGTTTACATATTCATATCGACGTAATGTTTTGGCCTCACTGTGAAGTCACTACAGTACCTAATTCAGTACCATATGAGGATTTATTTGGATATTATTTGACAACCAATACAAACTTTGGTTGTACTGCCACTGCAGACAATACCACCCAATGGTGGGTAGGCCAAGAACTGAAAAGACACTCTCAGACACAAGCTGACAGGTTGTACTAGCCAATAGTCGATAGGCCAGGAACTGTAAAGACACTATCAAACACAAGCTGACAGGCTGTTCCACCCAATAGTGGGTAGGCCAGGAACTGTAAAGACACTATCGGATACAAGCTGACAGGCTGCACCACCCAATGGTGGGTAGGCCAGGAACTGTAAAGACACTATTAGACACAAGCTGACAGGTTGTACCACTCGATAGTGGGTAGGCCAGGAACTGTAAAGACACTATCGGATACAAGCTGGCAGGCTGCACCACCCAATAGTGGGTAGGCCAGGAACTGTAAAGACACTATCAGACACAAGCTGACAGGTTGTACCAGCCAATAGTCGGTAGGCCAGGAACTGTAAAGACACTATTGGATACAAGCTAACATGTTGTACCACCCAATAGTGGGTAGGCCATGAACTGTAAAGACACTCAAACACAAGCTAACATGTTGTACCACCCAATAGTGGGTAGGCCATGAACTGTAAAGACACTCAAACACAAGCTGACAGGTTGTACCAACCAATAGTGGATAGGCCAGGAACTGTAAAGACACTATCAGACACAAGCTGACAGGTTGTACCAACCAACAGTGGATAGGCCAGGAACTGTAAAGAAACTATCAGACACAAACGGACAGGTTGTACCAACCAACAGTGGATAGGCCAGGAACTGTAAAGACACTATTGGATACAAGCTAACATGTTGTACCACCCAATAGTGGGTAGGCCATGAACTGTAAAGACACTCAAACACAAGCTGACAGGCTGTACCACCCAATAGAATACCGTGAATAATTGAATACCGTGTAATTTTTGGAACTGCACAAATTGTTTGAGCTAGTATTAATTGTTTGTGGGCAACCATGGTCCGACCAAGAGGCTTTTTTCCTCACTGCCCAAATATATATACGCTACCTCGCAGATAAACTATAAGAGTATCACTTGATTGATTTTCAAAATCAGTAGCTTTTCAAGACATTAGAGTCGTTTTCGCATGATTAAGAAACAGTACGGTTACGATACGGCTATCATATGACAGAAAATTTGAATATTTTTTTTTAAAACTACGGTTACCACCATACGATACGGTACTGTTTCCCACTCATACCAAAAGGCCTCTATGTAGACATACCGTTTGTATTTAAATACAAGCAGTGCTACAATTATAATGATCACCAGCAAAGCAATTACAACACCAGCAGCCACCCCACCACTTGATGAACTGGTCTCTGACTTGGCTTTTTTTGTCGCCTCTGGAGAATAATAATATTGATAACATTTATATAACGCAAATTACATATAAAGAGATACATAAATATCAAAATCAGTGAGATGTTGAGGATATGCACAGCATGAGACTTTAAACATAAACGAACAAGTTTTCGTCATAATTAATTAATCATAATTATTACCTTGTAATTGTCTTGTATGAGACGCCATTTTGGTAAGCATATAATTAGAGAAATTATAGTACAAAATGCAATGTTTCAGGTTTATTCTGATACCAATATCAAGCAAATCAATACAATTTCTGTCCAAACCTTTAAAGATATATTTTAATAAGTAATACATATGTTTATTTGTGTTGACTTACCTGGAGATAATTTGATTGTCGCAACATGTGCAATATCACTTGAGTAAAGTTTCTGAAACCAGACAATAACAGTGCAACGTAGTAAACAAGTGACAAAATACAACCCTAGAATGCACGGAACATTTATTTTGTTTTATCTTAATTTAAAAAAAATAGAAGAGGTTAGAAATGTTAGGAAAAATCTAAGCCAACTGGGACAACGATACTTTGTATCAAGAATAAAAGATCACAATACGGAGGTTAGAAATATTGAAAAGTTAAACTAAAGAAGAAAGAAAGGGAGTAATGGAGTGAATACAAAAACAAATGTTTTATATGTATATAAATATATAAGCAAGAACACAAACCAAGTTAGACTCAAATGAACAGCTGAAAAAAAACAATAGCATACAAAATAACAAACACATAGAAATAGAAATAAAAACATAAAAATACAAAAATACAAATATATGAACAAAAAACATGACAACCAACAGTCTGAAGTTCAAAACAATATTCAAAAAAAAGAAGCATGTATACAAATGCCTGAATATTTACTGACCCCTTCATCGCTAGTTGTTATCGCCCTCTCTGCAATGGTATGCGTTCCGGCTCCTTTCTTTAGGGGTACGTTCTTGTATCCATTATAAATCTTATTATCTCCTATGATAAATACTCCTTTGGAGGATTTTAGTTGATTTGGTGATAGTTGAGCTGTAATATAAAACGATTGACCCTTTTTCCTGGAATCTTCGTAGTTACTAATGTTAACTGGTAGTTCGGTCAGCTGTTGTTGTTTATTGGAGATTACAATGACTTGGTACCAGCTGTTAAAACAAACAATACATCAAGCTGATAGCTGTACTAGGGGTACAAATCGTCGATTCCTATTAGTGTGTGCATTAGATCAAATACTGAGAAAAATGAGGTTTCTTTGTATACTAATGATGACCTTCTCGTCGGCAGTTTTCCAATTAATATATTCAAAGAACCTATGTGCTTTTTGTGTAATGCAATTACTGAAATTTTCTCGCATTTTTGTTGGCTATATGCTACTTGCTATGTGCTTCTTGAATGACGTCCGGTGTCTGCTACACTGGTTAGGATATTTTTTGAAAATTTCTGACGACCAAGCACGATGTTATTATACGGGAGTTGTTAACCGGTCTATCAATAGAGGGATTTCATGTGACGTCACGCTTGTCTTTAACAATGGAGTCCGGCAGCCATGTTGGAGGGTAACTAAGAGAAGTTAAGTGTTATGTATGCAAAGATTGTGTAATATTGTAAAACACGAAAGGATTCAAACAATAAATCCTCAAAACCACATTTTTCGTTATAATAGCCATAGTCTTCTGAATTCCTGGCTGCACTTACCTCCCAACATGGTGGCTATATGACACTGAAATCCCTCTATATAAACAAGGCATTACATAATGTTACCTTATTGGTCCATTGTAAGGTTGTACCGCCCATAAAGTCACATTCAAACTGTCAGTTAATGTAGCAGCTTTGCCCTGTGGTTTGCGAGGTTCTGTCGCAAGATAATCATATATGAACGTCCATTTCACACATACGTTTCTTCATTCAGTGCCAGGATTTTTTCCATTGATTTTTCAAATAATTTCGAGCACACACGTAGACTATCCAAATTAAAACATGAAATATGATCATTTGGATCACCAGCCATGTTTCTTATAAAGCTACCAAGAGAAAATGAGCTAAAAGAACCTATCCCCCGTAGTGGGCACACGTCATAGGTCCCGTTAATTCTATTCATTATCGCCAAATTATTTAAGAACGGGACGTGATTGGTCAAATTTTGTACTGGCGTCGAAGATAACAAAGAAGAGCTCTTCAAATTTGCAAAAGAAAAAACGTAACAATAATTGTTCCTCGATTGTCTTCAGACTAAAATTAGCCTTGTTTCATAGCGTGGTTCCTGATGGCGTCCAGGGCCAGGTACTCTTAGCTCATTTTGACCGACCAACTGGCATGAAAGAATCCATTGATAATGCTTTTTATCAATTAGTGCAAGATACGTACTGTCTACATATGTGCTGGCTGTTGCTAACACACTTCTGTTACTTTCACCGCAAACTGTAGATGCTATTATCCAGAACTCATAGCGCGTTCCAGGCTGTAAGTCTTCAATCTTTATAGTAGTCTGACTGCCATCACGACGAACCTCTTTAGACTCGCTATATGATGTCCAGTAAGTAGGTTTGGAACCTTTTAGATAAATCTTAGAAACAGGAATTCATATATCAACACAAGAAATCATAAATAACAAAAACAAAACATGAATCTATTTAATAAATAGAAGAGGTTTTAAAACGTACTTTGTTCACTAATAGAATAAGCACGAAACAAATGATGGGAGAAGGACGTGTTTTGATTGGCTGAGAAAACTACAAATAGCCTGCATAGAAAAAATAATCCACACATGCGCACTAAAATTTCAATACGAATAATATATTAAAAATCACAATATTTTGTTCATGCGTTAGCCAATGATTGCCAACCTGTGTCGATATAAAAGTGATCTTAAAATTAGGCTCTTTTATTAGTCTTTGTTCTAAGAATATAATTTCAACTACTGTAACTATTATTAAGATATATGGATTAGCATATCATATGGATCGAACAGATGTGAAAATACATAAATCGCAATATAGCTACAATCTTGGACATAAATAGTTGAGACTCTTCAAAAACTGCACAGTTTCATGACTATACTCTTCATATTACATGAATATTTTCCCCTCCCTCCCCCTCCCTCGACCAATGTTGTTCTTCATGAGAGAGAAACACCATCAGGGAGCACAACATTGCTTTTTTTTGGGGGGGGGGGGGGGGGAGGGGTTCAAAGAAAGACCATCAGAGCGATGTGTATTAGGAAACATACTCAAGTCAAAGTGTTCAAAGAGTCTCAACATTTATGTCCAAGATTGTAGCCTTTTCACTGAATGTTTGTACAACAATACCTTGTAATCTTTTACGTCCTCATTGACTCCCCTGGGTTTTTCCCACATTAACGTGATAAATGTTTGGCCTTCGTCTGTTGATCTCAAATTATACGGCTCACCAGGCTCTATGAAAAAAAAATTAGTATAGATATTTAAAAATGGATGAAGAGGGCAATAAAGAGGAAGACATAAGAATGATTAAAACATGAATAAATGAACGAACAGGAAAATTAATGGAAGAATAAAAGAACAAATTAATAAACGAACAAAACAATAATACGGTTGAAAAAATGAATGAAAAAACGAACGAATAGATTGTCGGATGTTGAATGGAAGGATGGATAGATGCATGTATATTAAATAAACAAAAAACAATATAAAAATGTTATAAATCAATAGACTCACTTGACGTTGTTATAGTACTAGTAGTGTTCGGTCCCAATCCACCACTAGTAAGCCCTGCCACATGTACAACATATTCTGCACAAGGTCTAAGGTTAGGTAACGTGTACTGGGAATCCTGTGTTGTCTTAGTAAAAAGAATCTTCTTACCAGTCCCTCTCTTTGATCGTCCAACGTGGTTTAATGTCCATGTTATTTTGTAATTAACTTTAATGGCATTGGCTTCCTCTCTAGTCAACGGTTGCCAACCAACCGAAAACACTGTTTCACTTATTTTTGAGACATGGATGTCACGTGGAGCAACAGATGGTGCTGGATATAAAGAAGTAATAATAAAATAGTGATTGTAATCTCCATAAATGTTCAATAATAATAATTTATTTTTTCCCGGGCCTAAAAACGGGCCCCTTATAATATAAATTATTATCCTTACCGTATACAGGTATGACCGAGCTGCTGTATTCAGTAGCAGGACCTTCTTTAATAGTAACCGCACTCATTTTACACCTAAAAGTCGCCTCGCCAAATACATCCATTACATACGTCAATAATGAGATATCGGTAATATTGGCATGCTTCTGATTGGCTATGTCGTTGTCATAGTAAAACATTAACTTGTATCTTGTAATGATACCATTCTCACTGGTTGGTTTATCCCACGTGATTTGTACTCGAGGAACCCGGATGGTATTTTGAGGAGGGAGAAGTTTTACTTGGAGGGAGGTCGGTGCAGATGGTGCTAGAAAAAGAAAATGAACAATTCATAATCATTTAGTTTCAGAGTCTGTGACAAGATTCATATTGTGGATTTTCTGTTTTTACATGTAAATTGTGCGCTACTTTTTCACTGAATATGTACATTATAGGAATACATGGTATGGTACATAGGATTCAAGTTGATGACGTTCAGTAGCTTCAATCGCATTTTATTATTTTTCGTCTAACAAACGTTCGTAGACAACTTGAACACTTGGTTAAAGAGAACCAAAAATGTTTATTTGTTTGTCAGTCTCCCTATTTGTTTGTTTGCTTGCTTGTTTGTTTATTTCACTCAATTGTTCATTTTAATTGTCTTAGCAATGAGCTTTTATTGACCTGTATTGCCTTTTCTAGTACGTTCTTTCCTTAATACTTTACCGTCTTGTAACGTTCTGCCGCTAACAGCATTACTTGCAGGCCCATCTTTAACAGTAACTCCAAGAACAGTAAACTGATAGACAGTAAACTTTTGCAATTGGATAATATCCTTTGTAACATCATTAGCACCGGCATATCCTGTTACTGCATTGTTATCCCCTGATTTACGATATACGATTTTATAATATTTCAACACTCCATTTCTACAACTGGTATTCGGTAAAGGATCCCAGGTCATTCGGATACTTGTGGACGACAGAGCCTGGACTGACTTTATACTAGGAGAGCAATCAGGAGCTGAAAACAGATAATTTAAGCAAACGATATTTAACCAAGTTGTAGAACTCAGTAGACAAAGCCTATTAGATGTTAACAAGAGACAAGAGTGACAAAAGTGCGGAGATTGGTAACAAGTTTCTAAAAATAGCACGGCAAGTAGAGCCCCTGATGGGGTCCGGGGATAAGCTCTCTTATCTCATACTCTCTTGATGTTAAGTTTGTTAGTCGGTGGCTTTCATCACGACGCGCTTGCAATTGTTTACAAACGATTACTAAGGAAATCACCAACTACCAAAAACGATCATACAATGAACTACCAGGTAATTGGCTGAACAACAGAAATTTCGAACCACCCTCCCCTCCCTCGGTGACGTTTTGTATTTCCTTCACAACATGTGACACGAACAAAGATTGTCTCGACAAATTCTTCATTTCCTCAACCCATACCCGTCGAGTCAATGCATGAGTGCAAAAAAATCGTGTTCTTACCATCTTGATGTGTCATCTCATGGACTGTAAAGCTCTCACGTCCAGAATACAAACTATTAACAACGCAAACAGATATAGAATATCTGGTATACTTCTTTAAGTTATTCAGTACAGCATCTTTGACATCGTTGACTTGCATGGACTGTTTATTCCCATCTTGATCTGTAAATGTTACTCTGAATCCCTGCATGGGACCGTTAACTTTATCATAGTCAGAAAACTAGGGAGAAAAAAATACATAAAAACATATATAAAGATAATTGTACTTAGTTGTAAGGAGTTGTTGAGCCGCAGGCAAGACATTGTATATCCCATGCAGATCGGACGCGAAAATTGAATATTACTTATGAAATTCCCAACATAGTAAGTGTGAAGTGAAAGAAAATATCTTCATTTGATTTTGAGAAAATAAAGGTCCAACTTTATGCAAATCAGGACGAATCTGTATTCGATTTACAGATGCCTTCATGGGTCGTGATTTTCATTGTTTTTGCCTTATGAATTATTAATTATAAGAATCTGTTGTTGGTGTGTAGTTATGTACCAACACGATTCCCTTCGTGTTCAGATAGTAGACAGTAGCACGTTTTTCAAGCAGGCATGAAATAAGACAAAAAATAGCTAATGGGCAGCACAGTACTGGGTTTGCGTATGTTGCTTGTAGCAAGTCGGAGAACAAGGCTTCAGTTAGTATGTTGTGTAAGAGTTAGTTACTGAGAACGTAGGCATTAAGCTATATAGAGTCAATTTCGGGTAATATTGTGTAAGAGTTAGTTACTGAGAACGTAGGCATTAAGCTATATAGAGTCAATTTCGGGTAATATTGTGTAAGAGTTAGTTACTGAGAACGTAGGCATTAAGCTATATAGAGTCGATTTCGGGTAATAATCAGTGGGAAACAATGTCGTTTAGAGTTGCAACCGTAATTTCTTAGAAAATAGTCAAATCGTCTGTCGTATCTTAGAAGTATCGTACGTTTGTCTATACTTATGCGAAAACGACTTTATTAACAATGCCAGTGAATTAAAAGCAAAATTCACGATTGCGCTCCTATCCCTATTAGACGGGGTCAGTATATATGCTTAACGTACCACCCATGTTACTTTAATACTTGTTGATGACTCCGCTGTTGCGAAAACTGCTGATGGCGTAGCTTCTGGTTCTACAAACATCCAGAACAATCCATAAACAAATCAGTCCAAAATGGATAAATCATATAATCATTCATTTAGTAATAATCATTGACTAGACCTTTGCGGCTTCTTATGCAAATTGTCCATTTCAAACCATGAAAGTCAAATATGCAGAAAAATCTACACCTTGAGGTGTTTCGAAACAGTTAGTTTAGCTCACCTTAATATAACTTAGTTTAGTTTTGATTAACCTTTTAGGTAACTTATAGATATATAAATACATATACAATAAAAAAAATGGCAAAATCATTTGAAGATTAATTTTAATGTACATTTACTCATTTATGTACCTCTACACTATGAAAACAAAGATTTACAAGCCAGTATTGAACAAGATTGTTATCAGATTTTCAGATTTTTTTTATTGCACTAATATTAGATACTTATATTTACATATTTACATATTACACATATATATATTCAAGAAACTATAAAAAATTTAAGATAAAGAAAGAGTATTTGTTTAAGGAATTAAAAGTGCGTGAGGGCCAAAGTAGCAAGACTTTCGGGTTGGCCCCCACCACGAAGTTAAATATGCCGGCAAGAAAAAAAAAAAAAAAAAAAAACGTGTATTATTATTATATATACAGCAAAGATTGTCTTTAGCAGATTAGATAAATAAAATTAATATATATAAGTTAATTCCATGGGCCTAACTGGAAATAAGCTTATGCTTTATTAGTTATCCAATAAAGATTATCATATTATTAACCAGCCAAAAATCGTTTAATCAATAGATCGATCAAGTTGTCAACTCATAAATCAGTCTTTAAGGTATTTGGAGACAGTTTCTCAAAAGGCATAAGAAAACAACGGCAAAAGCCATCTTGCTTTTCTTATTTCTTAACAATATTTTGATACACAGTTGCTTAATAGTTGTGGAGGATATCTTGAGACTTTTGTGGCGATCAGTATTGATTTATGCAAATTATGAGGAAATCCTGGAAAACAGTTTTTTTAATTTATTTTCAAAAATTTGCTATAGAATCATGTCAAAATTCAGAAGCGTAATATTCAACATACTCCCTAACTACAAAGTGATTTTAAAGAATTTTCAATTGAGAAATTTGAAGTTATGAAGCCGTTAACTTTGAACACGATTTTTGGTTATAATTAGCAATCACTTCAATGAAAATGATATTTGCCGTCACAGATTTGTTTAATGATCACCGATTTCAGGTCAGAAATTGTTTAAGATATGCTTAAGCCAGTTCTCTATACGATTTGGCAATAATCGCGTTTTTCACGAAGATAGGGGCTATAGATAAGAAGTATGTATGTTTTTACCACATAACGCGGAACAATACCCAATCCGATTCAGAACCACTTTTCACAAAATTGACTCCAACAATTTTTCTAAAAATTTCTGCATAAAATATTGAATCCATTGCGGTGCAAATGTGCTAGGCTTTATTATTCTAGATACTCTAGGCCGCCCAAGGAAAATTAACAAAATTGGTTAATTTTTGTTGAATTCTTCATGTCACAAATGACTCGAAAAGCGTACAAATGTTTTGAATCTGTCATATTGTAGTGTATAACAATAGTGGAATTAAAGGATTAAGTCTCCTGTGTCACGGATTCTCGTCACGCCAATTCTTCACAAAGAAATGGTTTATATATCAATTCTTAATTTATTTATTTATTTAATATTGATTTGACATACATTTTACAAACCACTTTATTTCGGAGTAAACAGCATTGTCCAGTTTATTGATTAGCGTGACGAGAATCCGTGACACACACTCTTGTTAATCCTTTAATTCCACTATTGTTATACACTACAATAGGACAGATTCAAAACATTTGTACGCTTTTCGAGTCATTTGTGACATGTAGAATTCAACAAAAATTAACCAATTTTGTTAAGTTTTCCTTGGGCGGCCTAGAGTATCTAGAATAATAAAACCTAGCACATTTGCACCGCAATGGTTCAGTATTTTATGCAGAAATTTTTAGAAAAATTGTTGGAGTCAATTTTGTGAAAAGTGGTTCTGAATCGGATTGGGTATTGTTCCGCGTTATGTGGTAAAAACATACTTCTTATCTATAGCCCCTATCTTCGTGAAAAACGCGATTATTGCCAAATCGTATAGAGAACTGGCTTAAGGTAATTCCGTAGTTTTGCACTGCGCATAGTTCTGCGCATGTTTCAAGTTTTTTGGTTTCAGGACTTTTATCATGTAATCTAGTCAAATTATGTTTGTAAATTACTTTGCATAAAAAATTCAAAGAATTGCGACATTTTCCAGCGAGAAAACGCGATAATTTTGAAACTCGACCCAGTCCTCTCTCGGAAAACCTGTCTTTTGACAATTAAATGACGATATTTTTTGCAATATTTCGCAAACTAGCATGGTGACCTATGTTTTTTATTTGATAAAATTATTTTTTATAACATAACATCAAATATATCTAAAATTGAGCATAGGTCATCGGGCTAACTTTTGAGAAATTTCCAAAATACTTTCCGCTTAGGACTTTTTCGAATGAATTAGCAGCTCGTGCGCACGTTGGTCTTTCGTTAATTTCTTCAAGATCACATATTTTTTAAACATCTGTTCATATTTTTTAAATAAAATAAAGTGCAGACATTTGAACAAAACGCGAATTTTGCTCTTAAAAAACAAATTACTGTGTTTTTGTTCCGTTTCTTTTCTATTTTTGAGCTTCTTTCTTTACGTTCTCAAGTCACTAAAATGCATGAACTTTGACGTCATATTGCGCAAACAATGAAGTCGGTGACCCCCCTTTTTTATTGTATTTTCTGAAAGCGTTTCTCAAAATTGTTTGTTAGAACGAGTATAAAAAAATTTCATCGGGCAGGGGGAGTTTTATTTCTACGGAATTACCTTAAGCATATCTTAAACAATTTCTGACCTGAAATCGGTGATCATTAAACAAATCTGTGACGGCAAATATCATTTTCATTGAAGTGATTGCTAATTATAACCAAAAATCGTGTTCAAAGTTAACGGCTTCATAACTTCAAATTTCTCAATTGAAAATTCTTTAAAATCACTTTGTAGTTAGGGAGTATGTTGAATATTACGCTTCTGAATTTTGACATGATTCTATAGCAAATTTTTGAAAAAAAATTAAAAAAATTGTTTTCCAGGATTTCCTCATAATTTGCATAAATCAATACTGATCGCCACAAAAGTCTCAAGATATCCTCCACAACTATTAAGCAACTGTGTATCAAAATATTGTTAAGAAATAAGAAAAGCAAGATGGCTTTTGCCGTTGTTTTCTTAGGTCGGTAGGCCTTTTGAGAAACTGTCTCCAAATACCTTAAATTGATCAGTCAACCCATCCATCAATCAATCAACAAACCGTAAATGCATTTTATCAATCAATCAAGCAATTTATCAGTCAATCAATGAGTCATTCAACAAAACAATTAGTCAATCAAAGTGGCCTTTTCGGCGGCGCGACCGACTTATAAGGGAATAATACCCCCCTCCCCTCCCCTTCCATCAAGAGTTAACCGTGCAACTCTTACCTGCTATAAGTGTCTGTATTCTGTTAGCACTGCTCCACAGACCCACTCCTACCACGCTAACTGCATTCATTCTAATAGTATAGTTAGTATAAGGCTTTAGGTAGTTCAATGTACCAGATGTTGGATTCGAGCCAGCTGGAAGCCAAAGAGTACGTACCCAAGTGATATTTAGAAACTCCATTCGATACCCCGTAATAGTTCCTACATCATCTGAATGGCTTACTGACCAGGTTACGCCTATAGATCTTTTGCCGGACGTAAGTTGGATTGTTGGATGTCTGGGAACATCTAAAAACAACATATGATATTTATAGACATTTTAATTTCAGCATATTTAATGTAAATCTTAATTCAAGATCAAATAATGGTCATATTGATTGCTATGATAAAGACAGTGGTAATGATGAGGATAATGAGGATGGTGATTGTGGTCACGTAGTAGGGCCACTACAAGGCCCTGTCATGTGGTTTTACTCTTTTTTAAATAACGTTTATTGATAATTATCAATAATCATTAATTAATAGACCTTCCCCGCATTCCCTTTGGTCGCAAAACAATTAAGATTCACAAAAAGGCTGGAGTGTATATAATGGTATATTTATATTGATTGATAGAGCTTGATGGATAAGTTTTGAAGCAAGTAGAAATGCAGCCGTTGCTATTGTCACAATCGTGAATCTTATGTCATATCTTCAATTGTAACAAAAAACAGCTTGTGACAGATGTTTTGGATGGCATTTTTTGATTGGATGTAGAGAACAATATGATTCAATGTTTTCATTGGTCGTTTTGAAAAGACAAGTCAAAAGGCTATTATCTGCTGAGCCAATCACCGATGAAGATTATCGCCATAAGCTAATGTGGATCCTTATCAAGGTTCTCTAAACTTCAATACTTACTCAAGTTGATAGTAGCTACAGCAGATTGTTCAACAGGATAACTACTTGGCATAAAGGCTCTACATGTATAGTTAGTGGAACACACAACTGGCCTAGTTGTTGGGCTTTCTCTTGTGCAACGGTACTTAGTTACAACATCGTCAGCTGAATTGAACAATACTTTATAACTTGCTTCAGTTTCACTGGGTATTTCAGTACCATTTCTTAGCCATTGTAAAGCTGGTGTTGGTGCTCCAGTTAATGTACATGTTAGTGTTTTAAAGCTGCCTTTTCTACTGGGGACTGTGACTTGTCTTATATTGATAGAAACCTTTGGTGTAACAACTGAAATGGTTAAATAAATGATATTATCTTAGTAAATTTTAAACACATAGTGCGTAACCTTTGAAACAATTATACTTCTGTTCATGCGACTTGCAACACATTGAAGGAAAGAAACGTAAATCTATCAGTCGTAGTTTTAAAAAAGAGAATGTTTAGCAGAATTGCGTAGACATTGGTCATGTACGTTGCCCCTAGTCGTCGAAATAAGGTTGTTAGGACCAGAGGTTGGGATAATGATCTTCTATATATATAGCCTAAGATCTTCCTTGTACGAGCGATCAATAAAAATAAATTTGGATGCACGTTTCTGTACCGATTCCCTGAAAGCCGTAAGCTGGCAAAGATGTGCAAATTAACAAAAGGTCATCATCACTTATAGAAGTAACACCTTCACCAGCTCATTATTCTTAACTCCGTCATAATTCTATTTATTATATAACATACAGAGTTTCTCTCATGTGATAAAAATCGTATCAACACATGTGCTCTGTGGTGATATTCCTATTTATCAATTTGGAGTTTCGTTCGGCCAATCACAAAGCGAGATTTACTTTTTAAGTTATATAATACAGATAATACCATGAACACTTTGGATTCTTTTGTCTTCCGCGGGAATTACAATCCCGAATTTCCCTCATGCACAGACATCTATGCTACCCAAAGTCCCTGCTACTCACTAGAGCAAAACGCGTTCTACTTATAAAAATTCCTGATCGCTTTCAATGTGGGACGCGTTTCTCCGTTCTTGTGCATCGTGTTTCCCAACTTTGCGCATGCTCGACAAGAAAATAAATTAAAAATGACAACTTTAAGTTGTTTCAAAAGGTTTATTTTTCTCTTTGCATGTTTCTTTTTTTATCTCCCTCTCTCTATATATTTTTTTGCAAATTCGTTTGAGTGATTTTGTTATTCACGCTTCCTTGACTTCAAACCCGCACGACTAAAACCGCACTTTTTTTACTTTTTCCCTCGGTAATCATGGTATTACAAAGTAATACCATGTCACTCGGGAAATTAGCGATTAAATTTCCCCGAATACCTCGGGAAAATTTGTTAAAGTCCCTCGGGCTGCGCTCTTCAACAAATTTTCCCTGGCCATTCGGGGAAATTTAATCGCTAATTTCCCTCGTGCCATGGTATTACTTATAAATATACATGGTCGCATGGAGATATGTGCGCTCACTCGTGAGATATCGAGTTGAACACTCGAAGATAAATTTCATATCTCCGCGCGCCCATGTGTTATTCTCTATATATCTATTTCAAAAAACTTTGCCGGGGGAAATAAGGAAATACTGGATTCCGGATGTAGATTTCCGGATGTAGGTACTTTGGGCTTCCAATAATGATAAGATAAGCAGTAATTTTATTCAAATCAGCGTAATTCCCTCAAGTTAAAGATCTCGGATGGTCGATAAAATGGCATGTGTATCTTCTGTAGCTATTCATTAAAAAAAAAACATTACCCATAGACCTTTCAGTCCGTGTGTAATGGACATACGCTATCCGGAATCCGCCATTCTCATCAACAATGTTTTTTTAAATAGGTGTAGTATACCTACCATAATCACATCCATATAAATCAAACCGTAGACAGTGACCACCATTACTTGTGCGAGGAACTATTCTGACGTAGCGAGCTCCTATTGGTCGAGTTAACCAATTAACTATGACGTCATTTCTATTGGTGTTTCCGGTAAATGTCTGAAGTGATATTTGAAGAATATCATAATTTAGATATTGTAAAAAAAAGTCAGAATTTCATTCAGCTGTAGAATACAATGTTTTCGTACTAACCGGGTGTTCATAAGCAATACGGATAAATGAGTTTCGTACAAACAATCTGTCTCACACGTTTTAAATACCATCTGATTTTGAGGGGTAGGATGCAAATAATGCCAATTGTTCTTCAAATACAAATGTTTTCAAGAACAAAAATGAGAAGGTATTATTTGGATGTGAGAATAGAGAATATTAAACATTTTATTAGTAATACTTTTATAACATACTGAAGGACCATATACCTTAGTGGCCTGGCCTTCTTTATAGTCGTACCATACTGTACCGCTGTAACTGTATCTCAAAATGAATGACGTTACCCACTTGTAACGCGATGGGTTTCCCTGTAACGCAACACCTGTTACGGTTTTTGCATATATGAGATCGACCTGTATGTATTCATAGTTCGATGTCGTGACAGCACACCAAGATGAACCAGTAGCGTACAGCCGACCAAGTGTTGGGTTGTTAGATGATGATGTAAGTTGTGAGTCTGTGATTTGCCTATTCTCGACACCAAGTGGAAAGGTACAGGCTGGAAAGAAGATTGAAGCAAATTAAAAATATGATTTGAAGGGACGTGCAGTTTTTGTATTTCTGGTTGTTATCTTGGAAATTTGCTCGGCCACACCCTTTTTAAAACTTGAAAGTTATAATCTCTTAGGAGTAAATTTGACAATTTCCAACGAGCATCCCGCGTACGTTTATATGGGCGCATACTCGAATATTATCGAGAAAACAAACACGGAATTCTCGTTATATACTGACCTTCAGCAGTTCCTTTGATATCAAGTCTTAATGCTATTGATGAATAATAAGATGTTGGACGTATACGAACAAACTTGGCCTTGAATGGGTACTTGATAGAGTTATCTACTGTAGTTGATCTGTCTGAATTGCCTTGGAATATCTAACTCACATAAAAATGCAACCAAATTTAGCTATAAAAAATGTCCATACAGAAGGGAGAGAAAGAGAGGAATTCTTCTTTTCTTTTTCCACTGAACCATTCAATCCCAGTACTAGTCTTTCTCAACCCCGTTGTTTATATTGATCAATCGAAATTGATGATGATCGAAGATGATAACGATGTGTTTGCAGTTTATTATATTGATAATGTTAGTGACAATCATGATGATGATAATGATGATGATGATGATAAAAACTGATGAGGTAATGATAATACGAAACAATAATACTATACGTATAAATACAGATGATTCTGCTGTACCTTATCTACTCCATTCACTTCTCTATACATCGTCCACTGCTTGTTATCAATAGAATACTGTATTTTATAGTCTTTCACCCAGTCGTTATAGTAATTATGACCCTGAGTCCTCACTGTACAAACACGGTATATCTGATTTAAATCAACTTGAAGGAATTCATTGGCATGTGTAAGAGGTTGCCATGCTCCTTTCTCGTCGAGTCGAGCTTTTGAGGGTTTGTATGAGTTACTGTAAGTTGATGAGGCTGTAAAGCGATGGTCGGGAATTATCAGTGGGCTAGGAACCCCAACGCTGTTAGTCCTGCATACTGAAAATAAAAAGAGTATAGAATATTCCTATTTCAAAAAACGTTGTCAGTGGAAATAAGGGAATACCCAAGAGAGTATGTGTTATGAGACCTTATCCCCTGTATTGGGCTTCACACTCATCAGGGGAACTGAAGTTATTTCAGGAACGGAGCGTGATTGGCCAGATTGCAGGAGGCGCGGTCAAATCGTCAAAAGATCTCATGACAAAAGTGCGGAGATTGTTAACAAGTTTCTAAAAACAGCACGACGATTAGAGCCCCTGATGGGGTCCGGTGATAAGCTCTCTTATCTGAAAATCTCTCGAAATACCGGATTCCGGGCGTCGATTTCACGACCCAAAGGTTTTGTGGGCTTCCAATAATGATGAGGTATAAGCAGTAATTTTATTCAAACTAGCGTCATTTCCCCAAAGTTGACAATGGTCTATAAAATGGTATGTGCATCTTCGCCATTATTCATTATAAAACCCATCACCCATAGACCTTTTCATTCGTGTAACGACGGACATCAGCAATCGATATCCGGTATCCGTCTTTCTCGCCGACAATGTTTTTTGAAATATGTGTATATTTATAGAGTATATTAGATTGACAAGTCCATCGTTATTGTGACAGATTTAAAATAGGAAATGTAGAGATAAACATTCAGAAAATAAGAAAGAAAAATACAAGAAATACTAAATGAATAAATGAAAGAATGGATAAATAAATCAAACGGAGAGCTAGAAACAAAGAAAAAAATACTCGAGCAAGCAGCAAGTGAACAAAGATTCAAATAAAAATAAATATAAATCATATAAAAACATTCGTACTTGGCTGTAGTTTATAGCCATAAATTTCTAATCTCAAGCAAGGTGAACCATGGCTGGTTTTTGGCTCAACTCGAACAAATCTTGCAGTGACGCTCTGGTATAGGATTCGTTTAACGATGGATGATCGATCGTAATTGCCGTAGAACATCTAAAAAAGAGAAAGAAAAACATTCCTTTATTCATCTGAGCAACTATGCTATTAGCCCGATCAGGACTATCCCATATGAGTCTCATATTTAGACATATTATGTTCTCAAAGTTGTAGCGAGAGGAATTGTTGAACATTACCTAGAGAGTATGAGATAAGAGAGCTTTTCCCCGGACCCTATCAGGGGCTCTACTCGTCGTGCTATTTTTAGAAACTTGTTAACAATCTCCGCATTTTTGTTCTTGAGATGTTTTGACGATGCAACGGCGCCTCCTGCAATCTGGCCAATCACTCTCCCTTCCCGAAGTAACTTCAGTTTAAAAATAGAATGAAACGATCCTCTGATGAGTGTAAAGCCCAATACGGGGAGTATGCTCTCTCATCACACACACACACACACACACAAAATACACATTAACGAT
This sequence comes from Diadumene lineata, assembly GCA_918843875.1. Classification (NCBI taxonomy): domain Eukaryota; kingdom Metazoa; phylum Cnidaria; class Anthozoa; order Actiniaria; family Diadumenidae; genus Diadumene; species Diadumene lineata. The sequence continues at coordinate 5,404,539 of OU974071.1, forward strand.
ACCCTGTCAAGAACACTGTTCTCTTTATAACGTTCCCATGAGCTTCCATCAGACGAAACCGACACATAGTATGACGTCACCCACTGGTCAGCGGCTCTATTGCCTTGTGTTGCTATTGCACATATCACGTGATCAGACTCCAAATCAACTTGGAGGAATGGCGCTGGGTTATGTGGTCCGGGGCACCACGAGGAGAGTGAGTTCAGACGAGAGTTAGCTGCAGAGATCAGACTGGTCGAGGCTGATAGTTGTTTATCAGCGATAGATCGTGATTCCATGCCTAGAGGATTGGTTGTACACACTGTTGGGAGATACACAGGGTATTGATTTTTGCATCACATGTTAATGAATGAATGAATGAATGAATGAATGAATGAATGAATGGATGGATGGATGGATGGATGGATGGATGGATGGATGGATGGATGGATGGATGGATGGATGGATGGATGGATGGATGGATGGATGGATGGATGGATGGATGAATCAATGAATGAATCACTGAATGAAGGAATGAATGAATGAATGAATGAATGAATGAATGAATGAATGAATGAATGAATGAATGAATGAATGAATGAATGAATGAATGAATGAATGAATGAATGAATGAATGAATGAATGAATGAATGAATGAATAAATGAATGAATGAATGAATGAATGAATGAATGAATGAATGACCTTCAAACTTTGCGTATCCATACAGAGCTAGTTTGATAGTCTTGAATCCGTGGTAAGTAATAGGATAGATACGTATATATCGCATGAAGGGTTGGTTCTTCAAAGATTGTTTTACTACACTGCTACCATCACTGTTACCCGTGAAAACCTAAACACAAATGATAGAAGATTGATGAGTAAAATATAAAACAAAAGAGAAATAGCAAATTAAATGATGTAAGATGATGGAGAGAAAATATTAAATGCTCTTAGCATGGTGGGAATCGAACCAATGTCTTGGATAATCTAGTGCGATGTGTAAACCGCTAAACTTAAAAGATAAACCAAGCTAGCTGACAACGTAGCGGATCATGCAGTCAAGTAGCGAGCCGGGTTATGAAGTATATAGTGCACGCACTAAAAGTGTGCGAAATAAATACCACTAAATAGTGCTATTTTATGCTAATTCTATTGTTTTCTTTTGTTTAAGGTAATTCCGTAGAAATAAAACTGACCGATGAAATTTTTTTATACTCGTTCTAACAAACAATTTTGAGAAACGCTTTCAGAAAATACAATAAAAAAGGGGGTTACCGACTTCTTTGTTTGCGCAATATGACGTCAAAGTTCATGCATTTTAGTGACTTGAGAACGTGAAGAAAGAAGCTCAAAAATCCAAAAGAAACGGAACAATAACACAGTAATTTGTTTTTTAAAAGCAAAATTCGCGTTTTGTTCAAATGTCTGTTTTTTATTTCATTTAAAAAATATGAACAGATGTATAAAAAATATGTGATCTTGAAGAAATTGACGAAATACCAACGTGCGCACGAGCTTTAATTCATTCGAAAAAGTCCTAAGTGGAAAGTATTTTGGAAATTTCTCAAAAGTTAGCCCGATGACCTATGCTCAATTTTAGATATATTTGATGTTATGTTATAAAAAATAATTTTATCAAATAAAAAACATAGGTCACCGTGCTAGTTTGCGAAATATTGCAAAAAATATCGTCATTTTATTGTCAAAAAACAGGTTTTCCGAGAGAGGACTGGGTCGAGTTTCAAAATTATCGCGTTTTCTCGCTCGAAAATGTCGCAATTCTTCGAATTTTTTATTCAAAGTACTTTACAAACATAATTTGACTAGATTACATGATAAAAGTCCTGAAACCAAAAAAACTTGAAACATGCGCAGAACTATGCGCAGTGCAAAACTACGGAATTACCTTAATTAGTGCTATTTACTACTAAATATTAACAACTTTCCACACTTTTAGTGCGTTCACTGTATCGTGAAAATATATTTAGAATAATAACTCTCTTGAAATCCAAATAATGCATTGCTTACCACTCCTCTCCTTCTTAGTAGGTTGCACAGCGGCCTATGAGGGGAGGGGGAGGGGTGTATTATGGGATACGAAACATGACTACCACCCATCCCCACATACCTTATTTTGACCATCTTCCTGATAATCCGTCCAGTTAGTGTTATCAACTGACATCTTAATCTTATACGTCTTGACGTATTCCGAACTACCTCTACCCGCTTTTGTAGCAATAGCACAGATGAAATACTCCATACCAAGATCTATTTGTAAGTATTGGGTAAGGTCATTTTGCGGGTTCTTAGCATCCCAACCATAGCCATTATACAGTAGTCTAGCCTGATATGGATAATATCTTTTATCATAGTACGACGAGGCTGTAAAGCTTCCATCGGGTATGATGGCCTTGGATTCGACACCTATAGACGTGTACTCACAGTCTGAAAACAAATAATCCCAATCAACATGCTGATCCCAATCATACATTACCAACATTAGGGACGGATCCAGACTACTGAAAAACATTATTGATCATAAAACTAGTACTATCTATAAATATCAATCAGATTTTCCCAAAGGGGAAGAAGGCGAAACACCGGTCCCCTGGCCCCTTCCCTGGATCTGCCTATAAGCATCAGCCATGTCAATGCTGTCGTTACCATCACCACCATCACCATGTCAATGATGTCGTTATCATCACCACCATCACCATGTCATTACTGTCGTTATCATCACCACCATCACCATGTCAATGATGTCGTTACCATCGCCACCATCACCATCCCATTGCTGTCGTCACCATCACCACCATCACCATGTCATTGCTGTCGTTATCATCACCACCATCACCATCCCATTGCTGTCGTTATCATCACCACCATCACCATCCCATTGCTGTCGTTACCATCACCACCATCACCACGTCATTGCTGTCGTTACCATCACCACCATCACCATGTCATTACTGTCGTTATCATCACCACCATCACCATGACATTGCTGTCGTTATCATCACCACCATCACCATGTCATTGCTGTCGTTATCATCACCACCATCACCATCCCATTGCTGTCGTTATCATCACCACCATCATCATGTCAATGCTGTCGTTATCATCATCACCATCACCATGTCAATGCTGTCGTTATCATCACCACCATCACCATGTCACTGCTGTCGTTATCATCACCACCATCACCATGTCATTGCTGTCGTTATCATCACCACCATCACCATGTCAATGCTGTCGTTATCATCACCACCATCACCATGTTAATGCTGTCGTTATTATCACCACCATCACCATGTCATTGCTGTCGTTCACATCACCACCATCACCATGTCACTGCTGTCGTTTTCATCATCACCACCACCATGTCATTGCTGTCATTGCTGTCATTATCATCACCATCATCACCATGTCAATGCTGTCGTTATAATGATTTATAATCAACAGCTACATTACACTACCACGACCATCACTAACCATCATTATCATCAATATACAATGTCCAATGGAAAACTGCCCTTTTGAAAACGCGGGGACAGAGGCCGATAATTGTACGGCTTCGGCTCGCTGCAGATTAAGTTCGCCACAGACTGCCCAAGCTCATTATCTGGCAACATTTATTAGAACTTAGTATTTATTAGAACTTTCTTAATGATCTTGTGTTGTATTGTTCATTTATTTCAAGTTTAACACTTAAATGATTTTTATAAATATTGACAGATAATGCGCTTGGGCTGCCTGTCGTAATTCATAGAGAACTGGGAACTTTGACGTCACGGTATCACATATGTAAAATATTTATTTCTTTATTTCTTTATTTGTTTGTTTGTTTGTTTGTTTGTTCGTTCGTTCGTTCGTTCGTTCGTTCGTTCGTTCGTTCCTTCATTTATTCCTTCATTTATTTATTTATTTATTTATTTATTTATTTATTTATATATTTATTTATTTATTTATTTATTTATTTATTTATTTATTTATTTATTTGTTTATTTATTTATTTATTTATTTATTTATTTATTTATTTATTTATTTATTTATTTATTTATTTATTTATTTATTTATTTATTTATTTATTTATTTATTTATTTATTTAGAAACTTCCATAAGTGACTCAAATAATAAAAACAAAATATAACAAGTACACTGTTGCGTGGCAAACATACGGACTCTTCGTCCCATCAAAGTTAACCCCATGAGAACAAAAATAAAATAAAATGATTAAGGTCTAACACAAATAATAAATAATAATAATAATTAATTATTTATGGTCTAACATAAAGTGTCTAACAACCGTTAAATCAGTTCACAGAACGGCAATGAGGACACACTGATTTCCATGTTTGAAACATTGTTGATCATATAAACATATGACTATGAAGAGTTGAGCAAACTGTACCCGGAAATAAAGGAAGAATGACATCATGGAGCTTATTGACCAATCGACATGCGTTTCTGATCATGACCTACAAATGTCGAAAATGCATGTTTGTACAAGACAATACACGAAACATGAAAATAAATTTAACCGGAATTTTAAAACAACCACTTTCGCAAGATAAGATCAATAGTCTTTATACGCGTACCAACTAAAATATAGCTACCATGTTCTATTCGCACTAATACGATGTACATGCAATAACCAAATATGCTTGAGCGAAAAACGGAAGTTCGGAACTAGACTTTTAAAATACCGCACAAGCAAAAACTGCTAGAATGCATCCATTGAGTTTTTGACATGTTTATACTATTTCACGGCTATTTAAGAATGAGTTATATAGCTTTTCCCGACATCGGACAAGCATAGCTGTACTGATACATATGCTAAATCGTGAATCTTTAACCCTCTCCACACCAGTTCCAAAACTCTATCAAAATAATACATACAAGGCGTTACAGATCTTTCTTATAAATCCTTATAAATCAACACACATAATTGTACATCCCATAACTAAGTCAAAACCAAAATGAATGAAAAATAGAGCAATATAGAGCCGTTTAGTCGTTAGTTGTGATTATTTCACCACCGATAGATGTACGAAAGTAAAATACTTTCATGTCACTTCAATTCAAGCTAGTTGTAACGCTATAACAAAATTAACATCAAAGAAGTTTTACTTACTCATAGAATGTGCTCGGTGAATGTATAAAACGAGGAGAACAGCTTTCAAAGCAAAATGGAGGTACACTAATGGCTCTTGTAGAATCTTCATTCTGGAGCGCCAAAAGCTTTTACTGTCAGCTGTTGGTAGGAAAATCGATCATACAGAGTTCAGCCAAGGTTGGTGCAACACAATTAACAGAATTACAGTAACACAATTGCTCCAACGTTTAACTTGTTTTGTCTTCTTCAGACCACCAAAGTTATACAACGTTTTAGTAGGAAATAATAAGTTCAAACGTAAAGTAACGCATCAGCTTTGCTAATCTCAAGAAGTACAATGCAGTTGGCTGCTGGACTATACTCAGCTCCTTTGCGGCTACAGAGCACCGATGAGGTCATCTGTATGTTTCCGTTTTCTTGCAGTTCTGGGAACTCCAATCACCTGATTTGTCTACTGACTTACTTACTGGTAATTATTCAATTTATTTCCGATAATGATATTTGAACTAGCTGGCTTCAGTAAGGAGTTAAGTCGTTCCACATCACTGTGGCCGCATATGAAAACATAAGCTATTTTTATAAACAAAAAAATAAAGCGAAAGAGTTTGTGAATTTATTGTGTGACAGTTAACTCATCAGAAGAATACTTATAGTTGACACTGGTGACACACGCCTAATGACGAAATAAAAACCCAAACAAAATCAAGAACGACTAAGAAGAGAAACAGGGAAGGACATGCATCCTCTTTCCTAAACTAAGATATTTTTCGTAGAAAAAAACACCGAGACAATCAATGATATCCATCACTAAATTGAGCAATAAATGACGGGATATATCGTGAATTGATTTTTCTTTTTTCAAGAATAAATTTCTTTTTTTTATTTTTATTTCTTTTTTTATTTTTTATTTTTTTGAAATTTCATTAATACCGTACAAAGAACATTTTGCAAAAAAAAGGTTCTTGAAGGAAAAAAAAGGTTCATGAAAGAAAATAAAGAAAATCACACATAATAATGAAAGAAACCACTTTTAAAGACTTAATAAACACAAAAAGAATTATGAAAATGAAAGAAGCCTGAGTACAGCGTAGTAACGTAATATCAGTTGTCAGTTCGCTTTCGGTTCGTTTGTCAGTTGCAGCTCAAAATTAGATTATTTTGCAGTAAAAATGTTTTGATTTGCATACAGCATAAAATATCCTTGTTTGTCAGTTGTTAGTGGTATTTTTGGCCATTTATCAGTTAGTCAACCCCATTTCTACCCATTGAGTAGCAGTCCTTAGGGAGATTGGGGGCGAAAGTCTGTAGCGAAGAGGAAAATAACCATTAATGACAACATTTCAGTAATAGCTTTCCATAGGTGTTTTATTCATATATGTATCAAATGTCTACGCCAAGAAATCCCCACTGCCTTCAGGATCTGAAAAACACATAAACAAAATGCATGAACTATGAAAGATCGAGAACGGCCAGGAATTGATTGCTAAATTACAGAAAGAGAGTATGAGATAAGAGAGCTTACCCCATCAGGGACTCGACTCGTCGTGCTATTTTTAGAAACTTATTAACAATCTCCGCACTTTTCAACCTCGTCCCCAGGGCCACTCTGTTCGATTTTTTTTCAAAATGGCTGTCGCTCACACATTGACCCTGGCACCGGCTGGTTTCACACGTGATCAAAATCGCCAAGATTTTTGGAGATTTAGATCACGTGACCAATAAAATCAATATGGCCGAGAGTCACGTATCAAACCAGCCGGTACCAGGGTCAATGTGTGAACGACCGCCATTTTGAAAAAAGAGCGAACAGAGTGGCCATGGGGACGAGGTTGCGCACTTTTGTCTTGACGATGCGACCGCGCCTTTTACATTCTGGCCAATCACGTTCCGTTCCCGAAATAGCTTGAGTTTAAAAGTAGAACACCTAGAAAAGATCTCCTGATGAGTGTAAAGCCCAATATACGGGGGATACGTTCTCTTATCTCATACTTAATTGGATTAAAATGATCCACTGCATACTGAACGAGCATTAAACTCATCCACTGAAGAAGGATTTATCTAGTGGATAATGTTGTCTAAATTCATGCAACTGACCGACCACAAGATTCTGAAAAGGTACCCTGACCGTGGGAACCCTGGTAATATGCGTCGTTTCTTAGACAAACATCTGAATATCCAGTCAAAAAGGGTGACTGCCTGCATGTGCAGAAAGCCAGTGTAACTTATTGTTGCTTTTGTTCTTGGTTGATTTGGAATCTTTTGTGTTTTGTTTGATTGTTTGTTTTTGTATCTGTTCTGATACCTTCATAAACTCATCAAGGCACCGTTGAGATAGTTCATACAAACGTGTGCGCAAACGTAAACTCCCCCGGCAAAGAAAAGCGCAGTTTATACGTAGGAACGTGGATCAGTGTGGATCACAGACTAGTACAGTCCAGTCAATTGAAAATCGAGCAAATTATTATCACCAATTTTATCACCACCATCTAATATCTAAATATCATAACATAAACCGTTACAAACCTGTTCATAAACCACACTGAACGCCAATCATTCAAGGGACAGAGCATTGTCATTATCGCAAAAAGGCATTGAATCAGACAAACACTCAATAAGAATAATGGTTCTTTAGAAATACATTGTTTGCAACCATTGCTTTTGCTCTTATTGAGTGTTTATTCAGGTTATGGAATGCTCTTTCGCTTGAGTGAATGTTTCAGTGCAGTTAATGAACAGCAAAGATGTATTATCCCCGTCTTTAACATCATCACTATTATCACAGTGGCGGATCTAGGGTCAGTGCAAAGAAGTCAGCCGCACCCGTTATCTTTCTTTCTTTTTTTCTTCTTGTTTTTTCCCTTTTTTAGGTTTGAATTTTAAGAATGCGTTAAAAGTGCGCTAGAAATGGAAAAACCGAAAGTCGTTTTGAAAAATCCTGGATCGCCACTGTGATTGTAGAACCTACCAATAGAGCAGTCTACGTTCTGCGGCCAATCACAAACTTTCAGTTCAGGGTTAAATAGAAGTCCTGCAGGGCATTTCTTACGAGCTGTGCGATGGTTATGACAATGAATAAATCCCTTACAAGTCTCTGGATCAGCATAGAGGCCATCAGGGCGAGATGAACAAAAATCTGAAAAAGCGTATTTTGTTTTTAACTCGAATCGTTCACTGACTTTATTAATTGAAGAATGAAAATTGGTGCGAGTGTGGCGGATGAGAAATTATATATTAGAACAAATTCCTGGAATTCTTGTTTCCTACTCAAAAAGGCTAATTAATTGTGAAAGATGGCAAAGTCATAAGTTTGGATCCCATATAGTATTTATAAACACTTTGCATCAAGAAATTGTCAATTGACTCTCGGACCTCTCGACTAGAAAATGTTTCGTCAAAAACACTAGTTATTTCCTGGTCTTCACTTTGAACAGTTCTTACCTGGACACACTACATTGTGAGGCCAGTCACACTGTTGAGTTTTAGCGTTATATCGTGTTCCTGGGGCGCATTTCATATAAAATGTTCGTCCATGTGCACATTGAATAAAACCAGCACAATCATCAGGGTTCTGATATAGACCATCCTCTTTACCTCGACAACTGAAATCTGTATGGAATTATATGGCGGATTAGTAATCCCTTAACTTGAATTAGAAGCTAAATGAATTACGAGGGCTATAACGTTAAGGTCGGTACACACTAGGCAACAAGTCACAGCGACTCGCCCAAGCGACAGGTCGCAGAGACGACTCCCTCCCCCCCCCCCCCCCCCCCTCCCCCCGTGTGTAAAAGTATTTTTGGCAAAAATTGTTATCGCTGCGACAGAAGTTTGTAGCTGCGACTTGCCGCATGAAATCCAACCAGTTGGATTGTTCAACCAATGCACACTGAAGCGACCCGTCGCGGGGACAAGTCCCTGCGACTTGTCGCCTGGTGTGTACCGACCTTTAACGTTCTCACCTGTCGATGAGTCTTCCAAGAAATCGTTTAGTGCAGAGATGGAGACACTTAGCGCAGCCAAAAACAGCACTGAAAACGACATGACAATTCATCAATGGCCTGATCATGGAGGTGCGACAAACGGTTAGATTTAAAAAGATACAAACCAAAAATATACAAGACTATCACAATGTACAATTAAACACAGTGGAGTAGATCAGTTTTCTATGTTTGAGAATATTTTAAATATAGTATAGAAAGTAAAAAAGGACTGATGATGTCCGATAGGATTTCGCCAACTTACATATTGGATAGATACTGGCAGTATCAAATATAACAAAAATAATTGTAAATACTATCCTTGGTCTTTGTATAAATATTTTTTGCACCTTCAACTTTGATATGAAATTTAACAAAACTTATTTCCCAAGTTTGAAATTCAGACAACTTTGTTCCGTACCTGAAATAACAGCCCTCATACTGAACAATTCTTACAGAGTGTAATTTCCTGATGGCAATGTGTTCGCAGTTTTATTGATCGCTCGTCAACGTCTGTCAGATGTTATATCTTTCTCACCAGACGACGAGATATTGTTGAATCAGATCATTTTACACTGTCCATCAGTAAATACGACGTCGTATATGTTCCATTTCAAGGACTCTTACAGTCAACACAGCTGATCGTGTTTAAACAATCGGTGACAGGTGATACAGGAGACAATTCTCAGTTGGTACCTTAGATAGGAAAGTACGAACATCCCTACTTCACCATATCTCAAATCTTAAATCAATAATTGTAATTATAAATTTTGATTTATTAAACGATATTCGTGCACATTTATGTATTTTTGCTTGAAGTTCAGTGTATGGAATTCTGAAGTGTAAAGTGAGTAGGGTGTCTCGACTGAACGTTTAAGTCTCCGTCAGACTCCGTATCTCGAAGGGTGAGATTTTTCGTGATAGGCTGCATATGGGTCACTTTTAAAACCGCCTATCCTCCTACCCACTTTTCAAGGAAAGATGCTTATTTTCATTTTATCATGGTAGGTTACTGGCCCGAAAGTGTGTAACTAATTCAACATTCACACGCGTGCACACACAGGCAGTATCATTTTTACGATGATAAAAATGACCTATTTTTACTTGCCTCATGTTTCCCGCGGCTAATAGATCAACACAGCTATCCCAACTCTCCAAATATTAGAAGTGCTCATTGGTGTAAAACATTGCCTCGCAATTTGAAGCCACAAAGCCTACATGATTCAAGAGCGCTCACTATTTAAAATTATTATATTTGTTCATTTTTACTGACACAAATCTACAAGCATTTCAATTTTGTCAGAAGTTGAAAAATAAAATGGCAAAAAATATTTCAAGCAAATAAATTTCAATAGTATTATAGGTTCATATAACAGATACCATTACATGAATAGATGTCCAGTGTAAAATCTTTAACATTACTTTGTATCATTTAATCCTTCACATTACTTTGATCATTCAATTTACTACATTACTTTGCACAAATTGATAACTTGTTGAACCAGCACTGTGTTGATTGGTTGAAAAATAGATCTTGATGCACGTATCATTTGTCATATGAAAAGGGAAAATCCTTGAAGGCCTAGTAATTGATAAAATAGTTGGCATGAAATCTTTATGGATACGAAGTTAAAGATGCTTCTCTATAGACATATTCACACTAACCCAGATAAAAAATATTTAAAGTGCAACTTTATTTATCCATTTAGGCCTAGTGTCTACACCAATCCACATGAATCCAAAACAATTTTTTTTAAATCTATTGTTTAACTAGACTATTGTATTAATGTTTGAGTGAGAAAGCTGCATTTTTAAATTTACCCAGTATAGTGTAGACATGTATGACAGGTATGTCATTATTAATTGAATTCCTATTTACAGTAGAATGACAAAACAAGTGCAATAGACATAATAAAATATAAACTTATTGTTAGTAGCATTCATATCATTCATCCACTCTTTCAGAATAATCATTCATTATTTCCGTTTCAGTCCTTGTGAACTCTCAATTTCTTTTTGTACATTTTCCAAAAATGTTTTAGTAAATGAAATAAATCTTCCTGAAGCTTGTGGTTTGCCTTGAAACTGCTCTTTTGCTTTGCTTGTTGCTGACAGATCATTCAAAGCCTTATTCCCTAAAATTACAAAAGAAAAATGAATAGGGGGGTCTTTTACAGTCAAAACATCTCAAGCATACCCACCAAAATTTCATTATTGAATTCCTTATTTGCACATTGAATTGATTATTCAATTCCAGTAATCAAATTTGAAAACAAGTCTACAAAATTCAAAATAACGTATTCACAAAGAAAATCCTAAATAAGATAAAGAACTTCTTTCTTTTGTCAAGAAATACTCCCGTGAGAGTTTCTAGACAGTTTAATCTTTCAGTTTGAGATTTTCAAAGTTTTTCTGTTTCAAATGGCGACTTCATGTCTCGAATGTATTAAACTGGTTGATTTCAAAATTTAATATTCAAATCCATTAATCAAATCAAGATTCAAAGAATGAAATCAATAATGAACTTTTGGTGGGTACGCTTGAGGTGTTTTGACTGTAATGTATATGACATACAATACAAAGAATGATATAAAGAACAAGCAAACAATGACATAAGCAATGTAACAAACAGACAGGTAAACAAGCATTAAAAGCCTTCAAGAAAACAAAGATTTTCCTTGTATTTACAACCATTTTCGTTGAAGTGTGACCTTTGAAGGCTAAAAGTCTCTAGGAACTGGCATTTTGGTGGACATCAATCATAAAGCAGACATTCAAAGTTTGAGGCAGACTGTTGTGTTTATTTTGTAGTGAACATTTTGTTGGCTTTTGGATTGAGGTCCACCAATATGGCAGGTTTCAGACAAGACTTTTGGTATTGAGGGTCGCACTTCAACAAAATGGATGTGAGATCATAAAATGTTGAAAAAATTAACAAACAAACAAACAAACATAGAAGAAACCAAAAAAGCAACATTCAAGCAATCAAACCAAACAGCCAACAGCCAACAAAATATTTATCACACAAACAGACAAAAACAAAAATATATAAGCAATAGCACACATGGGAAAAATATATGAATGATGTAAGTAACCAAGTGAGATCATAAAATGTTGAAAAAATAAATGTTAAGATGTAAAGCAAAAAAAAAAAAAAAAAAAAAAAAAATTAGTTGATGAGAAGTTTCTTACCCCAGTTTGATAATCTCAGATATGAATAATGTGTCAACTGAGCAAAACGCCGAATTACTGATGTATTTGATAGCTGTAATAAAAAGAGCAAAAATAATTTATAAGCAAACATGTTGAAATAATTATTTCATCTGAAAATTTCAAAATTGTCCACCTATTTCAAAAAACATTATTGGAAAGAATGCTTAAATGCTGCTTGTTGAATGTAGAGTATTCTCAGTTGATACATAAAATAAAACACCAAAACTCTGTAATAAATTGTTTTTAAATAAAGATATTATTTTTAATATAAAGACACAATTATTGTGTATATTTTGTTTTATTCACCAAGACCTTTTAGTAGACGAAAGAGAGTATATAACCTAGATGAATATATCAGAACTTTTTGTCATGGATACATATTTCTTTTTTTTTTTTGGGGGGGGGGGGGGGTTTCAAACGGATGTGGCTTCACAAATTTTTCATCTCTAAAAGATACAAAAATCATGAGTTTCACTGAGTTTCAACCCCTAAAAGATACCAAAAAGTGAGAATCTGGCACCTTTCAGTCATGGAAACACCTTTCAGTCAAAGAAATCCTAAACTAGATGATCATGATTTCAATGAAATAAGGCAACACAAAATTGCTCTTCAAGAGTATTGTATAACAGGGTCATCCCAATGGTCAGCAAATTTTCATTCTACATTGGTACCTCTATTAAATTGTCATGCTCAGAACTTCCAATATGGCTTCTTAATAGAGGCAAGCCGCTGAATAGAGGTTTAGCATACATGCAACTCAACATAATTATTTTCAGGGTGGAAATAGCAGTGTATGTATTTTATTAGATATGTCGATAAAACACATCTTGTAACTGAAAAAATGCATTAGCCATCCTTTTTCGATTTCCAGAGCTTTATTTGTCATCATGTAACCAAAACTACAATAAGACCCACCTAGGAATTATTTGGTGGCCACTTAATGGAGGCTGAGAACAATTGAAAACAAATTTTGGGACCACCAAAATGTGGTCATTGATGGCTGTTTAATAGAGCCTGAGAATAAAAGTGACTGCTTAGTAGAGGTACAGTACTAAATAGCCCGGCGTACTTAATCGATAACAATCGATCATTGAAAATCAATCAATAAATCAATAAAAATTAGCTAATTGGTATTGATTGGTATCGGACAATTGATGATCAATCTATAGTCACACGAAGCCATCGATTGACTTTAAACTGAAATTATTTTCATTGACAGGCAGTGATCCTATCCTAGCCTTTTTTGAAATATCGAATACCTTGCAGTCTCTGTGTTACCAACTACGATTTCATCTATTAAGTAACAATACGCGTAAAAACTAGTGAGGTTTCTATTGTTCTGCGGCAAAAAAACTTCCCCACGTAGAAATTCTTTAATTTTCACTATATTGATGTATCTAGCTAAGGGTTACACATTTCTTAAGTAAAATCTACAAAATGCTGTTTACAAGACAGTGTTTCTTTTGTGTTTAATGGTTTTGTCCAATCAGAATTGCTCAAAACAATGGCTAGGAGATGCTTGCTTTTCATAGTGAGTCCCACGGTAAAATTTTCTCATAGAAAAAAATAAGATCGCTTTAATAAAACTGAAATGTGATTTTGAATAAAATATAGGAAAAATATCCCAAAAGTTTGAAAAAAGGCCAATTTTCTTGTTTTAGCCAATCAGATCAAGCATTTAAACAATACACAATTAACACCTTTATGCATTCCATTGCCGTTTGCTACACTAGTTCTTACTCGGAACGTTACTTAAATAAAAGAGCAAAATACAAAGCATTTCTCATGGTGGCACAACCCGTTCAAATAGAATGCCACTGTCCATAGTGTTGCAAAAAAAACATGAACATCGATCGGTTTTTGCTTAGGATAGTGCAGTTTGCGGTTTTATATTAATTTGTGCTTTTCTTGATTTTGTGGGATGTATATACTATTTTGTAGTTGCATTTTTCCTTTGGCAATATTTGTCAACACTTACCGATCCGCCCTGCGACTCTACACATTCCGTAAAAAACTTATGATTTCTTTGATTTCAAAAACCAGATTATTTTTTTCTTTGATGGCTTGTACAAAATCGTTAAAATATGAGAAGTGTGTCTTCGTTTGCGTGTTATTGTAACTTAACTGAGAATCGATGCCTCTCAATCGATGATGATCCATGATCGATTGGCAATCAATAAAAGGTCACATCTATGTTCCCTTGCGATTGGTGATCGATTATCAGACATCAATTCATTATTTAACAACAATCAAGTAAATTCTCACGCGCTGATTGGTCGAGAGCCATGTTCACTCAGAGGACAGACACATAGATGATGTCAGAACCTCGTTATTGACAAATCGCTCAAACTTTCTTCAAGTGAAAAGTTGCTCAGTCAGAAGACAAATATATTTCCTCAGAAATGCTTGAGCAGTCGTGTAAATGAACCAATTACCAATGGAAATTACCATTATGTAAGTGAGATATTGAATAAATGTTATTGTGATTTGATAAATTGTGTTTTGTCTGCAGTTTTTGTTCTTCTTTATCAGAAAACTTCAAACCATGCCATCGGTAGTTTTCAAACAAACATCAAATTCAAATGGTTTTTTGGTCGCTAGCACACCTCGTTGCATCGCTTTGTGAATTACATTTACCTTTGTTTTCCCTAATTTTTAAAAGAAATGATTAAATTTAAGCTATTTTAAAATAAGACAAATTTGCATCGCAGGTAATCAGCTTTGATTTTTATTCGATCTCTGGTTGAATTATCTTCGTAAAAGAACTAACTTTCTAAAAGTTTCAAAATTGCAGATTGTTTTCTTTTTTTCCTGCTAAATTGGATATTTTTGCATATTTTAAGCTTACAACTTGTTGTTAAGAATCATTTGTTTCGTGACACGACTTGCACTGTTTTAGATCACTTTCAGTGTTGTAAAAAACAAATCAAACATAGATTTTCATTGTCTGTCTTGTTATTGATCATAGATGACGTAAAAAAATGTCCAAAACTTTGCAGTGAAACTTGAGTTTTGAACATTTTTTGATGTCAACTATGATCAATAACAAGACAGACAATGAAAATCTATGTTCAATTTGTCAAATTGACATCGATTGTTAATTATTGTTATTGATTGGCATCGATTATCGATTTTATCGATTAAGTACGCCGGGTAAATAGCTGAGATACATACCTTTTCAACGACATACTGATCATTTAGGAACCTAGTAAAGAAAAACACAGTATCAAGTGCGCAATAATTAACACAAATTAAATAAAAAATCGCGCACAAGTTCTTTTGAAATATATTGGAATTGCAATTAATGATGAAATAGTGACGAATTTGAGCTAAAAACTCACCTTAGAAGATACCGTAATGGCATTTTTCGACGTATTTCAAAATTTCAACAACAATGAAATGTTACTTAGAAGTTACAGCACCAAAATACTGACTAAAACACGAGCAATTTAAAAGAAATTGATCAGAGATTGACAACTTTGCAATAGAGTATTATGCTGCTTCATCCCGTCGCCATGTTGGATTTTATGTCAATTTCGTATCCAGTCTATCCGCAAAAAACAAAGGAAGCCATCAACATACCATGCCCCAAATTTCTTAAATTCTCAAGATTTTTTAGTTTTCATTCCATTACGCTATTTTCATTCATTCATTTTTTTTCTTTTGCTTATTGAATGATAATTGATTTTAATCACGTGTACTTAGATAAAAATCCTATGGGATGAGGCCCCACTGATCCCCACCCCCTCCCTACCTTCAGATGGCACGCATTCATAGGCTACCCCCCTCAAATCGGTTATAGAACACTCTTGAATTTGATTGGTTACCCGGTACCCAAGAGAATTGATACCCACGTGATCAGCATACTATTAACGGATGAAAGACTAAAAGTTTTTCGATTATATAAATTGTCAAATGCCTTAGTAGCTCAAGGGATTAACCATCTATCATGGTCTAGTGGCCGGTTAATCTCTCACTCCCTGATCTTTTGATTAGAGCTGTTTGGGTATTTGGCAACACTACAAGGGACCGGGGTAATGGGGGAATAAGGTAGGTGAACAAGGTAAGTGGAAATGTGATAATATCGTAAAGTGACTAGACTCCAATTTTTTTTTTTTTTTTTTTCTTTTTTTTTTTTTTTTTTGCGTACACGGGTTCGATCCCTTGCTAGGTCAAACTTTTTTCTTTTTATTCTAGTTTCTATATGATACTTGTTTTTTACTTTATGATTTTCTTTTATCAAAAAATGCATATTGAAAATTATCAATAAAAAATAAAGATAAGACCAATGCCAAATTTTTATAAAGCTAATATTTTGGTAAGTTATACATGAACTTAGGGACCAGGCTAAGCCACAAAAACGATAGCACCAGAAACAAAGGTGATATTCTCCTTTTGTCCGATTCTATATTTCGAGGAATCATACGCAGAGTAAATTTGCGCCTCGGGCCAGTTGCACAAAGCCAGAATAAAGCTATCCATTCCAGTTAGCGATTTATCAGATAGCGATTTATCCGGTGGATAGCGTTATTCAGGCTTTGTTCAACCGGACCCTGGATATTATGTGAACAAGCAGTATATGATCGCAGGAGGAATTAAAGAATTAGAATTGAAGAACATATGAACGCAGTGCAATGGTCTTTCACCAAGACTTTCCGAGACGACCAGTCCGTGCTCAAAAAACTTGAACCATCTCTGCCCGCGATCTAGTCAGAGCCTGATACTGTAGACATAAAACTAGTGGCTATAGTATTTTAATAAAACTTTACACATTAAAAGTTTTTGAGCCGATTCTCCATTCAAAACCTTATATAAAAATAGGCTCACCGTATTGGATTTCGCAAGAGATCATCAAGAACTTTTTCAAAGCCAATAATTCTTTATTTATAAATTAAATCCATCATACTAACAAAATCTTAAAATAATATGTAAAAATGTCCACAACAGCGTGACATTATGCATTCTTGACAGGAGCGATGTCAAATGGAAATAAAACATATCACTCACTAAACAATCGAATTCAGGGCGCATGTGCGCTTTCTGAAACATGCCCAAACTCACAATTAAATTTCACACATCTACACACCCCAAACTTGAAGAATTTCTATTTTATGACATTATGGCAGTGTTTACACGAAGCCGGCTATTTTTTTAGCCGGCTAAAAATATAGTCGTTTACATAGCGTTTTCGTGTAAACGCTTATCGTTTTCGCATCGTTTTCGGTAGCTTGAAAAGCGTCTGTAAGCATTTTGGTGAATAAATGTTTGAATTACTCTCTCTCATTTTGACTGATGACTTCAGCGTTTTCGAAAATAGCCGGCTAAAGCGTTTACACGAAAACGCATAGCCGTCGTTTTCGAAAATATCCACTCTGAGAGGCGTTTTCGAAAATAGTCGGCTAAGTAGCGTTTTCGTGTGAACGGTAGGCCTAAACGGATAAAAAAATGTGCGTTTACGAAAATAGCCGGCTTCGTGTAAACGCTGCCTATGTAAATATGTAACGCGCGTATACTAAGCCGCCAAATATTTCGAAATTTTCAGAGTATTTTTTAGTAACGTGATAAAGTATTTTATCTACCGCAATGCAGTGCCAGATCCAGGGTGTGTTCCATGAGTTCCACGCTACCCCCTCCCCCCCCTCAAGCAATAATATCAAGAAATTAAAAAAAATGAAAATGCGCCATACAATGATTTGTAAATTGTTTTGAGACTTTGTGAAATGCACTACATAACAGCATTCATATTACATTACATTTTTTACAGTACGGGCGGTACCGTTTTCTACTCAATACGCAAACGAGCGACTCTTTAGAAAATGTGAAACCAAAATGGAACCCCATTTCGAAAAATCCTGGATCCGACACTGCCCAAAATCACAAATTTGATGATATTGTTCTCATAGTCTTTTAGATAGAGAAAGTTAAAGTAGGGTCATACTAGTTTTTCAAACCCTTCACCAATCACTTTATATGAATTTTGCAGTTGATTCCTTTGCATCTACAAAAATTAATCTTAAAAATTAGACCATGCACATATTACTCAAACATGGAAGTTTGACAAGTTTTGGTTGATGTCATCAGCATGCCAACGTGTCCATAGCAACAATAATCAAAAATCTTGAAAAGTAGCTTTTGTAAACTATTAATTATTTTAAATAATGGATGATATTATAATTTCATGATATTGAACACGTTTGAAGAAAAAAATTAAGAATAATAATCTGTTTGATTTGAAGAATAAAAATATACTCTTCTAAATGTTAATCTTGTGAATAATACTAAAATTGGTAAATGATCAATTATTTTAGACAAATGTGAAATTTGGTAAATAATAATAGATCTACACTTGAATATATTAGAGTGCAAACAATTAATCCGTGAAACTTTAGTAATACTAAATAGTGCTATTTTATGCAAATTCTATTGTTTTCTTTTGTTCAATTAGCACTATTTTGTACTATTTAGTAATTAGTGTTTCACGGATTTATTGTTTGCACTCTATAAGTAGAAATAACATTTTTTATCGGTTTTAATTCCATATCAGTCTATTTTGTGACTCTATACATGTTTATGTAGTTAATTATAGAACAATATTATATATAGAAAATATATAGCCCGAGGGAAGTTTCCTCGATCGGAGTAAACACATTCTCGCACATATTAACAGTCATGCTTGTATAATCACGAAAGTGCATTTAAAAAAAATATATTATTTATTCAATATTATCATAGTTAGTATAGTGGAACTATGATATTATTTATTGTGTTTTGTTGCTGTATTAAATAAATAATGCATTCTATTTCCTCGTCATTATATATACAAAGACATGTTTTATGAAATACCGGCTACAATTAGAGTGCACACACTAAAAGTGTGAAACATAAATACGGGTAACCATTAAATTGTGCTATTTTTACGCTAACTATATTGTTTTCTTTTGTTTAAACATTGCTATTTACTACAACTATTGTACCATTTAGTGTTTGCACTCTATAAATACATACATACATGCATACACTTTATTTTAACTCGGATTTTCGAGTAGCTATTACATGCTAGTATCTTCGAATCAAGTATTATATTAAAATCGATAGTCCTTTAATCTTTTAAATTTTCACAACTGATGTTTTTTCAAAAATGCATTATGCGTGCATATCCATCATAAATATAATTAGTTTGTACAAGTTCATATAC
Organism: Diadumene lineata; assembly: GCA_918843875.1. Classification (NCBI taxonomy): domain Eukaryota; kingdom Metazoa; phylum Cnidaria; class Anthozoa; order Actiniaria; family Diadumenidae; genus Diadumene; species Diadumene lineata. The sequence continues at coordinate 5,424,020 of OU974071.1, forward strand.
CATATACACAAGAGAATCTCATATTCTCTTGATATACAGTAGTAATGCTTTAGCTTTGGTTAAATTTTCGGTTAAGTTTCATTTGAAAATTTAGTAACGTTTTTCCGTTTTAGTGTTGTGAGCCAATACAAAGGTGAAACATTACTACAATATATTATAACCTTTTGTTTTACAATCAGCAGGCAGCTGATGTAAACGTAACTGTATCTATATCAAAACGTATTCTTATCAAAAAGCATCACTATCAAAAATCATAATTATATATTTAATTGCATGATAAGTTCATTGGATTGTACTTGCATGTAGGGGTATTTGTAGTCTATTTAGTGTGACTAACAGAATATTTACTTCCACAAATGCAAGTCCAGCTCAAAGCTCTTCTCATAATCCTTTTGCCTGTACCTACACACGCAGTCTTATTACGCATAGGACTGCCAACTATATCAAAGATTTCTTTGAAGATATCATCGATATGATAATTGTCTTTGGCTGATGTCTCCATGTGTCTTAAATGCAACTGCTTTGCGTCTTTTGCTCGGATGTAGTCGGATATATCTTTAACAACTTCTTGGGATGAAATTTGCCTCTTGTGTTCAATATCTTTTTTGTTGCCTACTAGTACAATAGGGATGTTATCAGCTTTCTTTAGTGCTATAATTTCATCTAGCAGTCTTTTAAGCTCGACGAAAGAATATTTATCATCGAGAGCATAAACCATCACGAACGCATTGGCTCTTTCTATTGCTACCTCTCTCATGGCAGGAAATTGGAAGCTGCCTGAACTATCAGTAGTATTAAGAACAATTACGTTACCATTAATGTTTAAAACTCTGGAATAGATTTCTTCAACTGTAGGTTCGTAAAAATTGGTAAAATGGTTCAGATAGTATCGCCGAATAATTGAAGTTTTACCAACTCCAGCTGCTCCGAAGAAAACTATTTCATAAATAGTGTTTTTGCCTCTCATCGCGGACAAAAAGTAAGACTAGTAAAAGTCTTGCACCTTTTTTTCCTATTTTTGTTACTTGATGTGATCTTAACGCGGTGCAAGTTTGGTTTGAGCTCTTTCGCTGATGCACCAACTTTTGAAAGTAACACCTCTTGTAGATATTTTTTATAACTTTTATAACTTTTTATCGTCTCTGTGATGTAAGAAAAATCTTCACTTTCTGATCAGCAAGAATAATTTGTCAAAAGAAAGCTGTTGTATATTTGTAATGTTCGTAAAACCGTATCTATAATACTAATATATAGTCAATATATGTTGCTATATATGTAAGGGCGTGTCGACGTCATAGACATCCTCCACGCTTATTGCGTTTTCGACAGATTTCTATTATAAAAATTTGCTCTTAACATGATTAACATTGATGTCTATTGAAATAAATATTGGTCATTTATCATGTAAAAGCCGTTAATATAATATTTTCCAAGTCTTTACGTAATAATTCACTTATAAAATTGAGATTATTGGCATATTTTCATGAATATATATCAATAGTATTATTTTATTACTATAGAATTATTTTAATTTGATTTTGATATTTAAACAACAAACCGGAATTTCATGAAACAGGAAGTTGATACTACGACAAACAATTGTATTTTTAGACTAAATATTATTTTCAAAAAAGCTGCTGAGGCAAATAAATAAATATCAAGCGAAAATTCGGCAGTAGAAAAAAGTTATTTGTGAAGGCTTTAATTACAAAATTTGTGCTTCCTTCAGCTAGTGTATGGTAAGTTATGCTTTTGGAAAGTCTATGGTGCGATGTTGCTTTAGCTTTTCTTACTGAAAACGTGATCTGGGTAGAATCGGAATTTGAGCAAAGTTATCTAAAGTAAACTAGATAGAATACGAATTACTTAGAATCCATATATACACGTTTCAGACAAGACAGATGGCTTCAGATAAATGACAGCATGCATAGGCTAAAAACGTGCTTCAGTTCAGTGACATTATTTAAAACAAAGCAGCTTTAATATTCACTATTACATCATGATTGTGTTTTTGCGCTTCTTTTTAAGTTTTGAAAGAACTATTTACACTAAAAATTGCTGTGGTTATTTTGAGAATCACCGATAGTATTCACAGATGGAAATAGATTGCGGCCCACTGATACAGAACACACAAACTGAAAGCAGAAATTGAATTAGTATCTGAAACTAATGGATCTCATCAGATGGTGGTCAGTGACATGCACGAAGCAAATAATGTTTCGCAACCACCCCATGTTAAATATACACCGGCATATTTAAAGAAATTTAAATCTAGTTACTGAGGATTAGCTTAGCTCTACAATCATAATAGTTACTTACCTTGAATAGCTTTTTTATATATTTTATAAGGAATGTATACTGTAGTTTTAAAAGTCTTGTATGAAATATTTGACATGCTTGCGAAAGAGTTTGTGCTTAAGAATAAAGTCCATCATCATCATTGTTATCATTTTTATTATTCAGTTGTTATTATTATTATCCGCTTCTACATGACTTCCATACAATTTTCAAACCAATTTTATTTATACAGTGTTGAATAAGGTAGCTACAATCATTGTCGTGTATTTTTTTATTTTAATATTATAAATTATTATCACTTTTTTTGTGAAATTAAATTCAGCTAAAATACAAACTTAACTTTGACAAGCGAATTATTCTTTACAAAAAATATCATTTTTTTTATAAAAAAAATACTACATGTTCATCAAAACGAAAAATGCACATGAATAAATGGATATACGAAAGTAGGTACGTGATTGATTCAGAATTTAAGAGCAATATGGAATTAATTGATTTTTTTGTACATGGCAAAACGTGCCAAAGCTGTTTATTTCTAAAAAGATATTACCTTCATCATCTAATCGATATTACGTGACGTCTGTATTTTATGGAAATATCTCTTTGAATCTGATTATTACTCATCGTCCTTTGACAGAAAACCTAGAGCCTACAATATTTATGATATTACTATCCTTATTCCTGATCCAAAGTCGATGTATCTATGTTTTGGACACTATAAAACTTGTAATAAAATCGGCCATATGTCGAGCAAGTAGCCTGTAAGTCAGCAATGGCTCTGCTGGTGAAAGGGGCAGCGTATCGTTTATTTTGCAAAATTAAGGTTGTGGGCAAAATTAAGGTTGTTAGCAAAACAGCGTTCCATTCATTCTAGTATCAATACTTTTTCATTACCTAAAATATCGCAAGAACCCTCAAGGTATTTCAGATCTTTATTGGCATCAGCGGATTCTCGGACTGCGGGTCGGGGCGAAACTAGAGCTGGGAGTCTCTACCAAGGGAATTAAAGTAATCTGATGACTAGATTTCAGTAAATCAACTTTACAGTTAATCTCTAACTTAGGCATTTTATTGCGATTTTGAATGTCAATGAATAATTTTAGGCTGCGTTTACAAAATTAACAAAATGGAAGAAAAATGTAATAGCCTTCAAAATATAAAATAAATGAGGGAGCGTTTACACGAAACCGGCTATTTTCGTAAAAACACAATTTTTTATCCGTTTAGGCCTACCGTTCACACGGAAACGCTACTTAGCCGGCTTTTTTCGAAAACGACTCTCAGAGTGGATATTTTCGAAAACGACGGCTATGCATTTTCGTGTAAACGCTTTAGCCGCCGGCTATTTTAGAAAACGCTGGAGTCATCACTTTGGTTCAGTCATAATGAGATAGAGTAATTCAAACATTCATTCACTAAAATGCCTGTACAGACACTCAAACGCTCTGTAAACGGCTATAGTTTAAGCCGGCTAAAAAAATAGCCGGCTTCGTGTAAACGCTGCCTGAGACGTCTTTATATTCAAACCACCGACGAAATTCATCCTGGAAAAAAAAACCCAGATATCTGACTGCGGATTGAATAGTGAGAATTAAGAACATGCTACGATTCAAAATACGAGAAATTGTTTTTGATGCTCACAAAATATCCAAAAAGTTGTCGAGGATTAGAACAGCGAAAGATTAACCATTTAATAAGATCAACCATGTAAAAAGATCATGTACTATCTGAGCCCGACGAATGACTAACGTGCGAAGCGTCAGTTCTCTACAAATCTTCACGGTGAATAAGGAAGACTTATTATTCAATTATTAAACTAGTATTGTAGTTATTGTACCACATGTTATCTTTTATGTACTAGTTAAGTACCCTCCTTTAAAAAAAGGTTTAATGTATTTTATTTATTTATCTATTCATTTATTTATTTACTTATTTATTTATTTATTTATTTATTTATTTGTTTGTTTGTTTATTTATTTATTTATTTATTTATTTATTTATTTATTTATTTATTTTGGCCAACAGTAGTTTGCTTTTGTATAGCTCCATCAACCAATCAGGTTTTAGTTCAGTTTACAATGTGACGGAATCATTTTACGTCTCTTATTTTACACCAATCAATTGCGGTTTGAACAAGAGACTGGCAGTACGTAGCCAAAGCCTAGCTAGCATGAATAGTTATCATTAAAAGTGACGTCAAGAAAAAGTGAGAAACTAAAAATAAAGGTAGATTAGAAAAAACGTTGAATACGACGCCCTACGACTAAATTTGCGTGTCAACCTATTTCAACATTGCTGATTAGGGTATGACTTCAGTAACTGTGTCAAGAAGATTACTGATAATTCAAAGTATAGTTTGTGACGCTTGTTTAGACTGTGAAGATAGATTTGTGACGCTTTACTAAGCTCATTCATTTGTGACGCTGTTTAGAACTTAAAAGCTTAAATGACACCTGCTTTGCACAATATGAACAATGACGTAATTCCGGTCACACAACGCACTGAATCGTGACGTACTATTGTTTCAGAACATCTTTGACGTCATAATCAGATAAAAATATCTCAACTGCTCAACTGTTAACGGGTGAGGTGGTACACAAATAACAAACAAGGTGTAAACATTTCGCAAAGACACCATGGAGTTTAGGAATAATCGCAGATGCTGTTTTGCATACTGTTCAAAGACACTGCATACTGATCAAAAGACTGTGGGCTGTGACAAAAATGAAGGCGTAACACAAGCTCGCGGAGCGAAAAATAAGATGAATCAGTTTTTATTCAGAATTATAATATTTGAATTTGAAATCAATACAATCTATCAATATTTTTTATTATTTTCATATTGTGAACCCGTTTTGAATGAGCTTTGAATGGGCATAGTTAACTATGGAAAGGGAGTCTAAATAATGAATTATATAGTTATATTTTTTTTCTAATACAATCACGAATATTTTCAACTTAAATGTTAATTGGTATTCTAAACTGTGATAATTGCTTAAATATGTAATATATAAATGTACATATATCATAAAGATGATATATAACGAACTAAAACGGTAATGATTATCAGTTTCAGATAAATAACCAGCCATCATTACATAGTTGTTTTTCAAACTATCTTCTGTGGATTTGTAGCATGTCAAATAGAGAACAGGGTGTTGTGCAGCAAAATATAGCGTACAAAAAAAAACTGATTCATCAACCAATCATTTATGAGATTATTTAGATATTAAGATTTGTAAATAGAATTAATTTTTTAAACCCATTTACGGGGTATCCACACTTTTAATGAATGTATTTGTTTATGATCATATTTTGATATTTTTTGAAGAATTATTGTTAACATCATTTATAAGATTCCTATCTTTCTACGTGGTTTCCTTACATTATATCCCAGACCTGATTTTAAAACGCACAAAAAGAGATTACCACAACATCAGAATCGTGACAAAAGAACAGTGAATCATACACCGAAAAAGCGGTTTTGGTTGTTTTGCCAATTGAGTTTTCTCAAATTCTCCTCAATACTCATGTTAATGACCGTTTCCGCTATAAGGCGTGACCAAGAGAGTTGGTTTCTTTCAAAAGCTGCAAAACATATAGATATTGATAATGAATCTTTCTTTTAGCGCTATCGATCCGTTCCCAATAAAGGTTGTGGTGTGACAAAAGAGAGGTGGCTTGTTGCAAAACCTACAATTAAAGGTTGTGGTGTGACAAAACCTAGGATTAATACAGCAGGTATCAATTTAGTCTTTTTTATCCGCTACTATCAACATGTAACCAAGGGTGTGGCTTAACAAATAATATGAAAAACAACATGTCATCAACAAATTAAGATACCAGACACCACATAGATACCATACGGTGATTTTACATTTTTCAGACGGGTGGTTTGCGCTTCCTGTATACAGTCTATGATTTCCTTTATTTACGATCATAACCCGCTTATGATAACTACACGCGTCGATGAGGAAGTTTTGTTCTTACGTTGAAAATGTGTTTTGTTCTTTAATTCATTGACCTGTTGACTGAAATGTTTTTCAGTTAAATGTTGGTTTGTGTCCTTTGCTTACTGGTAGAACAAATCCTGATAGGAATGACTGCAGATCGTCTTCTTCAAGGTTGAGTTCCATGAATCGATTTACAATTGTACTAAATCTAAAATAGAAATAAAACAGAAGCACAAACAGAATATGAGTACTGCTGATTGATTGATTGATTGATTGATTGATTGACTGATTGATCGATGGATCAATGGATGGATGGATTCATTCGTTAAGTCCATGGTGGTGCTTTTTAAAACTGATGTAAGCACAAAAAAAGATCTGGAAGTGAACCTTGAAAAAACATGATGTCATATTCGTCAGCGTCCCTTTGACCATATTGCTTTACCTTTTTCGTTGAACATCAGAACTTGGGTTATCTCTTCTTTGTAAAGGTTTATTGCATCTTATCGATTCAGATACCTGATCAATGAAAGAGGTAAAAGAACCGTGCGATCTACTTCAGTGAACAACAAAGTAATAATAATAATAATAATAATAATAATAATAATAATAATAATAATAATAATAATAATAATAATAATAATAATAATAATAATAATAATAATAAACAATAATAATAATAATAATAATAATAATAATAATAATAATAATAACAACAGGTAGGACGATCTCAGATTACTAAAAATGTAGTATATGCATGCAACGTACCTCTTCAGCCCGTTTAATCAGATCATCAGGTACCCCAGCCAGCTTAGCAATATGGCAGGCATAACTATTACTAGCATGACCTTCAACAAGCTGATATAGAAATACTAGATCTTCTCCATCTTGCATTGCTTTCATTGTCTGAAATTATACACATGCAATATATATCACCCGATATTGTGGATGGATTTTCAAATTCCCACTATCGCCGTTGCAAGCCTTTAATGCAAGATTTATTATTTGAAGCTTTGATACACAGCATACACACGACATAGAAGACAATGAGCACAAACAAACAAACAAACAAACAAACAAACAAACAAACAAACAAACAAACAAACAAACAAACAAACAAACAAGCAAACAAACAAACAAACAAACAAACAAACAAACAAACAAACAAACAAACAAACAAACAAAACAAACAAAACAAACAAAACAAACAAACAAAACAAACAAACAAGACATGATGTCTGCTTTTTAAAGCTGGTATTTATCTCTTAGTTAAAATACCTGATAGCTTAATATTGGAGTATCTGGTAAAAGACTCTGTTTTACCAAACTGTGAAAGTGTGTTGATACCAGTGTTCTGGGACATTTGTCATTCATTGCCAACCAATGCTTTAGAGTTGCACATAATAGAGAAAGACCATCCACCTAAAAGATGTCGAAGAAGAGAAAAAGCGCAATATATGTAGATAACGATACTATGCAGGGTTTCGTCTTAGACGGAGAGTGAAAGAACTCCTTCTTGCAGGTTGGTGACAATTTAGTTACCGATCAGTTAAGATATCCATTGAAATAGATAAATAAAATCTCCAAAACATTTCTAAAATGATGTAACCATACATGCATGGAGCGATCTATGTTGCATTGTATCTTACCGTGGCAGTTCCTTTGCCAAACTCGTCTATTAATACTAAAGAGTGTTCCGTTGCCTGTTGTACTGCTGAAGCTACCTAGTAATCAAGTAACTCATCATTCAGTTTTGTACTAGTAATGACCTTTATCAATACACTAAAAATAGGGAGAGTTGGGAAAAACAAGAACATGCAGAGGAACAAACAATTAAACAAATAAATAAATCAGACGCACAACCATTGGCATTAGAAACGAAAAACTGGAAATATTCAGTTACCTGTCCAAGATCGATCATAAATGTCGATAAGGCAATAGAGACAGTTTCTCGTGTATGTATACGAGTGAATATCCTATCAGTTGCACCGATAAGAGCTGTTTCAGCAGGTACAAAACTACCAATGTGAGCCATGAACACTATAAGCCCCAACTGAAACATACAACAATATTTTTTTAATATGCTAATTCATCTTAAGATGACAAATTCTGAACGAGCTGCAATAATTTCACTGCTCGCAACTGCGTAAGTCAAGGATTGATCAAGTTTCCCCATGTTCATGATTGCCTTTTTTCAGAGTCGTTTTCGATCGAGTGTCCCATGGTACGATTACGATACCCCCATGCACGACACGGCAGATGATTTGAGATAAGATACGATACGATACAGTACTCTTCCGTTCCATGCATTAGTGGTGCAGCTAGAATGTTCAATTTATTCTAAAAATGCATGTTTTATTTTTATCGATTAAGGAGATCTATAGTCTACAGGAGAAAAGTACTGAGTGAGGATTGATCATCACAGCCACTCCCTCTACGTGGTCCATAGACTTTAGAGAGTGTTTACCTGCTTGAGGTACACACTTTTGCCACTTGAATTGGGTCCTGTAAGTATCGTCATACGTGCTTTGTTCTTTTCTATCAATGTATCATTTGGTACAAACTGTGTGACACATAGCTCCTGGAGAGGATGCCTGTTTTTGGACGTGAAAACAATGTATTTATTTAAAAAATAATCTTTACTAGCTCCCGGTAAATAATAGCTATAGTGTTGGGGGTTCTACTAAAAACATCAGACTTAACAGCCTTCAGGCTCGTCTTATGTCGAACAATCACTTTTTATATCAAAACTGTAAACTATACCTTCTATTATTAAATTCTATGTTAAATGTATACTTAAGAACTAAGAGCTATATTGTATTGCACTAAGGGATTTGGGTTATTTGCTGGTCTAGGAACTTGAACAAAAATGGATATGTGAGCATGTTCCATCATTTTCAGTGGGAGCCTCTGAACTTGGGATTCCGAGAAAGCTTTAGCAAGAATACTGGTCCCCCCCCCCCCCCCAAATCGGGCGTCAATTAATAGTTATCATAATTAGCATTCCTTGAAATGACTCTTTCTACCAAACCGAAGGGGAAGATCTGAAAAAGAAAAACTTGAAGACGAATGACGAACGAAATGAAGAGGATGCGTGATTTTAACTTTTTAACCTACCTTCCTCCTTTAATGTCAAGCATTGATTGGGAAGTCATTTCTGGACAAACATAACTTCCTTCATGTGCGCACATAGCCAGGGAAATCAAACTGAAATTAAAGCATGAGACTTTTTATGTTGCACGATAACAGTGAAAAATTATTACGAGTTTTATGGACAATTTGATTGTTTGTTGTTGTTTTTTTTGTTACACTTCCAATACGATCGATAAGATATTGTTTCCAACTCATAAATATCCGAATAAGACTCTATTTTCTCTATCAAAAGTTATAATGTATATCTATAAAGTATTTTGAGGCCTTATGTATCTCGAGATACGAACCAGAATAGTAGTAGTAGTATAAAGTATTTTGAAAACACAAGTATTTTAATGATATAACTAACAAGAAATGCACACCACACCCCCAGAAGAAGACACACTATACTTTTGGATTGAACATGAAAGTAAAGCGCATGATTTCATACATATCGTTGACTTTTGAAAAAAAAATGCCATTTTTAACAAACGCTATTGGTCCTCGCGTTACGTTTCAGATCTATTGCTCAAGTTATACGTACCAATCGAGTTCAGCAGCACATTCAACCATCCCCAGCAAAACTTTGGTGTGTTCAAGAATCATTGACTCTAGTCGATGCATGATTGCAGTTTCATGATCTGTATTAACAATAGGACTAGCACTTATATCAGAAAGATGATAATAAACATGTGACTACAAAGCACCGTGACTAGCATTCGAAGCGTCGCGTCGGTCCACTCAATAGATAAATGGAGGCCTAGGAGTGGTGGGAATGGAGAGGGATGGGAGGGAGGGTGGAAAGGAAGAGGGATGGGAGGGAGGGGGATTAGGACCACCGCCTCTTTCTTGCCAAATAACCACGCAATTTTTCTCCGCAGTTGTCACAGGTTCTACATGCATACCTGTGATTTCCCAGTGCGTATCTCCAAGTCGTACATCAAGCTCTATCAAGAAATTACAAGAAAATGCCAATAATTGTAATGCAGACTACGTTTTCTACATGGATAACTTAATCACTTCAATGTATTTTGCTCACGCAGTGTTACATATTGAGTGGTCTCTAACGAGAAATTCCAAGAAATTGCCAAAACTTGTAGCGCAGACTATAATTTCTATGTGGATAACTTAAATCAATTCAATGTATTTTACTTGTATAATCTGCGCTATTTTCTTGGAGTTTCTAAGTGTTATAAAGAGTGGTTTTCAAAAACAAAGTGAAATAACCTGGAATAGCATGCAATGAGGAACATAGTAATGCACTGAAAACACAAAACAATTTAGACAGTACAACGTAAATGTATTTCAAGTGTTTTTGAATGATTTTACGTGTACGAACTCTAATCTACTAAAAAATGCAAAACTTAAATGAAGTAATGTGTACTGACCTCTTGTGCGTTCACTTTTAAAGTAAACCATACTATTAGCAAGGAACTATAAGAAAAAATGGAAACAGTAAAAATTCGTGCTTTTATATATGATACAAATATAAGCCTGACTCGTGGTGACGTTTTACCCTCGTCTTTATACCATAAGAGTTTTCATATTTAATTTGTTATTATTTTGAGAATATAAGAACAATAGTTTCAATCAAACATTCAAACATTTACCATTGAACTAAATACGAAATATTCAAACAATAGTAACTGACTTACATAAAATTCCAGTCCCTCTATTTCAAAATCATTTTCTTCTTTCATGTCATCAGTTCGTGGAATAGTAAGCAGATAGCCAAGCTAAATAGAAGTAATATTATCATCAGTGTTAGAAATTAGTAGTTACAGTTAACAATCACTTTATAGTGTACAGGATATTTGTTTATAGCCGCTATTGCGAGGCGGCCTTAATTAATACCGGAGTGTCAAGAGTGAATGACAGCAGTCATAATTTGGAAAAGCCTGTGCTAGGACTGGATTACCTGTGGCAGGTAAATTACGTTACATTCTGTGATCGAGGTTGGTAGGTTGTTTAACTCTTCTCGTGCAACAGCGGTCAGGAGATCTGGAAGGCCATTGTATGTCCGTTTTTCTGAAAAAATATAACATATTTTTGAAAGCTATGCCTGTCTGTTGAGTGGCCTGATAGTTGTTTGTTTAATTTGTGATTTTGTATACACTTACTTTCATCTAGTGACGGATCGACTCCAGGGTTGACAACAAAGCGATTCTGCTCAATGGACTCATCAAAGTCAACTATTTTATGGATGAGATTTGTAATACGCGCCAGATCGTGAGTAAAATGGTCTTTTATCTATAAATATTCAAATAAAAGAAATAAAAAAAAGCAAAACACGGAAGACGCACAGCAGCTTTTTTATATTTCATTCATTCATTCATTCATTCATTCATCCATCCATCCATCCATTCATTCATTCATCTACTTATTTTTTATTTATTTTTACATATGATTTAGTAATGAAAAGATGGTTGTGTATATTATCTTTCCTTGATTATTTTCCATTGCATACTGTGCTTGTTGTCAACGTTTCCCATCTGTCATTATTTCCCTCAATGTATATGTTCCTGTATATGATTGTGTCTTCACTGACCTTGGTTGCTATAGAGATATGTGAAGGGATTCGTCTGCATAAATCCGTCAGATATACAGCGTTACAAACGGTCTATTTTAATCAAAGAAAAAAGTGCATATCATCAAAACTATGGTTCCCTGCTAGCAGAGTCTCTCACGTTTGTGATCCCTGACGAGAAAAAGGAATCACCAACGTGAGAGACTCTGTTAGCAGGAAAAAACTATGGTCGTTTATTTTGCATGTCTCTTTCGGGAAAGGGAGGAGACAAACTTAAAATTAAAAATTAATGAGTAAAGCGGCAATCCTATATCTTGTTTGACCGTTAATTAATGAGATTTATAAGCCATCGAGACTGTGATGCCATTATTTGCCATAGAGGTTCTAGATGGTTATTATTATCATGCTTCTGGAAATATGCGTATTAGTAAACATAGAGACTATGCAGTATTGTTTTAGAGACGGACCATTAGAAAAGTGAAGAGGGATCCAAACACTGTTTAAAAATTTAAAAAAAAAACATACAAGCAAAACTCGACTTAAAAAAAACATACAAGCAAAACTCGACTTAAAAAAAACATACAAGCAAAACTCGACTTAAAAAAAACATACAAGCAAAACTCGACAGAAAAAAAAAACATACAAGTCCAAACATCCGAACCGAAAAAAAGCGGGGTTTGACCGGTCAAGAAAAAAAACTTGCATTATAGGCAACCCGAAAAAAAAGTATACAAAGTTGAACCTCCCCACACCAGCCCCCACCCCCCCCCCCCCCTACACTTTTCTAATGGTGCGTCCCTTATTTTCGAATTCATATCATATACATAACGGAAAGAGATGAGTGGGTGAAAGCAACCACTTGATGATGTTTGACAGAAAACTATACATTACATTCATGTTCATACCTTATATAGTCTCTGCCAGTCTGTTACTGACGCCTGTGCCGTTTTCATTCTGCTAAGAATCCTCTAAGAATACATGCAAAAACACATTATAGCAAATTGCTTGTTTAACATTTATGTAAGTATAAAACCAAGTGAGTGTTACGGTACAGGTTTAATCTATGTCGATCCTCACCGATATGTTTTTCACATTCTTCAAACAATCTTGCAAAGACGCAACCAGTTCTTGATTTCTTTGGACAGCAAAGAAACCGATAGCCATTTGTCTCTGCTTCAATATTTCTAGATTTCGTGTTGGACGCATAAACCAAATTCTGTGGAAAATTGTTTTACCATATGAGAGCTTAAGCAATCAAAGAAACAAACAATTCAACGACCAAGCAAATAAACGAAAAACATCAATAAATCACACCAAAAAAAAAAACAAGCAAACAAACAAACAAGTTGTTTTAACCTTAACATAGCACTTCCAGGATTGGACTTTGTTCTATTCATCACACCTACAATAACATATGAATCACCAAAAAATTGATTATATAAACAAGAGAAAAAAATAAAGTTAGCATAAAGGATAGCAAGCAAGAAAACGAAAGAAAGTGAAGGATCTTAATGAATACACACCGAATAATGAGAGTCCTTCTTTGGAGCTTGTTCCCTGTTTATATACAGATGGATGTGACTCCTTTTTGAATATCTGCAAAGCACTTGGTAAAAGAAAAAACAATTGTGGATTCAGTCAAATGATTATGGACAAATTCAATTCCTGGACCATTGCGGATAAAGAATTTTAGAATAGAAATGTGTGCAGTTGATCTATTGACGCATTTATACTACCTGTATGTATTATCATCAACAATTACCATATCTTTCCTGTATAATAAAGAAACAGCAAACAACGCCAATAAGTAAATGGTAACAATAAGGGAAATGTCAAGACATAAAATTAAGATTGATCGATGATCTGATTGATTGATTGATTAACTGATGGGTTGATTAATTGGTTGATTGGTTGATTGATTGATTGATTGATTGATTGATTGACTGGTTAGTTGGTTGATTTTAAATAAACAGATACAATGAATGACAAGCACGAAAAGAATGCTATGCATGAGCACAGCCTATCCAATAGCACTTAAAGAGCTGCGGTACTCCTCCATCATTTGATATAAGATTACGTAAAGGTTAAGAGCACCCTTGTACACAGGTATTACTTACAAAGAAAATACTTTTAGTGCCAAGATAGGAACATTTACAGAGGGATCTTCCAGTTCAAGACCAAATCGCTTCTTTTCAAGATACTTTAGCAACGCACCAGCTGAGCGAATCTTCAAATAGCAATACAAACTGATATTATAGCATTTCTAAGATTTAATTCAAATAGATCATCTGCTTATTATAGCCGCATCTTATAAATAACTTTATCTTTTCCTTTTTAAGCGAAATTTTGTGTGTGATTCAAACTAATGTATAGTCAGTTTCATTCAACGGAACTAATACGTCTACAGGCCACGTGATCCAGGTACGTCTTGCAGATAACTAGTGAAATACCACACCCACTCGAAAAAGAATCTGAGTCAATCAAGAGAGTGAAAGAGAGAGAATAAAAAAAAAAGAAAAATTTTGTTGGACCAAAGCAGGCTACCAGAGACGATCTGAACCCAGTTTTATTTGTTGACAACATCGGCCTGAAAAAATTCAAATTGAAGCAGTTTGCAGCTGCGTTTGTCGCTAGCTATTAGGACTCACGGACTTCTTACCATATTAACGTTGTCAAATGGTAAAAAAGAACTTAAATACACATTTCGTTCCATATCGTTTAAATGTTGAGGCATGCCAGGTAGTCCATTGATTGCCAGAATACGTCTCTTACATACTTCTAATGCTGAGATAATACAGTATTTTACTATCAACATTAATTCTTTTGGCTGTAGAGATATTGTTCTGTCAACTGTCTGCAACTGGTATATCATCCTGGAGGGGGAGGGAGCGAGGGAGGGAGGGAGGGAGGGGGGAAAGGAGTGACTCTAATGGAAATGGTGAAAATATTGTGAATGCTAATCGTATCTCTTAGGGTGTTCAGATAGAGTGTATGCTTAAAAAACCCCGCTGAGCTTCAGGCATTTTTAGGAATACCAAAATAATATATACGATTATCAAATATTAACATTTTTTCCATTTTTAGGGTTTGAAAATTTGCTTGATCACACCCTTCTTAAAAGGACATCCGCTACGTTTTTTTAAATTTCCGACGAGCATACTGGATACTTCAAAGTAAGCATCTGAAGGACATAATTTGGATTTGTGGGTCTGATTAGCCACTAGAACATTGGCGGTAGTGTTGTGGAGAGAGGGTGGGGTTGGTGGAAATCCTAGCCTGCCCAAGAAGTCAATCCTGAGTGTTCCTGTGGTCTGGCCATTTATGTCTGCCCATCTTGCTGTCTTTGTGTCGGTCTGTCTATCAAATTACTCACAGAAATCAATCATAGGAAGTATGGTTACTTCTGTTATTTTTCCAGCTGGTTCTTCGTTATTTTCAGCTTCTATAACAAAAATAAGGTGTGAAGACTATAGCTACAAATAAATAAAAAACGAATAAATTTAATGTACAATTTATTATACAATTTTTAGCATTATCATTAAGTTTAAAACTGTTATGGAATTATATTTATGTAGCTAGGTTAACGTTTTTTTTAAAGCACAGTTGCTAAGAAAGCCATTGTATTTTATCAATGCTCAATATTATTATAATAATAGTTTTATTAAAAAATAATCATAATATCATAATAAATTAATTAATGGCATGAATACTTACAGATAATGATAATAATCAATTAAAATAATATTTTCTTTAATTATATTTACAGGTACAAGCAATTTTGAATAAATATTAATGTCAATGTCACATAATATTTTACTGCAAATAAGTTTAACTGATAAAATGGCATAGAAAATGAAGTAGGATAGATAGGGATCAAACCATTTGAAAACCGAGGGGAAAGCAATTATTTCTGCCTGTAACAAAAAAAATGCAAATACATCTGCCTCAACATTTTCTCAGAAAAAATACATATGCTTTTCACATCAGAAAGAAACTTTTCTCATATTTGATCCCTTAAATAGATGAGAATAAAATAAAGTGAAAATGGTAAACAATAAAAACTCATATACCTCTTCCTTCTAAGACAGCAAGAAATCTATCATCTTGTGTTGAACTTGTTATTATCACATCTGGGTTTATTTCATCTTTTACTAAGTAAACAAGTAAACAAATTTTGACTATGCATTCACCAGACAATTAAAGACATCTGTTTTTATTTCAGATCATCAGCATTAGGGCAAATATTAACTTTTTTCATTCTATCAAGTCATTCAACATACATGTATCATTGAAATGATAAACAGCAAACCTGCATAGCTTGTGGTTTAAGGAAATTGTGAATATAAAATAGCGTGGGGGGGGGGGGGGGGGGGGTTGGTATAAAGTCTTGATTCCCTAAACTGCCCTAGCTTTCCGACTCCCTCTAACTGCCAGCTATGCAGACGTTTTTGGTATAAAACTAAGTAGAACTACTATGTTGATAGTTGTTTATGGCTCACCTCTTTTTATTATTTCAAAGTCAGTTGTTTCCACAATGTCTATCATAAGATGAACTTGTGAGCTTTGTGTGTCATAGTAAGCTACTCCTAGCTTACCACCACTCCATATAGTTGACAACACAGTCTGAAAAGTAATAAACACTAAGATGAATAAATAAATGGATAAATGAATGAATGAATGAATGAATAAATAAATTAATTAATTGATTGATTGATTAATAAATCAATGAATAAATGAGTGACTGAGTTATTGACTGAATGAGTGAATGAATGAATAAACTAATGAATGGATGAATGAACGCACGAACGAACGAATGAACGAACGAACGAGCAAAAGAATGAAAACATAAGCGTTTGTCAATTTTCTAGCCAGTTTTTCACTAACACAATTAATACAAATTCATTCAATCAATATAGAATATTAAAGGCCATCATTTCAAAAATGAAAAAACGCATTTTGCTTAAGGAAAAAATCTCATGTCCAGATCAATTAGAAATCAAATACTAACTGAAGGCTATATAGGGTAATTGCAGGAAAAAAAGCTTGATAATACAAAGCGGATGTGATAGCAAAGTTTCCCTTAATACAGTTATCTTATTTTAATGGCAAACACAGGATATAATGGAGCAAGCCGCTCACGCGAGTCAATTGTTGGATTTTAGAAAAGCCGTTCATACCTTTACAGTTCCGCCATCTTCATCGTCATCACCTAAAAGTTGACCATTTCTGTGTGTGACAATATCTTCCTCACTTAAATCACCGTCATTCTGTCTTTCTTGTTTACTTCTGTCAGTACTAGCACTACCAGCACTTGAAGAAGTTAGGGCTGAATTGCGAGTATCACTAGGAATTGAGTTCAGTTCTCGTTTCAAGAAAGTACTTGCTGAATCAGATAATCGACGTTTCTTGCTTCCTTCATCGTCAAAACCAGAAGGAAGGGGTGAGAAAATGTCGTTTAGCTGGCGTCCAGATTTATTTTGACTATTTTCTGCTAGAGGAGTAAAGAAATTTCTTTCTTGTATTCCAGCAGCTGTCGATGAAGTACTGTGATATTTGTTTTTGCTGGCCATTTCAAATAGATATCTATTTGTTACTTTTGAATCCTATAAAATGCCTTTCAAGTCATTTCTATTCCAAACTTCAAAATCAGTCAGTAAAAATTATCCAAAAAACTAAAAACAAAAAAATTGAGCGCTCGCGTCCATTTGGTTTTGGCGCCAAATTCTCATCACAGGAAGCCCGCATATTCATGATCGAATCATTTCCGGTTTTTACCGGCTGCAGCGTACGTGATTCGATCGATTAGCAAAACTCAAGCAATACCATGTTTTGAGTGGCATCTTCCTAAGGCGATAATTATACGTACGCAAATTCAAATGTAGCATGATTTCAAATCGCAACTGTGGTCTTAGCTTTATTATATGTGATCTTAGCTTTATACTACGTGGCCCGGTATTTGTTGCTATCTAGTTTTTTTTTCTCCAATCTTTGATATACTCTCTAGTACCGTCACTTAGGTACTGGCGCGAAGTTAGGCTCGGGTAGACTTTCTCTAGAAAAGACTTGCGTGATAATTTATTTCATAATCGAGAAACATACATCTGCGTTCATCATTATTCCGAATTAGATTATTACTTGATATGAGTTCTTAAAAAATCGGATTGAATCCATCGCTTTACAAACTTTCTGAAACTCGCAATTCGGCTCAAATGTACATGTTTAGAACCATGGCCACAAAAAAGAGTTTTAATGTCATTTATAAGAATCCTGATCTAAATATTTTTGTATCTTTTCTTACTACGTTTAGTTGTAGAGTTATGGGTCGTCATACAAACTGACAAAACAATTAATTTGAACTTGAACTTTGCTATTTGTGACGTCTCAGTGTCAGATATTTACTGTCATGTGACAAAGGCACACTCATCCAAGTTAAAATAAAGAATAAGAGAATAATATTGGCGGGATAGAGTGTTTTTTGACGATTAATAATAAATAAAAAACGTGTCATTTCCGGGAGTTTGGTTCGAAATTTGATTTGTAAATTTTGGAAAAGCAAATTAAAATAGTATTATTTTTTTGATATTTCAAAAGCTTCTATTTTTTTAAGTCCTGTTTTTCCATGAATTAATTTGTTCTATTCTATATCCCAGGCCCTTGTTATTTTCGGAGAACTGAGACGTCATATTTACAACCAGACACATAATTAATCTAAACAAACACGCTTTACAAATAGGTATATGTGCTTTTGTCACTTTGTTCATGTGAGTTTCCGGTTGAGCAGTTTTTTCCGGAAACCCCCACTAGTATTCTCGATCAACTTCCGGAACTTTCAATCTAATTATAAATTCAAATCTATGACGTAGTAGGTGGGGTTACATAATTCGGTTGCTTTCACATGTAAATTTGCATTTCAAAGTCACGTTTTCAACAGACCGTAGTATTTTATTGTGTAAATTCAGCAAAAATCAGGGAAAATACCTTGAAATTTTGCCAATTCATCGTTGTAGGTGAATAGTATCAATTTGGCACACTTTCAGTATAGTTATATCGAGTATTTATCAAGAAAACAGTCACAAGATCGCGACGACTTGTCAATTTACTGTCATTTCTGAAGTTTAACAAAAATATACCAATAAAAGACTGACAATTAAGAAAAATAATGCTTAGAACTGAGATAAAACGTGTGTTGAAGTTTTGGATAATTTTTGGTACGTGATAAAACAGTTTTCTTTGAGAAACACGTCCAATTTGATCGGAAAATTCGCGCTCCGGCGGTCGTCAATAGAAATCCGCTTTTGTTTACTGCATGTTTTGATAATAACGTCATCGGTATGTTCGAGAAGTCACATGAATATTCCCAAGGGAGGCACACGCCAAAAAACTAACCAATCACAAAACGTGGATTCCGAATAACTTAATCCATTGGCCAATCAAAAATAGCATTACATCATACACAAAATTAACTCCCGTATAATACGAAACGCGTAGCAAATAAAAGTATGGTCAAAAACTCGACTAGCTAAGCAATTTGAAAGATACAGCTGATTCGGAAGTTAAGTTCGTCATTTTAACAAGACTCGTAGAGTGAATGGACGTCCCTTTTTATGAGGACGAGATTATGCCAATAGATTCTTCAACAGAAAACACGATGTACGACAAATCAGCAATGAAACTCGACTTAAACAACACTGTCCGTTGCCAAAATGGTTTCGTCGACAACTCGATTCTAACTTCGCCAGACTTAAATCTACTTAAGTTGGCCTCTCCAGAACTCGAAAAGTTGATTTTAAATTCTGCATCCCTTGTTACACCAACTCCACAAGGATATAAGAACAATAATAATCAGAACTTGACTGTTACAGAACAGCAAGAAATGTATGCTCGTGGGTTTTTAGAAGCGTTACAGAAACTGCACCAAGAACAAGGAACACCGGGTTCCAACGTACCAACCACCACATATTCACAAAATCCACCTACATGTACGGTCGGAATAGCTTCAAGACCTATCGTCACTCAAGCTACACAGCCTATGATTTCAACTCCGATGCCAATGCAACAGCAAATGGTGGTGAATAGCTCGGCAAGTTTGAATACCGCACCAAGTTATCCATCTATAAACACTCTCTCTACAATCTCGACGGAGTCACTTCCGCTAGAGTCTGTGAATGTTGGTGTGACTTCACAAATATTTCCACAGTTTCAGAACACCGGAGTTACACTTTCGGCGCCATCTAATATTCCTAATGGTGTAACGAACTATACTTTTAGTAATCAGAGTCGTCTGGGAGAAATGAAGTTTGAAGATTCTCTACAAGTCGTGCCTGTTGGAACACCTCCACTTCCACCGATCGACCTTGAGTTACAGGAAGCCGTCAAAAGCGAACGAAAACGACAAAGAAATCGAATGGCAGCATCGAAATGCCGTAGAAGAAAGCTCGAAAAAGAAGCTGAACTAGAGAAAAAAGTATCGGAATTAAAAGACACAAACTCCGATCTACAAAACGAAGCGCTTGAACTTCGAAAACAAATTTGTCAGTTGAAAGAACAAGTGATGAAACACATATCTGGTGGTTGTAAAGTGAACTTCAGTTCAACATAAAAAGAGAATAGGAACTTTTTATTGAATAGAAAGTCAAGAAAATACTCGAGTTAAGGTATTACTACTTGTTGTATTGAATAAGAACAAGATGTTGGGAAACAAGGACTTGTAAAGTGATGATTTACAAGCGAAAAAATCCCAACTCAACAGGTGCTTGTGATGTGACGTTGTTACATTGGTCATGCTTTCTACAAAAGCAGACTCCAAAAAAAGAACTGTTGTATGAACATTATAACGATAACTGTATTTAAAATAGCCACATTGAAAGCAGGTATTTCAATTTAAACCACTCTGTTGATCGGAGTTTAGGCACCATTTATTATAGTAAAGAAAAATTA
The DNA here is from genome assembly GCA_918843875.1 of Diadumene lineata. Lineage (NCBI taxonomy): Eukaryota > Metazoa > Cnidaria > Anthozoa > Actiniaria > Diadumenidae > Diadumene > Diadumene lineata. The sequence continues at coordinate 5,444,864 of OU974071.1, forward strand.
GTGCATACTTTGGAAGATCCATTCAAATCTTAATTTAGAGAAACTCATTTATGTGAACGAAACACATCATGTTAAATTTAATTATCAAATAAGTGTTCTTTCCTATGGGTGAAGGAATACATCTTATTTATGGTCAAAGAATATATTATAGATTTATTTATTCAAGAAAATGTCAAAAAACCTTTAGCTTAAGTTGGGTATTGTAATTTGCAATTAACAACACGCAATCTGAATATCAGTGTTTTGTTTTCTAATTTTTACGATTCATTTGAAAGTTACTGTTGGTTTCAAAACATTGAACACGTTACAATAAAATACTTCAAAAGTGTGTAAAATTTGTAGTCGTTGTAAATTAAATTTTGAGCTTTCGATTGTAAAAATATCGAAGGAAAGTATTTAAATGAAAATAGTTAAATGAAACACAGTCTTCAGTCTTTGTAGAAAAGCGATGTACATATTCGCTATAAAATAGACCAAGAATTAAAAAACACCTAAACAACGCTAAAACACTTTGTAAGTATGTAAAATAACACAAACTTGATATGAATAATTCTGTAATCAAGCAAATAAAATGCAAAAAACATAAATTGCCTTGGCCACTAAATGGACAAAAAAATTATCCCACATCAGTCTCTAAAATTGAATTACAATATATGTACACAAACATGTGCAAATGTATTGAAAAAGCCATAAGGCGAATAAAAACTAAATTCGAAAAAAACCTTCCTAATTGATTAACACGCCGATGAGAGAAAGTTACATCGAAGGACTTTTTTTTTTCTAAAAGGGAATTTTCCCTCCTTCCTTATATGGAAAGCTACTCTGAAACTAAACCGGAAGTAGTTTACCACGGACAGCACAAACGAGATGAGATGAAGAGTTTGTCACGTTCTTTAATGAATTTGCTTATCGATTTGTGAAGACCACATGTTGTGGGTGTTTTTGCTGTCGGTTGTTTTCCTTACCACAATGGATCCACTCAGTTACTTTGTTCTTCCTTCATGGTTGTTGTGTTAGTTGGGACTATAAATAGAATGCCTTCCTGGCTATCCCAGTTTTTCTGGGAAATACGAATCAATGAAAATAAAAGACATTGAGGTTTTTACTCTTGAATACTTGGAATTAGAGCTTGAAGAAGGATAATGTCTATTGGATAATTTTTGTTATTTGTTAATTTATTAGTTTCTTCGTTATTTGTTCAATGGATAGTTCAATTTTATCATAAATACTAATGATAATTTGGTTTCTAATTTACTTTCACAGACTAAATCAATGGTTTTATGTGGGTCGAGGAACTAGCATAAAAAAAACTTATTTCATATTTGTAAAATAGATAAACATATAAAATGAATAAACAAACAAATGAATCAAATAAATAATTTGATAAACTAAAAACGTAAATGATAATAACTAAATAATTATGTTATAAATTAATGGATTTTTGGCAGTACTTGTTCAATGAGGCACCATATGTTTCCCATGGATGTTTACCTCAAGAATGAAAGGTATTTTAAGTGTTATTAAAACTTTTCCTGCATTGAGCTATATATGATTGAAAGAGGAAAGAACAGATTTACACCTTATGATCATACATAAGGTCTACTGGTCAAGTGTGGATATGTAAAAAAACGATCATGTGATCTGCATGGGTACTGAACAGAATTACATGAAATTAGGATTAGAGACACTTTATAGTATGAATTCTTAAGATTTCTAAAATAATTGTAAACAAGCAAAAACGAACAAGTAAGACCGAATCAAGAAAAAAAACGTAAAAAAATAAACAAAAAAGGTGTAATGGAAAGTAAAAGGTAAAAAGTAAAAAAAGAAAAGAAGAAAATGGAAGAGAATTACATTAGTTGAGGGAAAACAATGCCATCAGTGTTTTATTGAAAAATAAGAATTTTCTATCATTGACTTTTTCCATGTTAGCCACCCTTGCTTTTTTACGAAAATGCAAAAACGAAAAAACGACCGAATCATTATTTTATAAACTGTGTTTGTGCATTCCAATTTCAACGTTCCCACTGGTATATTGCAAAAAGATCAATTATAAATGAAATACTGAAAAATACTGGGAAAAAATAACGAAAAGAGCTGAAAAAGCTTCTACTGAAGATTTACCAAACACAAATTCATAGAATGATATTATTGCTAATATTATACTAGTTTTTATCTCATCGTTTGATACTATTGTTGTTTAGAAATACTATGATGAAAAATGAAATCCATGAAAAACTGAGCATTCCGTGCATCCCGACCAAACAAGGACAAAAAGCCCTTTAAAAATAAGACATAGAATCGCGATGTTTTCCTGCTAAAATCACATCATGCAGTGTTTATCTTTTCCAATATTCATTGGCCTACTTTGCTTCCAAATAAGTCCATGAATTCACAATTTTGTTGCTTAAAATCGAACGTGATTTCTAAGCAGTGCCTTGACATTGCAAATGATTAGGATTATTTGCACGTTACTATGGCGACCAAGTAAATATTGACAAACTCTAACCCGCAAATCCCACTGAAACATTAATTATTTAAAATCTCTTTATCGTGAATGGAAGAGATTGGTTGTTACTCTTATTCTTTTTACAACCAAATAAGGCAATATTTACGTTGAAAGAAGCGTTAAGTCAAAATATTGCTTTTTGAGATTTTCGCATTTACCTTGACCTCCGGCCGTTGAGATCGAAAAAGGAGAAACGCTTTTTTTTAAAGAAAGACATAAATCGTAAAAAAAACAGTTTTTCTTCCTGTCACGTCGGCATGTGGTGAAATAGTGAGGCCTAGTAATACTAGGTCGTATCAAATGCGTTTATAAAGTATCGTCGAAGCGTGTGTGGTTTCTTGAGTCCTTTAAAATTATTTCAAGGGAAAGTGAATAAAATGAAAGTGAAAATGATTGAAATTCCCCTGGAGCGCGACGGGAATATTTTTTCGGCATTTAAGTTCCTTGAAAAAAAAAGAATGTTCATTAAAAAAAAACTGCTGAAATGCTTTTTGCACAATATGAAATATAGCTGAATTATAAAAGATGAAAAATGGAAAAGTACTAGTAACGATGCAAACTTTCGCAGTATTAGTTACATTATCTTTAAAATTAAAGCACAGAAACATACTAGAGTTCGTTATGTGTAATATTTTTTTAGCTAATAAAAAATGCCTGGTAATTTGGTTTTCCTACACGCCCGTGATGAAAGCACAGGAAGCCCATAATTAGATTACAGTGAAATACCACGACCATACCAGGTCCATATTCTCGTACCCAGATCCTCTCTACTTGTACAAAGAAAGGGACCCGCCACCCAGGGAAGTGGGAAAAAATGTAAAAAGTCGTGTTTGATTTTTCCAGCCAAACCCCTACTTTTAAGCAGAGTTGACAGAGGGGCTTGGTTAAGAAACCTATTGTTATATATCTTTGTTTCAGTCCTGAGGGTGCACAATGGGGGATGGGGGGAACTTTGGGGAGAAACAATTGGGGATGCTTGTCAGAATTTTTTAAAAATACCCCTTAAAGATACAGGACATTTTTCAAAAGCACATGGCTTCACAAATTTTACATCCCTAAAAGATACCAAAAGCATGAGTTTCCGGGGGTTTCAACCCCTACTATACTAAAAAGTGAGTTTCATATCTTTAAACCCTAAAACAGACCATGATCCATGATCGCTTACTCCCGGATTCTCCACACTCCGGGGCACAATGTTCAACTCACTCGAAATTGCAAAATAACTAATCATAAACATTGTCAAACTATTTAAGACTAGAAGCCATAAAAAAAAAAAGATTTTAGTCTCTTCACTCAACCATAGCCAGCAAGCCTAAAACAATGGTAAAAACAAATGGTTGTGCACTGTCACGCTTGAAAAACTTGTACAGTTATAGTTACAGTTACAGTTACAGTTTTTCATGTAAACAAACCACAACATCATGGTGAAATATGGCAATTAAGTTATCCACTGGAAAAACATTATCCAATGTATAGAATTTGTACAGATTTTATACACTGAAGAGATTTATGTGGTGGATAAAAAGCTTTACTTTACTCACCCCAGCACTCAGGGCCCTAACCAGGCATAACAACAGGCTTCCTAACTGTACCATCTATCTCTCATAACTATGTTTAAGGGGGAATTTTAAAAACAAATAATCAAAATTGTCATTTTGCTCCACATAAAAATTGCAGCCCCTTCCCATTTTTCATCAGCACTCCCCTCCCCTAATGACCAGGCCCTAAAGGTACTCTGATCAATATATACTCCTATTGGGGAGGAAAGGGGGAAGTAAATAAGTAAATTCCTGTCCAATACACACAAAGTACACTGGATGTGGACATAGGTCAACAGAGGCAGAGTTGATGCCAGTCTTAACCAAGCATTGCCAAACAATTTTGCCTGTGATAAATTCTTCAGGACACATATACACTGGCAATGTGGCACTGGCGAGTAACACTCCTATCACTAGTTACACAAAGCCTGTATTGCCCTATTTCATTGTGATGTCACATCAAAACAAATCTATTGTTGAAACACTAAGAATCATGGTCACCAGAGGGGATACAGCAAGTATAAATTTTGGATGGTTTTTAACCATTCCCAGACATGGCAGCCATGCTAGTGGACTTTTCAAAAGAAAACCACCACTGTGACTGGTGGACCCTTTTGTTCCACTCGCTCTCCTGGGAATAGTTGAAACCCATCAATTGAAAAAATAGGTTAAAAGACCGGTGATAAGAAAGGAATAAATTCCATGCTCAAGTATAATACAAAATGCGGCCAAAGGAAAACTATTTGGCCTGAATTGGCTCTGTTCTTACACATGTAAACAAACCACAACATCATGGTGAAATATGGCAATTAAGTTATCCACTGGAAAAACATTATCCAATGTATAGAATTTGTACAGATTTTATACACTGAAGAGATTTATGTGGTGGATAAAAAGCTTTACTTTACTCACCCCAGCACTCAGGGCCCTAACCAGAACATTCACAGGGGGGATGTATATAAAAAACCCTGGACCATTGTTGGGTTTTAGTAGCCTTTTTCATTGATAGCTAATATTTTTTTCACAAAGTCAGCATGCTTTTCAAAAATCTGTGAAAACCTGTATTAGAATGTATTGCTCTTATCGCGCTTTACAGTTCTTTTAAATGACTTTGTTCTTTGTATTTCCGATGATTATACTAGTTTTGTGCTCTTGATTCCAAATCTAAGAAAGAAATTCTTGTAATAAAAAAATGGAGATGGATGTGTGGGCCTTCTGACTTTTCTTGGGGGGTGCACGTGCACCCCCTTGGTCATGGCCCTGTCAATTGACCAAAGAATATAAGGATGAAGTCTTAAAAATCAGAAATGAGTTTTATTATAGTACTTTTTTGTTAAAAATATCATATTTTCATATATATGATTTGTTTCATTACAGCATTTTTTGTTAGAAATATCATATTTTCATATATGATGTTTTCTTATAGCATTTTTTGTTAAAAATATCATATATTCATATATATGATTTTACTTAATATTCTAAAAGATCCCCTGATTGCAAAAATGTTGTCATGTTCAAAGAAATAATCAACTAAACCATGCAGTAATTCTGTTACACATGTTCAGTTGTAGATCACAATACCTCTGTCAATTTAAATAACTTGCTGTCAAACCTAGACAACTGATACAGATTACCACAATTGACTTACCATGAAACTTAATAAAATAATTAAATTATCAATTTAAAAAAACATGTAGTACAACGACAGTACTCTTGCAATCAAGGATTTAATTCTAATATTCACTACAAGCACCATACCAGCCACAAAAATATTAATTCCAATAGGTTAGAAGAAAAATATAATATAAAAATCCTAGTGATTTGATTATTTCACATTATAAAAGTACGAACCATGCAACTTAGTCTGATTTGAAAATCAAAACGTGCGTTAAAATCACTTTAATATGACAAATTGCCCTAATTTATTATTACAACAAAACAATCTTCAGCATTTTTTTTTTTTTTTTTTTTTTTTGAAATACAAAGGATCATGGACGTCAAATGGAGTCAAATCAACACAAACTCACTGAAAATTGTTCTAAAACCTGCAGCTCAGGATCCACTCACAAAAGAGCACATGATAACTGAGAAATGGGTTATATGCATACAGAGAAGAGATCTAGTATCTCTTAATTCAGTGTTTATTTACTAATAATATAATATTAGTAGCGATAAAACAAGGACTGCTGATACCAGTTTAACCTTACACATTTGGGTCTCTTTGCACTAATTAGAAATGTTATAAGTTTTGGCAAGGGATAGCTTTATGTCGACAGCTGTCAAGATTATCATCACATATACATTCAATTTCTAACAAAATTTAGAATCAGCAGACATGTTTTCTTGTCAGGACTTAAATAGACAATGAGTAGCCAAAATTTATTGATGTGTGGTGGTGATGGTGATGGGTGGTGATGATGTGATATGTGTGATGTGATGTGGTGATGGTGGTCTTGAAGTGATGCTGTGGTGGTCTTGAAGTGATGCTGTGGTGATGGTGGTGGTGATGTGTGGTGATGATGTGATGTGGTGATGGTGGTGTTGAAGTAATGCTGTGGTGATGTGATGTAGTGATTGTGGTGGTGATGTGCGGTGATGATGTGATGTGGTGATGGTGGTGTTGAAGTAATGCTGTGGTGATGTGATGTAGTGATTGTGGTGGTGATGTGCGGTGATAATGTGATTTGGTGACGGTGGTGGTGATGTGCGGTGATGATGTGATGTGGTGATGGTATTGGTGATGTGCGGTGATAATGTGATTTGGTGACGGTGGTGGTGATGTGCGGTGATGATGTGATGTGATGGTGGTGATGGTGATGTGCGGTGATAATGTGATTTGGTGACGGTGGTGGTGATGTGCGGTGATGATGTGATGTGATGGTGGTGATGGTGATGTGCGGTGATAATGTGATTTGGTGACGGTGGTGGTGATGTGCGGTGATGATGTGATGTGATGGTGGTGATGGTGATGTGCGGTGATAATGTGATTTGGTGACGGTGGTGGTGATGTGTGGTGATGATGTGATGTGGTGATGGTGGTGTTGAAGTAATGCTGTGGTGATGTGATGTAGTGATTGTGGTGGTGATGTGTGGTGATGATGTGATGTGGTGATGGTGGTGTTGAAGTGCTGTGATGATGTGATGTGGTGATGGTATTGGTGATGTGCGGTGATAATGTGATTTGGTGACGGTGGTGGTGATGTGCGGTGATGATGTGATGTGATGATGGTGATGGTGATGTGCAGTGATAATGTGATTTGGTGACGGTGGTGGTGATGTGCGGTGATGATGTGATGTGATGATGGTGATGGTGATGTGCAGTGATAATGTGATTTGGTGACGGTGGTGGTGATGTGCTGTGATGATGTGATGTGGTGATGGTATTGGTGATTTGCGGTGATGATGTGATGTGATGATGGTGGTGGTGATGTGCGGTGATGATGTGATGTGATGATGGTGATGGTGATGTGCGGTGATGATGTGATGTGATGATGGTGATGGTGACAACTGTTCTTTTCTACTGGACAGATGTTATTTTGGTCTTTCCATAGAAAGAATGTAAAAACAATTTGTAAAGAAAAAAAAAATAGCAGAATTAACACAATTAAATCCAAGACAGTGGTGAAAATCACAATAGGAAATGAAAATATGGATAATATGATCCACGCAAAAAGATGGGGAGCACTAATAAAGACCTCTAAGTGAAAAAGTAGGTGTTGAGAGAGAACATGGAATCTAAGTCAAATCAATAGTTTGACGTTGTAGTACAACTAGTGATTTTCAGTGGAAACTGATCATCTGGTTTGGATTGTTCAAATCTTGATTAGCACTAATCCAGTGTTAATAATTATAATAACTGATAGAGTTTACCATGGATTAGCACTAGTTGAGCTTAGAACATCTGGGCCCTAGGGAGACGTGTGACCTGACATGCATTATCTCTATGAACTTATTCGGGTAAAAATAGCCTCGAGTCTTGATGTAGACTAATCTCTCCATGACAATGTAGTCTCGATCAACATTGATTACACCTAGGTTGAAGTAACACACCAAGTACATGGTGTTACGATCCATCCTACATGTTCTGGTATTCCCACTTCACATTTGACTTATGTAATCAGCAAATATTGTTGTACTATCCAGATTGCCAGCAAAAACATTTCTCACCAAGGGTCTTAAGCTGGCTATCACCATGCCAACACTGGATCCAAGGAAGTTCCCTGATAGGTTGATTTCTTCTAGTCTCTTTGGAAGAAACTTGTGAAGTGCAGAGGCAAGTATGCTTATTGATGTAGCTGTGCCTTGGTTATAACTGTGGATTGAAATACAAGTAATGAATTTGGGTTTATTACACAAGTACAGAAGACTAAGAATATTACAAGAAGTCCTTTTTAAAATATTCTGATGTAAAATATATAATACCTTAGATCAAGTTTTTTGAGACCTGATACACATCCTGGTTGAGTGAAGACTTGAGACAGAGCAGATAAACCAGCATCTCCTGAATTACACAACACAAATCATTCGGTACACTGTATAGTAATTACTAACATACCCACTTACCAAACTGTGGTTTGTAAACTGCATTGGCCCCTGGCTTGCTGCCTCCTTTATAGTAATTATTAATAAAAAGGTTGCAACAGTGGTCTAGCTTTCCAGTAGTGTTAGATTCGAGTCTTTTTTCTGGCCATTATCCGAGATTGTATTTTCCCTAGGGTTTAAGTTTGGTAAAAATGCACACCATGCTTCTGTTAAGCCATCTTCTTCACAGGTTTTTTTTAGAGCATTCTCAAAAAAGTGGTAAAGCCTTGGGGCTGGTTGAACGAAGCCTGAATAGCACCGGATAAATCACCTTCCACCAGATAAATTCTAAAGAAATCCTTTGGCTTGGATAACTTTATCCAGTGGATACCTTTAATTTATTCAGGCTTTGTGCAACCGGCCCCTGAACTGTAAATAGTGGTTGTGGGTCATGTGATTAATCAATGTCTTACACACCACTCTCAGCATATCACAGGGGTGGCTTCAGGAGGGGTGCACCATTTCCAGGAAGGGGTGCACCATTTCCAGGAAGGGGTGCACTACCTAGCAAGGATGTTGAGGATATTTTGGGAAAATATTTAGAATACAAAGATGTGAAATCCTTTCAGGGGAGGGCGCTCACCCCCTGCACCCCTCCCCTAGATGTATCTGTATCAATTGCTTTTCATTTGAAAATTATTATAAGTTGGACCCACATGGCCTAGCTTTCACAAATTTATTTTTGTTGAATAGCAAAACTCACCTAGTCTATTTCCGGCAATGTTCAGAATTTTCAGACTTGAGTTCTGTCCTAGTGAGCTGATTACATCACCACTGACAACTACAAACAATAGAAACAATAATTAATGTCACAATCATCAAAATATAAATTAATATCATATTAATAATAGTTATTATCAAAATAAAAGGCCAAATGGCATACTACCCTCTTGGAAATGCATTGACAGTGCTGCCACTGTAGATTGAATCAAATGTTTACAGCAAATTTAAAATTGATAAAGTTTATATTTAGGATATTGATGATAATAACATCGCATCACAACTTTGGGACACTACTCAATCCACAAAATAAACAATATACCCTCCAAAATTCATGTCTTTCTCATTATCAGCATCATCTACTAAGCAATGATATCATCATCATCATCACAACAATCACTATAACCATCATCATCATAATCCTATCCAATGCAGCGCCATAACCAGACCTGAATGATAACCAAGGCATTAGACTGGTTAGGTGGTCTTAAGTAGGGGAATTCGGCTGGGGTCTCCCCAGGAATATTTTAAAATCCAGGCTTTCAAAAGTGTGATTTCAAGCCTTTTTTTAAGCCATTTGGTGGTGGTGTTTTTTTTAAATTAGCACACACTGTGACTTCATAAATGACCTTTAAAATAATTTTTTAATATCAAAAATATGTACGTTACTACAATTATCCTTTTTTTGCATACCAGTAATGCCACCCACCAATTATTTATTTGCTCAAGTCAATCAAGTCTCAGTTGAGCAACACTTTTTAACATGCAATTTAAACTTTGTTAAGAATTTAAAAAAAAATTCCACTCAGCCAAGTGCCTTACTTGCCTCCTGCTAGTCATGGCACTGTAATGTCACTTGCACCAAATATCACCATTATCATCATCGCTCACTCATCATAGCTTACCCTCAAGTCCACAAAAGCTAATATCCAATTCAGTCAGAATATCACCATTATCATCATCAATCACTCATCATAACTTACCCTCAAGTCCACAAAAGCTAATATCCAATTCAGTCAGAATATCACCATTATCATCATCAATCACTCATCATAACTTACCTTCGAGTCCACAAAAGCTAATATCCAATTCAGTCAGAATATCACCATTATCATCATCAATCACTCATCATAACTTACCTTCGAGTCCACAAAAACTAATATCCAATTCAGTCAGAATATCACCATTATCATCATCAATCACTCATCATAACTTACCTTCGAGTCCACAAAAACTAATATCCAATTCAGTCAGAATATCACCATTATCATCATCAATCACTCATCATAACTTACCTTCGAGTCCACAAAAACTAATATCCAATTCAGTCAGAATATCACCATTATCATCATCAATCACTCATCATAACTTACCTTCGAGTCCACAAAAACTAATATCCAATTCAGTCAGAATATCACCATTATCATCATCAATCACTCATCATAACTTACCTTCGAGTCCACAAAAACTAATATCCAATTCAGTCAGAATATCACCATTATCATCATCAATCACTCATCATAACTTACCCTCGAGTCCACAAAAGCTAATATCCAATTCAGTCAGAATATCACCATTATCATCATCAATCACTCATCATAGCTTACCCTCGAGTCCACAAAAGCTAATATCCAATTCAGTCAGAATATCACCATTATCATCATCAATCACTCATCATAACTTACCCTCGAGTCCACAAAAGCTAATATCCAATTCAGTCAGATTGCCATGCTTCAGCAATACAGCCAAACTGTTGTCATGTGATGGTTCATAACAGTTTTCTCTCAATATCAGAGTCTTGAGCATTTTGTTGCATTTTCTACGGGATTCTCCTACAAAACAAACATCAAATTCATGAGCAAAATTGTCCCTATTATAGTAAATGACAAAATAAACAGGCAATGATTACTGGGGCCCTTAGAAATTGCACAGGAAGTTCAAATATTTATATCCATTGGCAATTTTGCCTTTATTGAGTCATTGTTCATTCATTTACTTGTATATGATAAAATTTATCCATTCTACAATCTGTTCAATCATTCCAATCATTTATCATTCCTATGTTTATTTATTAATCCAAATTTATTTGTCCTTGACCGTTAATGCCCCACTCAATCACAGTTAATGAGATTCTTCTGGAAACACACAGGAAGCCCTTTACAGAGTTTATCATTCATTCACTGGTTGCTTTCAGAAAATATTAAGTTTATTGGCTGTAAAACATAAAAGGGACTTTAGAAATTTAAACATTTCATAAAGAAACTAAAAATTCTGGATCTGTCTATGACATATATTCTCACCTGAAATAGCTCTAAATATGGCAGCCAGTCCAGTAGTATGAATGCCACAACTTGGAAGAGCCAGATACGTTAACGTGCTGTTATTGGTTAGAACATTAGATAGTGTAAAGGCTCCTTCATCTCCTATAACACTGCATATAGTCAACTCCTCTAGCCCTTCAAACTGAGGCTGAGGTGACCTGGACAGATGTAGACTTGTCATTTCCTGAGAGAAACTATCTTGGGAGTCAGAATCTTGCGAACTTGACGAATAACTGCTGCTAGTTGTGCTTATGCTACTGCATGATGACGAGTCGTCGCCAACCATTGCTCCTTGCTCGTGGCTGTGATGCCTAAGCAGACGGCGTCTTTTAGAAGGAGTTAGAGGCTCTGGAAGGCTTTTCCTCATTCTACGGCTGTGACGATGCAAGACAGCAGGTACACTCTGACATGAACACTTATTTATTAGTTTCTTAGCTAAGTGATTGACACCCAGCGCTGTGATCTTACTGGATGAGAGGTATAGCACACGTAATGAAGTCTGGACACCAGAACGACATGCTAAGCAATATGTTCCAATGCCTTCGCTGATTAATGAAACAAAGTGATCATCAACTGGATTGATCTCAATACGAAGATATCTCAATTTGCCTTTAAGGCATAGTGGAATAAGAGCATCAATGAGAATCTTTCCTTTAGACTGGAATCCTATAGCATTGTCCCTTAAAACTAATGACTCCAGGTTATGCCACTGTTGTAAAGACTTGGCAAATAATGACAAAAGATTGTCATGAAACCAAAATGAAGACAACTCAAAATGCTGCAGGAATGAGAACCCACCCACTGCTTCTGGTGTTTCAGGTGCTGGTGTTTCATTGATTGCTGGTGCTAAGACTTCTTTCTCTTGTTGCTGCTGTACTGCTTTTGTCAAAGCTTGATGATCTTCAAGTAGACTGGCTCCAAACAAATCATTTACAATAGAAAATGTACTATCGTCACAAATGTCCACTGATTGCTTGTGAAAGACTTCATTATAGAGTTCATTGGTGTCAAAAGACACGCCTTCTATACTTGTTTTAGTTTGATCAGAGTTATGAATGTCTAATACATCTCTATGATCACTAAAATCATAAAAATCAACACTGTCATATTCCTTTAGATGTTCTGGGGTATTGATACTAATAACTTGACTTAAACTAGCATCTGTAACATGCTTTGATATAATGGCTTCTATGGCGTCCTGATTGGTTGTTTCTTCTTGTGGTTTGCTCTGTACAACAGGCTTGTTAGTTACCACTGAAGTGTCAATCACACTTAATTGTATGTTGTTCTGTCCTTGGACAACAAACAGCTGTAAAGGTTGGCCATTGCTGGTAGGGGAGGGGGTACTAGGGGGAGTGGGGTTAGGAGGCATTTTAGTAACCTTACTGCTGGCTTCTTTAGCTTTACCAGGGACAACCTTGGGTTTACTAGTCAAAAATCCAGACGAGTTAATATGAAGAATCTTATTCCATTGGTTGATATCTCGTACTTTAGGGAAACACATCCCAACCGATTTGAGATTCTTGGACAAGAGAATTTGCAGCAGCGAGCACATGGAGTCAACACCATTCTCTCGTAAGTGATAGACCTCCAGAAATTCAACATGGCTGGCAAACTGCTGAAAGATATTCAAGTGTGATGCAAGATACGTCAAAGCAGAGTTGTGTAGCCGTAGGTACGTGGCATATTTTCCAAATGATCCTGCTGACTGTTGGAGGAAGAGCTCACTTGCCTTTGCTCTAGTTCCATCTTTAGAATTCTGAGGTAATGATCTGCTCTCTGGATGCCAATGTACCACAGCTGAAAAAAGGAAAAATAGAGTGAATGAATGGATAAATGGATGAATGCGAATGTTTAGCACTTTTTGCATACTTACAATTGCCATGTTTAAAAAAGTAAAACTTATTTTAGGTACATGCTGAATGAAATAACTAAAACATTATCCAATTCAGTCAGACTATTATAATTTTCATGTATATTCATTATTTTTTGAGGTGAATGGATGATTGAACAAACAAACTGAATGAATTGGTGGATTGGTAAATAAATAAACAAACAAACAAACAAATAACAAAAGAAAGGAAGAAATTAATATATAAAAATACACAAACAAACAAATCAATGAATGGACAATTAAAAGTCATGATTGCTTAGTTGGTTGAGCGACGGTCTATTGTGCAGGTCACGGATCCCTGTCGCTAGACCAACACTCAGGATCTTAAAATAATTGTTGTCTTTGTAATTACATCTTCAAATAGTTAAAATTTCATGTCTGCTCGGATAAGGACATTAAACCAGAGGTCCCAAGGGTGGTAAGTTAGATTACTCTTTAAATAAATACTACTACTACTACTACTACTACTACATGAAGAGTTGGAACAACTATTATTATATATAATTGAATTTATGAACAGATAGTGAACAGAAGGATGAATGAATAAATGAATGAACACATGGATAAATGGACAGGCAGATGGAGGAATAAATGAATAATTGAAAGTGAAATGCAGGGGTCATGCTACAATTTTCGCACAAAATTCAAGTACTTTTTAAACACAAAATTTGTAGTTTCAAGGAGTAATAATTTGGATACTTCTAACAATCCAATATTTTTGGCAATGCCTATCTTCAGACAAATAACTTTTCTATATTTGTTATTGATAAAATATTTGAATTTTATTCTTTTTACTACTGACTCGTACTATACATAAAAATTTACGGAATTTTTAATGTTTTTTTAAAAAGATTCAACGTTTTTAAGGAGTTTTTCGAGTGCTCTTAAATTTGCTAATTAAATTTATGTAGTTTTCAAGGAGTTTAAAAAATTAAATGAGAAGCGAATAAAAATAAATTCTCAATTACTGTATCTAACATGGTAGCTACACTTAGCATTACAGCTAGTTTCCAGGTAGTCCACAAATGAAACAAAACATTGTTAACAATCACAACTGGCTAGGAGACAAACCAGTTGGCTATATACAAAGCATGGCTGACAAATTATATTTTGATCAAATCAGAAACCCAGACAAATACAATTTCTGTGGCCAGACCGGAAATGGGACCTAGGACTGCCAGATTGCGAGACCAATGCTCTCTGAACACTCAGCCATGCTGCCTCCTATAAAAATAATAATAACAACAACAATAACAGAAAAAGACAGAGAATACAGGAAAGGCTATTCAAGGGAGGAACCTACTTGTTTTGGCCTCTGTGCTGTTGACAACCTCTTGAAAGTGTCTTTGCCAGTATAGTATTCTCCATGGTATTTTCTCTGGTAATCTATTATCAGACCTTGCCACTTGGTAATATGACTCTGGCCATCTTCCTTTGTGTTTCCACTGTTGACAATAATGCAACTGCCAAAGGCTATCTGTGTCTATGTCTGGAATGAACAATATAGACAACCATTAACTTAAGTCAGATGGGATTAATGAACAGAAATAACAGGGACTGTTATCATAAGAACTAGACGCATATAACTTCATGAACTTGGGCTTCTCTTTCACATATGTGATTTATCTGTTTGTTTTGCTGAACATTAATTTTTTTTTTGTGAGTGCCAAAACTAGAAAATCAAATAAAACTAACGATCAATTCATGCTTGTCGAATCTTTAGATGGTGCTTTCTTAAATTTAAATTTAAACTTAACATGTCTTAAATTTGGCAAATCATAAGTGAACATTTTTCTTTGATTTTCTTTTCAGTCATCGCTTAATCAAAATACAGTAAGCAGTGAGTAAACATTATGAAAGTTTTGTGAAGTTTTTACCACTGTCATGTCTGATCGCGATTTGATCTTAACCTTACAACATGTTTGTAATTACAATAAATATACTGTGAAAAACAAACTTATTGTAAATACATGTATTTTAAAAAAAACATATGAAAACTGTACAAAATATTATAAAATTCATGAATAATTAATGAACCCAGAACAATAGAAAATCACTACCGTGAAGGCATCTTTACATTTTATACAGAAATCGTCCTGATTTGAATAAGGTTTAGTTTGAAATATCTCGGCCAAATTAAATCTAATTTCAAAAACATTACTCTAGAATAGCTGCATTAATCTACACATTTTATAAGTAATGTACAATATTCGCATCCGATCTGTATGGAAGATAAAATGTTTCACCTTCGGCATTGTATATTCCATACAGATCGGCCGCTCATATTGTATATATTACAAAATGTTTTTAACCTTGAATAACCACAAGGTTGCAATATGGCAAATTTGGCCAGTTACTGCAGTTTTACAAAGCAAAGGATACTAGTGATATCCAATATACATCAATCCCTATCCAATGGATAAACTCAACACAGTGGAGAACTAATATAGTACATACAGCATGCATAACGATCCCAGTAAAAAAACATTGGGAAGAATTTTTTCCAATGTTAATGAGCACTGAAAGCACATTGTAATCTTTGTGATGAAAAAAGATATATTAACAATATATTAAGTTTTTTAAAAAAAACCTGGTCCACTTTAATATTGTTGATTGCCTAATCATTGCAAATCAATTTTTTTAACATATTGTGAAAATTACCTCTCTAAAAATATTTTAATTTGCAGTAGATATACTGAGCTATTTAATTAATTATTTCTATTTTTGCAATGGCCTGTGTTATATCTATCCTCACCCTTGGATTACAAATGACACAATGATTATAGTAAGGAGTAAGGTCAATATATATAGATTGATTACAAACATGGAAGATACTAGAAATGAGTTAACTTTGCAATATTTTAAAGAGATTGACTGATAATGATTAGAAAAGCTATTGACTACTTAATTTTATTTTATTTTATTTTATTGATATAATGAAATATTGTTGGTGATCTTGATTGAAATTATTCAGAATTTTTGAAATTCAATGTTGTAATATTGACATCTGATCTATTACATACAGCTGTTGACCAAATTACAACTGGATGTCAATTTAAAGAATTATTGGAGATTTGCTTAATGACAATTAAATGAACAATACAATTACAATATAATAATCTTTATTTATCGAGAGTAACAAATTAAATCAAAGAGTTATTATATAACATTTTGGCCCTCACAATACAAAATTAAAAAATCTAGCTTCACAATTCTATTTAAACACTTTTCTTTAAATGTATTTAATTTCTTGGGAGTAATAAAACAATTAAGTTCTAATAATTCATAAGACTCAGAGTGCTTTAATTAACATTGAAAATTGTATAATTGTAAATTTTGCAATTGAAAATGTTGCAAACAGGATGAACAAATGACATGTAGTTGACAGAAGTTTGCTCTTGTCAAATGTACAGTAGATAGCTAGTATGGCATTGTATGCAGAGGTCAGTCTGAGCTAGTTAACAGAGTAAAAACAACATCATATCAATTGCTCTTATACTTAATTGTTCCATCTATTTTCACTATATTTCAATTCTCCAAATTATCTTTGATTCAGAAAATACATGAAACAATGTGATTTACAGATATTATGTTGCCACGACACATTAAAAAAATATAGATTGACACAATATCTCAAAATGGTTTGAAATATGTTAAGCTTTGATTTTTTTTTTTTTTTTTTTGATTTTTTTTTGATTTTATGAAAATATGAAATATGTTAAGCTTTCCCTCTTCTCTGTTTACATAATTCAGTAAAAAGCATTACAGGAACAAAAATGATTTTGCATTGGCAGAAGAATGAATGTACTGATGATTGTTCTCACATTGTAAGTATTCTTTGAAAAACAACTTTTTAGGTTGATTTGACGTTTTTGAATTACTTCAAATTATCATTTTGACAGATGTTAACATATAAAATGTTTCTATATCCACTATGTGGGAATATCCGGATTAATTTCATGAGTCATTTGAGTAATGACTAATATGTAATGTTTAAGCATAATACCATCCTAAAACGAATGAATAATTACCAGTAATGAATGACTTTCAAAGCAAATCAGTACCCATGACAAGTTCTACAACTGCCGATACAGAATTATCCCAATTTGCATAAACTTAAAACTCTATTTTCTCCTGATAAAGTTGAAAAACTCTAGAGTTTTTGATGGAAAAAATATAAACATTTGTTTGGAATTTTAAAAGAAATTAATAAAATTCAAAGTGGTGTTTTATCGGCACTATAGATGCGGCATCACCTTGTATCTATATCTGCCGATAAAACACTCATTGTCATTTTAAAAATACTATATGTACTTAAGGTATCAGGGGACCCTTCAAATCAATGTCCACAAAATGCCTTGTGGCACGCGAACTATTATAGTTACTACTATAATACATTTTCTTAAAGCTGAATAAATGGAGATTACAATGGTATAAAAATTATTTGATAAAATTGATTCTTATTTTTTTCAATAAGTGTTTTGTGATTTTCGACCGCCTCTTTTCCCTAAGTTCCAGGAACACAGGATTTCAATCGACTGTGTTGAAATTTTGCATCAATGTAGCTTTAGATGTCGACACAAAAACGGTGTCTCAGTCTTTTTATATCTTGCCGCATTCATGAATTATTACCGTTTAATGCCAAAAAATGCTAAAAATGATGCTTTTCAACTTTAACAGCGAATATTTTTACAAATTATATGTTAATCAAAAAAATGAGACACCGTTTTTGAGATCTGACTTTCCTCTAAACGATAATGTCATTTATTAGTTTATGTAAAGTAATCCTGTGTTCCTGGAACTCCACGAAAAGAGGCGGTCAAAAATCATAAAACGCTCACTTAAAAATAATCAATGGATCACATAAAAATACTTTTTATACCATTGTAATCTCCATTTATTTAGCTTTAAGAAAATGTATACTTATGTAGTAGTAACTATAATAGTTCGCTTGCTAGAAGGTGTTTTGTGGATATTGGTTTCTAAGGTCCCCTGATACCTAAACATCTATACATTGTAACAGTATGGTTTTCATTTCACCAAACAGATGACCTGTCCACCCTTCAGATGTCTGGCCCTAGTTATATCATGTCTAGTTGTTAATAGAAGGCCTGTAATCTAATTAACAGAAGGTCAGCTACATAGTCTGATAGACTGTAGTCATAAACTGTCACTATATATAACTATATGTTTAAAATAACATTCTACCCTTATAATTTGTAATGATTTTAATCAATAAACGGACCAAGAATGAAGTCAATTCATATATATATATTGACATTTGCTTAGATTTTTTTCCTGTCTAATTTACAGATCAAAATAATGAAGAAAAAAAAACAAGTGTGTTTATTTACCTGATTTTGCAATATTCAAATAAATAAACATGGAAAACAGGCATTTTTTCTGAGATTTTCCAAAATAAATGCCTTTTTTCCATGTTTATTTATTTGGATATTGCAAAATCAGGTAAATAAACACACTTGGTTTTTTGTAATTTTTTCCAGTGAGATGAATATCATTGTAAAGAATCATATACTAAGGAATAACAACTGAACTCCAACAAATAATTTAATCTCTGATCTAATTGCAATAGATCAGTCTGAGAGAATGACTTAGTTTGAAAGAGTCAGAAACCAAAAAAATTTAAATATGATAATAAAAATAATAAGTAAGCAAGCATACACAATTAGACAATTAGCACAAACAAACAAACAAACAAACAAACAAACAACCAAACAAACACACAAACAAACAAACAAACAAACAAACAAACAAACAAACAAACAAACAAACAAACAAACAAACAAACAAACAAACAAACAAACAAACAAATGAATGAATCAACCAAACAAACAAACAAACCAATCAACCAAATCAACCAAACAAACAAATACACAAATCAACCAAACAAGCAATTCAAATCAAACAAGACAATAAACAGGGATATAAAGAAACAAACAAAAAGTCAATGCAATCAATCACAAGAAGGAAATACAACCATTAAACGAACAAAAAAAGCAAGCACACAAAATGAAGAAAGCACACTAAGAGACACAAGTGCATGCAAAAACACATAAACAAATCTATCAAACAAATATGCATATTATACAAGAATGTAACCATGTAAACAAATAAAGAATCAGTAAGTACAATGGACTTGCAAAAAGAGGTAAAATCTAGTAAGAAATACTTAGGTAGAACTGTGTCGGTGTTTCTAGAGAAACAGTTGTAAATGTAATGATAAGTTTGACACCGTTGAATGATTGTAGCGAAAACTGATGTTTCCGACGATAGTCCTTCATCGGAGTAATACCAATATTACTCTGTTTGTGTATGTATGCATATATTACGTTTATACACATATGTACATAAATAACCTTCGTCTGTTCTTTTACACAATCTATACTAAATACTGAACCGACCTATAAAGTAACTCATAATTATTATCAATCATTGATAATATTTATATCCACCATAAATATGTCCTGAAAAAACTTCAAATCACTATATTTTTATCACCCATGTCAAAAGGTGCAGGGACGTTTGTTAACCCTACTGGTTGTAGTCCCTGCACCTTCCACAATATTCACCATATGTATGTACAATTATTTAACTTATAATAGTGGAAAATAAAAAACCTTGAACCTTGAACCTTGAACCTTGACAAAGGACTAACGTCTGAAATATCAGTACTTGCAAAAAGTTTGACATGCAGTGTATCATGTAACCCATTAAAAAGACCCTTGAAATTATACCTAGTCCTTGTGCACTTCAGACAGCATTAAATCTATATATTAGTGCCAGACAAGTTAACCAGATGCCAAAGAAAGCCTTGAAAATAATGGTAGAATGGGTCAGGTTGTGAGCATAATACTGACCTTTCACCAATATAACATTGTTGAGAGTTTGGTTATCAATGCACAACACAGTGATGTGAGTTGGGTAAAGTTTTGTTATTTGAATATTTCAGTGGCCACACTCAGAGGTTTAATTGCAATTAAACTTTATTTTAGTGATGTAATTTCAACTGGAGGTTTACTTCAATTTCAGTAACCAAGCACACAATATTATGGTCACATTTATGGTATTAACAGTGGTTACTAAAGTTGTGATGCCTTTGAAAAGAATAGTTCTACAATATTTTTAATAGCCATTTGCAAGCACAAACTTTTCACACTAAAACATGTTTGAACTGTCCATTAAAATCTTGATTCTGATTGGTCGAGATCAGTGCAGTTCAGGCATAACACCAGTTGCACAAAGCTGTAACATCAGTGCAGAAAGATGAAATACCAGTGCGAATTACAACTTGATTCATAGACAAAATATGTCATAAAACTAATTGTTTATTATTATCTATTAAAGAATGATTTTAATTTTCTAAACAGTTCTAATTGAAAAAATTTTTAAATACTTTAAAAATAACCAAGGAATTAAAAAAAAAACTGAACAAGATCTCATATGGTAAAAATCTTTCTTTGACTGAAAAACCATTAAATACAATTGTGTGACTGGTTTAATCCAGACCTTAACCAATCGGAACATATTTTTCTACAGAAATATACATGTAAGAACAAATGAATATCAATCTAGTTTGCTGAAGAATGAAGTGGGTTATCCAGAACTCAATCCTTATTAAAACGATTTACAGACAAATTTGTTTAGTACCATGACCTGTGATTTTAAAACTTTCTTTTCATTTTGGTCTTTTCTGAAAGACAATTAATATCATTGGGTGGAGGTTACCCTAATACATGTACATTCAGTCATTGGATAATCTAATGTAAACTCCACCCCTGACAATGACTACACTTCCCTTAAAAAAATATACATTAGCTTCAAGAGTATAATGATTTGTAGTAAAATATGTGTAAATATGCAATTAGATATTTGATTTGATTTGTTCTCTCATCATGATAGCTTTTCTAGATACCAACAAACAACTGTAGTTAATAACACCACTTAAGATTTATCTGATAATCTAATTGAGTAGGAAGACATTGTGTAGCCATGTTTAATTAATGGACATGTACAAACAAAACTTCAGCTTTAAAGAAAAAGTGAATTAGTCTTGTTGAAATATTGCACACAGCTCTCATCATATAATTACGACAACTCGCTGATCATTCTATATGCTTTGAATACACTATTATTTAGGCAAAACTCTGCACTTTTATAAAGTTTTAACCTGAGTGTAGCATTTGTCCATGGTACATTACGGCTGTCATAGATACTATACTGAGCAGCTTACAATTAGCTAAAAACAAGTACATACTACGTGTATGGTAGAAATACTACCTGTTTTAAAGGAAAAATGCATGTGTGAGGCACTTTACTGAATCCCATTTTGTTTGCATGTCTGAACAAGAAAGCTAAATTGACATCAATCAAATTAGTTGTTTGATAAGAGCCCAAGATAAAAGAATTATAGATGTTTTACAAGCCAAGACTGCAAGAAATTGGCTAAGCAGAAAAATACTAATATATTTTAAAAGGTAGATGCAAATTGAAAGAAAACTATTTATAGCTAATATAGAAATGACATCATAAGCATGCAATAGCTCATTATAAAATTATGTACAATCCATTCATAGTAGAGTGCAAACACCCAATGTGTGCAACAGTTGTAACTATTTAGAAGTACAAATTTAAATAGCAATGATTAAACAACAGAAACAATAGAATTAGCATAAAATAGCACTATTTAGTGGTATTTATGTTGCACACTTTTAGTGTGTGCACTCTACCCTTACACCTTTTTTTAAAATATAAAACAAGGTAAAAATGTAAATTACTCATTTTTTTATACAATTATTTCTTGTCCTTTCTTTATGAAATTTATAAACCTCCATGTTTGATAAAGAACAAAGAAACAAATGGCTTATATCCCTGAAGTCAGTAACAGAACAAAGGTTATCATGACTTGAAAAAGGTCACATAGCTAACAGATCGCTGCCTGTGAAAGGTTCATTTTGAATATCAAAAACAACAAACATATCTTATTAAAAGTAGGCGGGAACATGTTACATAACAGAATGAAATAACTATATGTCAGTATAACATGAATGACAATGCATATTGCTAGATACATCGGTAAATCTCCTTAGCAAAGAAAGACCTGTGCATTCCTATAACATTTAACATTTTACCATCTTAATGTGCACAATTTGAGCATTTAAATTCTGTACTTTCGAAAAGATTTGCACAGCAGAATATCCTATTACTAAGCCAATCACAATTTTGATTTCTTTGGATATGTTCTGATTTGCTGAGCTTTCAAATTTCTTTGACAGACAATTTTTTGAAGAGCACAGATTTACATAGTAAAGTAAAGCTTCTAATCGTACAATATTTATAGCATCAATAATCGTTGAATTCAAATCATTTCCCATGAGGGGAATCACCTGTAAAACTAGCATCAAATTTTGTCAGAAATTGGCAAAAACACCACTAAAAGATACTACCCCTTAAGAAGGGCATGCAAAAAAATGCAAATATTTTCTTTAAGTGGAAAGAATCCATGAAAATTTCTATAAGAAAGTTATTGAATTATTGAAGTGTCTAAGAATTTTCACTAATTTTGGTTTATTGTTGATTACTGCCCAACCGAAAAGCAGCCATCAGGAGAAAATAAGTTAAGTCTACTACATCAATTAAATCTATGCTGGTCTGGAAACTGAAAGTGGGGACCTGCCCAAGCTTCTTAGCCTGCGTAGCGGCTCTCTTGGGGAGTGGAGAGGGGATTTTGGCGAGGAGAGGGATTGAGGGCGAGGGAAAGGAAAGGGAGAGCCTGCACGCAAGCCCTATGTTTTTGTGTCAGTACGGTCGCCAAAGGCCGTAAATTCTGATTGGTCGAATATGAAGGGTGATTGACAGCTTGACAATAAGCGCGAAAAGTCATCTTTTAGCGTGTTATTGATAATGGTGTTTTCGATAGATAATGATTCGTTTACAAATTTCAACTTTAAAAAGAGCAAGAAGAAGCTGTATATAAAGCATAACTTGGCGGATGTAATGGTTTTGCGAACGCAGAATTTATCAAAACTTCACAAGTATCAAGCATTAAGCTAATAACGAAGCAATAGTTCTGAAGTGGTTCAAGAAATGAACGATATTGGTATCCTTAATAAGATTCGTCTACAGTCAATAATCGGTGATTTGAAGTCCTCCCAAGATAAAGCGCTTTTCATTTTATTTCACTGCTGAGCTACATCAGCAGGTACTGCTTTGTTGTGTAAGTCATTAACGGTCATTTGCTTGAAGATTTGTTGGCTTCGTTATAAATATAGTCATAAATTTTTCAATTAGCTAATAATCTATTAAGTATAACTGTGGTTTGTAGAACTAAGAAATAATAACAAATAATATAGAGGTCAAACTCGACTTTGCTTATAATTAACCGTTGTGTTCACTGTTGTATGATTTGTTCTGTCCAGAAATTATTTGCCCAATGAACCATTCATTCTTTGTTTGCTGGATTTTTAATGCAATCAAAGAAAAATTTTAATCATCAACATGTTTGAACCGGCAAAACTTTTATCAAACAAAACTTTAAAGAATAAAGTTTTCAAACTTACTTTAGCTGTTGAAATTGTATCGGATGTTAAAACGCGCATTTTTAACACGTCAAAGTGCGAAGCGTTTGTTTACATCCGGTGAAAGTGCCAGGTAGGCGTAGACACAAAAACATAGGGCTTGCGTGCAGGCTCTCCCTTTTCTTTCCCTAGCCCCCAATCCCCCTCCTCGCCCCCAAATCCCTTCTCCCCTCCCCAAGAGAGCCGCTACGCAGGCTACAAGCTTCTTAGAACCTAATACCCTCCAAGACTTAAAAAATGAAAAAAATTGTTCATTTTCCAATAATGTAGAAAGTTATTCCTAATGATATTTGATTGGTTTCCATCCTGTGATTTGTGAAAAGTTAAAATAATTGTTAGACACTTTTGACTCTTCTAGTTTTTCCCATGATTTTCATAAATCAGCACCTACTCGTTTGTGAGTCCGGAGTTTTTCCGTGATTTGGGATTTGTCAATTTAATTTTTCATGATTTGTGCCAAATTGTGGAAATTCTCCACAACAATTCAATTTTATTTTCAATTGATGATTAAAAAGTTTTTTACAATATTATTGTTGATATATACACCTTCTTCCAAACATTGAAAATTATCTCAGTAATTCTAGAATCCGATAAGAAGGGAAATTTGTAATTAAATTTCTATTAGCACAGTTTCTCCTGTGTGTATATGGTCACGTGGCCATGTTGATTGCCGCAGCCCCGCTGCTCTTTGAAACAAAAACAGTCAAACTTTCACAAACATCAAAGTGATATTTTTTCACAACGTAAACAAATCATCAAGGGATTTACAGAAAAACAGCTGTTCGTGTTTTCGTTGAAATTCTAAATGATTGGTTAATTAAATGCAATATTGAGATGGTAAAATTCAGGTTAGGGATGTTTTGAATTTTATGCCGCGTGACAGAAGGAATTTTTTGTTGACTTGCTCAGAAGAGAGACGCATTCCGCAACAAGCCCCAAGGAAGTTTGATAGTGCGACAAGCTAGCTCAATAAAAACTCTTGCCAAATATGCTCACAACATAGGAGCATGAAGTAATTAACGGATTAAGCAAAGAAAAGAAAAACTGGCGCCAAAACACTACTTGAAAATTGACAAAGAGATAAGTAAAATGGCACTAAATTAGGAATTATGTGCATGCAAGAAATACATTTTTTTAACTTACCGGTTATAGAGCTAATTCTTTCGTCTTCAAGTCTCTCGAGTTCAAACGGGTTCAAACTCTGTAGTATTTGCATCAAAAGATGCCTAGGAGTAGCTATTTCAGGAAATAAGACGAAATAAGTTGGAATGGTTTCAAACACGGCAAAAATTTCAAGTGGTCGCGAACTTAGCATTCAGAAACAAAAAGCCTTACCACAAAGATTCTTCGGCGTAAGCCCTCGTCCATTTTTACCAACAGCATTTAAACATAGATCTACTAATGAGCCAGGCTTGGATTCATCCATTAAAAATGTTTAAATTGCGGTCAAAAACGCTACGAAGTCTGCTGGAGAACGTACCATGTCTGTATTTTTGACACTTCTGCAAACACCAAAGCCACACGTGTTGTAGTACCCAGTCTCCCTGGACCGCTTAAAGGAGATTTCTCGATTGCTGAAGTGCCTTTAGCATTTCCTATATTCCTCAAATTACAGGAAATTTCAAGGGCTTTGACAGATACTATACAGCAGACAAACGCTATACATTACATCATTTTGGAGCATTCTGAACGATGACCTTTGTTTTAAGAGATACTCCAAGACACGCCTATTTATTATCAGAAAACACCTACGAACTTTCTTTGGCAATCCAGTTACGAGATATCGAGTATCAAATCATAATAATAATACTGTTATCAATATCAAGTACGTCATTGAAGAGGCTAGCTTTTGTGCACAATAAAGCATGCGAGCAAAAGCTCACGGAATCGACAAAAAAGATTATTATGACCCAAATTAGAATTTTATTGCTTGTCAACTAGGGCGGTGAAACAACGTTTGATTGCATGTAAGTGGATGTCGTCAGAATCACTGGTTTTATAGTTAAATATAGCGTGATGTCGTGTGCCTTTAGATCAGGAGCCGGATCAAACATAATGTTAATTTAATGCTCTGCACGCAAAATGTAAAACGAGTGACAATCTTGCACGATTCCACATCAACACCCTTCTTGACTTTTCAAAAACTGAGAAAACAAGGAGAAAACTAAAGAAAAGAAAACCCACAACATTTGTCTTTTTCAGGCGCTTGCACGATTTTTTTTAATTCGACATCACCCTACTTCACGTATATTCCGGGGGGGGGGGGGGAGGTACTACCAGCCCAACTTGAGTGGGAGTGTGCCGCCAGGTCCTCGAAATCCTGACACTATCACAAAGCTGACATTTTGTCAGTTACAGACTTTAATTCATGGCGGCAAGTGGCCAAAACCTAACGCGATACCAGTCAAAAACCTTACTCCATCAAAAAAATGTCAACAAAATGATCGGCCCTACACTAGACCTAAAAGTCTAAAAATCCTACCCTTTAGAGCGGCACATACCCATATAATGAGTATATATATCGCCTGGACCTGAAGATATGTTTTATCGTCTTCTTTGTCATGTTTGGACACGCAAACTCGACCACGGGTAAATCTAAAACACTTTTTGTATGCAAATAGCATACTGTCAAACGAATCCAAACAGTTAATAATCCCGGCATTGGTGATAGAAGGTCTGGTGCTGTCGTCGTTTGATTACATACATTATGAATTTAGAAGTAATTAGTCGCCTTCCTGTGATAAGTGGTGTCCATGCATCACCAGCTGCACTGATTTACACGATGACATTGTCGATCATCTTACGCGAAATTAAAAAAAAGAGAAGAATTGTTTAGGGATTAAGACATGAACATTAACCTGAAATCATGGACAGAAAAATACGGGAACCATGATTTTCATTATTACAATTTAATAGTCATCTCATGTATGCAAAACCATCTGGAGATGAGAGTTAGCTGAGACGAAATTCTTCTACAATTACGGTAATCTATCAGTCGATAACCTGACGCTGATTGTGCCCTACCTTATGAGGATAATCAACTACTGATGCGCTTACTTATGCACCAATTTGACCGCAAAATCACCATCACTATCATCTTTATCCTCCTCACAATCATCATCATCATCATCGTAATTTCCGATTGACCGGGTAGCTCATGTAGTTAGGAGGGCATTGCGCAGTTGTCGTTCGCGCGCGGGAGGTTGCGAGCTCTAACCCCTGCTGGGCTATCATTACTCAAGGTCTTAAAATATTCAAGAATGTTCTACGCGGCGCGGAGTGATAATAGTCAGGCTTGCCGCCTTCTCCGTTAAGGGCGTTTAGCTGGAGGTCTCGCGACACACTAACCACCTATAACAGGGACGTAAAATAGACCCCTTCACGTTAACGTCCACAATTTTCATTTGGGGCAACGTCGGCAAAATTATTAAGAAATTGTCATCCCTTTGATTTCTTCTAACTCCGCTCATTCAAGCTCAATATTCATAATTATTTTGTTTTTGAAAAGATATTAACGTCCTTATATGTGTACTAAAACTTGGTTGACATACCATAGTCATTTGATAAAGAAAATTGAGATTTTTGTTTTCAAAACAAAATGTCGGCAAACTATCGGCACGCGTAGATCAAAATATATAGAAAACTTATCGGCTCGTAAAAAATAGTTCCAATCATTGGATAGGCCTCATTTTCTATCAGTTTACTGATATGTAATGTTTTTATTATTTCAAGTCAAAATTGTAAAAATGGAGCTTGAACGTTTGAAGATATTGGTGATAATCTCTTAAGAAATTTCACGACTTTGCCTCAATTCAAAATGGCGGACGTTAACGTGCAGTGGTCTACACGACTGAGGAAGCATGTTACGACTACATCCTCAGTGATACGTTAACGTGTAAAAATTACTAGCTACTAATCAAGCTCATGCTGATTATTATAAAGCGTGTTGAAACACCCGGAGGTGAAATGTGCTATATAAGCACTACTAACATTAAAGTCAACCCTGTCAATATTCAGACATTTCTTTCTGTGTTGGCAGCCTGCAAATTGCTTCCCGCTCATCTGCAAGATTGCTGTACCACACGTACTCTTAAAGACAGCTGTATCTGATTTTCAAGACAAAAAACTTTCAAGTCGGGAATAAACATCAACTTTAAGGTGGTTTTCAAGATTTTAACCCTGCGGTTAGGATTCGATCAATCCTTTTCCTTACTAACGATATTTCTAAAAATAAAAAGTCTTTAGACAAGTTTCAACAAAGCATTTAAGTCTAAATTCACAGACAGAAGAAATGTGTTATCTCTGTGGTCGAGCTCACGAAGGAAAGTAACGAGACAAGAAGCTGGAGTGGGTGGTAGTGGCATTGGTAAGATAACGATGTGTGTTGTGCGGCAGAAGGCGATTTGCATGATCATAATCAATTGGGCAACGCCCTTTGAGTTCCTGATATCAGGAGATTTAAAACATACTTGGGAAATCAAGCATTATATGTACTTATGATT
This sequence comes from Diadumene lineata, assembly GCA_918843875.1. Taxonomy (NCBI): domain Eukaryota; kingdom Metazoa; phylum Cnidaria; class Anthozoa; order Actiniaria; family Diadumenidae; genus Diadumene; species Diadumene lineata. The sequence goes on from OU974071.1 coordinate 5,473,524, forward strand.
CTTCACGGAATGATTGATAGAGACGTTTTCTGTACTCGGCAGAGCAGAGAGAATGTGTGCCGGCTGGGATTGAATGTGTTGTAGATATAAAGATGATTTCCTGCAAGATATGCAAACAAATCTAGTAAAATTAAGGGAGCAGAATCTTATACCCGAAAGCAAAATAAACTGATGGATCCGCCATTTTGTTTTCTATAATATCAACTGCTGGCTAAATGTCAGTTGCACGCAAATAACCGTGCCCAAATCATCATTTTCTTAGATTTGTTAAGGATTTCTCTTTTAAAACATTCTCCCGTGCTCCGTTCGCCAAGCAAGGGCTCATGATTATGAAATCATTTACAACTGAGGTCAGGTAATTAATGAAACCTTAAACAGAGTGGAAATATTATTTTCATATGATGAATAAATAACTTTATTCTGGCTGGGAATCCTGCCCATTTACCACTTTTTTTTCTTTTTTTTTTTTTTTGTCTTGTTTTGGTCTTTTTTTGGGGGGGGGGGAGGGTAGCGATGTGGGTGTAGGTTTTATGTTTGAAATAAAATCTATTGTTATTCAAATACAAATGATTTCAATGATAATAATTCCCCCCCCCCCCCCCACCACCAAATCAGAAGGTATTATGGGATGTGAAAGTAGAGGACATGGATCCAAATCATTGATAAACATATAAACACAGTATTTCTCAAAATTACTTTCATATCCGGAACACCGAGATGATCACAGCACATTGGATTCAGACTGGCCTAACAACAGACACTAACACCAAGCTTTTCTCAAGGCTGCACCCTATTCTTTCTACATAGACAGCATGCCCCACAGTCATTTATCCCGCTGAAAGGTGACGTACAACCTTTCTCTGCCGCATGACGTCTAACGCACGAATGTAGATGACCTGCGTCATGCTGTGCACGGCACTACAAACAATCGATGTCCGAAAAATGAATTGGATGAAAGTTATTGAAGGTTAATTATAATTATCGGGTGACTTTCTCAACTTTTTCACGGCAAAGTCATCCTGAAAAATAAAAACGTACTGGAAACTCGTACATTTATCGGCGCGGTTAAAGGCGCAACTATGATTATGCCCATGGAGTTCCTACATTCTGCGTCTGTATTCATAGACCCCTTGCAGTTCGTTGGAATGCAGCTCAATCTGGAGGACAAAACAATTGATTTCAGCTCCTAAGAGAACAAAAATCTTTGGTTTTATCTTTTTATTTTTCCAGATGGGTCTGATTTGTATTGCTCATAGGCAAGTCCAAACGACCGTTTATTAAGAAGTGACACTAGTTTGGGCCAATACATAGCCCTGTTTACTGGGACGCAAGAGCGCAAGACCCCCTTCAAATAAAGAAATACATCTGACCGTTATGACGTCACATGACGTCATAATTACAACTTTTTGAATCTGCGGACTTAAAGAAAATCTTCAATATTTTCCCAAGCCTCCGATGCCGACATATTATGTGATTGCTGACAAGTAGGAATAAAACTCGAAAAAACACGCGCTGAGCTTTTCTTCAGACGAACCACATAATATGTCTGAAATAATTGTAGTTACATGCTTGTCGGCTAAGGATGTCAGGACCTGTCGAGTGTTACAGCGCATCGATGTATTACAAAATTAGATGATAACCATCCATGAACCATCCCGCATCGTTGAGACATCGATTATTTGAATTGTGCGGTTTAGTCATACCGATATATCAATTGAACGGGCTGTTCGTAACTAACTGGAAAAAAAAGATCAAAATCGATATTTCACATTCTCATTGCTGCATTGGAAAACAAGCTCTCATAATCACAAATATGCCAAAAATGCTTTTATATCGACACTGATTATCATTAGCAATGTCGATAGCAAGATTTTGATCAGGTCAGCAATGACGTCAGAGGGTACTCAAGACAATCTCACTGTATTAGTTATTTGTTTATTACTTGTTTTTCTTTCGTTATTATAGTTCAAAATGTTTGACCATCACTTTTTAACATCAGGATCGTTTTTTTACGTCATACTAGAGTTATATTACTTTAATTTTAAATCAGCCAATCTCAATGTAGTCACGCCCCATAACTTCCCACGCGACAAACTGTTCGGTTTTTCTACTGAGCTTGTGGGTTGTTCTTGAATATTTGGTAGAAAAATAGCGATTATTTTGACCGTAGGGTCAAATGCACCGATAAATGACTTCCAATCACAATGTAAATTCCAATGGGCGTGGTGACTTGATTTGATTTGAAAGTCAAAAACTCTGTTTATTTCTATTTGTTTCTGAAGCAAGTTATACGGTGGAGCGTCGCCTTTCGGTCACTTAGGGCATTAAAAGGGTCAAAATACACGCCTTGAGACACCAAGTTCACATAGGTATGCAAGCGTCGTGTAAATTTATACTTATTTCATAAATCGTCGTTTTCGCTGCTCTAGGTCGCCCACAAGGGGCGACTAAAAATACTCACAGGGAGGAGTGATCAGTCCATTGTAAATTGAACAGAGGTATACTGCTAATGCATAAGGATCGCTGTGAATCTCACTGAATCATGGACAAAATAGTCAATTAAATAAATTGGTGGGTGCTTATCGCCTATACTTGCTGCTTGAAGTTGAATTGGGTAGGACGCAGCTCAACGTGATCGAGTTGGTTGTACGAGGGCGCTATCATTACGAAGACATTGCACAATTACAAAACACACACAAAGCAACCACCAACTTTTTAATCACGGAGAACAGCTTAGATCGAAACGAGTTCGTTTTCATGTATGTGTGATGTGTCATGCGTAGAGTCAAGTGAAATGACGATTGCTGATAACCTATGCTCGCCGTGGATCGACAGCGTCTGAACTTCGCCTGCAGCGGAAGTTACCCTTGTTGAACTCTGCAAAAAGAAGCAATTGTACTTCCAAACAGATAAAATGTAGATGGAATTTTAATCTTAAGACTTAGGTATTTAAATTTGCATAGCTGTCATTAAGGTTGAGTACGATGTATTTATATATTATATGAATTAGCATCGTGTTCTGAAGCGAGATACTCAATTTTTTAATAACGGCCATTTTAGTCAAACAGGTTGTGAAAGTGAGTATTATTTTTTTTATTATTTTATTTCAAACCAAATGCTGTATATACTAAAACGTTAGTATAAAACAACTGAAAACAAAGAGAACGCAGGACAAGTGTTGAAACACATTTAAATAATTCATAAAGCACTCTAGCTAGCCGCTAACACAGGCATTCTTATGTTTAGCCTGCACGACAGCAGATGATTTTTTTCCATTTGGGAGAGGGTTAAAGACATTCCTTTGCTCGAAAGATATGTCATGTTCTTTTGTTGCGGAAGAAAATTCGGTGGTGAGACAAAGATGGCTTTTTATTTCAGGGCTTGTGTTGCAGTCTTAATGCGTCATAGAAGCCTCATGTATGGTCAATCATAGGACGCACAGGTATTTAGAGGGAGTTCACATCTATAAGCAAGGACTAATATCATGTCTTTTTAGTCTCGAATTTCATGCAAATCACTTTGGTAGTATTTTGTGTGATCGCGGACTTGTTTTCATATATGACAACGCCTCGCTAAGTGCGTTGTTTTCCTGTTCAGATGGTAACGGACGACTTCATGCGTAAATACTGAATGCATTGAAGAGGGTTTACTGACAACTGACAAATAGCCTATGTTTTAGCTGACATTTGACAAATGCTACGAAATGAAATTGACAACCGCCATTTACTTCTTACTTGCCTGTGTTTTATCTAGGACAATAGTTAAAATCGTCAATTTAAGAAGGCGGAGTTTCCAAAGGCTGTGCTTGACGCCCCACGCGTGTATACGCCCATATTTTGTAATGCAAAAGCCACTTCATGCAGGCTATAAAGTACTGGGGCAGCGGCTGCACTAAGACTTTATCAAGTTGATATAATAGTAATCCATTTTAGTTATCTATAAACGCTTTCGTAGTAACTATAGACGTCAACAGTAAAACTCTAGAACATTTTTCATTGCTATAAATGTGAATACGAGAAGCCATTTCTCCATCTTTTAACGATTGATATTTCGAACGTTATCCAACGTTCGGTTTTCTGATGATGAACATGAGATAACTCTCGAAATATCAATCATTAAAAGATGGAGAAATGGCTTCCCGTATTCACATTTATAATTAAATTATATGCTCGAATCAATATATTTAATTATTTTTCATTTTGTTTTTCCTGTTTATTTTGTGTACATTGTATTTAATTGTTGAAATAAATTATTGAAAAGCTTATTTATCCATTATATAAATCATGTATAAAACTTATCTAACGAAAAGGAATTTATCTGTTGGGTAGAGCTATCCAGGCTAGGCTTCGTGCAACCTCCCTATATTTATGAAGATTTGAGTACAAACGCACGTAAGCGTAAGTAGTGTTTAGTTAAGTATTGCATGTTAAAGTGCATCACGTCAACAAGTACAGACTGGATAGAGCATACGCCTGTCTTGGGGGGCAATTTCGACGCCGATGGTATATGGACCAACAATAGACAATACATCAAAGGCTATTGAATTGATGATAACACTACCGAAAGGCTATAGGTCGGTCATAAGATGAGTCTATATAGTTGAGGCAAGTATTTATTTACTTATTTTACAAGTGCAATCAAGTGCTCCCGTAAATAGATTATACGCCTTTTTGAACCGGGTATTCTGTTTGAAGCAATCTACGACCTCATTGAATTTTATAGGTGCTTTAGTACGCCCTTTCATAACTGATAAATCATGGATTAACACTAATGTCTCTAGCGAGTAGAAGACATGTATTGATAAACAACGTCCTGAATGATATATAAGCGTTTGTCTCTGCTTGTCATCGCATAAATCCTAGCGTGTGTATAGCCTGCGATGCTCTAGGGTGCCTGTCTGGACAAGGGAAAAGGGCGGGCTATATAGTCTTTATAAATCTCCTTATCGCTCATTAATAATTCATAAGGCAAAAAACAATATAAATCACGACCCAATGTCCAGACTGAATAGACATTGGAATCTTATCTTAGTACTTGATTTATACCGCGATTGATAGATCTATAGTGAACAACATTATTCTCGACAAAGAGGAGTTTTCATCGCTCTCTGTAAATCAGATACAGATTAGTTCTGATTTGCATAAAGGTTAACCTTTATTTTCTCAAAATCAAATGAAGATACTTTTAATTTTTATTCACAAAACACTTGTGCTATGTTGGAAGTTCCACAAGTAATAGATAAAATATTCGCGTCCGATCTGCCTTGGAAATACAATGTCTTGCCTGTACATGTTGCTTGACATTGCATACCCCATACAGTACAGATCAGCCACTCAGATTGTATATATTACATAGATATCCACTGGTCACAATCTATATAAAGATTGACTCATCATTCATATAGTATACTGCTTTGGTAGTCTATAGTTGTTGAGATTTATAAGACCACGCCCTTTTAGCTTGTCAGTTGTAAATGTAATGATAAGTTAGACACCGTAGTTTTCTCTATTATCATTCTACGGTGTCTAACTTATCACTACATTTACAACTGTTTCTCTAGAAACACCGACGCAGTCCTACCTGGTATTTTTTATTAGTTTTTACCTCTTCTTTTAGCGTGGTTCCAGTACCTATTACACCAAACTGGTATATTATAGGTATTTACATACAGCTATTCTTGAAAACGTTTTCCAGTTGAAACACTGATTTAGCAAGTCATTTGAATATATCATGATTTTTATTTTTTTAAGAAATTAATGAGTCAAAATGTACAAAATAACTTAATCACATAATTATAACAAACTATGTAACTATAAAATATGTGCAACTTTGTATTTAAAACAGGAAAACTGAAAACTTGATAGATACAAATGATATTTTTATTCACTAAATCAGTATTTCAACTGGACACCCTTTTCAAGAATAGCTGTATACATATGGAATTAATAACAATAACAAGACAGCCATTAAGTGCTCCTATACGCCAAGATAATGTTGTTCACTATAGATCTATCGATTGCGGTATAAATCAAGGCCTAAGATAAGATTCCAACGCCTATTCAGTCTGGACATTGGACTGTCTGAACACGTCTTACTAATGGCCTCACATTATTTATTTAAACAGGATATCGTCAAATACTCATACAGCCTATAAGAGAGACCGCGTAATCCAATTCGAGGCCATTCTCTAGAAGTTGCTCAGCTGTTTCAGACTATCAGACTATTGTGTAGCCTTATCTTTATAACATGCCTCTTCTCTCATGTAAACCCACCAAAGTCTCGCCCTTTTTCCCTCCCAAAATATGCATCCTTCCTCATCCTTGTCTTCAAAACGAGGCGAGACTGTCGCTGCCCAATCTCAGTTATAGGCATGAGAGAGGACGGTGGAAATAGATTACTGTTTGATTTTTAACTATTCACTTTTTTATAAACAAAAATTAAATGTGAAAAACGTATTTTGGAAATACTTAGGGAATCAAGACTATTGAAATTAAGAAAAATTGCAATTGATTAGTCTCTGGAGAGAGGCTTTTTCTTACGTTCATGACAGCGTGCGAAGCCAAGTCACCAATAAGGCCACACGGTTTGAACGAGCTGGAACAGTTTGAAGTGTTAGATATGAACATGAGAAACTAATTAACCAGGGACAATTCAATATGTATTGATCCATATAACAAGTCGTGTAGGACAGATGCCAAAGGTGGTATTAAGGAACAGTCAAAACAAGTGTCTGTTTCCAAGATTAAATTGGATTGTTGTGAGCCAGTTCCGTCCGCAATTTTATGCCCTCAATAAAGTATTATCTTTACCACAAATAATTGGCTGAGAAAAGGCCATTATACATCCATAAGCTTAAGCAAAAGTAGAAAAATATTACATATTACAGTACACAATGAATTGATGCCATACCTCCAACTGGGCACTTTCCAGGCAGGAGGTAAGAGAAAAGGGTCCCTTTTCAGGCTTTGGATCAGTGAGTCTACCGCGAGGGGCGTGTGCATTTCCATTTGGTTTTGCATGCACTTTGGACTGATACATTTCATCATTGTTAATGTTATAAAATTACGGAAAATTGTTGCTTTAATTGTGTCAGTGGATCGAAAGACAACCGAATTAATTAAGATCTGTTCATTTATCGGAGGCAAAGGTTTGCATCAATAAGCAAGGCCTGATTTTGCTTCTTTTTTAATCTCGAATTTTACCATTCACTACTTCATGCCAATTACTTTGGTGGTTTTTGTGTGATCGACTCGTTTTCATATATGACAACGCCTAGCTACGGCGTTGTTTTCCTGTTTGTATGGTAATGGACGACTTCGTGTGTATACTGAATACATTCAAGAGGGTTTACTGACAAATGGCCTAGGTTTTAGCTGACAACATACCACGGACATAGATTTAAACTGAAAACTCAAACTGACAACCAATCTACTTTTTATTGTCCCTGTACGTTTTATCTAGAATATTAGTTATTTTATAATCTCTCATTTAAGAAGGCAGCGTCAATCAACAGTGCCTGATCGAGCCGGCCGCGTAGTATCACTCAAGCGTGCAGTCACATAGAGGTTATAAAGTACTTGGCTGGGCTGCACCAAACCTACATACCGGCCAGTTATCATGCAATTTTAGTTATCTAGCAAAACGTTTTTTTAGTAACTATAGAATTCAATTATAAAATCCTGTGATATTTTTTTTTTTTTTTTTTGCTGAAATCGTCTGTACATAGATGTATTGAATTATTGAAAAAGAAATATTAATAAAAATGGTCATGATATAGAACAAGTATGTAATTTGTCTAGCGTGAAGGGATTTATTTGTTAATTGGGTAGTGCTAACCAGGCTTCGTGCAACCTCCCTAGATTCATAAAGACTAAAAAACGCATGTATAAACGCATGTTTAAGTGCAACATATCAACAAGTGCAGGGCGGATGATCGAGCTTACGCCTGTCTTGGGGGCCATTTCGACGCCGATGGTATATGGATCAACAATAGACAATAGATCAAAGGCTATTAAATTGTTAAGGCTATAGGTCGGTCATAAGATGAGTCTATATAGTCGAGGCAAGTATTTATTTACTTATTTTACAAGTGCAATCAAGTGCTCCCGTAAATAGATTATACGCCTTTTTGAACCGGGTATTCTGTTTGAAGCAATCTACGACCTCATTTTATAATTGCTTTAGTACGCCCTTTGATAACTGATAAATCATGGATTAACACTAATGTCTCTAGCGAGTATACGACATGTATTGATAAGCGTCTTGAAGTATATATAGTCGTTTGCCTCTACTTGCAATGTCATCGCGTCAATCCTAGCGTGTGTATAGCCTGCGATGCTCTGGGGTATCTGGACAACAGAAAAGGGCAAACTACGCAGGCTCTATAAATCACTTATAAAACTTATTCATGATGCATAAGGCAAAAACAATGAAAATCACAACCCACGAAGGCATCTGTAAATCGAAAACAGATTCGTCCTGATTTGCATAAAGTTGAACCTTTATTTTCTCAAATTCAAATGATGATATCTTCAATTTTCTTTCACAAAAGTAATATACAATATTCGCGTCCAATCTGCATAAAATACAATGTCGAGCCGTATATCCCTTACAGATCGGCCGCTTTTATTGCATATATTGCATATATATCCAATGGTCACAATCTATATAAGGACTGACTCATCACCTATATTGTATACTGCTTTGGTAGTCAATAGTTGTCGGCATTTGTAAGACCACACCCTTTTAGTTTTGGCTACTGTATATTTTACACTACAAAAAAAAAAAAAAAAAAAAAAAATTGAACATTAGGCATTTAAATCTACACGTAGAATTAATAACAATAAAAAGACAGCCATAACGTGCTTCTATACGGCGAGAATAATGTTGTTCACTATAGATCTATCGATTGCGCTATAAATCAAGTCCTAAGATAAGATTCCAATGCCTATTCAGTCTGGATATTGGACTGTCTGAACACGTCTTGCTAATGGCCTCACATTATTTATCAAAACAGAATATCGTTAAATACACATCTACGATAGTGACTGTAGTATTCACATTTGTTCAATTTGGCAGGGTCTGAAAAATACATGATCTATTCAATACAATATGGAAACTAATCAACCAGGGACAATTTTCAAATTTAATTTGTATCGATACATATAAAAGGTAGCCGGTAGAACTGGTGACAAAGCTAGTATTAAGGAACAGTCAAAACAAGTGTCTGTTTCAAAGATTAAAGACGTAACTTGGTTGTGAGCCAGATCTGTCCGCAGTTTTATGCTCTCAATAAACTAAAAAAAACATTGTCTTTACCACAAATATTTCGGGCTGGGAAAATCCAGTCTGTTAGTACATCCAGAAGCTTCAGTAAAACAATAAACACTTTTCTTATGTTACCAAGTATGTGTGTGTGTGGGGGGGATTGTTGTGCTGACAGACAAATAATCACTTTTTTCTCTTAGGTCACAAAGAACAAGACATCCACGACATGCATACATATTCAAAACTGAAATGATAATATTAAGGGTCCTGACTACTTTAGGGACCGTTCATTATTTATGGCAGGGGGGGGGGGGGGGGGGGCTGGGTGATTAAATGGGCGGTCTTGAATTTTTTCCAAGTCTGAAAAGGGGGGTATTGAAATAATTTTTTGGCTATCAGGGCGGGGGGGGGGGGGGGGGTCTAGTCCCTTTTCAGGCAAGAGGTATGGGAAAGAGATTCTTTTTCAGGCAGGAGGCATGAGAAAGATGTCCCTTTTCAGGCAGGAGGTATGGGAAAGAATTTCAGGCAAGAGGTATGGGAAAGAGATTCTTTTTCAGGCAGGAGGTATGGAAAAGGGATCAATTTTCAGGAATTAAGTAGGTATGGAAAAGGGGTCCATTTTCAGGCAAAAGGTATGAGAAAGAGGTCCCTTCTAAGGTAGGAGGTATGGGAAAGAGATTCCTTTTCAGACAGGAGGTATGGAAAGGAGTCCCTTTTCAGATCAGGAGGTATGTGAAAGGGGTACTTTTCAGGTAGGAGAAAACGGAACCTTTTGAGGCAGGAAGTATAGGAAAGGGGTCCCTTTTTGTCCGGAATTATGGGAGAGACTTTTAAACTAGTGATGGGGTATCTTTTTAGGGAAACGTTTGTGAAACGATACGATATGTCAGAAGGTATATGTTTTCTTAGACATTACGATTACGATACGATACAGCACCGCTTCATCCTCCGATATGACAACGACTCTACAAACTGATAGTAGCACAGGGGTGCAAATGATCACTGAACTGATTAGACGTAAACTGTTTAAGGTTATCGGAGAATGTGCTGGTATAATGTTGAAACGTTTATTACATTCATGTATTAGTGACTTGTACGCCAACGCAAAACGGGGGTCATATTTTTCTTGTATTTACTTTGGCAATACAATCATAGAGTGCAAACACTAAATGTGTGCAACAGTCGGCACTATTTAGCAGTAAATAGCACTACTTAAACAAACGAAAACAGTAGAACTAGCATAAAATAGCACTATTTAGTGGTATTTATGCTGCACACTTTTAGTGCGTGCACTGTATGCCAGGACCAATATTTTCAAAAGTTGATCATGCATTTCTTCAGACTCCTTTTCAAATTGTAAACTATTACTGAAAAATTTAATATATCATATATAGATACTTATAATTCTCAATAAAGATTGATTGATTGATTGATTGATTGATTGATTGATCAATTGCATGGATTGATCGATTGATTGATTAATTGATCATGCATTCACGAGTCACACACTGAGTAACGGTATGATACCGAATGTCAGCAGCTACAGTGAAATACAATCTCAGTTATTGACCCCTATCGTCATTTCCGCTTCATAAAATATCGAGTCTTATATTACTCGTTTCCACAGTGATACAAACAAACTATTGCAGTTTAGACGCCATTTTGTATTTTGTGATATTTCTCCTGGCGTACTCTCTGGTTTGACCGTGCAAACACAACTTTCAGACACAGTTAGCTGTCCTTAAACAGTTGTAGAATGTCTTCATCAGAGGAAGAGAGTGTCGAAGGCGATGGTTTACCATATCTTGGCGAATATGAAGGAGACAGAAACGAACGAGAGGAGAGACATGGTCAAGGCAGAGCAAGACTACCAAACCAAGACACATATGAAGGTGGCTATGAGTTCGGGAAAAGACATGGCAAAGGGATTTATCGGTAATAATGTTTTTTAATGTATTAATTGAAGTATTATAAACTGACGAGGATTTACTACAGGATTAAAGTATTGGCATTTTATGATGGATTTAAGAATTTTAAGATTTATTATGCATTAAAGAAATATTTGCAGTTGTAAAATGTGTAGATAAGTTATACACCGTATAATGAAGCATAACTGACGTTTCGGACGTTAGTCCTTTGTCGGAGTAATACAAAATATATGTACGACAGGACTTATGTACCGAAAATCAGCAATCATTTGTCAAATATATAATCATATGGCGCACTGTGTTATGTTGCAATTAATATTTAGTGAGGGTATACAATGATATTTTTTTTTATAATTAGCAAAATGATTAACAGTTAGTTGATAGAGGATAAAACGATTCGTATAGATATTGCCGTTAACAATATAGGTTTTAAGTAAAATTGAATAAAATACTTTAATAACACGTTCTATTTAAGTTGGCCAATGTCAGTCCAAAGACTTAAGAATTATAAAAATATCGTACAACATCGGTCGGAGGACCAGAAATGAATATGGAGCAGCCAAATAATGTAAAAATCAATGGCATCTGAATGAAATTTGTAACGAACAGTTCTCACTGAGGATGACATTTGTAATGTCGAAACATGTCTGTTAAACGTTTACTGTCATTTTGGTAATCTTTGAAATTAGAAAAAGTCCGGAGGAGGGGATGTTCAAGCCAAAATAAAAAGTCTACACAGAAACTGAGTTAGCCTGACAAAAATATCCTGCAACTTAGGAATACAAATAATAATAATTTGTTAAGCCAAATCTAAAAACTTCTAAGGCTATTAGGCTAATATATATATATATATATATGTACAGAGACTAGTTATCCCAAGAAATGTCCCACCCCCCCTACCACCCTCTACGAGTTTTTTTGATAGTCTGTCCCTTACTAGTGCATTGCCATTACAGGCGTGTAACAGTCATCACGTACGTTACAGCAGGATCGTCGTCGTTATTATTATTATAGTTGTCATCATCATCATATCACCCTTATTAATATTAAATTGACTACAATATGTCCCCTATACTTTGATCTTTTTATAACCGGTTTTCGTTGTTGTAATCATCATTATCATCAATATACAAGGCCAAATGCATGTACAAACTGCCCTCTTGAAAACGCGCGGGATGTGGGCTATAATAGTACAGTTTCGGCCCTCAGCAGATTGAATTAAAATTTTTATAGCGACTGTAAAATTTCCCAATTTTGAATAAGGATATTGATGATAATGATAATAACATGTATACATTTATCTTTTTATTACGCGGTTTTAGTTGTTGTATTCATCTATTTAACGCCTTTATCATTCTCTCAGACTCGACGAAAGTCATTTTCCTTACTACTGTTGGACTACCTGGCCTCCCGAGTGGAATTCAGTGAACATGCTCGTTGTCTGCCCTGTTGCAATGACCATTAAATTATAGGCGGCGTCTTTTGACCTGAGGAAAAGGTGGCAGGTCCCCCCGTGTGTCTACTCCCGCGTGTAGCATGCTCCGACAAATTTATATTCTGGACTCGTTGTAGTAGACAAGCCTATGACCGTTAAATGCCGATGTTGTAGAGTACAAACGATAAATCCGTGAAAGACTAATTACTAAATAGTACAAAATAGTGCTAATTAAACAAAAGAAAACAACAGAATTAGCATAAAATTGTACTATTTAGTATTACTAAAGTTTCACGGATTGTTTGCACTCTAGTATTGTCAGTAATTCTCATTAAAATGATTTCATGTCCGTGTAGTTTCAGGAATGGTGGTCGATATGTGGGGTTCTATTTATCCGGTAAAAAGAACGGCGAGGGGACATTCTATTATCCGGACGGGTCGATATACGAAGGGAGCTGGGTGAACGACCAAAAACATGGATATGGTACCTACTCATACCCAAATAAGGACGTGTATGAAGGTGAATGGTTTAATAATCAAAGACACGGTCAGGGCACTTATTCGTATGCTGATACGGGCTCCATGTATGAAGGCACCTGGTTCCATGGAAAGATGCAAGGCGCAGGGCAACTTATTCACGGTAACCACAGGTAAGCGTTCATAGAAAAGCTTGTTGGATAGTGCTGTATGGTAACTACAGAGTCTGACGTTGCGAACATGCATGGTCAGCTCGGTCGTTCATTTATGTTCACCGTTTCCCATCGCTCATATACAGAAACGACTCTATTGAAAGCATAAAATGTGCTATATAAGCACTACAGTATATTTTATTTATTTATTTACTTATTTATTTATTCATTTATTTATATATTTATTTATTTATTTATTTATTAACTCATTTATCCATTCATTCTTAAATTCATTTATTCACTTTTTCTTTGAATCATGCATTCACTTGTTTAAATACCAGGTATATTGGAACTTTTGAAGATGACAAACCTAAAGGCAAAGGGAAGTACTTGTTCGATATGGGCTGTGAAATGCGCGGCCAATATACATGGATAGACCAGCCACCAACAGACAACATCAACGAAGAAGATATCGATGATGAAAAGTTACACATCAGATGGATGGGAGACGAGTTATGTCAAGCACCAACTAAATAAAATCACGTTATGGGATTTTACACTGTTCAAGAAGATAAAACTATCTATTTAATAAGTTTAATAGAGTGCAATCACTAAATGTGTGCAACAGTCACTATATAGTAGTAAATAGCACTAACTAAACAAAAGAAAACAATAGACTTAGCATAAAATAGCTCTATTTAGTGGTATTTATGTTGAACACTTTTAGTGTGTGCACCCTAAGTAAGTTTTTATACCCTAGCTTGATCTACGAAGAAAAAATTGTCGATTTGCTCCGCAGAAGGTAGACAAACTGGACCAGAAATAGACAAAACTATGTTTTGTTGTTTTATACTAATAGTTCTGTAAATAATAAAGCAGGGAAAATCTTCTTTTTTATTATATTTTTTCTATAATCAAACATATTCAAAAGACCTAATTACATAAAAACGTAGTGTTGATGTCTAGATATTTAGGAACATGGGAAATCATTAAAAAAAGACATTGCACTTTTCCTTCAGAGGTTTTGTAATTACAAGTAAATAACCTTCACTTCCTTTCTTACTGACACTGAACTGTTAAAAGATCATATACAACAAATGCTTACTATTAAATATAACAATTTTGATTGAACGAATCCATTAATACAGTTCATTAAATATTTTTATCAGATCCGCCTTTTTTAGTTTTTTTTTTCGTCACTCAATTTCAGGTTTCGCACTGAATGGGGAGGAGTACTCCATCAACGTCATTTCCGTTCGTTACCATCCACGCCATCACTATATCACAACCATTAACACTATCATCATCATCATCGATGTCATCACTACCATCGTCACCATCAAAGTCATTGCATTTCATCGTCATCTTCATGTCCATTATCTTTTTGGTGAGTCGTCAAATATTCTTTTCGTTTGTACCTCTTTCCACATACCCAACATTGAAAAGGTTTGTTCTTGGTATGGACCGATTGATGTTGCTTTATTGCACTTTTGTAGGCAGATGCCATACCACAAATATCACACTTGAACTTCTTCGCAGCTGAATGGTGCTTTTCATGTTTGTGGCAATTTGAAGAATCAGCAAAAGCCTTTCCACAGATTCTACATACGAATGGCTTTCGTCCTGTGTGACTGTTCATGTGGGACATCACTACGGATAAAGATGATAACGTTTTGCCACAAATCCTGCAAGTGTACATCTTTTTATCGCTGTGCTTTTTTCGATAGTGTTTGCGCAACTCTTTCGGGGAATCAAACTCTTTTCCACAACCATTACAAAGTAGTGTCGTTTTTGGTGATGCTGATGGTCGCGGTGCTATGACCGATGATGATGATGGTTGTGGTGGTAATGACGATGATGGTTGAGCTCCACTTGCCCATGACGATGGTGGTGATAATGCTTGTGGTGTTAATGATGGTTGTTCCGGTGTATATATTAATTGTGTTGCTGCTGTTATTACCATTGTTGACGGCGGAAGTGATGTTGTTGTCGCTGTATGTGATGGTGTATTTTGTTGATCACGAGCTGGTCGAGGAGTACGATCACTAGAGCTCGGAAATGATCCCTTGTTATAACTAATGAGGTGGGATTTCTTCTTATGGTCTCGAAGTTGAAGGCGTGTTTGGTATTCCCGTCCACACATTCGACACACAAATAAGACACAAACTTGTGGACCCGCCCCACCCAAATGCTGCTCTTGCGTTTTCTTGCAAAATTTACATTGGGAGTGGTTATGGTTGGGTGGCTGTTCGTGCTGATGATGAAGATGTCGATGAAGAGACGCAAGACGAGTGAATGACTGACCACAGGCTTGGCATTTAAATGATGGTACTTGTAAGTGTGCTTTCTTGTGTTGTGTCAATAACCTCTGGTTAACAAATGACAAACCACATGTTTTACAGATGTACTGTTTAGGTGGTGTGATGTTATCGCTTTTAACAATTTTGTTGCATATTGTGCAGTTGAGTTCTTGTTCTGTGTCCAACAAACCCTTATCCTGTGGTTCTGTTTCTAAATGGTTTGCATATCTTGTACAATTGCAAAACTTGTCTTTGTTATTTTCACTTTCAACTGTTGCTCTTTCTTCTGAGACTCCATGCAAATCAAGTAAGCTGCTTTTGTGCAAAGATGAGTCTTGACTGTTTCTTGTGGTTTCATCTGACTCTTTTTGTGAGGTCACCTCAGTCAGGTTTGACCCAATAACTCCAATGTGTCCTTCACGTTCTTCTCTTTCCTGTATCATCTGACAGTTCTCCATCATTATAATTGATGTCATTTCTGTTGATTGTACTGATGGTAATGGTGGTGGTGGTGTACTTAGTGGTACTGTTGGTGATGGTGGTATTGGTGCACATAGTGTTACTGATGGTGGTGTTGGTGCACATAGTGGTACTGATGGTGGTGTTGGTGTACATAGTGGTACTGATGGTGGTGGTGGTGTTGGTGCACATAGTGGTACTGATGGTGATGCTGGTGTTGGTGCACATAGTGGTACTGATGGTGATAGTGGTGTTGGTGCACATAGTGGTACTGATGGTGATAGTGGTGTTGGTGCACATACTGGTACTGATGGTGATAGTGGTGTTGGTGCACATAGTGGTACTGATGGTGATGCTGGTGTTGGTGCACATAGTGGTACTGATGGTGATGCTGGTGTTCGTGTACATAGTGGTATTGATGGTGTTGGTGCACATAGTGGTACTGATGGTGATGGTGGTGTTGGTGCACATAGTGGTACTGATGGTGATGGTGGTGTTGGTGCACATAGTGGTACTGATGGTGATAGTGGTGTTGGTGCACATAGTGGTACTGATGGTGGTGTTGGTGTGCATAGTGATACTGATGGTGGTGTTGGTGCACATAGTGGTACTGATGGTGATGGTGGTGGTGATGTGCATAGTGGTACTGATGGTGGTGGTGGTGTTGGTGCACATAGTGGTACTGATGGTGATGGTGGTGTTGGTGCACATAGTGGTACTGATGGTGATGGTGGTGTTGGTGCACATAGTGGTACTGATGGTGATGGTGGTGGTGGTGCACATAGTGGTACTGTTAGTGATGGTGGTGTTGGTGATAGTGGTAATGATGGTGGTGTTTTTGTGCATAGTGTTTGTGATGGTGATGTTGGTGCACATTGGAATACTGATGGTGATGCAGGGCATAGTGTTTTTGATGGTGATGGTGGTGTTGGTGCACATTGGAATACTGATGGTGATGATGTGCATGGTGTCTGTGATAGTGATGATGATAAAGGTGTTAGTGGTAGTATGGATGATGGTGTCTGCGTTGATGATGGTAAGACCTGCTGTGAAGATGATCTTGGTGGGGTTTCCGGCAGTGAAGGTGAACATGATGATGGCCAGAGACCAATGTTACAACCAGTGATATCTGTCTGGGTACCCACTGATACTAGGGGACGTCCATAGATGACTTCTCCTTTGTTGTAACTCTAGGAAATAAGATTCATTGTAAAGTTTATTATATTATAAACAAAAAAGAGTTGTTAATGGATACAAAAGATCGAATGGACAAAATAATATACAGACATATACATTATATGATCATATAATAAATGCCTTATTAACCAAGCTTGGTGAGTCTGTACAGGAGAATCTTGACCTCGGTCGGGTACAGATCTCACTGCGTTCGGTCTGTACTTTTCGACTTCGGTCAAGATTCTCCTGTACAGACCTCCGGCTCAGTTAAAAAGATATAAGAACAGATGTGAGAGAAATCGAATTAGTGAATAAATAGACAAAAGATTTAAAACATCATGATATGGAATGAATGAATGAATGAATGAATGAATGAATGAATGAATGAATGACTGAATGACTGAATGACTGAATGACTGAATGACTGAATGACTGAATGAATGAATGAATGAATGAATGAATGAATGAATGAATGAATGAATGAAGGAAGGAAGGAAGGAAGGAAGAAAGGAAGGAAGAAAGGAAGGAAGGTCTGAAGGAATTCACACATTTTGTTCAACTTACAACTGCTGGCCATCTGTGTTCTGACGTCACCTTATTGTAATAGAAGAGAAGCTCTCCTGACTTACAAAAGTATTGAATCCAGTCTGTGTTAACACTAGATGATTCCATGGCTTCAAATGAAAACCAAGAAAAGAATAATATAATATATAACATAACAACTTGAAAAGCAGTATCATGATCGGCATTGTTTTAATGTAGTCTTAGTGTCAGCCAGATAGCATCTTTTAGCAGTGCAGTTTTCCAAGATATTCTCTGACTTAAGGGCTATGAAATTCAAGATGATAATTGGAAAACACAGAAAACAACAAAACAACACAATGACAACAGGGATGACAAAAATCTATACTTCCACTATTACCACTCCACAAATAAATGAATGACAAAACATGTAATAAAAAAGCACAAATAACTGTAGAAAAACTGAGCATCAGGATGGGAACTGAACCCCTGATCTTATGATTATCTAGATGGATGCTCCACACATAATAATGATTGGCAACTATGATGCTTGTGGGTCATGGTTTGAGAAGGTAGGGGATAGTATATCCCCCAGGGATCAGGTGTCCTGCAACAGCTCTGACAAGAAATATAATACCAGGGCTGTCAACCCCCGGCTGTTTCTGATCTTGAGATAGTCCTCATGTCCGCCATTTTGTTTTCCCTTTGAAACTTCTCGAAGCAAAAAAAAAAAAAAAAAAAAAGGGTTGTACGCATATTTGTTTAAATAATCTAAAGATTCTAGCTTCTATCTAGCTTCTATTCAACAGGAAATTACGGCTAAAACACAGGAAAATCAATAGTTCACATTTATCCGGGAGATTTGACACCAAAATCTTGAGACCGGGAGATTGGTCCCAAAATCTGGAGTCTCCCAGTTTATCCGGGAGGGTTGACAGCCCTGTAATACTGCCAACTCAAGATGGTTTGTTGGTCTAAGAATTGATTGTACCACCCTCCCCTAGTAGACACCAGCCCAACCCTCCCCTCTCTCAATAAATGTTGCCTCCCTTAGAAGTTTTACGGCTTGATATGTCACCATCACTGGTAAAAATATGATGTATTTTTTATTGGTGTTTTGCCGGCTATGGTGACATCATATCAAACCGTAAAACTTCTAAGGGAAGCAACATTTATTAACAGACTTGAACGTCTATTGTATAGAGGAGTTGCACGAAGCTTGGATAACGTTATCCACTGGATAAAAGTTAGCCATCATAACGTAGAATTTCTTTTGGAATTTATCCGCTGGATAGCGCAATCCTAGCTTTGTGCAACCCCGACTTAATTATAACACTCGATGTCCCGCAAATGCGCGTTGAAAATATCCGTGGTTAAAGCGCTAAATTACTTACTTAATTTTCTCTCTATTTGCCCTGCTTATTCCTCTAATACTATGCCTGCACAATCTACGTAGAACGGCAAGAAAGAAGTCCCAATAACGTGTTATTAGAAGTATCAAATCTCTAAATTTAATAGATTACATTGTTATCAATCCAGCGGAATGCATAGCAGGCTCGTACACAGGGTATCCAACTCATTAAAAATCAGAACAGTGCAGTTCTGGATATTTTTATATGAAAATATTTCCAAACTACATGATCCTCATACATTCCCTTATGAAAGTATCGTGTTCAGTGAGTGGATCGATCTAAAAATCGTTTAGGGAGGTGTCCCGTAAAAGAAATCACCAACCGAACTATTATAAAGAGGGAATGATACGTCATAGCTAGGACGTAGGCCACGGTTTCCCTAAATCCACACCGTAGAGGTTTCGGTTATGCGATTCGTAGTTATTTATAGTGTAGACGACAATCCGCATATTAGAGTATCGGTGGATGCTCCTCGCAACTCTTCCGCTGGGTAAAAATCATATTCTATTGAAACGTAAACAACAGGGTTCCCGATCTTTAATTTACTGCGGCGAGATAGCCTGCGAACAGCCCGTTGTAATTGTGGGATTGTGTTTGACATTTTTTTTTAGTGAAATTGAATTATAAAAACGTTTCTATTCCACTGAACGTTAATAATAACTTGTTTTATTCTGATAAAGATGATAATATATGTAAAAAGATTCCTAGAAACAAAGGTAAAAAAAAAAGTTAAGCCCGAGCCCGAAGTGGGACCGCATCCACTGCACTTCGTCGAAAAAAAAATTAAATTAGAGTCTAGTCAGTTTACAATATTATCACATTTCCACTTACCTTGTTCACCTACGTACCTTATTCCCCTATTACCCCAGTCCCTAGTAGTGTTGCCAAATACCCAAATAGCTCTAATCAAAAGATCAGGGAGTGAGAGATTAACCGGCCACTAGACCATACATGGTTAACCCCTTGAGCTACTAAGGCATCTGACAATTTATATAATCGAAAAACTTTTAGTCTTTCATCCGTTAATAGTATGCTGATCACGTGGGAATCAATTCTCTTGGGAACGGGGTAACCAATCAAATTCAAGAGTGTTCTATAACCGGTTTGAGAGGGGTAGCCTGAGTAACTTGTCGTGCCATCTGAAGATAGGGAGGGGTGGAGGATCAGTGGGGTTTTCGATTGTCTGTCAAACCTTTATTATCCCATATCCCATGGGAATGTTTTTCTAATTAATATATTCTCTCATTTAAGCCAAAATAAAACAACTTGCTGCGTCGCCAAAAAATCACGCGTGACTGGTAAAGACGATCAGCATTAAAATAACATAACACAAATGTGAGTGAGTATAATTTGTCAAACCTTATACTGACTTAAGACCCCACTTAAAATTTTTCAATGCAAGACTTTGTGTTCACTTTCCTACATTTTCGCTTCTTGTCTCCCAACAAGATACTATTTCTGCCAGAGGAAAACAAGGTTTTTGCATATTATTAAAGGCGTGTACACACGAGGGAGCTTGCTCCTGCAACGCTCCCGCAACATGCTCCCGGAGCAAAGCTCCCTCGTTTGTTCCAACGAAAAATATGTTGCGCAACAAAGGGAGCCGGGAGCAAACGTTTTATTGCGCAACATATTTTTCGTGCACTCAAGGGAGCTTTGCTTGGGGAGCATGTTGCGGGAACGTGTTGCGGGAGCAAGCTCCCTCGTGTGTACCGGCCTTAATATAATTTTTGAAGACGAGTACACACGAAGGAGCTTGCTCCCGCAACACGCTCCCACATTATGCTCCCGGAGCAAGCTCCCTCGTGTGTACCACAGATTTCACGCGAAAAATATGTTGCACAACAAAAGTTTTGCTCCCGAGTTTTGCTCCCTCGTATTAAAAGCGGAGCACGAGGGAGCTTGCTCCTGAAACACACTTTTGCAACATATTTGCTCCCTGGTTTTGCTCCCTCATTTCAAACCAATTTGATATGAGGGAGCAAAACCAGGGAGCAAACACGCAACACGCTCCCGCAAAATGCTCCCGTAGCAAGCTCCCTCGTGTGTACCAGCGATTGCTCCCTGGTTTTGCTCCCTATATCAAATTGGAGCAAATGTGTTGCAAAAGTGTGTTTCAGGAGCAAGCTCCCTCGTGTGTACTGGTCTTGAAAAATGACCCAGGAGCATGTTGCGGGAGCGTGTTGCAGGAGCAAGCTCCCTCGTGTGTACCGGCCTTAATTAATAGATAATCACTGAGGCACACAGCATTCGTGGGTATAATGCAGGCAGCTGAGGGCGCAGCCCGAAGCTGCCTGCATTATACCCACGAATGCTGTGTGACGAAGTGATTATCTAGTATAATTATTCTTCTTATCGTTGTCTTATTCGTTTTAGTTATATCGACTGCTAGGTGGAACTCGCTGCATTATTAAAAATAATGCTTTTAGCTAGAAGCATTATTTTTGATAATGCAGTTTGCTGTTTGTTGAAGTGTGACCTATGCATTCGTTGGGATAATGCTGAGTAAAAACAATGGATTGTGATTGAAATACTGTCAAACCCTAACTGGTAAAGTTGCGAATGTTGAAGTGACAGCTGACTTCTTGATAGTTGAATTACTATAAAAAGTTGATCATATTCCTTGTGTGTATTTTGAATAATGATTTGTAGCACACGCGACTTGTTTGGGAAAGATATGTTTATTTGATGCATAGTCTGTGATTTCAAGCGTTAAGCAAAATGCGCTTTACATTACGTCAAAATGCAAGATATTGTTTACGCAAACGATGAACACTACATGTCAAAAAGCAAACTACTGTTTATGCAATAATGGGCGTTACATGACGTCAAATTTAAGGTTGTTTATGTACTGAATGCACGTAAAACGGCTTGATAATAATTTAAAGCATTTGTTAACGGAAACAATGCGCATCACAAGACGTCAAAATGCAAAATGCATGTCTACATGACTTAAAAAATAAAAATGTTTGGTTTACAGAAAATGCACGTAAAATGAAGTGAAAACAAAGGCAATTGTTTATTCAAGGAATGCACGCTACAAGACGCCAAAATAAAGGTTGTTTTACAGAATATGCACGCCAAAATAGAAAGAAAAATGCTTGCACAAAATGCACAGATAGACAGACAGACAGATAGATAGATAATCTTTATTTAAAGACGGTGAATCCATCAGAATTTACATGTACTATATAAAACACGTCCTGCGAGTTTTTTTATATAACTTCAAAAACTCCAACACTTATAAAACCAAATATTTCAAATACAATTTTGAAAAATAAGCGAAAAAAGTTACAAAATTGACTAGTGGTCATTCTGATCATGCGCAGAATTTCTAATGTGAGTTGAATATGCGTCCCACATTTTAGTCTGGTCCTTGAGAATTCAAGGGGGATAAAATTTCTTAAATAACGGTTTCAATTTCTTGGACGATTTTGGTCACATGATTGAACAGAGGTTGCTTCGTACCATGCAAAGTAATCTCATTACTATTCAATGAACCTTTATATAAAGAGTGTAGATTCTTTGATTACAAATGAGAGTGTTTTATGGGTATAAAACCTCATGCATGTGACCAAAATTGGACCACGGACTGGACTAGATGCTCATGAATTATTAATGAGTTTTTGAATAAATAATAAAAATATAATTAATTACAATTACACAAGTGTAAAAGAGGTCCAGAAGCTTGCGAAATTCATTCAAAGACTTGGCTTCTTTTAGTTTACTAGGTAGGCTGTTCCAAATTTGAAGTGTTACAAGAAGTTAATCATTGAAGAAGATTACAATCAAAATCAAGCTATATTTCCTTGACACTATTTTGCCATAAGAAATGAATTCATGTTTTTTTGTGTCTGAACAGCGCAAAACCTTGTAACAAATTCGATACATTAAAACAGTACCGGCAAAAAAGAATCAATTGTGACAAAGTAGCATTGCCATTTCTATAAAACCAGTGTACTCTTAGAGCAAACGCAGGAAAACCATGAAATAAAAACAAACTAAATACTAACAAATAGTACTATGGAGTAACTATTTTGTCATTAGTACTTAAGCAGAACTTTCTTTCTTTGGTCTGGGTATTGTGTTTTGGTGACAAAAAGGAAGTCAAGGAACTAAATAGCTATTATTTCTGATTTAGTTTGACTTTACTTCATGGTTTTCCTGTGTTGGCTCTACCATTTAGAATGCAGCTCTTTTCTAGTTCAATAAAAATTCAAAGTCCAATCCACTGCCAGCCATTTTGTTTTCGTATATTTCATCAAATATGTTGTTTTGTTCATCAGTGAAATACTCTGTCCAACCCCCAACTTGTCCTTTTCTAATAAATTGGGCATTGGATATCAGTTCCTCACTAGGTAAGAACCGGCCATCGTCATTGGACATCGCCTGGAAAGTTGTCTGGTTAGTGATTTGGTCAGTCGTCCTTGGGGATAAATCTTTACCAACAAATCTTGCTATTTCCTGGACAGTACCAAGGTGATCCTGGAAAATAAACATGCATATTGGCAATCACGAAAAGTTTCAGCAAAAATTTTTGATAGGAATATCTATTCAATTTTTTATATATGGTATGAAGTTAGAGGCCGTGTGATCTACATTATCATGTTAGGGAGTAGGGACGAGAGTTCTGTTCCATTTCTTGCAACTATATTGAATATTCTTGTAAGTTTGTTCGGATATTTTGATAATTTTCGATTATTTTTGTTGTGTCCAGTAATGCACGGGGAAACATTCAACTAAACTATTTTTCATTTGAAAAGGTTATTTGAAGTTCGTCAATACTTCCTTGAGGCACTTACTACTGCTTTTTTCCCCGTAAATTAACACAACTCCATTTAAATCATTCGATAAAAATCCACAACCTACTTTTTTCATGTCTTCATACTTTAAAAACAGAACATTACCATCATCTCTATGAGCCCACCATCCAAGCACGTGATCAAACCAACTACCATAATGAACTATATAAAAAAGAACCATCATATAAATCTGAGTTGAGAATTAGATTGATAGCACTGAAACTCATGATTTTGATATCTTTTAGAGATGAAATATTTGAAAAGCCACGCCCTTTTGAAAAACAACCGTTATCTTTTAGGGGTATTATAAAAAAATCTGAGCATGCCCACAAATAAACAATATACTTTCCAAAAATCATGTTACAGTATTGCCCTAAGTGTGCGAAAATGAGTAAAATTATTGCATTACCTTTCTCATTGATGAACATATCAAAGAACTCGTCCCATGTTCGGTCAAACTCATAGAATTTTAAGTTCTTGTAATGATAATAGTACGAAACAGCAGCATCTTTAGGGTTGCGAGCCACGTAGATGTACTTTGGTTTAGTTGTATCTCCATCACCCATTGGTACCCCATCAAACTGTAGATGAGTCTTGAAAGCACGTAGTGAATGACTTGAGAATAACTTGTGGAGTTCTTCTCTCGACTTTGAAATATTTTGAGATTGTGTGAACTGGTACTCAATAAAAGGTATCTGCTTGTCAATAAATTCAGTTTCAACCTTTCCATCGTGGTATATTTGCCGTACTATTTCACAAATCCAGGTTGTTCCTATGAAGAGAAAAAAACAACTAAACCAGCCAGCCAGCCAGCCAGCCAGCCAGCCAGCCAGCCAGCCAGCCAGCCAGCCAGCCAGCCAGCCAGCCAGCCAGCCAGCCAGCCAGCCAGCCAGCCAGCCAGCCAGCCAGCCAGCCAGCCAGCCAGCCAGCCAGCCAGCCAGCCAGCCAGCCAGCCAGCCAGCCAGCCAGCCAGCCAGCCAGCCAGCCAGCCAGCCAGCCAGCCAGCCAGCCAGCCAGCCAGCCAGCCAGCCAGCCAGCCAGCCAGCCAGCCAGCCAGCCAGCCAGCCAGCCAGCCAGCCAGCCAGCCAGCCAGCCAGCCAGCCAGCCAGCCAGCCAGCCAGCCAGCCAGCCAGCCAGCCAGCCAGCCAGCCAGCCAGCCAGCCAGCCAGCCAGCCAGCCAGCCAGCCAGCCAGCCAGCCAGCCAGCCAGCCAGCCAGCCAGCCAGCCAGCCAGCCAGCCAGCCAGCCAGCCAGCCAGCCAGCCAGCCAGCCAGCCAGCCAGCCAGCCAGCCAGCCAGCCAGCCAGCCAGCCAGCCAGCCAGCCAGCCAGCCAGCCAGCCAGCCAGCCAGCCAGCCAGCCAGCCAGCCAGCCAGCCAGCCAGCCAGCCAGCCAGCCAGCCAGCCAGCCAGCCAGCCAGCCAGCCAGCCAGCCAGCCAGCCAGCCAGCTTATTATTCAACATCCACCTAATTAAATCTTTTACACAATTTTCAACTTTTTTCACAGATGGTATTGGGTCAGATCGCTTGACTACTAAATAAACTTGAGTGTCGTCTGCATACACCATGGGTTGTAGACCATGTTTATATAGAGTGAGCCAGCCCGGTTTTTTTGTGTAAGTTCAAGATATCAGAGCATAAAAACAAAAGAAACCAGCCCGCTAAACCGGGCTGGCTCGTTTCATATAAACAGGCCCTAAACCATCAACATCATCATCGTTATCATCATCATGATTATTATTCTTGCTTATTTAACTTTCTGTGTGATGTGTATAGTTTATTAGTGTTTCATCAATATTAATATAATTATTAATGTAATTAGCAATAATGAAAGTAGAAGTAGCAGCAGGAGCAGCTTAGTTTTTGTTCTTTTGTTTTGTTTTTGTTTGTTGTTTTTATTACTTGACTTTGTATTGTTTTTCGCACTTGAATTGTTATGTATTAGCAATTAATAGACCAATCTTAATTCAAAATCCATTTCACCTGACGATGTTCTCGTCTGTTACAATTAGTTTTTCTACTTAGTGGTTCAATGTTTTACTTAGGGATGGACCATTAGATATTTCAGAGGGGGGGTGGTTGGGCAATTTTTTTGTGCAGGATATTTTCTTTCTCCCTACACGATATTTTTTATTGGCACAACTGCCATGCACGATTTTTTTTTCTCTGTTTAAGGCTTAGCTCGATGTGATTTTGGTATTTGAACCCAACCCCCCCCCCCCCCCCCCCTAAATATCTACTGGTCAAATTTTACGCATGGCATCCATTTAGATTCATCGGTGCAAAGGCTGTTTTTGAGCGACTATATGCATTTATTTGTTTTTTAAGTTAAGTTTTCAAAGTTGATGATTTTGTGTATATTTTATCAATTACGGTGGACCAACGATGATACAGTCTGTGGTTTGTAATGTAAGTTGAAAGTTACCTGATTTTGGATAAGAAGCGATGAAGACGTCATCTTTCTTCGTGGGTAATTGTTTTATGACACTAAGAAGCTCTTTAGTAGTTCCTGCAAAATGAATTGCTCCATCGAGCATTGTCAACGTTGAAGGCAGAATTCTGGAATCATCTCCTTTATCGAGACCATTATTCTTGGCCATTCTGTATACACAAAACATAGGGGATCTAGTCACGAGTTTGATTATGAGCCGGCCAGGCCACAGGCAGCCCAAGCAATCTACTTGTCTTCTTTTCAAAATGGCGGTTCATTGGAAGTACGCGAGTTCGAATCCCACGCTGGGAGACTTGAATAAAAAAATTCTTTTCTTATCACTTGATTTTTAAACCATATTTTTCTTACTATTTTTAATTTTTATTTTTTTATAAATTGAATTTTTCCATTCACGATTTCTATTTTTTCCCCTTTATTACATATATTACTAGAAGGCAGGAAACTATCATCCATACTTACCACCTCTTCTTTAACGGCAAAAAAAATACTCCAAAATCAACAAGAATCACACAAAAACTACATCAGCATAAAAGCTCAATAAAAAAATAATTCAATTTCAATAAATTGCACTTTACTTCAATTTTTCACGAAAAAATACTGCAAATTTTGCCATTTTCTTTCAAAATTCGGCAGATTTTCCAATCAGTTGAAGCGTGGACCATAGCGAGTGGATATCACGTGACTTCACAGTACCAAAAATTTCCTCGAGGGGAAGAATATATTGACAGCAGAAACGGAATTGAAGATCGTCTACACATCCAAATACATCAATGTCGCCAGCGCAGCACGCATGCCACCAATCGAGTGATCGACCTCACAAAATCGTTCGGAAAAAAATCTAGTTCCCCCTAACTTTTTGCAAACGTGGGGTTATGCGTCAACTGTCAAACGGTCTTAATTCTAACCGTCAAGCGTGAAATGAAAGAAATGTTAACCGTCAAGCGTAAAAAAAGTTGACCGTCAAGGCTGATATTTTTACTTCACAACCAAACGCTGCAACACTTTTCTAGCGTGTTTAAAATCGTCAAGACGTCTCGCGAGCGGTGAAAAATGACGAATTTTATCCACGCACGGTGAGTTTTTAATTTTGTCTCGCGAGTTAGTGAGCACATGGCTCGCGAGGCAAATTGCTCACCGTGTGCGGCGGGCTTTACGCAAAAATGTGCGCTACATGACGTCAAATGTACGGTTGTTTAGGTACTAATGCATGTAAAATGGCGTGACAATTAAAGCATTTGTTTGCGGAAAATGTGCATTGCAAGACGTCATGAACTTAGAAATAGAGATTTTCGGTTTACAGAAAATTTACGTAAAATGGAGTGAAAATAAAGGAAATTAATATCCGTAATACCCTAAAAGCTACTAGTTTTATTTTGAAAGTAGGAAAGCCTCTATGAGAACTTAAAAGGTACCAGATCTCCGATTTTGACCACTAATAGGTACGACAAGAGTGACAAGCATCCCCGCCCTTCGATATATATTCTACTGTGTCTGTATGTGAATGGAGTTATAGAAAACCTAAAATGTCAAGTTATAGTATACGTATTACTTCGTCTACATTTGCATATCAAGTGGTCAGGACTTGGAAGAAATGCAATTAGATTTAATGCATTGAAAATATTGACAAAATGCATGGAAAATCGACTTAAACTCGCAGAAGTGCTTAATTTATTACCAGTGTCTCACTACAAAAATCTCCACCCAAAACTAAATAATTTTTTTGGGAGATGAAAAAATACTAACATACATTGGGTTTAAGAAGTCGTTTACAGAATTCAAGTTTGTACTTTCTCAAAGAGTCGTTTTCGAATGAGTGGGAAACGGTACGGTTACAATACCGCTACGATACAGCAGAAAATTTGAATGTTTTCTTAGAAACTACGGCTACGATGCGATACAGTGCTGTTCCCCACTCATACGAAAACGATGATACTTCGTGTCTGTAAAAGTGATGCAGCATTTTCTCTCATTCTGTAAACTTTACTTATAATCAGTCAACTAATTGCCCTCAAGCACTATGACGTCATGGCTTGTTTACATGAATAAACGTGCAGGCTATTTCTGGTGAAATATTTTTCCTTTAATACATTTGGCATTGTACTTATACTTATAATTTGTTCCAATATTATAAGTGAACTTTTATCCTAGTTTTCATTGATTTTAAGATGTTAAATCCCTTCTTTTGCCCATGATTCTTAGCATTAAAACAATAGATTTGTTTACATGTGATGTCATAGTGCTTGTGGTTAATTGAAATAGACAATTTTATTTCAGTGTAATAAAAATATTACAATGCAAAACAAAGCATTATACACTATTGAGTACAATTTCCAAAACACTAAAACTTTATTTCAAATTTCATTTCAAATTTAAAAAAACCTTTAAAATTCATTAGACCATAAATATTTATGTAATATTCAAAAAGTGATGCCACAAATCTGGACAGATGGAGATCACATGACCAAAAGGCACTGTGGGCTTACAATTAAAAAGTACCTT
Source organism: Diadumene lineata (assembly GCA_918843875.1). Taxonomy (NCBI): domain Eukaryota; kingdom Metazoa; phylum Cnidaria; class Anthozoa; order Actiniaria; family Diadumenidae; genus Diadumene; species Diadumene lineata. The sequence continues at coordinate 5,502,402 of OU974071.1, forward strand.
GTTTTTGTCTTTTCATCTACCTATCTTCTTCATGCAAATATTTTTTAAACTACAAGCTACCTTGTTCAACCTTATTTGGTTACTATAGCTAGAGTGCACACACTAAAAGTGTGCAGGATAAATACCACTAAATAGTGCTATTTTATGCTAATTCTATTGCTTTCTTTTGTTTAATCAGTGTTATTTACTAATAAATAGTGACAGCTGTTGCACACTTTTAGTGTTTGCACTCTAGAGTATGCCACCAAAATATCTGTAATTATGAGGAATGAACAATTGATTGAATCAGTAATAATACCATTGGCAACAATAGAACGTTTTTGCCTGGTAATATAGTACACATGTATCTTCAGTTTTTGTAGCAGCCCATTCCAAACATTATTACAATATACTTTTTGGTTGTGGAATCGACATCCAGTAGCCCAGCATTCTCTCCAACAACAATAAAACTAAGTCAAAATTATTCAGAGTGCTAACAATAAATCATTGAACTATCAGTAAAATCAAACAGTACAATTCAATGAAAATTCTATTTTCTGTTGTTCTATACACAGCTCTCATAATGCAAAACCCCCCAGTTGTTCACACTTAGCAATCATAACAATTATTACTGTGTTCAACTTCCCTGGAAACTAACAGATAAACAACAGTTTTTAAAAGCCACAGAAACTCAACTACTAAAGCTATTTCACACCATCTTGATTCATGTGAGATGCTAAGTCTCAACTCCATGTGCTAGTCCCAGGCCAAACCTCAACACTCTCACTGTATTAGCATTACTTTGCAATCAATAGTAAATAGTGTTTCATGGATTTACTGTTAACATCCCATTACAAATAAGATCTTTAATTCGTCCCATCACTCCTGCTCTTCACTAGTCAGTTATCAGGCAGTGTTATAGGGGATGGTGTATGTGATGGAGTTGTTGATGATGGTCTCACTTTTGGTTTTGGTGCTTTGTTTAGTAAATGTCTAATCCCAGTTTTGTCATCAAAGTTTTTCCATATCTCATACAAGCTCAATATTTCCTGTGTAATCTCAACTACTTTGTCCATGTCAACCGACAACTCAGCAAACCACTGCTTGGTGTCTTTCTGCTGTATAACACAGGCCATGTGTATTGCAGCTAATGCTATCATATAGGGTGGGTATAATAGACATACGTCAGTTCTTAAACTATCATTAACTATTCTCCATGCAATGGGTAATATAGCATCTTCCATGCCAAGATCTGTAACATACTGTGTGAGAGGACGGTACGGATGGTAGACTATAAGACAACAGTCCATCATTTCAAGAAGATAAAACTCACATTCTAAGACCTATAAAAGACAACGATGGACAATGTTGAACATAATTAACAAAAAGCAGAAACAACAGGCCAAAACATTACAATGATAATTTGGCAGGGGCAGTTCCTGGGAGCAGATGCGGCATCTGAAGGGTTCTTCCAGTCTTTGCTTTCTCATAATAGTAAGTTATTCCTATTCAAGACACTATGCTCTTTATGTCATTATGTAATCCTTCCAAAAACAAACAGGATGTAACCCCCTCCTCTCAATGTTGATATCAATAACAATAATTTACATCAATTGATATTGAATATGCTGGGTTACAACAATGAAGGTTTAACATCTTGAAAAATATATTGATGGTTCTATAGCCATAATGATCTTGTGAACACGACCTGAGGAATCTATTTACAATACCTGACTCATTCTGTAAGGAAACTGATCCATTTGAAAAGCATATGCAAACTTTGTTTTCAACACTGTAGAGCAAGCAGTACTAAGGCGATTATTAGATATCACTCCACATTCTTCTACTTTAGATGCCAAATAAACACACGTTGGAGCTACTAGTAAAGCATCGATGCATTTTAAGGAATTCTTTGCGTAAAATCGTTTGAAAAATATGGTCGCTGTGGCAATGACTTGCTGTCGCAATTTCAGATGTTCGCCAAGAGATTGTATAACATTAGCGAAGAAAATATGAAATTGTTTGTATTCTGCTTCCGTGAGGACTTTTAAATCTTCTTGTCGTTCCATCAAAATCTCTTCGCGGTCTAAAATCCATTCGTTCCTGTGAGATGAGAGCCAAAAGTTAGCTGCCATCTTTGACAACCAAAATGGTGGACAACAAAGAAGAAATTAATCAGGCGTTCCTCGGAACTAACCAATTGGATTGTGGGAAACTACAGAAATATTTATTTGTTTTTAATTATTTTGTCCCTGTTTGTTTTATTGTTTTGATGTCGAGTTTGTTTTCTTTGGTTTATGTTCCTTATTTCTATTGTAAGTAGTAAATCGGACCCCAATTATGATTGAAGCTTAGAGAAGGAGGGGAGAGAAAGTCAAGTAGGCAATCAATCACCTTACCCCTTCCCTGGTAAGTCATCATGCAAATTAGCGCGGTTTTTGGAGTTCATTGATATGGTAATGTGTTGTAGTCCGAACCAACCTCCTTTCGCTTTGCTTTACTCAAATAAGCCTATAACAAAACACCAAGACTTCATAAATTATCTTGTTGGGCGAGTTGAAGCAGGTGGACCATGCATTTGATATGGAAAACTGTAGTTTTACAACCATTTTGATCGGTTGAACATTCCATTTGCAAGTATGGCGTCCGATTCGGACGAGTGGAATGTTTCGTCAAAGGTAAATTTCCAATGAATACTTGACAAACAATGAGGAAAAACTCTTCTCAAAATGTACATGAAATATTTTACATTGCTGTTTTATCACAACCATTGAGAAAATGCTCGTAAATACTTGTAAAACTATGATAAGAAAGCTTACATTTAGTTTGTTTTTGTCGACCATATGTTCGTGTTGTGTATAAGACAAAGTATATCCCACGAGAATTTCACATCTATATAGTTCCTTTGTGTGATGTGTGTTATTGCTAGGTAATACCCACAAGTATTTATATTACAAAAAACAGGAAATATCACTTGGAATTATTAGTTCAAAATTATAACTTAACATAGAATGATTTGATCTCTAAATTCTATCTGGTATATTTTCGTTTTTATGTTGTTATGAATTGTCATTAGGGATTTTCTGTTCATTGCATTTTAATTGCTTTGAACGTTCTTCGTTTTAACATGGTTTTTATTGTACCTCAATTTTCGCATGATTTCATACATTTTAAATTTCCAAAGAGAAATGCTGAAAACCTAAAATCAGGATTTATGGATATATATAAGTAATTCTGCCGAAAGGTTAAAAAATAGTTACAGATCAAACTTATTAAATATTTATTTCGTTCAGTTTTCCTGACAATATTGTATTTCACATGATTTGCTTAGGATAATAGCTTTTGAATTGTGTCTGTGAATTTGTGATTTAATTATTTTCAATAAAGTACATACTGTGATTAAGAAACATGGTTAATTTGCTGCATGAATGAACACAAACGTGATTATGACAATAGTTTGTTCTCAACCATGGCAGAAAATCCCTAGCAAACTCTTAATCCTTATAAATACACCCAAACACATCAAAATACATTTATCAAAACAACTGAACATTTGTTTAATTTTAATAGATAGATCTGTTCTTGATTCAAGAACCTATTAAAGTCAAGCCTGATGCTTGAACTTTTTTTTAGTTTGATATAAAAAACTCAGCCATTATGGTTGTTGTGATGACAACTAATTATCTCTGTTATCAGATCCTCATGCAATCAATATACATCTGACTCCATGGAAACTAATTACAACTATTTCTAGACGTTTTCTAGCAGTTTTACTGTACTACAGTCTAACGGGGGGAAGTTTTGAGTTAATGTTCTGTTAGATTAAATATTAAAACCTTTTTTAATAAAAAATAAACATAGGTAAAGTACACCCCTATTCAAGATAACTTTAGGTAAATTGTATACCCTATTCAATACCCTATTCAAAACATACCCTTGTATAGTAAATATGAAGGAGTACCCCCCCCCCCCCTCCCAGGGGTCTAACTAGGCACAGAACTCCCTACCTCAAAAGCGCATTTGTTTATAATTTATTCAGCTGTGTGATTCGATCCACATAATATATGTTTCTGGTAGTTTACCCAGTTTAAATTTGTACTTTACCATTTAAATATATGTACTAAAAAAGAAGATTTTGTGACAGAAATGTCCTAGGGCTTAGCCAATCAGAACATGTTATTCAAAGTAATCTAGAATCTGATTGGTTAAGCATTGGGATATCCTTGTCACACAATGCCTTTTAAAAGTACACAGATTAAATGGAGCAATATTCCAGATTGTCTAACAAAACATTTCCTTGGTATTAATAGCTAAGAATGTTATTCTGACTGTCAATGGTTGATCATTGATAGTCTATTGTTTTATTGACTTTTTGTATTAAATCAAAAGTGCACATGACTACTAATCCATGCTAATCCTAATCCACACTAACAGAATACCACTAGAAGTATTTGGTCTAAAATATTGATAGCAAACAAATTTCAACATTTTGTAGTTTTTTTTCCAGTGGAAAATGAATAGCACATAGTAATTAGTTATTACCACAGGGTGTTGACCAAAAATGATATCTAAAAAGGTATTTTTTTCTTGTTCATTCTAGAGTATCTTCATTGGCTCTGCACTAGCAATAGGTGGAAATTTACTCATCAGTGTATCCATGAATATACAGGTAATGACATCATAAAGTGGAGGAGGTTGATCAAAGCACACAATGAATGCTGACCCAGCATTTTGTTGGTCATTTGAGCTTGACCTTCAACGGATGGACAACTCTCCAATCGGACTTCTAGCAAAGCTTTTAGCGTTGAATCTGGTCATTTATGTCAATACTGTAGATTTGGAATTCACCCAGTCAGAATTATTCAATGCCATTTATGTTTATAACACTTTCATAATTCTTTCTTATATTGATTTAATTTACCTTATTTTTTTTCATGTCAATTTATGGGATATTTATAGATTTTATTTGTGTCTCCAATCAGGTCTGTAACCAGACCTGAATGGTACCCATGGCAGGGGGGTACTGGCCTTACATAATCGCCTAGAAAATTTTAAAATCCACACTCTCAGAAATGTGATTTCAAGCCTTTTCAGAGCTATTTGATATTGTTTTATGGAATTTAGGATGCACAGTGTTTAACTAATGACCTTAAAGAAATAATTTTTCTAAAAATAATACAACAAACAGTCATTGAAAATGACAGTGCGCATTGCTGCGGTTTTAAACTTTGTTAAGAATTGATTTTGAAGTAGGAAAAAAAAATGACAAAATTCTACTGAGGCAAGTGCCTTGTTTGCCTCATGGTAGTTACAGCACAGACTGTAAAATAATTATTGGTCTACACCAAGACTAAGTGCAGTGACTTTGATTTCATACACACTGACTCAGTTTGCACTTGTCACAAATAATCAATAATCTGAATGAATATTGTGTTGTTTAGAAATACTCTCATATACAACAATCCAAGGCAGAAGAAGAAGTGCATTATTTGAAAAGCAAAACTTGGTGGTAAGTACATTGATTTTCAATACAAGTTAGAATGATATGATTCATATCTCCAATACAAGCAGAACATTTCATGTTGTGCATTTCATTTATTGAATGAATAATATTGAAATGATTTAAAGAAACCTAAGTAATAATTTTGGTGGTAGTCATGGTAATGTTGATATCTTCACGTGTGGAAAGTACCAAGGTCTAAATAATCTACAGTCCTATTAATGATGCAAATTTATAAGTTGTCGTTGGTTTCAGAAATGCCTACTGTATAATAGAGTACAAATTATTTATCATACAATGTGAGTATTAATGTGTTGTTTCAGGGTTGGTCTTGTATTAATGGTTCTTGGTGAGGTTGGTAATTTTTCTGCTTATGGTTTTGCACCAGCTTCTCTTGTAGCACCACTAGGAACAACTACTGTTATTGGTAGGTCAATAATCTGATATAAACTAATAGTTGTCTGCAATACCTATCTGTCCAGCCTCTGCATGTTCATCTGCATCAGTGCATGTCTGAAACCTAGTAACTGACTGAGCTCCATCTGTCTGACTGCACTTGTCTGTCCATCTACCTAGTGTATGTCTGATTGTGCTTTATACACATTCTTTGTTTCTGTCCGTCTGGCCATTTCTGTGTCAGCAGGGACCTCATTCATTGTTTTCATAATTTAACAAGAATTCTGATGGTAATGTAGTGGATAAATTTTTATTTTAGCTGAGATGTGTTATTGCCTCAAGTTCCATCTTCAGAATGGATCTCTTATGTTGCTGCCATATATTATGACAGTTGATTTTGATAACTTAGAATTAAATGACATTATAATCATGCTTAAATGACATGTTTTGTTTTTCAGCCAATGCTATCATAGCAGTTGTATTTTTGAAGGAGAAAGTCAGATATCAAGATGCATTTGGTAAGTTTATTATTATCAGCAGTAGAATTATGGTACAGTGATAGCTAAGTTCTAGCTCAGATTGAAGTCATCTCTATCAGCTTTGTTTTGAATCGTATTACATATTAACCATTAACTAGTGTTTGTTTGTGTTTTTCTAGGAGTGTTACTAGCCATTGTTGGTGCATTTTTATTAATAACATTTTCAACCAAGGTGAATGATATCTGTCAATAGCTTTAATTTACTGTGCAAATCTAAAAACAATGACCAGAAGAAATATTTCAGGAATGTTGTCATTGTTCCTTGCACACTAATGAACCCTAACCAAAAAGACAAATCCTGGTTGGGTAAAGAAACATTCCTGAAATATTTCTGTCTGGTCATGGTTTTTAGATTCACACTGAAATAATATTTATGCTATCTCTCAACCTTATTATAAAATATCAAAACTATCAGCACTTAGCTAGACTGTTTGATGGGAATAATAAAAACATAATAAAATAACAACAACAACAATAATAATAGCTTGATAGACAGGGATACCAACCACAATCGAGATATCATAAAATACTTATTGTAAACAATAACCTCTTTATTTTTCAATATCAAAACTGATATTAATTTAATAATCAAACATTGGCTGACGGTAGTATTTTCTAACATTCATAGGAGTTTGCAGAACTCACTGGTTCAGAGTTAGCATTTTATATGAAGCAATGGCCGTTTATTGTATACTTGGTATGTATAATGCACAAACGAAATATTCAAATGTCTTGAAAGGCCCACCTGTTCAAACATTACACTATGCCTTGTACATTTGACTTGTGGAGACTTGTGTTGAAGACAGTACTCAAACAAACCTGATCAATAAGAGATGATGCATTGATTAGAAGTTTTTTTTTTTTTTTTTTTTTGAAAATGATACCCGATATTTGCATTGGCATTTACTGTTTACAAAATAACAAACTTTAACATGAATACAAAATCACAATTAAAATGTGCAAGAAATGTTTTTTCCATCAAAATTCAAAATTAGCTTAATATATAATATCAACTTGTGAACACTGTTCAAACATGACAGTTACTTGTCGTAATTGCAAATCTTCAAATGAAGTATTCACGAGCTGACTTATATTGTTTTGATTGAGCATGACCTAATACTCAATACCATGTGTATATCTTACATTTATTGAGAAGTGATTTCACATCATGTTTGTCCATGCATGTACTATAAATTAGTGATTAATCATTGGTGTTTGTTATTGTCTTGTTGTAGATAATAGAAATAATAATATTCTGTGCTCTACTGTACGCACAAATCAAATTTGATATAGAGAATGTGGTGGTATTTCTAATGCTAGTGGCTCTATTAGGTAAGTCTAGCTGGTACGAAACAGTATTTGATCTAAAATCATTGGAGGAATTGTGGCACAGATATCCAAGCTGCTATTTTGATTGTTTGTTTCATGTTTTATTGTCAATCATTATTCTAAATGTCAAGCATTTCTAAAAAGATTTCTTCGTTTTAGCTTGTACTCACTAGTACTTGAGTTTCATCTTCTCCTTAAAACTGTATTAGCCTCGATTGCAGGAAAAATAACAAGAGTCAAGAGAAAGCCTTTTATAATATTTCTATTGTTTGTGGACAATGCATGCATTTTCATGGGATGTCGTTCTAAATACAAATTAATATATCTTGCTATCGAGGCTAGATAGTACAGTGTAAAGAAAAATGCAAAACTGGCTTTTTCTGGATACCCATTGAAAGGAATGTAAAAACAGCTTTCTAGGAGGAACTACCAACTAAAATGAGAATGTTTTTGTGTTTATAGGTTCTCTAACAGTGATTTCAGCCAAAGCTGTTTCATCTATGTTGAATATTACATTTAGTGGAGATAGCCAACTGGGTCATCCATTGCTGTATATCATGGTAATTGTAATGGTTGCTACAGCAATAGCACAAGTCAAGTGAGTAATCTTCCAATGACGGAAAATGTCTAGATATGACAATATTCAATGGTATTTCATGTTGTCTGACAGCCACACTTTAATTTGTGACCTGATAGTTGCAATGTAATGCAGTAGCATCCAGACAGGATGATGGTTAACACATATCTCATCCATAGTGGTTATATTACCCAGACAAAACAGTCAGTTTTGCCATTATTGATTAATAGATAAGGTTAAATTACATAACAATATTTCACAGTGGTTGTTCTTGAGATCGATACTTGCACTCACTACCCCTTACAACGTGACGTCAATTGATTTTTGCCAAGGGAGGAATACCAGAAATACTGGCAATTTTAAACCACTATGGCATGAGCACCCCAACTAATGTATAGATTCAGGGACAGTGGAACAGTTTTTCAATTGGGGGAGGGGGGGGGGGTAAGCTCAATTTCTCATCCACCCTCCCCACCCCTATCATTTATCTATATAATCTTAAAAAAAATAAAAATATTATCAATCAATCTCAGAAAATGGGGAGCCCCTCCCCCCTCAAGCTCCGTTCTCCCTGAGATTGAAATGGGGTCACAGCAACAGTTGAAGGCTGACACTTTCACTACTTGGCAAGTCATGTCATTTAATCATGAATTAAGGAATGATGGTCATATTTTATTTATGTCCAGGTTTCTAAACAGAGCCATGAAGTCATTTGAAGCTTCTGTTGTAGTACCTACTAATTTTGTCCTGTTTACTATAAGTGCCATAATAAGTGGTAAGAGCTACATCAAAAATGACATTGATGAAACATCAATTGAAGGGTTCAAAGCGAAAATGGCTTAAGTATATATATTTTTTGCTTTGAACCCTTTCATTACAGTGTGAAGACTTCAACCAAAGCCAACTACAAAAAAACCTACAAAAATTGAGAACTCAAACACTCGATTTCAAAGTCATTTTTTATCTACTTCATTTTGTCTATTATATCTGGCATTTGAATTTGCCACAGCCTTAAGCAAGATTGTAGCAAGTAAAAATTTTACAAATAAAGTGAAAAACTTTCTGATTGGTTTAAAATCCTGAGGTGGCTTTGGTTGAAGTCAGCACACTGTAAATCTGTACTTGACCATCTGTGCTTGTAAAGGACTGGAATTGTGTGACTAGGATATACTAATACTCAGCTCTTGAATAACATGTTCTGATTGGCCAAGTTCTTGAATTTACCTGTCACGCAATCTATTTGAATAGATAAGTACAGATTTCAATACTGCTCATATTGTGTATATTACATGATTGTATTTAACTTACTAATGTCATTCCAATGTGACACTGTCCTGTTTTTCAGGTATTGTGTTATACAGAGAATTCTATGGGTTAACTTTCTTGGAAATATTTATGTTTTTGTTTGGGTGAGTAAAAGTACACCAGTCCTAGAGGCAGCTGCATTAAGCCAGTCTTTATAGGGGGTACTATAGGAAAATTCAATGGATGACGAGGGAATTCCACATTGAATGTCACGAGAAAAACGATATCGCACGAATCGCGAAGCAATGAGTGCGATATCGTTTTTTCGAGTGAAATTCAATGTGGAATTCACGAGTCAGGCATTGAATTTTTCTTGAATCCCATATCTCAATCGAAAGTTGTTGTTTTTCTAGGTGCGAAATGAAAAGCGTACGGGCTACCTGTGTAATGGTGAATTCCACGCTAAATTCATCTCCTCAATAGCCAATCAGCGCTTGATTTTCGATTGAGATGTGGGATTCTATATAATATCCAATCAAAGTAAAGACGTGAAGTAAAGATATGATACACCTTGGAGTAGTTGCATAAAACCTAAAAAGGGCTGTACATTTGATGAATTTACCCAAAGGATGAAGTTTTGGCAAAAGAGATCATCATGTCATTTAATAACTTTGGTTTATCTTTATGTCCACTCTATAAGAATGATTGTGATTGCATAGTTCATCTTGTATGTCTAGAAGAGTTATTGTGATTGGTTCATCTTGTTGATCTTTCTAACATTAACTGTGATTAGTTCATCTTGTTAATCTATGTACATAACATCCACTTTAATTGTTCATCTTCTTGATCTCTCTAATATCAACTGTGATTGGTTCATCTTTTTGATCTCTCTGACATTAACTGTGATTGGTTCATCTTGTTGATCACTCTAACATTAACTGTGATTGGTTCATCTTGTTCATCACTCTAACATCAACCATGATTGGTTCATCTTGTTGATCACTCTAACATTAACTGTGATTGGTTCATCTTGTTGACCACTCTAACATTAACTGTGATTGGTTCATCTTGTTGATCGCTCTAACATTAACTGTGATTAGTTCATCTTGTTTATCACTCTAACATTAACTGTGATTGGTTCATCTTGTTCATCACTCTAACATTAACTGTGATTGGTTCATCTTGTTGACCACTCTAACATTAACTGTGATTGGTTCATCTTGTTTATCACTCTAACATCAACTGTGATTGGTTCATCTTGTTGATCACTCTAGCATTAACTGTGATTGGTTCATCTTGTTTATCACTCTAACATTAACTGATTGGTTCATCTTGTTTATCACTCTAACATTAACTGTGATTGGTTCATCTTGTTGACCACTCTAACATTAACTATGATTGGTTCATCTTGTTGATCACTCTAACATTAACTGTGATTGGTTCATCTTGTTGACCACTCTAACATTAACTGTGATTGGTTCATCTTGTTGACCACTCTAACATTAACTGTGATTGGTTCATCTTGTTGACCACTCTAACATTAACTATGATTGGTTCATCTTGTTGATCACTCTAACATTAACTGTGATTGGTTCATCTTGTTTATCACTCTAACATTAACTGTGATTGGTTCATCTTGTTGACCACTCTAACATTAACTATGATTGTTTCATCTTGTTGATCACTCTAACATTAACTGTGATTGGTTCATCTTGTTGATCACTCTAACATTAACTGTGATTGGTTCATCTTGTTTATCACTCTAACATTAACTGTGATTGGTTCATCTTGTTTATCACTCTAACATTAACTGTGATTGGTTCATCTTGTAGATCACTCTAACATTAACTGTGATTGGTTCATCTTGTTGATCACTCTAACATTAACTGTGATTGGTTCATCTTGTTCATCACTCTAACATTAACTGTGATTGGTTCATCTTGTTTATCTCTCTAACATTAACTGTGATTGGTTCATCTTGTTGATCACTCTAACATTCACTGTGATTGGTTCATCTTGTTGATCTCTCTAACATTAACTGTGATTGGTTCATCTTGTAGATCACTCTAACATTAACTGTGATTGGTTCATCTTGTTGATCACTCTAACATTAACTGTGATTGGTTCATCTTGTTGACCACTCTAACATTAACTGTGATTGGTTCATCTTGTTGACCACTCTAACATTAACTGTGATTGGTTCATCTTGTTGATCACTCTAACATTAACTGTGATTGGTTCATCTTGTTTATCACTCTAACATTAACTGTGATTGGTTCATCTTGTTGACCACTCTAACATTAACTGTGATTGGTTCATCTTGTTTATCACTCTAACATTAACTGTGATTGGTTCATCTTGTTGATCACTCTAACATTAACTGTGATTGGTTCATCTTGTTTATCACTCTAACATTAACTGTGATTGGTTCATCTTGTTGACCACTCTAACATTAACTGTGATTGGTTCATCTTGTTGATCACTCTAACATTAACTGTGATTGGTTCATCTTGTTGATCACTCTAACATTAACTGTGATTGGTTCATCTTGTTGATCACTCTAACATTAACTGTGATTGGTTCATCTTGTTTATCACTCTAACATTAACTGTGATTGGTTCATCTTGTAGGTGTGTACTATCGTTTATTGGTGTGTATTGCATTACGTCAAACCGCAAAGTAGAGAGTACTGAGGAACAGTTATTACTTACAAATGCAGACCTTTTTCCAGGTAACCAAGCTTATTAACACCTAGCCTGGTAAAGTTTGATTCATATATATTACGCGCATTAGGTTTGTCAACATTTTACGCAGAAGCAGAAATAAGGAATGTCCAAAGTAGTTTGATACATCAGCTTCACTAGATTTTATTTTCATGTATTTTTTTATAAATTGACATGATATTTATTTGTTAGAGCTTGTTTTTTTTAACAATCACTATTCTTTTTTGGGTATCTAAATTTTACCAAATTGAGACAAGTCCGAGACCAAAAATATTGTTAAATTTGAATATTTAATTATTGTTAAATACGAATGCCGCCTGTGATTTTAACATTTTTAAAGCTTATCTTGTTTTGTAGTTTCTCTCATTTCAAAACATGACTACAAAAATAACTCTTGGCCAGCTAATAACTCTCTTTCATTTTTTAAATGTTTCAATTTTCAGGGTTTTTGTCATTATCTTCGTCCAAGTTAATAGCAGTCCAGCCTGGAAATGCACTGTCTAGCAGCTCAGCTGAATATCCTATGCTAATGGCTAAATCAAACCAAGACACCAGTGCGCAGGATGTAGAAAATAGTGTTGATGACAACGATAATCATCATGACGAATCACAACCTATTATTACTGCTGACAGATAGGATATAATTTAGTATCATTGATAATTCACAGCGAGAATCTCAAAAGTTTGACCAGTTTTTGTGTATAAAATTTACATACAACTCTACCTACATTTTAGCCAATCAGCACAATGGCTGCATTGCAACTTGATTGCTGATTGGTTAGGTAGAAGTATTTCAATACATAAGCACTGGTCAAACGTTTGTGCACTGCGCTGTAAGAAGAATGTTATCTTTATTTAGGTAAGAAATTTAAGGTGGTTGGGAGGTTTATGGGTGTTACTTTCCAGATGTTATGCTTATTTATACTAAAATGGACAGTCTAGTAAAAAGCGAATGTGGACTACACTGTTTGTGTATCTAACTAAGATCAAACAGTAAAGTGTTAACTAACCATGTCATAACTGTGCCGTTTCCCACTCATATGAAAATGACTCTAAGTCCCAGGGAAATTGTAAACAGTTGTCCACCCGCTGAACATTGCTAAGTCTACTGAACACCACTAAACAAGGTGACCAAACTGCAGTCAAATGTCCAGTGGGTGGACAATGTTTAGTCAATGATTGTTCAACTGTTTGACTGAAGCATTTTAGCAATTCATCATGTTTATAACATGGCTTATTAAATAACCAAACAATAGACTGCATGCAGGGAAACCGACATCATATGTAGAAATAATGAATGTTAAATTTGGTATTCTAAAAAATGGTGGTACTTGCAATACTTGTTAAAGTAAAACTTAGAATGCAAACATTTCCAATGAAAGAAACAGTTACTAATTATAAACTAATTATTAATAGTTGCTTTCAATGGATATAGGGATTCAAATTAGAATTTAATTTTCTTTTATAAAGTAATAAAAAAAATATTTATTTTTTAGATCATTATATCTAACACATTATTAAAATTATATTAGGTATAAATAATATTACAAGATATTAGGTAGTATTATTGTATTTGGTTGTACAAAAATATCAAGGACTTGAACCCAGGCATAGATGCAGGTGTAACTGAAACCAAATCATTTGGCAGAAAGTAGTCTTTAGTGAATACTCTTTGTGCATGAAGTTGATTGATGAAACCTGTGTGGAGGTCAACTCTTAATGCTGAATATGTGAGGTTTCTCTCAAGTCTGTGTAACCTTGACAATCATATTTGTATTGATATTGACTCCAATTCTGTAAATACAGTAGGCTATTACTCATATTCTAGGTTTGTTAAACTTGTTTTTTCAAGTTGTTTCATATCAGCCACATTTTTTATTCACAAACATGATTGTCTTGTTGTCCATTGGACATGTCCGTTTCCTGTTCCATGATGGTCAACAGTAGCTAACAAGGTTACATTTCTGCCTGTGGTATCACTTAGTGTTACAACTAAAATGGTTGCATGGCAACTGGACTGCAACATTGACCAGATGTAGTTTTTCTGCGACATCAACCGTCGAACCACCAAGGCGGGATAATTGATGTCACTAACAAACAAAAAAAAACAGAACTAAATCCAGTCAATGTTGCAAAGGCACCTGGTCACGATGCAACAATTTTATAATTGCGATAATCAGACCTAGTAGACAGTCATCTGCCATACCTTATCTATGGCAACTGCACTGTTTCCTATTCATGTCAAAACACTCTAAAGGAAGCTACACTTGCAATATAATCACAGCCACTGAAGCAAATCAATGTCATTGAGTTTCATGTGGTCTTCATGCTCACAAAATGGATATTATTTAAAGTAACTCAATTAGACAGCAATAAGCAATTTAAAGTAATTAATGTAGTAGATATTGAGTGCTCGCACTAAACCAGTGAAATTCTATAAGTTGATGTTCATTGGTTTAATGTTATCATGGTGTCATTACTGACTATTTATTGTAAATACACAGTGCACACACAAACCAGTGAAATACTATAAGTTGATGTTTGTTGGTTTAATGTTACCACAGTGTCATTACTAACACTATTTATTGTAAATACACAGTGCACACACACACTTTATTTAGAATATGGTTAAAGGTATTGCCAAACAATGGTATATTGATTGTATAATATGTAGATTAGAGCTTGGTAATAAATCTGTTAAGTTATTGATGATGACAAATGGTCTTTTTACAATTATAAAAGTACTTTGGGAATATAAAATAAAGCAACTATGGTGACAAATCACTCTGAATAGTTTTTATTGTTTATATATTATTATAATACATATCTGCACTATATATTATTTCTATGTATTTTATTAGAAATGAGAAAACCACTAAGAGAAAATATAGCATAAATTTGACTGTTCTTTTCTGATTATGTTCCTGGCCTAAACACGGACCGAAAAAACGTCTTCACACACATTCAATAACATTGGTGTTTTGAATTAAATTTGACTTTTTCAAGTTATTTATGAATGACATATTATGTGGTCAGTCAACCAGGATGTTATCCAACAGATGATTCTTTATTCAGTAGATTATTAATGTGTATAAAAATTTATGCATTGATCACTTTGTGGATAACTTTTCTATCCAGCTTTATTCAACTGGGACCAGTTCTGCAAAGCCTGGATAGCCCTATTGAGTGGATAAATTCCAGAAGAAATTCATGAAACAGATAACTTTTATCCAGTGGATAACTTTCTCCATGCTTTGTACAACCAGCCCCTGGTCCCTCTGATTCTTCAGGTCGGAGAAATCCATTTTTTCAAAATTTCCTTTCCAAGTATAAAGCATTTCTCTTGTCTTGTTGTATTTGGTTTATTCAGGAAAAGCTGATGAAGGTACTATAAGAATTAAACAAGAAGACAGAATTAGAATTACTTTTGTTTGAATAAAGGTTTGATTCAGAACAAAGTTTGTGCAATGTATGTCTTTAAGTCGATGTGCAATAGGATATAAATATATCAAGATACATGCATGTGGATGTCTGTATAATTATGATATTGTGCATTATTGTAAGCAATGCAGTGTGTGACTGTATGTTTATCAATGAGAAGAGATAACCCATGATGTGTCTTTTAGATCATAAAGCCAAGATTTCCAACTCCTTCAGAGCTCAATTTATTACATAAATTTGACTTCAATGGAAAAATCAACAAAAAAATGCAAACACGTAGCACATGCTCCTGTTCACATCATTTGTTTGAGGCATTTTTTAGGGGGCAACCCATGATGTGTCTTTTAGATCATAAAGCCAAGATTTCCAACTCCTTCAGAGCTCAATTTATTACATAAATTTGACTTCAATGGAAAAATCAACAAAAAAATGCAAACACATAGCACATGCTCCTGTTCACATCATTTGTTTGAGGCATTTTTTAGGGGGCATCTCCATGTTCATGAGCAGAAATGATGTGCACGAGCAATGCCTGCAAACATCCTTAAGCAGGATTGCCGTTGTTTTTTCTTATGCATTCAGGACACATTATGTTTGATTGTATACCCACCTCCCTGTCTGGACACTGCCGTGACAAGAGACTGCATGGCCTCTCCAACCATTGATGCTGCTCGAAATAGATCACTGTGTATTTCCATTGAAATATCTAGTAACAACATGTAAATAGATAAACCAAGAGAAAAAAAATCATACTCATACCAGAGATACTGATCAATGATGAGCACCAGAATGATAGTGGGATCAAGCTAATGTTAAAGTGTGTCAAGCTTTGGGGGGGGGGGGGGGGGGAATAAAATAAGTATAGAATGGTAATGTAGGACTTATGAGCCTTGCAAACTCTGTGTTAGCTGCCTGGTGTAAATTAACTTGCAAACTTTCTCAATGCCTTCTATTTTTGGGGTACCATGTCGTAAAGATCATTTTACTTCATATTGTTTATCTATATAATCACATTTATTGAACATTTAAAGATTATTCACATAAGAATATAGACATTTTGTTTGTATAGTTTAACGGATATGTCAATCACAGTATGTATAATATCATGTTATGCATCCCTTGTGGACGACACAACACAATGTTATCAAGTGAGTTCCTATCTATTAAAGACTCGTAAAAGAATCAACATTCTGTTCTCACATACCATTCTATACCTCTTAATAGAAAGATACCATATGAATTGAGGTCTACAAGTACATAGGTACCATACTATATTCATACCATAATCATACCATAATCATACCGTACCGTACCATACTGTACCGTACCGTACCATACCATACCAAACCATACCATGCCATACCATACATACTACACTCATAGTCCAGATCCATGCCATATACCATACCATATCCATACCATACCATATACCGTACTATATACCACACCACACCACATCATATACCACACCATATACCGTACCATATACCCCACCATATCATATACCACACCATACCATACCATATACCGTACTATATACCACACCACATCATATACCACACCATACCATATACCACACCACATCATATACCACACCACACCATATCATATACCACACCATACCATACCATATACCACACCACATCATATACCACACCACACCATATCATATACCACACCATACCATACCATATACCGTACTATATACCACACCACATCATATACCACACCATACCATACCATATACCACACCACATCATATACCACACCACACCATACCATATACCATACCACACCATACCATACCATACTGTATACCGTACCATATACCACACCATACCATACCATACCATACCATACCATACATACTGTACTCATAGTCTATATCCATACCATATACCATACCATATGCCATACCATACCACACCATAACATACCATACTTTATAGTATCTTTACCTGAATCTGGTTCAGTGATGGGGAATGAACTAACCATCCTTTCCACTATAGACTGAAGTTTTGATTGTTTACCTCTACCATATTCCTGTGATGAACTAAGTACTGAACCCTGATTGTGTGAGTATCCAACAGGAGACATACCATTGCCTCTTACTCCACCAAATGTTTGTGGTGGAGAGTATCCTTCAACTCTGTTGCTGTCAAGTTGAGTGTACAGCCCCTGTGTACTATAATCTGGAGAAGCAGAGAAGCCTGTTGTATAGGGGACACTACCTTCCATTCCATTCTTATTTTGTGGTGGAGAGTATCCTCCAACTCTGTTGCCATCAAGTTGAGTGTACAGCCCCTGTGTACTATAATCTGGAGATGCAGAGAAGCCTGTTGTATAGGGGACACTACCTTCCATTCCATTCTTGTTTTGTGGTGGAGAGTATCCTCCAACTCTGCTGCCCTGTGGCATATTGCGTCCCTCATTGCTGTGCCCAGGTGATGTAGAGAAACTTCTGGTAGAGGGAATATTCCCTGTCATACCATTGATGTCATTTGGCTGAGAGAATCCAACAATTCTACTTCCATCCTGTGAAGTGTAAACTTGATTCCCGTCTTCAGGGGGTGTATATCCATTGTGGTCATGAGTTGGGGAATATGCACCTTCTAGCCTGCTGTCATAATAAGGAGTGTGCCCTTGGTGGCTATGATTATGTGATGGCATATTGTCTCTCACAGAAGGTGCTGTATAGTCTCTGGTCTTGCTGTTATCATGTGATGATGACAACCCCTGTATTCTGTCATGTGATATATTATATACTGCTGTTGAAGGTTGTCTATCTATTTGTTGTTGCAATGGCTGTGTTGATTGTTTATTTAGATATAGTCCATCAAGTCTTGTTGTCGCAGGTAATGGTGTAGGTTGATATGGTATAGTTGGAGATAGTGCTTCATGTCTTCTTTTCTGCACACGTGACAAATTCTGACAAAAAAATTATGTGACAAAACATTTCAACATGAAATACATTTGGTATCGAGAAGACAAGTGTAAGCAATGTTGATGTACAATGAATATTTCCAAAACAATATCCCTACCTACACAGGAATTTTGAAATTCCAGGGAGTTAGGTTTACATGTCTCAAAACAAATTTTTCCAATTTAGATGCCCTCACTTTCTTCTGTCAACCTTTTCTTAATTCTGCAGTTCTTCTTTTCTGCAAAACCTTTCTTTAATAATATTTTTCATTTGTATTCCATTTCTTTTGCAAAGGACAAGGATAAGGAGGGCATCTAAACAAACCCATCCATGGTGAACTGTGGTAGATATTTGGAATTACCCAACAGATTTTGGATTTATTCAATACGACATCCCTTATAGGGCAAAATTCCAACTGTTGATGTTAATTTTTTTGATGATAATTAGTGCTTATTAGAGCTTTAGTTGTGAAGTTGTGGTTGAGGAGACAAATATCCCTTCCCCTTCCTGGACAGTATTTGGCAATGCTGTGTTGACTTACAACATAAAAGTCGTACAAATGTGACATGATATAATGTAAAATGATATCTTAGATAATGCTATACAATTTTCTAAAAGAAAAACCTATAAATGCATTTCATGGGTTACCGGTAAGTCCACAAACATCATATGAAACAATGTCTTGCCTTTTCACAGGGTTTCCATAAGATGTTGTACAGTGATCATGATATTAAATGGTCATGTGTTTTAGGGCTGTGGTGAATTGAATCTTTAGTTTAATTAGTAATGGCAGAGTGCATGCAGTATAAGTGTGCAACAGACACTATTTAGTAGAAAATTGCACTAATTGAACAAACAGAAATCTACAATAGAATTAGCATAAAACAGCACTATTTAGTGGTATTTGTGTTGCACAGTTTTAGAGCATGCACTCTAAACAAATACGCCATACTACAAATTCTTTAGGATGAAAATGATTGTCAGAAAGTTAGATTTTAAATTTAATAGTTCAATCCTTCATAACACAATCATATAGTTCATATTAACAGTACCTTATATCAACGCTCTCTGAAAGGTGGCTCAATGAAGTAATGTATACCTTAAAAATTATGTATTTATTGTTATAGTTTTAAAAGCCAACACTGTATTCTATGTATTATTGTTGCATTGAGTCACAAAGGTTCATTAGTTGGGTCAATTTATATCACACACTCAGTGACAAGAATACACATTTCATAAGACAGCTGTCTTTTATTGCTCAATTAAGATAATAATTTGTTTACAAATTTTATACAACACTGAGACAATGGTACTGCTTCTTTATTGTCATTCTATAATAAAGATTTTTTCATGTGAATGGGAAATAATACCACTACAAATAGCAACATAACAACATATCGACGTAAACATAATGGTGTTATATCAGGGTTATGTTGTTATGTTGATCATGTTCACACGCAACATAAATGCTGCATAACACCATGACAACACCAACGTATCAAGATAAAGGATGAGTTATTTTCTTATGTTGTCATGTCGTTGGCATTATGCTGTTTTTATGTCGTTATGTTTTCATGTTCACACTGTCAACATAACAACATAACCCTGACATAACACCGTTATGTTTATATCGTTATGTCATTATGTCCCTGGTGTGAACCAGGTTTTAGTGGTAATTTCAAGTACTGCTTTCCTAGAAATCATCGTTATGATACAACATGGTACTGTTTCCCACTCAAACCAAATTGACTTTTATTTACTTAGTATGATAATCATCATAATTGATCTTTAGTCAGTGTTAATTATATTGTTATCAGAGCACAAGGTTATCAATCAACATTATAATGTTTTCAACCAGTCAGTGGAATTGATCACACTGTCTTGATCAAAAATATTTAACTGATAACTAATTTTAGCACTTTGTTTTTGAATATAAAATTTTAAAAGATTAAAAATATCAAGTTTTCTTGTATGCTCTAATTTCAAGAAATAATGTTTAAAATTCATCCTAACTTAATATAATTATAATTTTTTTACATCTCTTTGACAAAGCGATAATTCATTCTATTTTTATTAATTAATATGATTCATTTTAATATTTTGGATTACCGGTACATTTTAATTGATATATTTTATACTATGTCTAATGTTTTTTTGTTTACAATGTAGTCCATATCTTATCAATTAGTCAATTAATCAATCAGTCAGTCAGTCAGTTGGTCATTCAGTCAGTCAGTTGGTCATTCAGTCAGTCAGTTGGTCTACCAGTCACCTAGTCAGTCATCTTACTCAAGCTGCTTATAAAGTTTCACTGACAATACAAATTTTAGTGGAATTTTAAATTTAAGATTTTGTAGTTTTAGTGTTCACATTACTAGTATCATAATTTTAGTCAGAGATGTTTTTGATGTTCATACCAATCAGCACCATTGCTCATCATCTCGTCGTTGTTTGTCTATCAATACCTGATGTAATAATGATCTAAGACGGCTCAGTTGAATCTCCAACTGTTGATTATGTGACTCCAACACTTCTTCCCTAGCTAAGAGACGTTCTTTCCTTTGTCTCAGTCGGGCAGCTTCCTCAGATGATTGATTAGAATCAAGGCTGAGGTTTTGTAGCTGTAACTGGCGAATATGGTCAATTTCATCACGTAGTGCCCTGTCAACATACAACAAGTTCATAAATGTACTTCTAAAACTCATGAATAATTAATGAATGATTTTCAAAGCAAAACAATACCCATGGTGAGTTCTATAACTACTGGAAGATACAGAATTATCCCAATTTGCATAAACTTAAAAGTCTTTTTTCTTTCTACAAAGTTGAAAAATCCTCTAGTTTTGGATGGAAAAACATGAACATACAACAAATTCAATAAATACTTGACTATAATTCATGTTGTGATTAGCTGTGAGAAGTTTTCTAGTATACTATTGGGGAAATATTGTTTCCCAGCAGAGCCATATGAGGACTGTCAATGATAATCCATAATAAGAGTATGATAGGTGAAATAAATCATATGGTGTCTTGCTGGGTCTCAGTGAGCAGCCACACAGATAGTTTTCTTCACTCATAGTGTCCAAACCATAAACACCAATCTCAAGACCACACACTCTAAGATGATCACAACACACCAACATCATATATGCCATCAGAACAAACATATCCAGATCTTCAGACACTATTAATAAACCATATGGGCAATATGTCCTCAAGATACAGGGTTATAGGGCTTATTTATTATAATAATATTAGTAATGTTTTAATTCAGATATTTTGAATTGAGTGACATGGTTGTGTACACATTACCAGATTAGCTCTATCTAATGGATGTACTTCATTACCTGTTATCATCTTCAAGATTGGATATCAGGTTTTCTAGTTCATCTTTTTGCTGGATATCAAGACTGGATGGTAAATCTGCTGGACTGTGAAGTGGTAGAGATGTTTCCTAATCACAAAACACAATTTTATTGACAAAACATATTATATATTTAGTATCAGTCAATATCATGTTGTACTGAAGAAAAAAAAGATGCATGCCTGATTTATCGAGAAATAAAGCACACAGGGATAGGCAGAACACAAGAGAAGTGCTAGAGAAGCACTATGCCTAGCTTCGTGCTTCTCGCACTTCTTGAGGGTTTTGCCTATCCCCAAGTGCTTTATTTTTTGATACAGCACAGCAAGCAAGTTTTTGGTTCCTTTTATAAAATACAAATTGACAAAGTAGAAGATAGAAGTCCAAAATAGCTGACGTGTGTGTGTGCTTTGTGCTCTGACACATAAAGCATGTGTGTTGACCAATCAGAGAGTACAGTATATCATAGTTATTTTATCATGTTTATTTTAGCAAAAATTTATATATGATCACGGCTTACCAGATCTGTAGTCAATGCATCGCGTGACCTGAAATGATATTAAAGTTAATTTAGTTGTATGTTAGTCAGTACCATTGTGACACTAATTACATCTTTGCATTGTTATGATATGTTATATAACTAATAAAGCTGAGTAACCATCAGGTGGGGTGTGTTAAGAATTCGAAAATAGAACAATGAAAGTTTTATGGAAACTGTGCATTCTCTATCTGTGCCTGGAACAATCTCCTATCAATGAAACAAGCAAAATCAGTGAACCTATTCAAAAAACTATTAAAAACATTCTTATGGGGGGGGGGGGGGGGGGATGGTACTCCCTTCAGATCTGGGTAGGGGTGTTCTGCTGGGATCTTGTAGGGGTCACCCTGTTTATGACAAAAAATACCTAACTTCCATACCCTGTTTATGACAAATTACAATTGTTTACAAACATTATATGATTTGTATAAATATAACAATCTAGACGCACATGCTGCTCTTATCTTTTTGTAAAGTCAATCTTAGTCGATCTTATTTCTGCCAATTTCCTGAATGTGAAATAATTTTTCTCATTTTTTGGACCCTGAGTATGACAGGAAGTTTGGATTAAATCAGAAATAGAGTAGAATTGGATACCCTGTTCATGACCACAAGGTCGAAAAACCATACCCTGTTCAGCGGATCATCCCCGTATAGTCGATATAGGGTAGTACCCCCCGGGTTTTGCAGACATTTCATTGTAGTTAATTTACTAATTCTAATTATTAACACTTATTTTATTTTTGGTGCCCACCCCCTCCTGAAAGTATTTGGAGTCCTTGTATTATCTAATATTTTTTTCCAAAATAACCTCAGTATTTTATGCTTCCTGGGTAGTGCACCCCCTCCTGAAAATGATGCATCACCCCCCAGGAAACAATCCTGGATCCACCCCTGTATATATATAATTGTAATACTTAGTCTAAGTTAGAGTCAAAAACCCCTGCAGAAACAAACATCATAGCAAAAGTGTCATAAGCCACGTAAAAAATGCAATACACCAAAAACACACAAGAAATTTATAAGACAATCGCCATGCTAATACATGTATTACAACCGTCTTATATACAAGTCCTCATAAACATATTGTAACCAGGTTGAGCCTGCATTGCATTTCTCAAACCATATCTATTTAGGAAAATGAGGTCGTTGTTTGCTTTGTTTATGTTTATTTTTAATTATAATTTTTCTGTTTATTTTCTCTCACACGTTAATATTTATTATATTTATTATAAATTTTATAATATTTATTATATTTATGATATCTCCTGTTGAAATCTCACCCTGACACAATCCTCCTCACAGTTCAGCCATGACATACTTACCTCTGTCTGGGATAGCTGTGAAATGACCTCTCATCTCTGACAAGCAAACAACAAAGCATTATTACAAATTAGGACTCAAGCACAAAGATGAACAAACATCTGAATATTACTATTCTTAGCAGTCTTGCTGTTTACATATTATAGTATTATTATATACTGTAATAACATCATATGTGACCCTCCATAGGAAAACAGTGAAAAAGGTGATCGCACGCACACGGTGTTTTAGCACGATAGAACAATAGGCGCGGTAGATAGCACGATATTGCATGCTAAAATGACCTAATTATCCCTCGATATTATTTACCCAAAGACACAAAAGAACGTGCAATAACACCAATGTGTGATCAGTATCGTGTTCATGTATCGTGTTAACCTATCGAGTTCAGGCATCGGACCAGAGTTAACTCTGATCGGACTGAAATTATGATCGTATTAACCTATCGAGTTCATAATTATGAACGTGCTTCTAAATGATTTTAAATAGCCATCATCATAAACTTACTAATCATCAGTTACTGTGATCATAAAAAGAACAGCATTCTACGGTACAATGATCCGTTTAATATTAAGAAAATGTGACATTATTTTGATTTTCGGACTGTCCGCGCCTCGGTCCGTAGAAACTCAAAACTTCGAATCGAAAATGGGCAATGTTAAGTAGCTATTTCATCATGTTTTCCCCCCCACTATTTTGAGCAGTAAAAAGAATTCAAGTGATAACACCGAAGCATACTAAAGTATATTTAACAGTATAACAATTAAAGTCCCAATATCGTGAAATATCGGTTTTTCGAAAAAGTAACATAAACAAATTGACCGTTCTACTGACAGTGGTATTTCGATCACAACAATCGAGAAGATTACATTTTTGGTACCAGTATGTAAAAGTCGACCTTTTTTCCATCAGTGTTTAACACTAACACTTTCAATTTTAGTTAAAATAGAGCAAAAATTGACATATTTCTAACAGAAAACATCGAGCGGGCGCCATTTTGAACAGTTCCATGCGTTCGAGAAGAGAGAGACTGGTGTAACAACGTGCTTCAAACAAGATGGCGTCGATGGCGTCCTGTCAAATGTATCACGAGTGTATGCGGTTTTTTAGCAAGGTTATGTGTCTTTATTCCCTCTATTTTTAAAATAAAGTCAGGTATTTAAACAAAGAGGTATTCAGTGTTAGTTTTGATGCATGTTTTTCTTATTTTATACGCATTTCTTACGATACGTTTACTGAATTATCGAACAACAAACGCTAGTTAAACTATCGTGCGTACGTTCCTTGTTTGTGATTGGGTTTGTTTGCATGGTTACTGGGTATTTTTTGAAATTAATCGAAAATTTTGAACAAGACATCTTGACAGGATACTTAAAGGTAAGACAAATGGTTCGATCAATAAATGTTTTCTTAAGTTCTTTCTAGCAAGTTAAATCGTTCTGATGGCAAATGATCGGATAATGTCATATTATACACCGGCATCGCATATACGGATATTATCGACACCTAGAACACATCAACGTTTATCTTCTAAAATCTGCATGGTCATCTGATCGTCAATAGTGCTTAGAATGTATAAAGACAATTCTGATTATAAACTGAGCGTGGTATGTACCATGTTAGTCTCATCGTGGAGTTAATTTAACGTGCTAAGTTAGCACGCAAAACTTTTATCGTGTTAAAAAAGAAAAGAAACTCCGTGCTAACTCTCACTAAAGAAAGTAAACATTAAAACAAATAAAAAACAATAGAAATAGCACGATAGCTTAATGAAGTAACTTTATGCGCATAATCGCGTGCGTTGCTTTACAAGCGAACGTGCTAAAAATTCACCGTGTGCGTGCGATCACCTTTTTCACTGTTCTCCTATGGAGGGTCACATATGAGAACAGTAGGACAGTTTGAAACCAATTGAATATTTCCCTATTAATGCTTTATTTCACACTGTCATTCATTCTTTCTTCTCTTATCATCTATTTCACTACAGACAGGCTGGGAACGCATTTATCAATTATTTATTAAAAGGCAAAAACAGTTGTTGCTGCCCAATCACAAGATGAAGGATAAGAGAATACTAAGAGAAAAAAACTCCACCAATTACCTATCATTGACACTCCTTGGTGATTCATCTATTGGCTTTCTATCATCATAATCAGCAAGTCTGAAGGTGTAAAGTTCATAGCATGATGAGACTCTCAACAGTAAATGATTACACTACCTTTACTTGTAGTGTTTTAGAAGGTAAATGCTTGGCTCAATAAATCAAAGCAAGTATGTCTTACTTTGCTGCAAAGGACCCAAGTTGACCATGTGTAGCAGCATTAGAGACTGGCGGCCCATCAACTGAATACTCTTCGTCAGAGGACGGTGCTGCATCCTCATTGGTTATGGAGATATATCGTCCTTTGGATGGGTCTCTTGGTTTCTTCTTCTTACTCACTTTGTTTCTCATAACTTTAGCAAAATCTTTGATATCTTCTTTTTGAGATGGCTACACAAGAAAACATGTAAATACCGGTAGTACACACTCAGCTAGAGTCATTCTCAATAAGCAGGGAATGGTATTGTTATGATATTGCTATCATATGGCAGATGATTTGATTGACTTATTGGTCTACTTGCACTAAGGTGTCACATAACCTCATATCCTCTACATTGTCATGTGGCATGAGGTCAAGAAACAAAAAGAGCATGCTATAATTAGTAAAAAGACCAAGTTTTAACTCATCATAAACAAGGAAACAGAAATAGCTCAGTGTTTTTAAAATTCTATTTTCATTGAAGATTTCCATGAGAACATGTGCTGGGTGGTACACTTTAACACCCAATGAACGAAGCTTAAGAAATTTCACTAATTTATTCTCATTTTTTATATTTTGTGTATTACAAGCTGAATTTTGTAGTCTGTGTTATCGATTTTGATATGCTCTTTTTATTTGTGGAATTTATTTTCCCTGAGCTAGTGCTTGATTTGGTTCCATGACCTCTTAGTGCAAGTAGACCAATAAGTACTGGTCTGGTTGATAGTGTTACTTACAGCCAAGCAATATTCTTGAGTAGGGTGACTGACTTTATGTGCTTTATTGGTTCGTCCCAGCCAGAAACATTCTTGACACAGATCAAAATTGAAACATTTCAAACAGCGATATCTAAATACAGACAGAAAGATGTCAAATTATTACAATCTGATTTTTAAATAATTTCAAAATTCCAATTCAAACAATGCCAAAATAATTTCTTACTAGTTAAATAAAATAAAGCACACAACATGTACAGCTTGGACTCCTCATGCACATGCCCAAATTTGTCCACATTTCATTGTTGTCATGCACAACCACATGCAATAGAATCTTTCAGTTTCAAAATAAAGGGATTACAGTACTACTCTCAGCAGATTTTACCACAGGGGATTGGGTGAATGATAAAGACAGACACTTTGTTTTACAATATCAAATGAAATACATACCTGAACCCTACAATTGGGCACATCTTGCAGATATTACACTTGGCTTCATGTTTGACAGTCTCTGATACAGCAACTCTGTGAAGTGTTGGTAACCAAACGATGGTCTGAGGCTCAGCAACCATCCAATCAAGAAACTCCTCCAAGTTTAACTGATCCATGACTGCTCCAGTCTACAGAATGAACACAACAGCATTTTACTATTTATTTGAGGTTCTCCCATGCAGAAGATGCAATGTTGACAGAAGTATGTAAAGGAAATCCTAGAACAACTGGCACAACAATCAATTTATCATCATACAGATGGATTCATATCAAATTAAATTGAAGGATATCTACATGTGTCAAAGGTTTGAACAACCCTCCAAACATTAATTGTACATTATTGACTCATTTACACAGAGAAAAAGAAAACAACAACAATAAAATATTACTTACTCTTTCAAAACAATTTCTTACAGCTGGCTCAACACTGGTTCCACTGAACACAGAACTTTCATAGATTGTCCTAGGAATCTGCAAGGTAATTGACTCACATGGTTATCACAACAGTTAATAGGTCTGTAAACATGGTAACTATATCAGAGACAGATCCAGAGGAGAGGCCAGGGGGCTGGTGCTCCCCCCCCCCCCCCCCACCCTTTTGGGAAGACCTGATATATTTTTATAGACTGATAGTACTTTTAATTATTGATTGATAATCAGTATTTCTTTATTAGTGCACCCCCTTTTAAAATTTCAGTTCCACCCCTGTTAATAAATAAATATTTCAGAAATTTCATCTACTTAGTAGGGGGGAGGGGTGCTACTCTAGACCTTTTTTAATAATTTAAGTATTTGAATATGTTAGCAATAATAGTTGCAATAAAAATACCTGTAAAGAGTCTTGAAGAAATCCTTTTAATCTTTTTCTGTCTATCCATCCCTTGCTACTACAAAGCTGCCGAAAAATATCTAAAAACAAACAACATACAATCATTGATTATAAACAATACCAACTGAAGTGACTTTTGTGACCACTAGGTCATATAATTATTAGACTGACCAAATCCTGTCAAGCCCTGCAAATTTCAATGTTGCACAATGACAATACTAATTAATATGTATAACATACAATTGTACTATTTAAATCTGTACTTGACCATTAAATCTGTACTTATTCAAGATTGTGTAACAGTCAAGTTTAGTCAATCAAAGACATTATTCAAAACAAAATGATGCAATCTGTCTGGCTAATCTGTCCATGGGCTTTAGGATTCTCCTTGCTTCGAGTCGTGAGAAATGTTTAATAACAACCAAAATACTCTTGTTGAATGCTAAAAAAACACTACATAAATCACTTTATACTCACAATTAATTTGCGTGTTTTTATTCTTCCAAATACGACAATATTTAGCTGGTTTACAATCCCATTTCATAACTTGTTACATGACCGAATGTTATCGAACGAAGAAATCTGCTGAGCCTGCAATAAAATGACCGCATCGACACAGGAAGCCAACCGAAAGAAAATCGTTAGTCTAATACTAAATAACCAAAGGGTAGGCCCAAAATGGGCGTTACCCTCCTCTCAACCAATGAAAATCGTCGATTTGACACCACGTGATCAATTCAAATCGCACAGAGCGCGTTGCGAGTTGATACGTCATTGAAGTGCCTCTTTCTGATCTGAGTTCCAACGTCTCAGGCTGACCAAATATTGTAAATTGTAAATCGATTGTAAATGATTAAAATCTCTACTTTTTATTTAATTTCAAATTCATTAATTTTTACTATCTCCTCTGATTCTTAGGCAGTGTAAAAAAGGTTTGATTTGTCTTCAAGCTAAAAACACAACAGTTACCTAACTTAACCGAAAGCCGTTATAACAGTGAACGTACGTAGCTGTTGGTACAAATTATTATTGTTTGATCATTTCAACATAACTTACCGAAATAAAATTTCGATTCGGTGTTATAACTATAAATGAAAACAAAAACGACTTCAGATTAGCTTTTCTATGTTTGCAGCTAAATCTAACCGGCCTAACATTTAAAAAGCAGCATGTTTTTATTCGAACATTTAGCGTATGAAATCGTCCTTCGCGCGTAAAATTCAAAAATTTACTTGAAATATTTTATTGAGCTAATTACTTATTCAAGGAGCCAGGGTAGTTACCTTATATAGATGAAGGAGCCAGGGTGGTGTCCTTATATGGTCATGACGCGTCATCAGCTCCTAACAAGCATTGAACGATGGATTTTCACTTTGGGCTTACCCTGTGATTATTTAGTATTTAGCATAACGAATTTTTTTAGGAGAGGGCTTCCTGTGTCGATGCGGTCATTTTATTGCAGGCTCAGCAGATTTTTTCGTTCGATAACGTTCGGTCATAACGAGTTATGAAATGGGATTGTAAACCAGCTAAATATTGTCGTATTTGGAAGAATAAAAACACGCAAATTAAATGTGAGTATAAGGTGATTTATGTAGTGTTTTTTTTAGCATTCAACAAGAGTATTTTGGTTGTTAGTAAACATTTCTCACGACTCGAAGCAAGGAGAATCCTAAAGCCCATGATCTGTCATGCAATCGTTTTCAAAAGTATTGATTTGAAATGGTCAAGAACAGTCTTATTATTTTTAATTATCAGACACAGTAATCACGACATTTACATCAGTCTACAGTATCCTCACAATTCAATATATCAAGTCAAGTTTGTTGTACTTCAGAGTTTCAATAAATTATCAAATAAATACAAATATGGACTGATTAACAGATATTTAAAGAGTATAGATCATCTGTAACAGCTGCCATAAGGGCTAGACAAAGACAGATAGCCAGACATAGTAAGCTATACAATAATGAGTAGTAAACCATAAGGGCTAGACAAAGACAGATGGCCCTAGACTCAGTAATCTGACAGACATGAGGTTGAAGTACATACATTTATACTTATCCTGAATCTTTGCTGCGCACATGAGAGACAATCCAATTTTTAAAGATGTTGTCCTCAAAAACCCAGTACGGTTCCTTGAGAAACAAACAAAAGCAACCAGTTTTATTGTTCATTTTAATGGACTGATTGATTGATTGTCACACTGTCTGATGAATTAACAAATTGACTGATGGCTGACCGACTGATAATAATAATTAATAATAAATAAAATTTTTATAGATGCATTTCAAAATCTCAATGCACTGACAGACTGACTGAATGATTGACTGACTGACTGACTGACAGACTGACTGATAGACTGACTGACTGATAGACTGACTGAATGAATGACTGGCTGATAGACTGACTGACTGATAGACTGACTGACTTACTGATAGACTGATAAACTGACTGACTGATAGACTGACTGACTTACTGATAGACTGACTAACTGATTGTTAGCCTGAGTGATTGATTGATTTCATTGAGTATTTACTTAAGCATGTGCTATCAATATTGCATGTTCATTTTGAAGTATTTTGACATTTTTTGATTGATGAACCGGACCATGTCCGGCAAAGAGTGTATTGATTGGTAACTTACTGATCAAAAGTATTTAACATCCAGTTGAAAGTAAGGTCAGTAGCAAGAGGAACATCAATGAACCCTTTCCTGTCTCCATTCTGGTTGATATATATTGCAGTAATAATCCTATGTACATCTGATGCTGTTATTGTTTTCTCTGAGTAAGAATCACGAATATCTTGTTCTTGTAATGTTGTCACTATGACTGGAAGTTCAAGGAGAAACACTGCAGCAAAACAACAAATAATCATTATATTATTGTAGTCAGCAAAGTAAGCTCAATTCGCCCAAATCGTAAAATGGCAGAAGATCTCAAGAACAAAGCTAGTCAGTCATCTAGGTGAATAGCTCTCCTTGGGTTTTGTTGTTTTAATTAAAATTGTTGAAAAATGGAACAGAACTCATGGAAACCATTCTATTTGAAGTTAAACTGTATACGATATAACGATCAACACAAAACACTGTCAATGTATGATGGCTGACTAGCCTCATTTCTGTGATCTAGCTCCAGTACATATTAACTACACCATATTTTGATTTGGTGTAAAATCAATTGTAAATAATAAAGGTCATGAAATACAAACAGTCAAGACAGTATCATTATAGGGGCCATTGGAACAAGGTATTCAACAAAGTAACCAATATAGTTGCAGTTAGTAATAGGTTAGTTCTGTAGTTGTGTCAGTTCATTTACTGTTTTAATACAAACTAGCTTTTTTAGAGCTCATTAGCATCTGACAGCTTGTTATATGAAAACACTCTATTGATGTATAATGATAATACAAACTTAACTGTGTTCACTTCACTTAGTTTTTATTTATTAACAGTGAGCATTCATCAACCACTATCTTACTTTGTGTCTTCTTTTGTATTGCTCTTAGTTTCATGGCAGTACGATATGCTGCATATTTGATATTGTTCAGCGATGCTGAAAATACAATTAAACTATAAGTTAGTAAATGCAGAAACAAACAACAAGAGTATAAATGAAATAGATAAATGATTACATGGCATAATTAAACAACCTTATGTGCCATTAACCATGCAAAAGACAAGTGAGTGAATAATTAATCAATGAAAGTTCATTATTAACTACTGCAGCATTAAAACATCAAGTATACTACTGGTAATTACCCAACAAACTTATTAAATATCTAACTAATGAGCTGATAGAAGAACTAGATACTATACACCATAAAGTGATGATAGCGATATAATGACTTTTTGGACATTAGTTCTTCGTCTGAGTAATTATAACATTATTATATTATATATAATGAAATAATACTCCATGATAAAGGACTAACATCAGAAACATCAGTATCATATATTTTACAACTGTTTCTATAGAAACACCAACAGAGTGCACGCTTGTACATTTTTTATTTTTATCTTTACATATACAGTCGATCCCATTAACATTGTTCAAAAAGAAAAGAAGTTTAGAAGTTTACGATTTGATAAAACAAAAGCCCTAATTACGGAATACAATCACTTCATGTGAAAATGTAATTTGTTAACTTGTAAACTTCTTTTTTCTTGTACAAAGTAAATGAGGTCAACTGTATATATATACACTATGTGAGAATGTCATGTAACATCACTCTGTAGTTACAATCTTAGACAAAACTAAGTTCAGTTGGTACACAATGAATTTTTGTACACATTGTTCATGGTAATTTGAATCCAGAAAATGCAAACATATTCCCATGTAGATCCACATTAATAAGGGGGTAGGGGGAGGGAAGGAAATCAGATCTGAATTAAGCAATGAAACTATTGTCAAAGAAGGAATAAAAATGCCTGAAAAAATGTTTTGTGCAAAACTGTTGCTCAAAATCAATATGCAGCATTGTGCTGCAATTTGTTGAATGTGACTCTATGACATTAATGAATGAGAGGAATTGTTACAGAGTATTAGTGGACAGCATGCAATCTCTGCATGGTAACCTTTATACTAGATACAACAGATTAGGCAACCAAGACATTCCTACCTATTTCTTGAAGTAGTTTCACCATTTCTGGATGATCCCAAGATGTAGATTCTGTCTCATGACTACAAAAATATACATCATTTGATTTTTAGGTTCTAAAATGGGTGAAACATAATCCTGAGTGGGGAGGGGTAAAGTAATTAAATAGTGGTTAATCTCCAACGCTGAAGGAGATGGCTCTCAGCCAAGAACGTCTAAATCGCCAGAAATATTGAGATTATCCTGCTACGTGGAGATATGTTTTTCAAGATAACACAGTAGATATATATTTATTATATTTCGTGTTACTGTTACATAAAATAAAGAAAAACACGAACAGCAAAAAGCCACACGACATGCGGCATGACAGCTTGATGTGTTGCGCTCAGCTCAGCTGATGTTATGAATAATAGTGTATTAACTACCGATAAAATTCATGAAATCACTATTTAGTACAGTAAGGAACTAAAGTAAATTGACGACTTACTCGATATAATAAGGTATTCCACTGTTTGTTTCGGATCTTTCCCAACCGTCAGGTAGTTTACCTAGTTCAGACATCAAATAACGACATGAATTAACGCCAAGAACAACGATTTACGATATGTTTAACATAAAAACTCAATGAGTCAACGTCAAAAATAACTTACTTTCGAGTCCTGGCATTTTTACCCCTGTTTTAGCGAAGCAAACAACCACGAAAAGACGTTCACTATATCTGTTTACTGTTTCTAGTATCCATCTTGAAACTGGAATGCTGTTTACGCTCCCGCAATAGGTACCAGTAAGCGGTTAACCACAACCACAGGGAACCCGTCAAAATTCAATATGGCGGTCAGTCAGTATGCAAGTCGAGCTGAAATTTGGCTTGCTAACTCTAGTTTTCGGAGCTCATTCAAACTGCCTGAATACTTCCATCCTAGTTTGTTTTTAAAATGGTTTCCAGGACATATGGCTAAAGGTATTTAGCAGTATTAACCTTGTAAATAGATGATTAAAAATATAATTTGTTTTGTGTGTGGTCAATCGGATTTTGTTTGCAGGTCTTCGAGTGATGCAGTCGGTCGTAAGGAAATGTGACTGTGTTTTAGAAGTACACGATGCTAGAGTATCCTTAACATTATGAATCGTCTGATATTAAATAAATGAATAAATAAATAAATAATGTCTGCAACACATCCCTTGACAGGGTTTTTCAGTGTTGGTATACAAACATAACATTGTTAAGAATCCCAACTTGCTAGGAGACAAACCAGCTGGCTATATACAAAGCATGACCGATAAATTATATGTTGACCAAATCAGAAACCCAGACAAATACAATTTCTGTGGCCAGAGCAGGAATCAAACCTAGGACCGCCGGATTGCGAGACCAACGCACTGACCACTCGGCCATGCTGCCTCCTATATATTGATATCATTTTAGGATTAGGGAGGCAGTGATATAAAGAAATCGGGCTGTTCCAGTAATATTGAAATGAGCGGTGCACCAATAAAAAATACTGATTAACAATTAAAAATTACAAGTATTAGATATGGGAATAAATAAGATCTTCCAAAAAGGGGGAACAGAAGCCAGTGGCCCCCTGGCCCCTCCGCTGAATCTGCCCTGGAAATTACATGGGGCATATCTAGAGGAGGATCCCACCCCCTCCACCTTTCAGAACCAACAGATAAAAGAAAGATTAAAAGAAATCTGTCTGGTGATGACATCAGATAATGTCCTAGTAACAATTTGGTGTGTCAGAAACCTTTTAAGTCAAAAATATATTCTAGTTAATGAGTTATAATCTCTAACCTTGATTTATATACCCTTTTCTGGACGTAATCCTAAGTTCAAAGACACACTCGATGGAAGACCAAGAGTTCTTGTACTGAGCAAAATGGATTTGACTGATCGATCACTTCATAGGGTATGAGGTTCAGTGTTCATTGTACCATTTTTATTGCTTGACCATTTACAGTATGACAGTGTCTAGCCATGGTCAATACCTTGACAAAGTTTTTGACAATATCAACACCATCAAAACACAAATGCAGACCTTTAGTCCCATGAAACTCAAATAAAAAACACTGAAATATATGATATTTTTTTATCTTTTGTTATTTTTATTACATAACACCAAAAACATCATTAATAATTGCAAAAAGGTAATTAGTTATTTACTGGAATATAAAGTCAATTAAAATCACAATATTGATAAAAAAAGAGGGGGAAAAATTTAAATTTATATGTTGTATATTGTTGCTCTAGTGTATCTGAGAGCTTACCCAATAAAAATGTATTATCCAATCAAATGATATTATCAAAATAGTCATTTTCACATGAGCAGGAATATTGGTATAATAATCAGCTGTGGATGTCAACAAATTAATAAAGCTTATTGTAATGGCTTGATAGGTAATAAAAAGAAAACTGGAATCTGAAGGAATAAGAGCAGTATTTGTTGATAGCAAATCTCAAGCAAGCCAGACAATAAAAAAGGTGAAAAGGGGGAGGGGTCAAGAGGCCCAGAACATTTCTTGGAGGGGTCAGGGCTCTTTACAGGAAAAAAAAATATTCTGTGGTGGTAGTATGGGTATTTTCTGGAAATACACAATTGATGGTTTTCAACCATTCCCAGGAAAGTGAGCGGAACAAAAAGGTCCACCAATCACGGTGGTGGATTTCCTTTGAAAAGTCCACCAGCATGACTGCCATGTCTTTTGTTTAAATTGTCTCCTGAAAACAATTTATACTGTCTGACTTGTAATTCTAACTATTTTCATATATTCTCACAAGGGCAAAAGTTTATACCTCTGATAACTAGGTTGTCTAGTGCATTTTCAACAGCGCCATTCATCCATAATTATAGTCTAATCTCATACCAAGAGCCCATGTTTTCTTGTGGCCTGCAGCAAAGAACAAGGGCTCTGGCATAAATCTGATATTGGAAGTCATGTTGTATGCATGGTTTCTGGTGTTAGTTGCTTATGCTCATATGTTGCTTTGATACCCTTTGATAGCATTTTAAAAGTTTCACCTATATTAAAATATCTCTGCAGTCTACATTTTGAAGACATTATTGGTTGAACTACACATAAGAAACTACAATCGGAAATCATAAAACATGGCTTTTGGTACTGTCAGATTATGCTACAGCTGCCCTCATTCTTTGTCACAGGCCGCAAGAAAATGCTGGCTTTGACTAAGAGATTCCAATTATAGTCAAGCAACCAAGCCAGATCATTCACTGGTCAGTCTTCCTGATCTCATTTATCCTTTCTATTCTATCCTTTACATAGATTATCCCATCAGTTATGGAAGCTATAAAAGATGCTGAATATGAAGGCTCATATACAAGAAAGGTAAATGAGAGCAACTTGAATAAAATATATAAAATTTTTCATTCCTTTTAATTAATTCATTTGACATTGTCTTCTAACGGCAATGTACAATTTTCACAATAATAATGAAATATAATCTTAGAAATGGTTATTATTGACAAACTGAAAAGTTCAAAGTTCAAGTCATTTTGTTTTCAGGATCCAGATTCACCATACACATTGCTAGTGTGTGGTTTACCAAACACTGGAAAATCATCTCTTATAAATGCCATGAGAAGAACATATTTAAGAAAAGGTAACTACTAGGATTGTTCTTATTCTTCTTCAAAGGAGCTAGGGGTCATGCATAGCCTTCTGTGCCAGAGGTCACAAGTTCAATTCCTGGAGACTTCACATCATTGTTTCTACTTCTTTCTGTTCAGTTTAGCTTGTCATAGCTTTAAATACCCATAATAAGGAGCATTGACACAGACAGGGGTGGAGCATGCTGCCACCTTTGAAAGACAGTCATGAGCCTCTAGCTTGGGAGAACTGAGCAACCAATACCTGCTGTTTGAAGTAAAATATTAATTTACCTTTAATTTCCTTTTTGTCTAAGTGCTTTTTGAGAGTGTTATTTTTTTTACCCAATTTTTATATTGCAATTTTGTATTTTGTGAAGGTAAAGCAACAAGAGTGGGTAAAGTTCCTGGGGTAACAACAGCTTTACAAGAGAGAATAATGGTATATATAACACCAACCAACAGTGTTTTATCAGCATTTGAAAACCAACTTTAACATTCCTATCATAAAACTTATTCTTTAATTCCTTTTGATTTTGTCATGAAACACAACACACTTTGGCTTGCCTTTAATAATGCACTGCTCTACAAGGCTCACATCAATTCCATTTCACAGGAATCCTATTGAAAAATTGTCTTTTTGCCATATTTCAGCAGATAGATCAGTAAAATACTTCTCTTGTGTTTTAAAAAACAGGTTACAGATGAACCAAAGACTTATATCCTTGACACACCAGGTACATAGAGTTGTTTCCGTATGAGTGGGAAGCGGTACGGTTATGACACCGCTATGATACTACAGAAAATGTGAATGTTTTCTGAAAAACTAAGGCTACAATACAATACGGCACTGTGTCCCACTCGTATGAAAAAACTCTATCAGGGGCATGTTTACACTGCAAAGAAGAGCTATCCAGCCAACATACAACTGACCTTGGTCCAGAGAAATATGCTTTTTTGTTGAGGGTTTTTTTATTTGGTGTATTCCTTTCTTCATTAATCTTATTCCACTTTTCAGTCAGTACTAATGCTACTCATCTACTCAGCCATCCAAATCGATTGTAATTGTTAATTTTCAACAGGGGAAATAATTTTGGCCTAAAAAATCAAGAAATTTTAAATGGTGGAGCTGATAGCAAATTTCCTTATTTATTTGATTTTTATCACTTTTTTGTTTAGGTGTTGTCTCCCCTTATGTGCCTACGGCAGATGTTGGAATGAAAATGGCAGCCATTGGTAAAAAACAATTATTATTTAATAACTATTAAAAATTAATAAATTATATTACAGGTAAAACATGTTAAAGACATCACAAGTTACCATGAGGCTCTTTTGACTGTAACATTAATATTTAATCTGCTACAGAAGAACATGTGAAAAAGCCTCTCTGCATTTTTGTCTATTTTATTTTCACACATTGAATGATAATCGTATTATTTATTTCCAGGTTGTTTTAAAGACCATTTGTTTGGAGAGGATCTTATAGCAGATTTCATCCTCTTTACTTTGAACAAAAACAAAAAATTTCAGTGAGTACTAGTATTGTGACTGTTTTCATTATGCAACCATTCTGTATAACTTTACTTGACATATAACTGATCTAAGATAACCCTTACTCTTGAACAAAAGTAGTTTGGTGATGTTCACAAGAATTTTATTTGATGTAGGTTACTATTGTGTACTCTCAATTTTGAAAAACATTACAAGGGAAAATTTCTTCTGTGTAAAGGGTACAGATGTTGGAACTACACATTTCTAGTATTTGAACACTAGCATTAAAATGTTCATGTAAATCCACTCCCATCACAGTATTGTTCCCCCAGGAGGGGTGGACCCTGTGGATAAACCATCATGGATGCTTGTAGGAATTTTTGAAAAAATACCCCTAAAAGATACCTGACTTTGTTCAAAAGGGCGTGGTTTTTGCAAATTTGTCATCTCTAAAAGATACCAAAATCAGGATTTTCAGTGCTATACAACCCCTAAAAGATACCAAAACTGTTAGAATTTGGCATATTTTATATTTTAATCCCTAAAAGATAACAAATTGCTGATTTATACCCCTAAAAGATATGACAACCATCCCCAATCGTTTATCATCTGAGTGCAAGAAGTCGTTAATTATTCTAATTTCTGAATTAATGCATTGTTGTTTCATGTAAATTGTAGATATGTGAAGGCATTTGGTCTTGATAACCCTTCAGATAATATTGATTTTGTTCTGCGACATGTTGCCAGTAATCTAAATAGCACTGTTTCAGGTAGGTACCAAAACATATTATGGTCTGATAGCCTCTAACACAGGCGTTGCAAGCTTCATTTCTTAACATTTCCCTCTCCACATTCCGTGATGAGTCCAAGCTATTGTTTTGCACTAAGTATAAGTATCAAAAAATAAATAAATTAATTAATGTTTGGTCACTTACTTGTGTCTTTGTGTTTGAATTATAACTTAATATGAAGTTTTGTTCCAATTATGGAGCATTTTAAGCGATTTCACATCAGTTTGATTTACTTATAAACCAGTACAAAGCAAGAGCTTGGACTATCTGTGGTATTATAGGCAAGTTGGCAGAGGGGGTACTATTGTGATAAGAGGAAATGAAATGTGATTATGGTACAACTTTCAAACAGGCTGGGGAAGGTTTTTTTCATGATTTGATCCATATTTATGCTGATTCGTGAAAAGTAGAAAAAAATATGCAGTGAAGTATGAAAGTTTGTGATTCTTGAAATGCTTTTCTTTAATGCCATGATCCGTGAAATTAACAAAAAATTGTTCATGATCGGTACCCCATTCCACAGCCTGTTAAAATTGGTCATATGATTCCATTACTTTGAAAAATAGCGAATAGTCCAGTTTCATGTTCTTCATTGCTCAGGCTAAGCCTCAAAGGCATGTGATATATTCTTTTGTACAAGGTACATCCCGTGGGAATGCACCAATCCAAAACCAATATAAATACCAATGGTTTTGTCTTGACTCTTTTGTAAATTCACCTACAATTGAGGATTATCCTGAGCAGTGAAGAACTTGTAACTGGTCTATAGAGACAAGCTCAAGAAGGTTGCCTATCTTGCGTTACTGACATGTGTCCATTGTCCAATGTCATATAGGAGATATTCCCAATTACCAACAAGCAGCCATTCACCTATTGTCAAGGTACAGACGAGGAGAACTGGGGCGACTTGTACTGGATAACATCAATCAGCAAACATAAAATAGAAATTATATATTGTAAAATATTATAAACAAATAAATGACAAAGATTTTTTTTATCATGGGCTCAAATGGTTGAACTTATATATGCTTACAAATAGTCAGAAATAATACATTGATTGTTAATGCCAAATGCGTGAAATAGCGTCAAACTGAAAACTTTTGCTTGCGCAAAATACGCTACGCAAAGGCTATTACGCAAAAACGCACGTGATATAACGTCAATGCCGGATAAATTTGAGAACGTAACTTTTGTCCCGATACCTTGACAAAAATCGTTTGGTAAACAATAGAATTACCATAAAATTGTTTCGGATTCATGCATTTTAGTGTGGATGAAAGACCTAACCGGATAAATGATGTTGCATGCATTTTCAAATTTATCTGGGTTAGTGTGGGCATAACCAAAATGAAAGCTATTGTTTAGGCAAAATGCAGGTGATATGACGTCAAAGTTAAGGCTATTGTTGACGAAAATAATACGCATTGCATGACGTCAAAATGAAGGATATTGTTGACGAAAGTAATACGCATTGTATGACGTCAAAATGAAGGATATTGTTGACGAAAACAATATGCTTTGCATGACATCAAAATGAAGGAAATTGTTTACGCGTACGCAAATAATATGCATTACGCCACGTCAAAATAAAGGCTATTAGTAACGCAAAATGCACGTAATATGACGTCAAAATAAAGACTATTGCTTACGCAAAATGCATTTAATGTGACCAAAATGAAAGTTATTGTTTACGCAAAATGCGCGTGATATAACGTCAAAATGAAGGCTTTTGTTAACGCAAAATGCGCGTGATATGACCTCAAAATGAAAGTAATTGTTTAAAGTAAAGTAAAGTAAAGTAACTATATTATATATTTAACGTCAGAAGTCCCTTTAGCCGAAGCTAATCTTCCAGAGAGCCGACGGTGCGCTCATTTTACTCCCCTCTTTCTGTCAATGCTTCGTTTTACGGGTATTTAAAGCTACTACAAGCTACACAGAACAGAAACTAAGTCGAAACAAGGGTGTGAGGTCACCAGGAAACGAACTCAGGACCTCTGGCACAGAAGACCGCGCACTAACCAACTACGCCACCCTTGCTCCTGCAAAATGTGCGTGATATGACGTCAAAATGAAGGCTATTGTTTACGCAAAATGCGCGTGATATGACGTCAAAATGAAGGCAATTTGCATATGGCGTCATTTAACTACAACTACCAGCATTCTCTGCGAATTTTCTTTCATATTCAAATTCTTCATCCCTTTGGAGATTAGTACAAACTTAGATACTTAGTACAAACTGCACCACAAAAGAAAGTGGGCAAAGCATTCTGGTAGTTGTAGTTATTAACGTCAATATACAAATTGCCTATAGTTTACGTAAAATTAGCTCGACATGATGATGTCAAAATAAAAGCGTGTATTCACGCATAAGTCATGTGATCTCTCGAAAGTTTACACAAATGCGCGCGGAGTGGCATAATGGTTTATGCGAAGGGCAAACGGCATGACGTCAAAAT
The DNA here is from genome assembly GCA_918843875.1 of Diadumene lineata. Taxonomy (NCBI): domain Eukaryota; kingdom Metazoa; phylum Cnidaria; class Anthozoa; order Actiniaria; family Diadumenidae; genus Diadumene; species Diadumene lineata. The sequence continues at coordinate 5,543,566 of OU974071.1, forward strand.
GATTATTGTTTACGCAAGGTGCGTTCGAAATGACGTTGAAATCAATTACACAACCAAAACGTGCAAGAATTGACGCCAAAAAAAAGGTTAGTGAAAAACAATGCTATTGTTGATATACAAAATAACAAAGGCTATTTCTTGCAGAAAATGGGCGCTAGATTGCGTAAAATGAAAACTATCATCATTTAAGCGAAACGCCAGTGAAAAGTGCTGTGAAGTCGAAATGGAAGTGTTAAAAAGATGGCTTTTGTTTACACAAATTACAAGTGATGTGAGGTCACAATGCTTTTGTCAGTTTAGAATCAAAGAATGTACGAGAAGCCATTTGAGTGTTGTAGCTCGCTTTGTGATTGGATTAGATTTCCCTTTTTGTCTATTTCCTAATTCTGTTGTTTTCTTTGTTTGATTAGAGTGCACGCACTAAAAGTATGCACCATAAATACCACTGAATAGTGCTGTTTTATGGTAATTCTATCGTTTTCGTTTGTTTAATTAGTGCTATTTACTACTAAATAGTGACAACTGTTGCACACATTTAGTATTTGCACTCTAGCATAACATATTTAGTGGTAGTCGCGCACTAAAAGTGTGCAACATAAATACCACTAAATAGTGCTATTTTATGCTAATTCTATTGTTTTCGTTTGTTTAATTAGTGCTATTTACTATTAAAAAGTGACGACTGTTGCACACCAGTTAGTATTTGCACTATACAAAAACATGTATCAAAATATGCAATTTTGCGCATTTGCAGATTTATTGAAAGTACCTGTTTTTACTCGATTTTATTTTTGATTATCGGTTTCTTAAGAAAAAAGTCACACTTCACGGGAATAGAGCTCACATCTTTTGTGAGCTAGCCCAATGTGTTACTAAGCATACTACACGGACTAACGACGTGATCTTGTGGTGTGGGAAACCATACCGTGAGAAGTAATGTAGGAAAGGTTAATTTAAATTTCACTTTAAGTATCAGTATACTTGTATACTTTTAGCTTGTATCTTATTTTCCTGAACAAACTACGGGATATTGTTTTTATGTTCTTAAAGTTCCAGGAAGTCAACTATGCGGATAATCACGCCATTATATGTTGTCTAAATATGGCTCAACTTAATTTGATTGGCTCGCACGCACGATTTTTACCCTTGGGACCTACTATAAAACAAGCATCCTGCATAAATTTATCATAGTACTTCTCACTTTACGAGGCAACCAAAGCGATTTAGGAACGAATAAAACGATTGATAACGGAATTTACTATGGAAAGCTACAGTTTTCTCCTTCAACCTACCCTTTTCAGGTAAGCACAAGTTCCGTTGTTTAGAATTTAGATAATCTTGAAACTATAAAAAGTACATTATTAGTTTCAAAACAATTACTGTACAAATTTCATTTGAATCTTTCCCGCCAAAATGAACGATTTTAAACTCGTCAGATTTGCAACAACTCAAGTTGTCAATCACACAAATTGCTGAACAAACTAAAGCTTGAGTTCAGAACAAACTTTTATAAACGCACTGCAGTTTAACACTAAGTCTGAAATGACTTGTCATTGCAGCTCCAAATTCTTAAATCGCTGAAATTCGCACTGTTTAATTTTGCTTCGTGTCGAGGCTCCGTGTTTTGTTTCCCCTTTTTGAATAATACCAAAGATACGCACAAATTAGTAAATAAGTCAGATACAAGGAACAAAAACAGAAAGATTTTATAACGGTCTTAACTAGAGTACTAGCATACATTTTCCTAAATCTAGGAAATATCATTTCGATTTATACGAAACAGTCTCAGTTGCTGCGTTTTTAAAGCAAACCATTGATATATTAATATCTTAAAAACGAATTGAAAAATGGACACACATTTTTAGATAACTATCCTGTCTTCTGCTTAAAAAAAAGAAACAATTTGATCTGTTTAAGCCATTGAAGTGGAGAACAAACATTTTTAAATGAAAATATTAGCATCCGTTGCAGACGTCTTATGTGGTTCGCCGAACGAAAAGCTCCCACACCAAGAGCTTTTCGTTCGGCAAACCACATAAGACGTCTGCAACGGAAGCTATGAAAATATGGCGTATTTCAGAAAAATTGTTCTTGCTATAAAAATTATAAGAAGAAACTGCTAGTTCAGCATTCAGAAAATATTTTCTTTATTTGGCAAACAACTCCAACACTGCGTGGTATATGCCCATTTTAAAGAGGTACAGTCGTTTTTGTCCCTTGTATCCTTAAATTAATTGATGAAAATTAATATTGTTTATTAATTTATTTGTATTTTTTTACAGCGCCGCCATGATGGTCTTGCTGATGACGATGGCAACGATGACTTCTCTTGTGGTTGGACTGGTGGCAATTGTCCGTTTTCTGGGTGGTACTGTGAGAGTTACCTTTCAAGCATTGGTGTGGCTTATTCGATTGGCTGTATTTGGTGTTTGGTTGTTGTATGTTGTTGGTCGTTTGATTGTCAGAATCATCGTAAGATTGCCGAGGTGTTTCTGTGTTGCGGTGTCTGTAACCGCTCGGGTCGAGATGGTGTTGTTGAGGTGTTTCTGTGTTGCGGTGTCTGTAACCGCTCGGGTTGCGATTGTGTTGTTGAGGTGTTTCGGTGTTGCGGTATAGGCATTTTAGGATAATATTGTACCAAGTCTTTTTTCCAAATAAGATTATTCATTGACAAATAAGGGTCAACAGATTTTCAGAAAAGACATGGTAGACAATGACCGGACTATATCAAGTGGACAGTGGTATGCAAGTAAGGGAATGGTGGATTGTGGGCGGAATACTAATTACTGGGAGAGGGATTATTTCGGAGACAAATAGGTGGAATCAATGGAGGGAAATCAATATTTAACTTTGCACACTTGATAATTTGTTACCAAGTCTTTTTTTCAGATAAGATTATTTACTGACAGTTAAGGGTCAACAGATTTGCAGAAAAGACATGGACGGGACCATACCAACGTGACCAAGGTGACAATGGTATGCAAATGAGGGAATGGTGGATTGTGGGCGGAATACTAATTACTGGGAGAGGAATTATTTCAGAGACAAATAGGTGGAATCAATGGAGGGAATATTTAACTTTTCACTGTTGATTATGTCATATTATATATTATATTGGCAATCTAGGGTGCACACTAGGTATGCCAAAACCATTTTTTTTTCATCATTTAACATACCTACTTAATTCGGCAACTTGTTAAGGAACTACTTTTTAATTCGGAACATTCGAAACTTCGACATCTTGCTATCATTAATTTTGTAAATCATGTTATATTTATTATAGTTAATATATTTAGGTGTTCCTTACTTCATAGTTGATTTTTTTTATACATCAACTTTTGCACTTATAATGTATGTTAAATTATTAATTAATTAGTTGATGTTAATTGATTCAGCAATTAAATAGTTTAGCTTGTAATTATAGATTCATATTAATATTAGCAGATGTATTATATATGTAACTGTTTTAAATACATATGCATGTTCTTGGAAATACATTATTAACTTTAGTTATTAGTTTAAATTAATCAAAATAGATATTTGGGATATATATAGTTTGGTTTGATCTTGGTCTAGAAATTCTATATGTCTAATGTAGGAATACAGTCGTACATAAATGATTTCCTATTCGCTATTCGGCTACTTAGAAAACACTTCAAAATGTCATTTTCAAGAACTGGTATATTCGGTTGGTAATCTAGGGTGCACACTAGGTTCACCAACACCATTTTGTTTTTGCATCATCATTCAACATGTCTACTTTATTCGGCAACTTTTTAAACGACCAGCTAATCCGCAAAAATTGTCATTCGGAACATTCGCAACTTCGAGATCTTACTACAGTATATCAGTAATTTTGTCAATCAACGTTTGTTCAAACCATTTGATCACTTGTTATATTATAATTTAATATATTTAGGGTTTACTTACTTCAAAGTGGTGAAATTTTGTAATTTATCTATACATTAGTTAGTTAATTAATAAGTTGCTGTTAATTGATTTGCCAATTTAATACTTTAGCTTGTAATAATAGATTCATATTAATATTAGTAGATGTATTATATATGTACCTGTCTTAAATACATATGCATGTTCTTGGAAAATACATTTATTTATTAACTTTAGTGATTAGTTTAAGTTAATCATAATAATTGTTTGGGATATATATATAGTTTAGTTTGATCTTGATCTACAAATTCTATATGTCTAATGTAGGAATACAGTCGTACATAAATGATTTCCTATTCGCTATTCGGCTACTTAGAAAACACTTCAAAATGTCATTTTCAAGAACTGGTATATTCGGTTGGTAATCTAGGGTGCACACTAGGTTCACCAACACCATTTTGTTTTTGCATCATCATTCAACATGTCTACTTTATTCGGCAACTTTTTAAACGACCAGCTAATCCGCAAAATTTGTCATTCGGAACATTCGCAACTTCGAGATCTTACTACAGTATATCAGTAATTTTGTCAATCAACGTTTGTTCAAACCATTTGATCACTTGTTATATTATAATTAATATATTTAGGGTTTCCTTACTTCAAAGTGGTGAAATTTTGTAATTTATCTATACATTAGTTAGTTAATTAATAAGTTGCTGTTAATTGATTTGCCAATTTAATACTTTAGCTTGTAATAATAGATTCATATTAATATTAGTAGATGTATTATATATGTACCTGTCTTAAATACATATGCATGTTCTTGGAAAATACATTTATTTATTAACTTTAGTGATTAGTTTAAGTTAATCATAATAATTGTTTGGGATATATATATAGTTTAGTTTGATCTTGATCTACAAATTCTATATGTCTAATGTAGGAATACAGTCGTACATAAATGATTTCCTATTCGCTATTCGGCTACTTAGAAAACACTTCAAAATGTCATTTTCAAGAACTGGTATATTCGGTTGGTAATCTAGGGTGCACACTAGGTTCACCAACACCATTTTGTTTTTGCATCATCATTCAACATGTCTACTTTATTCGGCAACTTTTTAAACGACCAGCTAATCCGCAAAAATTGTCATTCGGAACATTCGCAACTTCGAGATCTTACTACAGTATATCAGTAATTTTGTCAATCAACTTTTGATCAAACCATTTGATCACTTGTTATATTATAATTTAATATATTTAGGGTTTCCTTACTTCAAAGTGGTCAACTTTGGTAATTTATCTATACATTAGTTTGCTGTTATTTGATTTGCCAATTTAATACTTTAGCTTGTAATTATAGATTCATATTAATATTATTAGATGTATTATATATGTTATATTATCTATTTTCTGCATCAACATTTAACACGTCTACTTTATTTGGCAACTTTTTAAGCGACCAGCTAATTTTCGCAAACATATTCGGTTGGCAGAGTTATACATAAATGGTTTCCTTTTTCGGCTATTTGGCTACTTCGCAAACATTTCCGCAATATCATTTTGGAACACATATTCGGTTGGCAATCTAGGGTGCACACTAGGTCTGCCAACACCATTGTCTGCATCATCAATTAACAAACTTTGTTATTCGGAACATTCGCTACTTCAACTTCGATATCTTGCTTTCATTAATTTTGTCAATCAACTTTTGATCAAACCACTCGATCACTTGTTATATATCATAATTAATATGTTTAGGTTTTCCTGACTTCATAGTAGTTAAATTACAAAAGTTGATGTATAAAAAAAGTATCTAGTACACATTAGTTAGTTAATTAATTATACATAGTTATTTATATCATAATTAATATATTTGTTGTTTGACAATTATTTTGTCTTCGAACCTAGTTTATTTCGAATACTGTTCGCAATTCCGAGTTGGATATCTCATTATCATTTCCGTCATGTGTCTTCAATCGACCACTTGTTAATGATTGTCCTGAACTACAACAACTGTAAAATAGCTTAATTTTGGATACATATATATATTTTTCATTCTATAACTAATCAAAATACACTGTAATTTATTTCAATATAGCTATTATATTAAGTTATTAGTTAAGGAAGAATTGGGATTGGAATAATAATAATAACAAGTGTGAGGAAGGGTTATTTAGGGGATCAAATGGCTGGAATATGAAGGTGTCGATCAATTAATATTGACGTAGTTAATGTAAGGATACAATGGAGCACAAATGTTTTAATATATTTTGGTTTTTCACGATTAACTCTCTCCAAAAATATCATTTTGAAAATTCATTCAGTTGACCATCTTTTTGGCATGTGTGAGTTTGTACATTATTTGAAAACTTGTTAGCTCTTGTAACTTTAACATTGCATTTGATCAAAAAAAGAGAATGTATTTTTTTATATTCCTTTTTCATCCTACGTTATTGATTAGTTAAGCAGAAATTAAAAAAAGTTTCATTTTTCATAGTTCCATACTTAAAAGCACTAGAATCAAGTTATGTGATCATCACAAATGAAAAGAACACAGCTGAGATTTGCAAGCAACACAATTTCAATAATTTATTCTTTTTTTGCATCTGGTGCTTTTTTTGGCAGATAGACTGCTGATAATTAAAATATAATTATCAGTATTTAATTATGAAGCTTTAACTATTTCTGAGTTTTTTTACATAGAGTGAAACAAAAGTTAACTATCTACCAAGTTTACAGAATGGAATCCAACTTTGTTCCTGGAAAAGATGCATACTGTGGAGACCTAGAAAGGCCTGGTTGCATGGTTCTGGTAGCAAAGTCTATAATCCTCTTGGTTAGATGCCTGAGACGATTACACAGCAAGGAAATCGACGTTGTTCCTAGAATAGATGGAGACCTTGGATACCATGGTTGCCTGGTTCTAGAAGCAAAGTCCAGTGGTGATGTTCTAAGGGTATATTCCAGATAAGAGGTTCAATCCTGAGTCTGGCATGTACTGGTAAGAATAATTGTCACGCATTGTTGTTACTATTGTCTTTTCAGGCGGGAGACTGACAAGCACTAGGCCCTGCAACACTTGGGGTCTAGGGACTTGTCTAAGGAAAGTGAAGCGCAATATACAGCCTCTCCTTTCCAGGTGTAGTGATGCTGTGGGATCATTGTTTTGCTTTGACAAACAATAGGTCTTTACAATTAGCCACTCCTACACAAATGTACCTTTAATGGCGCCTTCTCGTGGCGTCTCCTGTTTCAAACTAAGTCCATTAAAGGTGCGACCGAACCTAGCGGTATAACTGGGCCTAAATAAATTGATTACACAAAGTTATCAAGTGGAGGTCCCAGGACAGTTCCTATTGATGTCATCATTCATGGATCAACTTCAACATGATGCTGGACTGGAATTAGCTAAATGAGATCATCTGGGCTGTCATACTGTATGGGCTGTCTTAGAGAACTGTTACCTGCCGACTGTCTTCCCAGGAAGGTCCACCTTGATGATTATGTTGATGAAAGCCAAATGTTAAGTGCTTGATTAAGATTATTCCTCATCTGTAAGTCATTGAAGTGTCTCTTATTAACTTTATATCTTCTCAGAATGAGGTTAATGTGTGTTAGAGTTCATCCAGAGATTAAACATATTTAGTATAAATACTCACACCAAGTGATCATTGAAAATAGTATGCACGGATAGAAGAGAAATTTATATTTTCACATACTGGTAATGAGGAATTAATTACTTGAAATAGCTCCCTAACAAATTTAAACTATTGAAAACAACAAAAAACTCACAAGCTAGGTAACTACATGGTTTTGAATACAATGGATCTTTGTTTATGACTGGCCCGCACATAAAGATGCATAAAAACGTAAAGCTACATTGCATGAAGGACATTTTTACTACAGATAAATTTTCAGTTATTGTAAAATTGCAAATTGCACACTGTAAAAATACGAGAGAATTAAACTACTGACATTTCGGATTTTTGTCCTTTGTTGGAGTAAAGAGACATTTTCATTCAGGAAAAAAACATTAACTATCATATAAATAAAAAAATGCTAATATTGTATATTTGACTTGCATCAATTTCATAGCTGCAGGCAGTATATTTATCAAATAGAAGAGGCTTGAGCGTGCTTTGTTCAGTAATAACTCTATGGAAAGTGATGAGAGCGTGAATAAAGTGATGGGAGAAGAACGAGCTAAAATCAAAAGCTGCTCTCTTCACTTTTCAGAGTGTTCTATTACTGAACAAAGCACGCTCAAGCCTTCTATATTTGATTTATTATATACTTGCTTTTAATTTTCCAGTAAATTGCTAAAAGCTGAATGACAAAGAAAACCTATGGTAAATCAAAAGGTCTTACTGGGAATCACAACCATCTTGAACCGAAAAAAAGTCAAAACAGGCCACACAGTCAACTTAACAAAAATAATAAGATAGACAGCAAGGTTTACATTAGATATATGTAGATTTTCATCCAGGTTTTGTCTAAAAACTTAATCGTTTGTGCTTTTTTTCCGCATACAAGTTTCTTTCGAGAAACTAAACTTAAATGCCAAAACATTAGGGCTCAAAACAGCAGGAAAAAGTCAAAAATAAGTAATGCTCATGTCTTTTTTTAGCAAAATATACATTTAATATAATATTTTTCTATATACAGAAAAGTAATTTCCATTCAAGATTTGCTAAAAAGCATGCTTTTCTTTCATTTTAGGCGATTTTAGTTCTGGTCAATTGACTAATTAGAGGGTGTGTTACAAAATATGATGTCATCAGCGTGCTTTGTTCACTTATGGAGCATGCTTCACAACATAGTATCTCAAGAATTGCCTCATATTATTTAGTGTTTTCATTATAAACAACATAACAATACTAAACAATATACCAGGGTTTGTGCTACATTTTCAATATAAAATTCAAGGACTTTTCAAGAACTGTTCAGGCACAAAAATTTTATTTTCAAGGGCTAATTTCAAATATCTGAAAACGAGAGGCAAGAAGGCACAAACAGGGTATGTGTGAAACATCCGCGATACACACATACACAGGAATCCCAAATCAATACCGAAAGTTGGAATGGAAAAAAATGGAATGACAACATTAAATAATTATGAAACGGAGCAGCAAAATTAAAGCTCTTCAAATATTTTTCTTTAAAATATATTTTGATCAGAAAGTCTGATTTTATGAATAAAATTTAAGGAGTATTCCAGGAGTTTAACGATTTTTGCTATATTCAAGGGCTTTTCCAGTGCCCTTAAAAACGTGTTTTCAATTCCAGGGCTTTTCAAGGATTTCAAGGAGTAGCACGAACCCTGATATACTGATAAAATTGATCTTAACAGGTTAGCTCAGTTGGGAGAGTGTTGGCTGTTAACCGGGAGGCTGCGGGTTTGAACCCTCAACGGACCATCACTCAGGGTCTTTAAATAATTGAGCAGATTTTTAAGGGTTCGCGTCTTCTTGGATAAGGATGATAAACTGGAGGTCCCGTCTCGCCACACTACACATTAACCATTAACAGGGGGGATGTAAAAGGACCACTGAGGACGCAGGTAACAACCATCCTCGGTGATAGGCCTACACTAATACATACTAATTACTAATCAACCTCATGCTTGTAAATCCGGATTACATGCTATAAATATTAAAGATTGTAAAGCGCATTGAGACATTAGGTGAAATGAGCTATATAAGCACTACATTACATTACAACACGCATTATGAATAATAATTAACCGATTCTATTACAGCAACTATAATTAGTACAGGCTTTGGTATACCTTCTGATAGCTGCTCCCTTGATCACTAGGAATTTCCATACTTGGTTAATGACAACCAGTGAACTGTGAAACCAAAATAAGAACAATATTGTTATCATCATAACATTTACATTAACAATAGACAAGTAGATAAATTTTGTTTGAGGTGACTTGTCTGATTTGTTGAGAAAGTTAATGGAAAACAACTGTCAACAATTTGGCCTTCAGATAATATTAACTAGTATATTATATAATAGCAAAAATTATCGGTATACTTCGGAATTTCTCTTGAATTTGATAATTATCTAATTTTGCTCCAGCAAGTAATGCGAAGTTCAAAGATAGTGAACGATATAACTACACCATGAGAATGGCAGACAGACAATAGTATACAGGAATTACATGGACTGGTAGCTATGAGCTGGCACATAATTACAACAAATTCAGCCAACTGCAATTATTGTTCAAAGAATTAAAATATTTGTGATAGCAAATTGCTTATTAAAAAATTGAAATTACTTATTACTTCTTTGAAATATAAAATACTAATGATAAAGTAAATCACAGTAACAATTTAAATTTATTACAAAAAGTCTGTTTTTTCAAATTATTCAGACAATCTTTGTCATGCTATTGAGCATTGGTCATCTCATTGCTTTAAGTCGAGAAGAACGGAATTAGGGTGTGAAATGATTGTAAATTAGCTCTTAAAAACACATTTTTTCTTCTTCAAAATCAATAAAAATACACACAACCCTAAAACCATGTGTTGTCAATTTAAATACTCCCTAATACTTAATACATAATTTTAGCTAATTTCATTAAATTAGAAGATGTGAAATAAGCTATAATTATGTCAGCTTTTGCACCCCTCTTCCCCTGTCTTATCTCGCAGATTAAAAATAAAGGAAAAATGAGTAAAAGCAAGGAAATATAGAAACCATTTAATTTGGCCACATAGTTGGGGCATTTGACACTTTCATAGTGCAAAGCTTAACTGCTTGGAAAAAAATTTAGAAGTGGGGGTCACTACAGAAAAAATTTGGCTGTATTTATTCACTTTTTCGGAATTCAAAAATGGACTGGGATAAATTTGGAAATATTTTTATCTGATCAAAAAACAAATCTCGCCACATACAGTGCATGCACTAAAAGTGTGCAACAGTTGTCACAATTTAGTAGTAAATAGCACTAATTAAACAAAAGAAAACAATAGAATTAGCACAAAATAGTACTATTTAGTGGTGTTAATATTGCACACTTTTAATGCATGCACTCTAAAAGATCTCACTAAAGTTACAAAGTTTACTTATTAGTAAAAACAAAAACTCAATTGTTTTTCAATAAAGAAACTTTGATGAAAAAAATGAAGGAAAAAATACCAGTACTTTGACCAACAATAATGAGCAGAAGCGCTCAATCCTGTGCAGTATTGATGCATGTGAGCAATGTCCTTAAAAATGCTCTTCCAGCCAAAAGCAAAACATTTATGATAATAAGCTGATCAAACTTTTTTTTGTCTTTGTGGATCAAAGCGTGCATTCCCAAATGCATATTGTAGAACTCATTAGCATAGGATAGCTTGTTATGTTTTTGTAATTGTGTGTGAAATAGCATCATTTTAAGGTAGTACTGGACCCTTGCTACTGCGCATCCAACTCGCGCATGTGGATCTGAATAAAATTTCCTGCACAGCTAAATTGAAACCATATGTTAACCCTTTCACCGCTCTATCCCTGAAAACAGGGATAATGTAACTGCATTTGGGACAAACTTTCCCTGTTTTCAGGGAATACACTGTGGCGAATATAACTCGTTATTCTGTCTGCAATGGGATTTATGGTAGTATATGAGTTATCTTATTTAGCAAGTGCACATGATAGTTGTTCAATACACACAGGAATTGTCTCATTTAATATTAATTTTATTTTTTTAACACAAAAAATGGACTTGATAAAAAGTGATATTTTTCCTTTGCTGGTTTTCCCACGTTCTGGGAGAGGATTACAACAGTAGATGATTGGTGAAAGGGTTAAAGGCAAAATTTGGCCATTTGCGGATTTTTAATTCAAAATTAACTTTGAAACGCTTATATATGGACCTAAATAGAAGTTAGTGCCTATGCTTTCCCAAGCCAAAACATCGAAATTACAACAATTTTCACACGATTTTAGCTTATAGCTCCAAATATAACATAGGGACCCCCATTTTTTTCTTTTTCATTTGATTCTACATATTTTATTCTTTAGATAAAGAGAGATTTGAATTTATTGATTGAGGTAGATTTTCTGTAAAAATGCGCGAAAAAATCACACTTTTTGACGTCTTATACCTCAAAAACCAATGCAGTGACCACATAATTTTTTTCCAGTGTTTGAATGACCCAACAATAATCTTCAAATGACAGAATTTAAAAAAAAATTCATTGACTATTTCTGAAGATCGGTACCACCTTAAGGACAAGATCTGTGCTATTCAAATCAGTTGGTATTTTGTAGTGTGTCTTGCTCTTATTACTATTTATAACAGTAATGTATTCAAAAAAGTTATTGTGTTTACAAAAATAATTACCATGGCACTCAAAAGAGAATTTGCAAAAAAAATTGCTTTCATCAAAAAAATTAATCTAAAATAGGCTGTTTTTAATGTGTTATTATATTTCACTGTGGATCTTGGAGTCTGGAGACTATCAAATGAAGAAATCTGATTGGTTATACACACTTGCCGACCCGTTAATATGCCCATGTATTAAGACTGTTGACCAACTAAGTAGCTGGGTTAAGTCAAGATTGAACAGCATTTTTTTAATCTTTAAGACATTTTCATGGATGAAGAGTTTGTTGATAAGCATGCAGACCACAGAAAATCCCATTCAATTTTTGACATTCTCCCCACTTGTTTATTGTTCACTATAGTGTCAAAAATATAATTAGTTGTCTGAACTTCACAGCAAATCACACAATTTGCATAAAAATATCTAGCTTTAGTGGAAAACAACTATACAAATTATATTTACAAATTATACTGTAAGGAATAACTTTATCCGCGCTTCATGTCAATCCCTGAACTTTCATGGTAAATTTGTTTATTTATCAGCCTTGATTTAACCACTGAGAACGCATCTTCATTATCAAGAATAGTAGAAATGGGCTCAACTTTATTGAAAATGAATTAAAATATCAAAAATGAAATGAGGTTCAGGTTATAAGACCATCCAGGGAGATAGGCGGAGGAATATAGGTAGATTGGATCCAGTTATTGCGCCTGGGGTATGGAAAAGTAGTGACATTGATTTTGTTGTGAAATTTCTGGGGTGGGAGATTATGATTTTTGTTATTATGATGAATTCGAAGGGACATTGTACATATTACTGAATGCCTTGACTAGGGGACATTGGAAAGGACATTTCCCATTGCCCAGGGAAAAATTATCAACATTGTTTATGAATTTTTACAATCTCCCTAGTCAGCCCGGGGGTCAACCCCAAGGGGAAGCCGCTGATAGGTGCATTACATGTAACTCATATTGACTGATGAGTTGTTCGTATATTATAACGTACATATATGTGACCAAGGATATTATCCATGATGTGACGTAATAAATATATGCAGGGTTCGTGTGACTGTATACCTTTGTCATTGGTTTTGAGAAAGTTAAGTTACCTTCATTAACTGCCTCATCCAAAGCTTGCATTGTGCAGCCGTAACGGCGATCGATGCAGACCTCAAACTTTCCACAAAACGGAGAATTTACAAATCCGTAGAATATTCCATAATGTATAAGCCTGCCAGCGGGTGAGAAAGCACTACATCTAGAACCAACAGAGAAAAGCAAAAGCTAAGGTTCCATATAAAAGCGTAAAATGTTCAAACTGCACTAACTGAAAGCACTGCAAATTAATCGCCATTTTGATTTTGAGGTGCGCTAGCACGGCATGCTGGGATAGAAGTGAAAGTCTCCGACGCCCAGGGCTCCCAAGGCTCGTCGTCCAGCACCAGTACTCAAACATTGCGCTTTTTTACATCAGAATTTTATACAAAGAAAATAAAACATTTGGTATATTTACATTTTTGTAATGACGAAATAAATTCAAATTCAAATATAGAGCAATATGCTACCAAAGAGTTATGGGGTACTCTGTTTTGGAAGTAAACGCGAATTAATTGACTAAATTGAGATTCTCATTTCAGAATCCGGCTTTCATGATATCATCATTATCTATTCAACATTCAGTGGTTCGGTATTATACCAAAACATTCGCTGTCTACGTCCCCACATACTGGGGGGTCCCCTCCCTCCCATGTCAATTCATAAGCAGCAAACCAGTCACTTTTTATGTAGTCAACATCTAGACTAGACTGAAGGACCATGTTAATAGTTGTGAAAATAATAAATAATGTCTTGCTTCAATTTTATTTGATTTGTTGTAATATGATAAAATATCGGGTCTTGCATGCATGCATGGTATTAATTGATGACACTAATACAGTAGTGATCTCAAAAATAGAGGATTCACAGCATGTTTAATTCAATTAAAAATAGGCTAAAAATCTATTCATGATAAAAGAACAAAATATACGTTCAAGTGTAAAGCAAAATGTGCTAATGGAAAACTGTTGAGCCCGAATTAGGTCTGTCCTTTTTCGCATGTAAACAAACCATGACGTCATAGTGAAAATAATACTAATAGTAATGCTGTATAGTGATCTCAAAAATTTGAAAAGTTTATGCCCCGTGTGAGGATCGAACTCACGACCTTCAAATTATGAGACTGACGCGCTGCCTCATGAAAGAAGAATTAAGTGTGACCGTTTCCTACTTCAAACACCTTACGCATGATCAGCCAGACTCACAATTTATTTGTGATAACGTTTTTGCACACTTTATGGCGACTCCGGGGGTATACGATCGGTGATGTTCGTCGTATCTTTTAGGGGTAAAAATCAGCAAATTGGTCTCTTTTAGGGTTTAAAATCCTCACTTTTTTGGTATCTTTTAGGGTTTGAATAGCACTAAAACTCATGTTTTTGGTATATTTTAGAGATGAAAAGTGTATGCAGCCACGCCCTTTTGAAAAACGCGTACGCCCGGTATCTTTTAGGGGCATTTTTGAAAAATTCCGACGAGCATCCCTGATCGTTTATCCCCGGAATCCTCCCCCCCCCCCCCCCCGTGCAACAGAGGCTTCGGAAATCAAAAGACAATCATGTGGCAGCCATGTTGGATGAGCAAACAATGCACCAAGATGGCTGTCTTGACGTCATGTGCAACGCATGAGAAATTCGTCTCAGCTGGCAGTGAAATACTTAGGCCGGTTGTTCTCTATAGAATTTCTTTTTTCATTTCTTTAGAATTTATCTGCTAGACTGAAGGACCGTGTTAATAGTAGTGAAAATAATAAATAGTGTCTTGCTTCAATTTCATTTGATTTCTTGTTATATGATAATACAGTAGTGATCTCAAAAATAGAGGGGATACAGCATGTTCAATTCAATTAAAAATAGGCTAAACATCTATTTATAATAAAAGAACAAAATATAAATTCAAGTGCAAAGCAAAATGTACAAGAGAAAAACTGTTTAACCCGAATTAGGTCTGTTCTTTTTCGCATGTAAACAAACCATGACGTCATGATAAACTGTTTAGCCCGAAATAGGTCTGTTCTTTTTCGCATGTGAATAAACCATCACGTCATACTGAAAATAATACTAATAATAGTACTGTATAGTGATCTCAAAAATTTGAAAAGGTAATGCCCCGTGTGAGGATCGAACTCACGACCTTCAGATTATGAGACTGACGCGCTGCCTACTGCGCTAACGAGGCGACTCGTGAAAGAAGATTTTAGTGTGACCGTTTCCTACTTCAAACATCTTACGCATGATCAGCCAGACTCACAATTTATTTGTGATAACGTTTTTGCACACTTTACAGCCCGTGGGGATGGCGACTCCGGGGGTATACGACCCAATTCAACCAATTCAAAGCAAAAACAGGTCGTAAACATTTTCTCATCCGAACACTAATCAAGACTTCTAACAATCTTGTTCTCAGAGCAGGAAGCGTACAATCGCTGGACCCCCAATACCCGGGGGGGGACTCCGATGTTAAGCGATCGGGGATGCTCGTCGTATCTTTTAGGGGTAAAAATCAGCATTTTGGTCTCTTTTAGGGTTTAAAATATGAGATTTCCCAAATCCTCACTTTTTTGGTATCTTTTAGGGGTTGAATAGCACTGAAACTCATGATTTTGGTATCTTTGAGAGATAGACTTGAAAATTTTGTAAAGGCAAGCCCTTTTAAAAAACATTTTTTTATGGGAAATTTTGAAAAATTTCGACGAGCATCCCCGATCGCTTATCGGACGTTTTTCAAAAGGGCGTGGCTTTGCAAATTTTTCATCTCTAAAAGATACCAAAACCCGTAGATTCAGTGCTATTCAAATCCTAAAAGATACCAAAAAGTGTGAATTTTTCATATTTTAAACCCTAAAAGATACCAAATCGCTGATTTTTACCCCTGAAAGATACGACGAGCATCCCCGATCGTTTAACATCGAAATCCCCCCCCCCCCCCGGGATATTGGGGGTCCAGCGATTGTACCCTTCCTGCTCTGAGAACAAGATTGTTAGAAGTCTTGATTAGTGTTCGGATGAGAAAATGTTTATACGACCTGTTTTTGCTTTGAATTGGTTGAGTGAGGAGTTCCACATAATAGTTTCATTGAGGTACAGATGGGATATTTTAGTGTTTGAAGAACAAATTAGTATTGTAATACGTTTTGATACTTCAAACCTGTTTTTGATATTTAATTAACCGAGCTTTCGGCCGACTCGGCCATCATCGTGGTTACACAACCCACAAACACTTATTAGATTTAACAAATTAGTAGTTTCTAGATTTAATTACCCGTTTTTGAGATTCAAAACAATTAATTGAAATCCTTCTACATCGTCTAATAAGCTATCTTGGTGAGCAATTTTTCATTATTTTTGCACGTTCAACCAATGCAATCAAAACACTTACGCTCGACCAATTAGAGCCTTTTACAATGCAGAGAGATGTTACAATAAACTATGCAAATGATTTAAATGGTCTGGCAACAAAAAATGAAATTGCCAACATGATCTTTACACTTTCATCTAAACACAACTCGTATCCTCAGGGAGCCAATCTGTATAAATGCGCAACGTTATAGAAATGTTAATGCAAATATATGGACAGATATACAAATTACATGGCTACAATAAACAGTAACAACCGTTACCATTTAATTTTGTCACTGTGGGAAATGGTTTTCTATAATTGATAATCGGTATATATATACCAGGTTTTCATTTGATTTAGATAGGCCAAGTTATATCTTAGATCATCTAATTTTGTCTGTAATATCAGATTTATTAATCAAGATGGTCGTGTTTGATACTAGCAATATCCTGTTTGCTGTAGTGGGTAGTATGTCAGTGATAGGCAACTGTTTACTCTGCTGTCTGCTTTTAAGTCATAAATCCATGTTGAAAAAGACATATAACTTACTGATATTGAACCTGGCCGTTACAGATGTCTTTGGAGGTAAGACAAGATGCGTCAGACTGTAATGTATTCTAGCATTGAGCATTTTTTATGGGCGCGCGAAGATCTGAATCATAGTTATCTTTAGTTTGCTATAGTGGGTAGCATGTCAGTGATAGGCAACTGTTTACTCTGCCGTCTGCTTTTAAGTCATAAATCCATGTTGAAGAAGACATATAATTTACTGATATATAAGCTGGCTGTTACAGATGTCTTTGGAGGTAAGACAAGATGCGTCAGACTGTAATGTATTCTAGCTTTTGAAAGTTGTTTCGTTAATACATTGAGCATTCTTTATGGGCGCGCGGAGATCTGAAGCATAGTTATCTCAAACAGAATTTAAATAGAAGGGATACTATATGTATTAAAGAACGACATGTTTATTACTTAGTTTATGGTTTGATTCGATTAATTTGTGGCGAGCTTTATTGTAAGATTGTGGTTTGTTTTTCCAGGTATAATGCTTTCCATTACTCCTGGCTTTGTCGTCCCTTACAGTATCTACCCCACTGGTCTATCTGGTCTTGGTGGAGAAGTGTTCTGTCGTATCGTTTTCTCCACCTATCTTTTGTTCGTGTGCGGCAAAGCATCCAACGCTACTATTATGTGTCTTTCTATCGAACGCTGGTATGCAGTTGTAAAACCCTCCAAATACAAATCAACGTTTAAACGACGTCGACTGTACATCTATATCGCTGTCATTTGGCTGTCCGCTGGTGTTACTGAAGTCTTTGAACTGTTTATCGCTAAACTACACAACGATTCATGTCAATGGATTGTACCGTTCTATGGTGTGAAAGCTGAAAACGCCTTTCTTGTGTTTCATGTGATGGTCACGTTCTACATACCTAGTTGCGTGACATGGGTGTCTTTTATCCATATTTGGTATAAGATGAAGTCGACAAGTGTTCACAGCCAATCACAAAGAGGTAATGTGACGAAGAGTGTAGTGCGCATGTGTGCATTGGCATCGTTTTTCCTGACAGTTTGTTGGTTTCCTACCGAGACGTTCTGGGTGTTGAAAAAGTTTAAAGTTGTGATACTAACAAATTACTACTACCTCGTGTTTAATCTACTGGCATTCTTTAGCTCATGTGTGAATCCATTAATATATTGTCTGACTAATAAGTACTACAGACGAGAAGCCATAGCAACCTTGAAGAGACTCTACTGCTGCTGCAAAAGACATCAGCGTGTTGAACCTACAACACCTTCTGTTGCTCCATCTACACAGAACTCTCATGACGACAATAGATTGAACACACAAGGGCTTTACACAATGGAAATTACCCAGCAAGAAAGCAGCAAGAAAATCGTACAACCGAAATGTAATGTCTGAAAGTAAAGTTCACAGAATGGGAAAAACAAATTTGTATCAAAAGTTATTAGCTAGGACAAGAGAAGAACTGTTCAATCACCGTCATACAAAGTATCTGTATATACATACACTCGTTTGCAAGAACATTGTAGTATACATTTATACAAATACCTAATTTATTCAGTATATTTAATGATATGCAAAACAGAATATTCATTGTTTGCTTCATTTAACGGTTTGTTTTACCTTTTGCATCTCATTAGATATTTGTATAAATGTATACTACAACGTTCTTGCAAACGAGTGTAAATATATTTATTGGATTGACTGGACTAGAGAATGTAATTGTGTAACATGCAGTGAAATAATATGCGTAAAAGGACTGACTTTACCCGTGTCCCGCTACATTTAGATATTCTCCATACCCTTGGAGCTGCTCATTTCAGTTAAAGCATTTAATTATGCCTTAACTTCTAGCATTTTATAGAGTTTAAAAATGTGTGATTATTTGCTGACGAGTAAAATGACGTTTGTCGACACCGATGCAGATTTTGAAGTGCCTTTTAATAATGATATTTTTTTCTTTTTTGGGCGGGGGTCCCATCATAGAATTTTTGTCAGTATTTGTTCCTGTACTTATAAAAGTCAATAAACGGAGACAAGTCATTATGGTTCTTCCCGTGGTATATAACGACATTCGGTGTACATTTGACTATACTAGTGCAGACAGCCCATACAACTGTTTCACAAGTTCCATATTTCAGCTTTATTGGTAGACATGAAACAGATGACCCGGGCTCTTTCTTGCTGGATATATTTTGGTTTGAAACACATTTAATATTATCATTTCCCATTATCGCCACTATTGCTCCGACGCAGGAAAAGGGAAAATGTTAATATTTGAATTCACGGACTATAGCGTTTTAAAAAGCATCATGGAAATTTAGGGGTGGGAAAGTGTCTGTCGATTGGTCTGGCTATTTTTATTTTTTTTTTTATTTTTTATTTTTTTTTTTCACGTGGCTGGAACTAAAGCAAAAAGTTTTATTAAATAGGGATTGGTTTTGATTGGCTACCCCCCCCCCCCCCTAGAGAGTTGGTACCTACGTCGACCCACGTCATTATCATAGCAATCAAATGCGGACGAAAGAATTATAGAAATTGTCAAGCGTCCGATTTGCTCAAGGTTGTCACCATGATGGACTAGTGGCCGGTTCTCGTCCTCACTCACTGATCTTTTGATTAGAGCTAGGGACCGGGTAATGAAGAAACAAGACGGTAAGTGAAAATGTGATAATATCGTGAACTGACTAGAGTAACTCTTTTTTTTTTCATCTATAGATTTGTTTCTGTGAGCAGACGGACACTGCATTGGACGAGGTCCATTCTGATGGCTGTTTCTTTTTCTTTTCTTTTTTCATTTTTTTGCACGGCTTTCCATATACGTCATACCAAATATGATATCTTTTGAGCAAGCGATGGCCATAATATTTGTATTTTTTTAATATTTTTAATCAAAGCGCTCTTTGTATCAAACGTACTTTTTGTTCCAGGTTGATATCTTAAGGTCTTTTAGGACTAGCATGCGAGTCCTATTGGCTCTTCTTTGTCGACTCTCAGTTTGACGAGTTTGAACTGTAAAAAAGTTAATAGTCGTAAACCGCTGTTTATTACTTGATAGTTTAAAAGTCGCATTTTAGTGTCTTCACTTATGGTTCCGAATAATGAACAATCTCTCCGACAATGAAGATGTCGGGTGAGTTCAGTCGTATCTTTTAGGGGTAAAAATCAGCGATTTGGTCTCTTTTAGGGTTTAAAATATGCGATTTGCCAAATCCTCTCTTTTGGAATCTTTTGGTGGTTGAATAACACTAAAACTCATGTTTTTTGTATCTTTTAGATGCACTTTTTCATCCTATCGTTTATCCATCCCCCTCCCCCACCCCCCGTGCAACAGAGGCTTTGGGATGAACAAACAATGCACCAAGATGGCTGTCGTGACGACATGTGCAACACATGAGAAATTCGACTCGGCTGCCAGTGAAAAACTTTAATAGGCCGGTTGTACTCTATAGAATTTCTTTTTTCATTTCTTGAGAATTTATCTGCTGGAGTGCTCACTGGGGATTTATCCGGTTAATTTTGAGAATAGAGCTCTTAATGCTTCGTAGAGCCGGCCCCTTTTATCCACTAGATAAAGTTATCCAATCCATAGGCGGATTTCTTTAGAATTTATTCGATGGATAACGATTTATCCGGTGGACAGCCGGCCAACTTCCAATAAGGCAATCTAAACAGTTGAAAACGTTTAGTGTCAACCTTTCTCAGAAAACAAATAAAAGAACATCAGATATTGTTTGTACTCTATCTGTAATCTACCCTTACATTTGAGGGGTTTAACTTCTGCACTAGTAACAAACGAAACATTTGAATTTTATCCAACAATTTTATTGTAGGTCAACAGCAGCAGTACATCTTATAAATATGATTGATGAATGTAGCTAATAATATTATCAAATGTGAGAACAAATAAATAATATTTTATCCATATAATGAATATTTTAATCTAGAAAATATCTACAATATTTTAGTGTTATTGATTAATACTCGGTGAGTATTCTATGCATTCTTGGATTGTAAATGGTTTACCTATCAGCCCATGCGACTACCCACGACGCTTATCAAATATTCAAGAAATGAAAAAAAGTCAAAAGTTTGTACCAATTTGTAAAATTCTAAAGTCTAATATGTAATGCAATTATCTTTCTGCCTCTTTAGAGTCATCTTGGCTAATTTCTGAGGCTGTTTCAGCGTCAATTTCACTTTCATCTTCTTCAGCAATACTTGAAATTGGTTCGAGCGCAGCTCGTTGCTTCTTCTTCGATCGAGCAATGTTCATGAGTTTGGCCCGTTGGGCAAAGGCAAACACAATCCTTGTAATAAGGTGGTCGACGTGTTTTTCTATTTCTTCAAGTGTTTTCTGATCTTTCTTGGCCATCAGTTTGTTGGTCCACTTATTGCGGCATTTAGATTCAGAAATCTGTTGTTCGATTTTAGAAAGAGTTTCTTTCAAATCGTGATAAAATTCTGAATGGCGAATGAAACTCGCGTCTGCTCCATTCAACACTTTGGTGAGCTGTTTAACAATTGGTACAAACTTTATGAGATGATTTTTGTTATTTTTGGCTTCAGCGATGGCCCATAAGATGCGATCTACTTTACTAAAGACGGACCCTGGTGCGGCGAAAGCAGTCTCAATGTTCTCGTCATGACCAGCCGTCGCCATTGCTGCTGTTGCTGGTTTGATGTTTGATGCTTTCTGAATGAATTTTACAATAGTTTCCCTCTTCATAACTTCTGTAGAAAACTATATCTCTTCTAAAATAGTGTTGTTCTTTAAGTGTCAATGATAAACGAGAGTTAGAAACCCTCGGTCTGCGAGTTATATTGTTCAAATTAGCTGCCTTCGTCGTAAACTACTGGATGAAGGATCGGCAAAAAACCATTGGTGACAAAAGACAAGCAGTCATTACAGCCATCCAAAGCGATCCTCGATGATACTCCAAAGACTTCAATCATTTAGGATAGGTTTAGGTCCTTGTGGAACCAAAAGTTCGCTTCTTTTTTGCTTTTTGATATACAACAACTCAAACTCTTCCCTTCTTCCTGCCGAGGCAGTAAATAACCGAAAGAAAGCATTTCAATCAAATAAGGGATTAGTCTGAGCGCGCGCAATGGACCTTGCCATAACACGTCGGGGGAGGGGTAATATGAATATATTGTATGATTTATTTCCCCCTCTAGAACACTTCCTATCCGTTAAATTACACCCAAATGTATAAACATTTATTATTATAAAACAGCTAATGTAATTTTATTTGTCAATGTCTTTTTAACAAATTTATAAAAGTGCATTTTATATTAGTACCTGTGTCCCCACCCCTATGAAATTAAATTAACGAAACGTGTTTGACAGGTTTTTGTGGTCAATCAATCGTGACGAAATGCTTGTTTCTAGGTGCTTAATATTCATGAATATAAATATTATTGCTGGAGATATCTACAATATATTTTGAAATGTATGAGAAATTTTCACAGAAAAAAGTAGTAAATAATTTTGTAATTTGTGCTTGAATTAAGTCTATAAAATTGTTTTCATTTTCTTGAATTTTTTGTAATTTTAAAAAATAGTTTTTCCTATTTTTTGTGTTTATATTTAATGTTGCCAGCATACTATTTGGGCATTAATCATCGTTTTAATTATTGATAATTATTGAATTTAAAAATCTTGCCAAATGTCTAAATTTGGCAGGGAACGTATGAGAAAGAAATTTTTAAGGGTTTATTTGTCTGTACCGTTTAAAAGCATCATAATAAATGAATATAGCGGCCACTGAACATCTTCTTAAATCAGTTTTTATAAATGCATGTTACCCAATCCAAATCATTGTAATTTTCTCAAAATAACCAATATGTCATAATTATTGTTAAGTAAAGGTCAAATTTTTTTTTAAAAAAACAATGAAATGACAAGAAGAATAAACAAATTTGAAAGAAAATTTTCTTTGGTTGCAAAATCAAGTGCAACAGTAGGATGCAATACATTACTTTTATTAGTACCAAACTCAGCATATATACATTCACCATATAGTCTAGATATCTAATATTTACATGGGTAAAAAAGCCTAAAATAACAATATGGGGCAAACTAGTCTGTAGCTAGGGAGTCTTCCTTGTGTTATGCCTTCCTTTGACCTTGGTCCTTCCCTCCCATCACTTAATGGTCTGCTACACAAGCTTATCAGGTACTGTAAATAGTCTGTACTTGAAACATTTATGGATCATTTTTTCTGGGGTCATACACAAATTAGAAAAATTGTTAATTAGCCTCCTCTCGCATCCGTTTTTAGTGTCGGGCTTCCTGTCCCTATAAACAGATGCGAGACGAGGCTAATTGTTAATATTATATCATTCTTTACTATTGACTAAAACAATACCATGAGTGAGCCATTGCATCACAAACTATATTAGAATCTATGACACATTGATGAATTTTTAATGATTGACATGTTATGATAGGGGTTGGTGAATGGTAACTTCAAAATTGCAGTCTCAGCAAAAAAAAAAAAAAAGAAAAGAAACAAAAGAAAAACAAATGTCTTCAATTTTATCCATTTTCCATTCAATTTTGTCTGTACTGGAGTCACAAATTCCTCAATATTCATTGGTCTCAAAATCTCAGAAGTCAAAACCAAAAGCAACAGCTGAGCCTCTTCCAAGACTGATGTAAATCAAGTGTCGACTGTTGATTTTTAAAACCTCTGTCTCACCATGAAATATGTTTACAAATGAAAGAGAATGATATATAAAGTCATCCCAGCCTCAACACATACCCTATTGAAAGAGTCTCAGTGTCCGGTATTCATATGTTTTACTGAAGAAGTGGTAGTAGGTGAGGAAAGAAGAGTGTGTTAAAGAAAATACTACTATGATATGGTTCTACATTTAAATGTTTTAATTTTCTTATTTGCATCCCCTCAATGTTCATCCCCTCTATACTGGACCCTCAATATACCAAAATTCCCTTTAGACCAAACTTGTTGCAATATCTCTTGTAAAAAAAACTACAGGTATCCTCAGTAAATCAGAACCCAATCCAAACTTGCCATTTTTTTGGTCTTAGTACTGAATGAATTGAATGGAATAACTAGAGGGGTTCCACTTTATTGACAACCCTGGGGCTTATTGTACCATTTCTTAAAACGAATTTCTATCAACTTTATTCAATGGATATTGTCCAGTGAAAAGCACTTTCTAGGTTTGTGAAAAAGAACCAAACAATCTTCCTAAAGACTGTATTAATTACAAATATTTCTTACATGTTGCCATTTAAGTATGTCATTTATCATGAATAAGAAGAGTCATTCTCACAAACCAGTGAAATAATTACTACGCTAATACACAGTGGAGAACTCTAATTTCACTGTTTAATGCTTTTGTAGTTATTCTCCATTCAATAGTAAATGGTATTAGCTGTTTCACTGGTATGTAAGAACCACTCCATCTACTTGTTGTGATCAATAGTATTTCTGAGAAGCATTATTATGATATTTTAATGAATTACACACCTACCTATAATAAAGCCATATCTAATAGTTTACAAATTCTATTTTATAGGACTACACATACATTTTAATTTGGGAGGACTACATTTACAAATTATTTTGGTAATGGCTACATACACAATTTAATTTGAAAGGAACTACACTTAATACATTTTGTGATGTGTTCAAGTAACCACTATATTAAATACAAATTTAAATTGATTTGTTTTTCAATTATTAATGAAGAAATGAAAATGAATACAAAGTTTATACAATTTCTTAGCGAAACATTTCTGATCCTAATTCAAAAAGTAATGCATGAGCATTATTTTATCTTTCTGTACATTAATGATCCTTCAGCTCGTTGCTGTCTATTAGCACATTCTAAGGCCTACTGTGCTTACACCAGGAACCTCAAAAGCATTACCAGTTAATACAATGAATTTGCATACTTCTACAATGCATGTATAAATTTCAGCCTATCAGCACAATATTCTCATTGCAGCTTTAAACCATGGAGATTTGTCTTTGCATGTACTATACTGCGTGAATAGCATATACTGAACTTAGGTACTCCACATCATGATTGAGGAATGTAATGTAAAAGACCAGAGTCTTTGATTCTAATCCTCATGAACAGGAACCTACTTGGAACTAATTTATGAATTCTATGACAGATATCATAATAATTGTTTATAATATTATCAATATTCCATTGATAACTGTCATTTTGGTTGGCATTTCTGTAATTTGGAGACATGGACATAAATTTTAAGAGCTGGGCCAAGTTTGAGTGCCATTCCAGTTAGAACGTCATTACGAGTCATTAAGAGCAATGCTTTTCCATCTATTTCCTGGAAACATAATCATCAAAACAATGTCAAATACATGTTATGCATACACATACATAAAAAGAAAATGGTTGACACTTTTCCGTTCAACTACTGATCAACCTAGACCATAATAATTCACATTTGTAATCATATTAATTTTATGTGGTACGTCACAATAAGTGGAACACTTCACCAAGTTTTAACCTGGTTATCAATTGGCAACTGTAATCATTTTAGGATTCAATGCTTGAGTTTTTACCACATTTACAGCTTGGCACTTCAGAACTTTGTTTTTTTACATGCAGTCTTTTCTACACTGCCAATTGTATGGGACAGACCGGCTTGCAATAACACTTTCTGTAATCAATCGATTTAAAATGAACTCCAACCTCAAAATAATTTGGCATATGAAAAAGACAATATTACTATGGAAATCAGTAGACCACGGCAACCTCAAATTTTTTTTGTGACACGCGACAGCTAAAATATGATCACATGATCGATGAATGATGTACCAGGTGAAACCTTATAAATAAATAAAATGAATAAAAAGTGACAAATGAATTCAGTATTTATGTTGTGTTTGCATGTTTGACAGAACTGTGATCACGTGGTACATCAAACATCGATCACATGATCATATTTTAGCTGTCGCGGGTCATCAATAAAATTTGGGGTTGCCGCAGTCTACTGATTTCCATAGCACACTAACGGTCAGCTGCCATAGTGTCTTTTTTTACTTAAACATGACATGCTAATCATTGAAGAGTGTAAAGTAGATAGTTGAATTAGTGAAGCATTGGATACATCACACAATAAAATTACAACCATTTTCATTGAAGTGCGACACCCAATCAAACAAAGTGGGAGACAAACTGTCACATTTGTTTCACAGTGAACTCCTTGTCGGCTTTTTGATAGACTTTGAGATTCCAAGGGTCACACTTCAACGAAAATGGTTGTAAATAAATACCTGATCAGCAAAGTTCTTGGCTTCTTGTGGAAAACCAACAGACTCTAAGAACTTGATGACATCAGCAACCTCCCATTTGGAGGCATCAGCACTCATGTTCTTGTAATGTGGATGTACATTCTTGGAATGAGCATTTTTAGAATCTTTATCTGTCAACCCAAAAAAACAGAATTGAATACAAAGGGACAACAAAAACACTTTCTTAATTAATCCCATCTTATCCCTAAACCCTTTTACTTTTCTCTGCTTGGACTTTATATAAATGTGCTACAGGGTACCAGGCTTTAACCAGACTTTGGGTTTTTACAAAGAAATTATTTTGAAAACGATAACTGGCCACAAGTAACAACAATTTTCTAGTCTACCTACCATTGACATTCTTGCTAGTATCAACAGTCTCTGATGCAGCTGTAGATGGTGTTGCTGATGTCTGTGGTGGTGTACAGGGGGGTGTTGTCTGGGACAGCATTTCCAACTCTCTTTGCACATTCTCAGCATCAACTAAAACACAACAATACAAATAATAAGCATTTATGACACTTTTTGTAGCTACAGTCTTGACTCCATCCGTTGATAAAAATAACTCTCTTCGTATATACTTAAAATCAACTGAGAGAAAACAATTACAATACAATCATCTTGTAAGTTTTTGTGTCAATGTGCATATTCTCTGTATGATCAACATTACAAAAAATTGAAAAACACTTTTTTTCTAAAAGGAAATCTGCAAGATTAGTTTTTCCTCTAAAATTCCAGCCAACTTGACCATTCAAAATCTGTTTTGGCTGTAATCAAGTAGTGAATTGCGAGCTGGGACATTGTTCTTTCACCTGACCTAATCATTGTATCTTACACCTTTAGCTATGAAAGTTGATTCCAATATGTCTGGAACATGTATGAACATATTTACTTGGTCAAGAGAGTATGAGATAAGAGAGCTTATCCCCGTATTGGGCTTTACACTAATCAGGGGATCTTTTCACCAAAGTTATTTCGGGAATGGAACGTAATTGGCCAGATTGCAGGAGGCGTGGTCGCATCATCAAAACATCTCAAGATAAAAGTGCGAAGACTGTTATCAAGTTTCTAAAAATAGCACGACGAGTAGCCCCTTATGGGGTCGGGAATAGACTCTCTTATCTCATACTCTCTTGACTTAGTCTATGTTACCTTGTACGTGCATATCTTTGACTTCTACTGTTCGTTCTATTTGCATGTCCTCTATGTTTTGACCATGACTACTGTTGCTATGGTGAGTATTTTTGCTATGATCTCGTCGCTCTACTTTGATGGCTGTTACACCGTTTAGTTCTTCAAGTGATGCTGGATTGGTAGGGTGGTTCTCACAGTTATAACATATCCATTTACCTGGAAATCAATAAGTATAGACACGGCAGTTAAAGTACAAACACTGAAAGTGTGCAACATAACTACCACTAAACATTAAAATTTCATGCTAATTCTATTGTTTTCACTTGTTTCATGAGTGGATGATTTCATGATGGTAGCTATCATGGAGGGGAAAACAAATTATTTTAATTTGTCTTTTCTTGTTGGTATTATTTTGATGAAAGCACTTTTTTAACAACATTCAATAATTGATAATGAATTGGCAACTGTAATTGTTACGGTTGCCAAATGGGATTGAATAATGTCCAAAAAATTCAGTTTTTTCCCACAAATTTGTATATTTGTGAGATGGTGTCAGATGTGCAAAGCCTGGATAGCACAAGTGGATGACATTTATTCAAAAAAACAAAACATCTATTCAGTGGATAACTTATAAGGCATGCTTTGAGCAATATTAGAAATGGAATAAAACCACCATCACCATCATGAACTCTTTAATTATCTGGCAGACTGAGATCTCTGAGATGGATTTAGATATCCTGTGTGGAGATATATTTGTGCAGCAGTAATATTACCGTAATGAAGATCAAATTCTATGAATACATACCTGATGGCATAGTGGAGAGTGGCGGTACATGACACTGCATATGGTATCCTTTATCACACGCATCACAGAACAATAGACTACCCTAAATCCAAACAAAATAAGCATATCAAAATGATTGTTGGGTTTCTGCAACCTAACATCCAACAAAGGACTAAAAACTCCAAAACAAAACACAAGAGGCACGTCGTACAAAGCATGGATAGTGCTATCCACCAGATAAATCCCTATCCAGTGGATACATTTCCTGGGAGGAGAGGGAGGGACATTCAAGTCATTTATAAAATCAACGATCTTGTTCCTGCCAATCTCCTGTGAATGCAAAATAATAATAATAATAATAATTATTCCTCTCATTTCCTGGGCCCTGAGTATGACTGGACATTAAGATTAAATCAGAAATAGAGTAGAATTCGATACCCTTTTCATGACACCAAGGTTGAAAAACCATACCCTGTTCAGCGGATCATCCCCGTATAGTTGATATAGGGTAGTACCCCCACTCCCCCCCCCCCTCCTCCCCAGGAAAAATTCTAAAGAAATCCTATGGAGTGGATAACTTTATCCAGTGGATAACTATATTGATTTCATGGTTCATACAACTGACCCGTGAGTAATTTTCTCAAACCTATACCTAACAACATTACATATTAATATGGTATTCTCTTGTTTAAGTGTAGCAGTTTGTAAATAAATTATGTGTGTCAGATTAACTTGACTTTACTTGACACTGAGAAAGGGCTGAAATGTCTGATTCAGGAAATGATAGAAATGGACAAAGTTAGACATTTTCAGTCAATATAAATAGCCCTGAAGTGTGATGACGTTTTACCCCCGTCTCTATACCATAATAGTTTTTAAAATCCTTTCATATTCAAATTTTATATTCCCTCGAGAATACAGGAACAATAGTCATAATTAATGAACAAAAGCAATGTGAAAAGGATTCTGGTCTAGACATGGGGGTAAAACGTCATCACACTTCAGGCTTATTGCCCTAGGGCCAAATACAGCTTTTTTAAACAAAAGGTGGGTGAAAAAGTGTGATGATTAATACTAAGTAAAACAAAAAATAAAAATACAGGTAATAAAGATTCAATACTATTTTCAAGCAGTAAATAGGACTGTGTGTGTTAATTGTACTTACTGGATCTCCACTGTCATTACATATAACACATGTTTTACAATCAATACATTGCCATGATGATGCATCATCTCGTATTCTTGATGTCAGGTCTGTTGAATAGTTCATGCAGCTAGGATGGGCTGGTAAAAAATACCAATAAACAACTGTGAAACATTTACTTGTATTGACAGAATAAACCAAGTTACACAACACATAATTTTACAAGCATTTTGTTTTAAACAGGATGCTCTATGTAGCATTTAGCAATTTTAAACAGCTGGTCAAAATTAAGCTCTGGTATTAAAGACTTAGTAGTTCATAATGTTTGTGTATCTATGGTCCCTCCGTTTGAGTCCCAGCTTTCACACCATGCAATCCCAGCAGGGTAAAAAACCCTAACCATCTGCTTCAATCATTTGCCCTTGTCATCCACTTTCTATTCGTTTACTTAACTTCCCTCCCTCTCTCTTTTTACAGCTAAAACCATTGTATCGCGACCAGTTGATTTTCGAATCTTTACTTCATTTGGGTTTTTCTGAGACGTCAATCATCAGATGGCTTTCAACATGCTGCACATAAGTTAGACCGTTAACAACAATTCGACAGTTTAGTTGAGCTTTTCTTGATAAATAGCCGAGATAAATAACTTGAATTGAAAGCATTCAAACAGCTTTCAAATATTATGAAGAGAATGAAAACATGTGTAAGTCCTACTGCATTTTAAAGTCCTTTGAATATGATCGTTTCTTGGGAAAACTTTTGATTTTCATTCACACGGCCTGAACGTTTTGACAAAAGTCTGATTTACATATTTGATTGACGTCTCAGAAAAGGAAAATTGACAAAAAATCTGAACAAAGTTGGTCGCGATACAACGGTTTTAGCTGTAATCTTCCTCTTTCCAATCCCTTTCTTCTAATCCCTTTCTTTGCATCTTTTCTGCCAACACTCAATTTTCCCTTGTCATACAATTCAAACGTTTCCATAGCACATCCTACTAGGTCACATTTATAATAATGGAAAACATGCCAAAAAATGAATCATGTAAACATTTTCAACAAGTAATAGCAAGAGAATATTCTCTTGGTAATAGACCTTCCCTGCATTCGCTTGACTGGCCACAAAACAACATAATGTATAAGTTCATACATTCTCTATATTTTATACACTCCAGCCTTGGTGTGAATCTACTGTTTTGTAGAAAGTCAAGCAAATATGGGGAAGGTCTTATTAAATCCAGGTCTATTATCTGACAAGAACTAAACCAAGCAGCTTGTCTTACTGCATGATTATCATCATAACATCATTATCACAACAGCTCAATATGTTTCACTTATGTTACTGATACCAAGTAATTTTGTACCTTTGTTTCCACAGTCTCTGCATATCAATAAATCTTCATGTTGTCCTTTCCTATTACATTCTGATGTCTGAAGGCAAAAGTCACATATTGGTTCAGTAGTATTCACGTCTCTCTCTGGACTCTGAAAAAATGTTAAAAATGGATCTTTATTGAACAAAAACCAGTCAATCTTAAATAGTATCATTTTAAGACTAAAAAAATAATAATGTTTACGTTGAGTTATATAAAATGTTTATGGAATAGACATTGAATTATAATCATTTTTATCATGAGATGAACAATATACATCCTTGAATAGACTAAAATTAATTGGTGTTATTTTGAAAACCATTTTAACAGTCTATCAAATTATAATAAATTCATGGCTACGTACTGAAAACCTTCTGTTTACACAACTGTTTGAGATGACCGATAACCATTTTTTTCTTAAACTTAAATACATACTACATATTGTCCTTAAAGTACAAATTAGAAAAACATTAAAATTTATAATGCTTAAAGTTCACTTTTCCTTTTTTTTCTTCAAAATTTCACTCAGTAACTCAGAAAATTCAGATTCAATCAAAATAGTCATAATGATTTTAGTTAGTTAACAAAGGGTAGTGAAAAACATGTTTTTTTCCAGTCTGTATTAGCAGGTCAAAACATGTCTGAATATTTCGTCCTTGTATGTTAGACTTGAATATCATGAATAAAACTACTTATAAATGAATGAGCTCATTTTTTAAACTAGCTATTGAATAAAAGTTGTACCACTGTACTTAGTTAATGATTATTGCTTAATATGTAGAAATTTATTTTGTTTGCTTGACTTCTATTTACTATTTTAGAGGTTTTTTTTTCATGGTCACAAAACCTGTGAATAAAACCATTATAAAACCAATAAACGTTTATCATCAAGTTCACAAAATTGATTTTCAAAGTATAGCATAATATTATGTGGTTAAAATACAGTATTTTACCAACACATCCATTGCTTGTTCATAGTTAGTTGCATCATCAACAAAAGCAAAACTTGTCTGATACATTTACATAACCTTTATCATTGTTCCTCATTAATCATGAATAATTCAAATATATCAGAAATATTACCATAAAAAACATTGTTACCATGACTTCATGGGTATATGTCTGTCTAGTATCTTTACAATAATAAATCTAAGGCAGCTTCGATAACAATAAAGCAGATTAAACATCTAGGCAATGGATGCTCCAAGATCTGGCAGTAGCATTCTCTTTCTCAAATTCTTCAAACTTTATTCTGATGTACTTTCAAGTTTAAGAATATCCTTTCGCACATAACAAGCAGACAATATACTACTAATTCAAATAAATTATTCATTGGTTGTAGTTTATCTTCATAGTTTAGTAAAATATTGGTTTAATTCACCATTAATTGAAACTTAATTACAGTAATCAACATGATATTAAATAATGGAGCATTTTACTATGGATAAACTAGTTAATACTGTTACCAGTATTTGATATATATATTTTTTATTTTACTTACAGTGTTGTATACCAAAGGTTTCAATAAATGAAAACTTTGAACATATTAAATAATAAACATAATATTTTTATAGCAGCATATCCAAATAGTGGTCCTTAATGTCTGCAGAGTCACACACTCACTATCTCTGTATTTTATATGTCTACATGATTTTCTTATAGCATCTGAATTATACATTACACTTTAAAATCAACAGTCCATCCCAGAAGGCAAACCAATTGCCTACGCAAGAACATGTTTATTTATTTGAAATAATCATGTTCATTGCAAGCAAGGGTGACACTCATACATCATTTTTAGACCATTTGGATTTTTTAGTGCAAGCAAAAATAAGAATTACGATGAACCTTTGACAAAAATAAAGCAGAAAAACAGCTGAGATGTGAGTACATGGATATAAAAATCTCACTTTAAACTTTCTGCTTGTGATGCACTGCATTATGAAAGTGGATCTAATGTATAACAAAGAGGCAGTGGATAGTGACATTTTCACACTCAACCACTCATATTTCAGCCAATCTTTGCTCAACCTATGCTTGTACTTGCTGAAAATGTCATTGAAATTCAAAAGCATTCAAACATTTGAGATAATCACTTTAGTAATCCATATAGGGACATAAACTACGGTTACCTTATAGTGAAAGAACCCTTATTGGGAACTATAATAATAAAGTATCTAGAGTATGTATGTCAGGCCAACCACCTGATCAGTCAACCATGAAAGGAATTGGCAAAGAAGTGTGACTTTGTATCAGTCTTCTTGTGATTAATTTTTGACATTGCTCAAATAACTGGGATGGCAATCACAAACTTTACCAAAAACGCAATGCAATATGCAAAGCTCACAGTACTGATCAGCATAAATGCAACTGACGAGGACACACACATGTAGAAATTATACCTATATATTTGTAGACATTTATATCCCACAACTGTGTGTATAACTGTGTGTATATTTGTATGTATTGATGACATCATAACATGACGTATCTAGTAGTTATTTTTAGCAGCAAAATCAGTAACAGTTGATTTAATAAAAAAAAACACATGAAATACAAATGTTACCTCAGCCGTTTCGAGTAATCTGTATAAACCATCTCCCACACTCCATAGTCGACCATTCTCTATAGCATGACTTACTGCTAGTTGTATTCGTGGTCTAATATTATTATAATATGGATATTTGTCTTCAACATATCGTTCTATATCGTGGGCACCAACACCACTACCTTGATCGAGAACGCGCAATGCCTCGGTAACTAGTCGCCCAATTCGCGACACTTTGCCTGCTCCGTGCGTTTTACTCCAGCCTGCCGAGTTTCTATAAGATATTGCTCCTTTGAATGACCTTCTGGTGACAATCTTAGCATCAACTAATGCTCTTAGGTCTTCCTCTGTGTCTTTTTCTGATACACCGTGGCATTTTTGCATCGTTCGACAGATTCGTTCAAGATCAGGTCGAGATTTACGGCTTCGTAGTAAATTAATGCATTCTAAAATCCAATTCATGTATTTAGGGCGTTTCTCCTCGGCCATAATAGTTGTGCGAAGGGTTTAGCGATAAGGAATAGCGTGGTGTATTAGCGTAAAAGGCTAAATTTTCATTTCAAACAGTTGGAAAATACGGACGCCGACTGTTTGCATGACTTACTTCAGCAATATGAAACTTACCAAACCGAAACCTTACGAACATGTACCGACATGGTACGATGATTCTCGAAGTTATTCCGAGACAGTCGTCGGCTATGCAGCGGATTCGCTTCAAAAGGAATGCTTACAAAAAATGGCGGCTGAATATCGAATTTGTGTTTAAAACCGAAGTTTTTCTTCTTTTTCAACACTTAAAACTACCTTTTTTTTAAAAGGGACCTACTTGAGATTCAATCCCACACTATCAAGGGTCAGCAAAGTCACAATGTACCCAGGAAAGCGGAGCAGTTGTATTTCTATTTTGATGTAGTTCTAAGAATCCCTCTTCCGGGTTAGAAGAGAGATGTCAAAACAATTGTCTTCACTCAAACTATCACAGTAGGGAAAATACCTAGTCATAAGTGATTGCAAAAATGGAACAAGAAATAGCAGATAAACAAGATGCCGATAATGGTAATTCATCTCGAGAGAAGCCAGAAAATACACAAGAATCAGAACAAGTACTACCGATTAAAGTAAGTGAAATTCACCATTGTTGTTTATGTTGTTAATTCCCAGATATATGATGCAATCGAAAAAAAATGCTTTCACCCATTTTATGAAGAAGAAATAAAGTGGAACAAACAAGTAGATTTAAATAATCTTCTTTCTGACATATTAATAATAAATGCATAGTTTTGTAACGGGTTTATTGTATAGAGTGATGTGCTTACAATATAATTCAGTTGTAGATTACTAATAGCAGTAAAGTTATGCATGAAGATTTCCCAGCATGTTCTACAGCAAACAAACAAGCAGAAGCTCTGCAGTCAAATTCAGTCTGGAGTAATCAATTAAGTGGATTTTTTGAATTAGATTAATGTACAATGCACGTCTGTGCGTTGTTACATCTGTAATAGCACTCAATGAAACCCATCAGAGTACAGGATTTTGTGATCATATATACAATATTATCTTTGCAGAAGACTGTGCAGCATGTTTTTAGTAAATCAAGAATGGCTCAATTGCAGCAGCAACATCTTATTTTTAGCACCAAGGTTGGTAAAAATACTTTATGTCATTATTTTTTTCGTTGTTGTATTGAAAATTTGAAGATGATAAAGTTATTTTTTCCTTAAAATTATTTCATGCACAATTCTAATGCAACTTCAGAAAATAGATATGTACTTTTGAAAATTATTCCATGAGAAAAGGATATTTCTCAGAACTGAAATACAGATTTAATTGATATGATGTTTTGAACACTGTTCTGACAGTAGTTTATGTATCACAATAGGAATGTGGAAGATTCTTCTGTAGAGTCTGCAATGTAACGCTTGAGAATCTCAATGAAGAAAAGGCAACACAACACACCACTGGAAAAGGACACAGGAAAAATGTCAAGGTATTCATGTTATTACAATGATACCATACCATACCAAACACCACACCATACCATACCATGCCATACTATATACTATACTTGCATACCATACCCTGCCATACCATACTATACCATATACCATACCATGCCATACCTTACCATACCATACCATACCATACCATACCATACCATACCATACCATACCATACCATACCATACCATACCATACCATACCATATACCACACCATACCATATTGTTGCATACCATGCCATACCATATTATATACTATACTTGCATACCAATTACCCTGCCATACCATATTATACCATATACCATACCATACCACACCACACCACACCATACCATACCATATCACACCACACCATATTGTACCATATGATACCATACTATATAATTACTATACTTGCATACCATACCCTGCCATACCATACCATACCATACCATACCATACCATACCATACCATACCATACCATACCATACCATACCATACCATACCATACCATACCATACCATCCATACCATACCATACCATACCATACCATACCATACCATACCATACCATACCATACCATACCATACCATCCATACCATAACATATATCAGCCTTTGTTTGTATAATCCCTATTCTAGTGATACTATTATTTTGTTGTATTTATAGACCAAAGGAACATTGATCACCATGAAAAGTATCACCAGTCCATCAGCCAATCAGGTCAAAGCATTGGAGACCATGTTAGACAGTGTTATCAAGAAGCATGCTCTAAATCCTGATATTGACCTCAAAATAAGACTGCAGATTGCACAGGAAGTGACTTCATTCCTACAGGATACAATACCAGGTACAAACCAGGTCATCTAACATGTCAATCTTATTTCATGAACCCTTTCTGAACTAAATAAAAGCCCGTGTGATCTAGTTTCAGTAGAACATATTCTAACCTTGGTACAATTATGCAATCACATCAAAATATCTTTGACAAGAATTACACTGCTTGATCACAACAAAACTCACATGCACTATTTATGAAATAATAGAGTAATAAAAACTGGAAAAAATATGTACTGTAGAAACAATCTTCACTGTCTTCTCGCACCACGCAGGTTTTCAGTCTTTTCAAAGTGTCTGCAGTTCCAATACAAACCACAAACGCATGTAAACGAGTAGTTTTAACATGGTTCAAACTGTTCACTGTATTTTTCTGATATTTACAGATTGTAATGTTGAAGTTTTTGGCTCTTCTCTGACATGTTTTGGTTTCAAATCAAGTGATGTGAATTTGGATCTGACTCTACCAGATGATAAGGTTATTGAGCTGTAGATACTACTTCTTAGTGATCAAAACACTATACTTTCCTGGTGATAATAGGGCTGGGACTTAATATATTAAGTGTTTCATCTGATGATAGCTGCAAAATTTGCTGATACACAGAGTTTTTCTTCAAAGTTACACATTTATAATTACGTTATAAATTATGTCCTGTGTAACTTATGAATGGTGTGTGCTTTAGTAAAATTGCAATGGCGATGGCTAATGTTTCAACTAATGATAATGATAATGATTTTGTAAAGCAGTCAATGTAAAAAAAACCATGTATGACATAAAAATATGTGTTTATTACATTAAGACTCATTGCAATAATTAATGGAACAAAAAGTCTGAATCAGTGGATGTGTTGATGGATAATGATTGATATCTATGATGTGTTTTTTTTGTTCTATAGTTGACTGCTCCTGAAGCCATGATATCAATAAAAGAACTACTCGTGATGAATAGTAAGTCAAGAATAATATTATTGACATTTATTTCACATGTAACTTGTGACTGCCATGAATTAATACAAGCAAACTTTATCACTAAAGAAATTTCTTTTAAAGATCAATGTTCTAGTGTCAAAGATGAGTTTGATCTCTCCATACCACACATCTTCTTTATCCATAAGAAATCGTAAGTATATGCTATTTTAAATAATAGTTGCAGTTACACTGGGCTTTTTACCCACATATAAACGACTCTGCCATTTTGTGTGTAACCGGTATTCCCAGAGTAATATTACCCATCAGGTATCTCCATAGATACATAAATAAAACTACAATGACAGTTCCTAGATCAAGTAGTAGGGTTTATCAAGACCCCAGAGTGACTATAACAATAAAATACCAGAGAACTCCAAAAACAGTAAATCACACGCTGTGAAGTTTTTGTGACCTTGATCATTTTCAGCAAGAAACATACAATACTCAATACCATTCCCATGGATAATTATTGTTGAGTGACCGCATACTGGACGTAATGAAAACCTTTATTAAAACCTAACTCAAGTCATTTTCCAGTGGGCACATCTGGATTAGGGTCTTGTGTAACAGCAACTAATGTTGATTGATAAACCCAATTAATTCCAATTGAAGGGTTTAATTATTAATTAATTATTAATTCTTAACTATTAAGAAACTGAGTTTTATTCTAAGTTGATCAAAACAAATTTATACTAATTTTTCCAACATGACCATAAGGCTGTCACATGACTGCGTTCCACAGAAAACCCAATACTTGCATTCAAAGCTCACAATTTACCCAAATCAGAAATCGTTTAAACAATTATGTTATTATTAACACTTAGGAATGCCCTTGGCATTGTGCCATTAATAAACTAATAATTTAATATTTATATGGTGTATATTCCATACACTAATATGCACACTTTATAGGAATGCTCTTGGCATTATGCCATTTATTTAATAATTTGATATTTATTTGGCATATATTCCATCTGTAATATATGCACATTAGGTATTTACTCAGGGTTTGCATGCTAACTGATACTCTGTCTGTTTCAGTGGTTTGGCTTGCCGTCTTTGTTGTGGCTGTAAACTGGTAGGTTGTCATGGATATGCATGCCTTCAGACACTCTAAATCATTGTTCACATTGTACTATTTACAATGAAGACATCCAAACCATGGACACAAGTCTTGTCTTTATTTGGGTTTTTATTTTCTGAGCTTTCTACTGCTTCAAACCCTTCAAGAATTCCAAAAAGTAGAACCGAACTCAAATACATTGAGTTATTAAAATAAAACCTAATTATAATCCATTCACTCAACAGATGTTTGTTCAAAAAGTGTTCAAAAGTACACACTTGGTGTCAGTGTTCACAGCTACGTTTTCCTCACTGCAAATCTGTACTTTTGAAAATATCGTGTGACAGATACATATCAAAGATTGTGTGACAGATACATATCAAAGATTGTGTGACAGATACATATCAAATATTGTGTGACAGATACATATCAAATATTGTGTGACAGATACATATCAAATATTGTGTGACAGATACATATCAAAGATTGTGTGACAGATACATATCAAATATTGTGTGACAGATACATATCAAATATTGTGTGACAGATACATATCAAAGCCCAGCCAATCAGAATGCATCATTTTATATGAATGTGTTTGACTGGCTTTGTTTATTTCTGTCACACTATCTTTATCAAAAGTGTAGGCTTAGATGGTCTAGTATAGATTTAAATAGAACTATATAATGTTTGTTTTATTAAGATTACCTAATATTTAACCAATTGTATTTCTGACAGGCTTGTAAAACATCTCTCTTGCTAAAGTATTATGGGTCATTGCATCCTGTAGTACGAAGTCTTGTTGTTGGCTTTAGATATTGGGCTAAGGTAACATATTTGTCTATAATTACTTTTTTTATGGTACAACTATCCAATATCCTGCATTGCTAACTTTACTTCAATATAGCAGGATACACGTCTACATATTAAGTCTGTATTAGTCAAACTTTGATGTGCACAATGCATAGACGCATATCCAGTTTTATGGGAAATTTGTTGTTTTCACATAACTGAGAGGACTGTAGACAAAGTTTGATGCAGCACACCTATTCACTTCAACACATGGTTTGATGGGAATAAGATAGTGTAAGCTGTTTGTATAGACAACATGGACAAGTGTCCAATCTGTTTGCTATAAGATTACAATGCTATATTTGCCTTAGCAATGTCATTACACTTTCATTACTAATGTAAAGATTTATATTTTTGGGTATGTTGTAATAGACTGTTTGCTTTATATACAATGCGTAGCTTTAATAAATACACTTATTTGTATCTTAGATATGCAGTGTTGATAGTAAAGATGGTGGTTTGTCCCCGTACTGTCTGGCACTGATGGTTATACAGTTCTTGCAGAACACATCTCCACCTATTCTACCTCTACTGGACACCAAGCAGGTAACTATGGCAACCATATTAACATAACAGGTTACTATTTTGTCGTTGTGTTGTTACATATGTGAATATATATGAGATATCACAAAGCATACCACTAAGTTCATTACAAAATGTCAGATAAAATTGCAATGTTTCTTTTACATTTACAAATCTGCACCAAGCTTTTG
This sequence comes from Diadumene lineata, assembly GCA_918843875.1. Lineage (NCBI taxonomy): Eukaryota > Metazoa > Cnidaria > Anthozoa > Actiniaria > Diadumenidae > Diadumene > Diadumene lineata. The sequence goes on from OU974071.1 coordinate 5,583,437, forward strand.
GATGATCAGTCCATCAAAAAATGAATTCAAATGTTTTTGCTTCTAGGAGCCAGATGGCAAAGCTTTTCAATCTAAGAACACCTCCCCACTTGGATTACTTTGGTTTCAACTATTCAGGTATACACTGGTGTACCTAAGATAAGTAGAGTAAGAAAGGGGTAAAGAGGAAAAGGAGAATGAGAGGGGAGGGGATATTCTGAAGTATAGTTGATTAGAAAACCATAGGTTCAGTCTACTCCTTAAACTCCTTGAAAACTACTTAAATTTGATTTGGGAATTTAAGGGCACTTAAAAACACCTTAAAAATGATGAATCCAAAAAAAAAACTCCTTAAAAACTCCTTAAATGTTTATGTATTACTATAGAACAAGTCAATTTAGTAAAAAGAATCAAATTCAAAAATTTAATCAATAAAAAACAAATGAATATAGAAAATGTTTGTCTAAAGATCGGAATTGCAAAAATAATATTTAATTTTTGGCAATATCCAAAAATATTACTCCTTGGAAATACAAATTTTATGCTTAAAAATTCCTTGAATGTTGTGCTAAAATTGTAGCATGAACACTGGAATCAGTTCTTATATGCTATTGATGAGTAATACTTGATTAAAATACTGGTATGTTTGTTATGGTTTTAGATACTACAGTATTGTATTCAAAATAGATGAGAACATAATATCCATCAGAATAAAACAGCCATACGATAGGGAGGAGAGAAAGTGGGGACATAGACGATTTGCTATTGAAGGTAACTACTTAAAGTATAGACTGAGTCATTTTTGAATTAGTAGGATATGGTACAAATACAATGCAGCTACAATGTGGCAGATGTTTAATTTTTTCTAAGAAATCACAGCTACGATATAATGGCAAAACAAATTCAAATTCTTAGAAACCACAGCTACGATATGATATGGTACTGTTTCCCACTCATAAGAAAACAACTCTAGTGCATTACTGCTTGCATAATTTGATATGGTCACATACACGTGTTTGTGATCTATTAACATTATTTTTGTTTGATTTTTATCTGTTTTTATAGATCCATACATCACTAACCATAATGTCTCAACGGTAACAAGTGATAAAGGTATTTGGATCATACAACTCATTTTGTTTAATAAATTATCAAATCAATATTGTGTGTATTTTTAGTGTGTCAATCACACTGGAAAAAAAAGCTTTTCTAAACAGTTCAACTATAATGATATTATTTCTTTTTTCACTTTCCATGTTGTGATATCAATTCAATATTGTGTGTATATTTTAGTGTGTGAACCACACTTAAGAAAACCTTTTCTAAACAGTTCAACTATTGTCTTCAAATATCATATTTTTCACTTTCCATGTGGTTGTGATATTGTGCAATTCAATATTGTGTGTTTATTATAGTGTGAACCACACTGGAAAAAAAAACAGTTAAACTGTCATCTTCAACTATTGTTTTTTAACTTCCTTAATTAAGAAAGACTCATTTGCAAAATTGATAGCTAGGCCAGTTAACTATTATATATTTTTTCCTTTTGTTTTGTTTTAGTGTTTGAATACATTATTCACTGCCTGAACACATCATTCATTTACTATGGAACCACACCTGTAAAGGTCACAAATAAAGGTAAATAGATAATACATAATACAACTTACATTTTTATTACTTTGTTATTTTGAAAACAAGCAGGAAGCAAATTCCTTATATTTGGGACTGTCTAATGACTATTTCAATCTGTTTAATATATAGTAGCATTGTTATGTAGTACACAAGTCTGCTCTTTTCTCAACCTTGCAGGATCTTTCTTACATGTATATGACAGATGAAAACAAATATACCATAAATAGATATTAGAATTCTTATTGTTAGTGGGTGGTATTTTTATCATACTTGTGTAGCCATGATTGTATTGCCATTAGAATTGTCTCTGACAGTCACTATTCTCAGGTGTAATCAGTAAAACAATTCTTTCATTCATCTACTGATGACATAGAACTCTATAATATTATAAGTATATTGAAGGTATAAAAGATGTGTGCGCGCTTTATCGAGAAATAAAGCACATGGGGATAGGCAAATATGAGAGAGTGCTAGAGAAGCATGATACGCCTTCTGCCTATCCCCAAGTGCTTTATTTCTTGATAAAGCACAGCAGGCAAGTTTTTTGTTCCTTTTATAAAAAACAAATTGACAAAGTAGAAGCAAGAAGTTAAAAATAGCTGACGTGTGCGTGCTTTGTGCTCTCATAAAGCACATGCGTTGACCAATCAGAGCGCGCGGTATATCATACTTATTTTATATTAAACCATTATAATTGAACTGTATTTTGTAGTAGAATTCTTTTTGCCTTTTCCCAGGTGTAAAACAAGTCAATCATTAGTAATGTTAATGGTGATGGTATAGGGATCTATGAGAAGTATGATTATTAAATCATAGTTTAGTAGAATTCTAATTGCTGTTTTCCAGGTTTAAACAGTAAGACGAGCCAGTCGTCCAGTGTTGATGATGATGACGTAGAGGTCTATGAGGAACATGGCTCTGGATCAGAAAGTGATTTGTCATCAAACAAACAAGGTGATGATGCAATATTTCAGATGGATGATGTGGAAGATGGTCTATCAAATGATATGAATAGCATCACTATAACTCACAAAGAGCCTCCACTAGTTTATCACATGAAACAAGATATCCTATCTGCTGGTAAACGACCTGAAGTACAATGCCAGTGTTGTAAGAAAGATGGACATGTTACGTCAAACTGTCCCGACCTAAAAAAGCCGTCATTTAAACCATTACCAACACTAAGCGCAAAACTGCTGGAATTGGTGACTAGAATGTGTGCCCAGACAAGAGGTACGATAATTGATTGGTTACCATGACAGTGGTATAAACACACTTTGATACTAAATCATAATGCTGTGTGAAATAGGTCATGTTGCTTTTGCTCCTCAAGAAGTCAAGTTTAGAGAATCTGTGCTGTGGAATTTAGAAGATTACATACAAGAAGTTTTCCCAGGTACAGTCCATCATGATGATGATGATGGTGATGACATTGTACCATAAGGTTTCAATCTGTACTTTTGAAAAACGATTGTGTGACAGATATGTATCAAAGCTTGGCCAATCAGAATCCACCATTTTATTGAATGTGTTTGATTGGCTAAGATTTGATGAATACCTGGACATCATACAATCTTTTTTCAAAAGGACAGAATGAATTAAATGTTCAATTACAGAATGATTTACAATGTTACTGATGTTAGAAATGTAGTCTTCTTTGCTCTTTCGTTTACTCGGAAGATAAACATTTTGGCAGGAAGCTTGGCTTGGTTTTCAGAATGTGTGTGTGTGTAGAGTTATACAGTAATTCCCCTGAGGGCTTTTCAATTACTGTTTACAATTATTGTTCTTTGGCCTTGGGGGACTTTATGGACTGCTATATGCAGTTTACAAACATGAATATACAGATATATTGTTAGTGGTTATGCCCCCATTGTTATTAAGTACAGTGGTTCTTAAACATCCACAACTGGATTAGAGTATAGAGTAGACGGGAACTCTGATTTTATGTCGTTATCAGAGAAGATGAGAAGATCTTACCATTTGCAGATAGAGAAACAATTATTTTAAGACCCTGAGTGTTGGTCCAGCCAGGGCTCGAACCCGTGACCTCCTGCACAGTAGTCCAAAGCTCTACCAACTGAGCTAACTGGTTGGCGGTTTATTAAAAAATAAAAGCAGTTGAAATATCAATAAGTCACCATGACAGTAATCATGATACTATTGCACATTCCATCTTTATCTTTAGATGCCAGACTACATCTGTTTGGTTCTTCAATGAATGGATTTGGTTTTAAAGAGAGTGATCTGGATATTTGTATGACTCTTGAGGGAAAAGAAAAAGATGATGTTGATTGTATCAGCGTCATTAAAGAACTAGCAAAGAAACTCAAACAGCATAGAGACTGTAACAATGTTGTGGCCATAACAACAGCCAAGGTATGAGATGATATTGTCATATTCAGAACTTTGCAGTAATGATTAGGTAGGTATAATCATTGTTCTCATCACAACCCATTGTTTTTACTCAGTATTATCCCAACGAATGCATATAGGTTACACTTCAACAAACTGCAAACTGCATTATCAAAAATAATGCTTCTAGCTAAAAGCATTATTTTTAATAATGCAGCGAGTTCCGCCTAGCAGTCAATATAATGAAAACGAATAAGTCAACGATAAGAACAATAATTATACTAGATAATCACTTCGTCACACAGCATTCGTGGGTATAATGCAGGCAGCTTCGGGCTGCGCCCTCAGCTGCCTGCATTATACCCACGAATGCTGTGTGCCTCAGTGATTATCTATTAAAGATTAACCTGCTAATATCACTCATGTTTGTAAACTGCGCAGCTGCTTTAAGCGCCTTTATCGGCAGTCTTTCAAAAGTCCCCTTAACACACTTGTAAATCCAGAGCAATTCAGATCACGATCTGTGATTCTGGATCAAGTCGGCCACACATCCATCTATCTCTAAATATCTATTATCTAGGTGGATTGTTTGTATTGTTTGATAGCATGCACTAAGATTGTATACATGTAAAGCTTGGTAATAAATATGTTAATATGATATTATTTCACACTAGGTGCCAATAGTAAAGTTCTATCTGCGTAGTGTGAGGAAAGAAGCTGACATTAGTCTGTATAACGTGTTAGCTCTTGAGAACACCAAGATGCTAGCAATGTATGCTGCAATGGATGATAGAGTCTCTGTCTTAGGATACACACTGAAACTATTTGCAAAGGTACATGAAGAATGGGGGAATCCAAGGGGCAAGCCAGGGGCAGTGCCCCCTAGTTTTTTTGAAAGGCTTGGTTACTTTTCATAGATTGTTTATTCAGACCAACAGACAAAGAGATAAAAACTAGTAATAAAAGTCCCGGTGTGGGCTGAATCTGTGTTTCTATAGAAACAGTTGTAAAATGTATAGGTAAATTAGACACCGTAAAGGGATGACGACGATACAGACAGACAGACAGATTTTATTATCATGATATTATTACCAATGATCAAAAATCAACTGGTGTCCTAATGTTGCTTTCAGCTCTGTGATATAGGGGATGCATCTAAAGGCAGTCTGTCATCATATGCTTATATACTAATGTTGTTACATTATCTACAACAATGTAATGTCATTCCTGTGTTGCAAGAAATACACAATGGTGCTAAGCCAGACAAGATTATTGATGGTTGGAACTGTTGGTTCTTTGATGACTTTTCTAGCTTGGTAAGCTTGTTACGATCACATTCACAGCTTATGGAAATAATCATGTAGCCATTAATAAATAGAGGTTTTTCTATTCTATGTGATAGAAAGTAACTTTTGCAATACATTGAGAAATGACCACTTGCTCCCTGAAACATGAGATTTCAAAACCAAATCTACATTGTAGTGTTTCTTTAGATGGACTAGTTTACTTAGTATTTCTATCACAAGATTGTGTGATCTCATAGCTCATTGTCCCAACTATGTTGGCAATCAATCCCAGTCTTTGCTGAAAATCATTTTATCATATTTAAAGACCTCAACATTGACCATCAATCCACTTGGCATTGGAAAAATCTAAGATAAACAGTGACAAATATGATATAATATTAATAAAAATTTATATGAAGCATAGATCTGCACATGCTAATGTACAAAAAATAATAATTATTAAATGCAATCTACTGGTTTTTATAGCATAAAGTGTGGAAGTCTAATAACCGAGACAGTGTTGGTGCTCTGTGGATTGGTTTCTTACGCTACTATACAGAGACGTTTGACTGGGAGCATGATGTTGTATGCTGTAGAAGAATTAAGAAACTCACCAAGTTTGAAAAAATGTGGACAAGACACATCTTTGCTATTGAAGGTAGGCATGTTGCCAGGACAACATCTATGATTGACAACTGAATATTAGTTCAATAGCCATGAAGCGAGATGGCATTTTACCTCTGTCTCTATACCATAATAGTTTTTAAAATCCTTTTGTATTCAAATTTTTACAATCCCTCAAGAATACAGAAACAATACTCATAATTAATGAACAAAAGCAATGCGAAAAGGATTCTGGTCTATAGACAGGGGTATAGCTTCTTATGATATTAAATGACAGATAAGTGAACATAGTAAAGTTGTTTTCGTACCAGTGGGAAATGTTACAGTTACGATGCTGCTTTGATACAAAATATAATTCAAATGTTTTAGTAGAAGTTTCTGTTACAATACAATATTGTTTCATACTCATTACTTCTTTCTGTTTTTAGATCCTTTCAACCTGGATCATAATCTAGGAGCAGGAATATCTAGAAAGATGGGAACCTTTATCAAGACTGCATTAATACGAGGACGAGAGCGGTTTGGTACCCAGCCCCGTGCACCACCAGGAATGCATCTAATGCAGTATTATTTCAATCCTGATTATTTAACAGATGGACTAGATGCCCCTAGTGATAGAACATGTCGTGTGTGTGGTCATATTGGACATATTGCTAGAGAATGTTCTCGTTTAAGAAAGAATCGAAGAGATGATAGGATGGACTTTGAAGAAAGAACAAAGCTGAGTTATCGACCTTTTGCAGCTCCCAATGTTACTCCAAGAAAACGAGCAGCCACAGCACCAGTCGAAAGTACACAAAATACAGCAAATAATCTGCCTGTTGGATCTCTACCAAATACAGGGAACACACCAGCTGTAGGGTCACTACCTTCAACTGCAGATACACCTTTACATGTTGGATCATTACCTACAAACATACAGCCTACCAAGCCAACCAATGACCCAGGACAGCCACCAGGTATGGCCACCAGACAGTCACCAGTTATGACCACAAGACAGTCACCAGTTATAACTGCCTGGCCATCGTCACCATCAACCAGAACCAGACAAAGAAGCTCTTCAGAAAGTATGGCAGACCGTCCTCCAGTCATGCCACTCGCTAGCCCTCCTAATGTTTATAGGGGAAGTGTACCCGTGTACCCTTATCACATTGGGTCACCACCACTTGTTGGATCACCCATTACCTCCCAGCATTCAATGGGGACTCCTCACTATGTAACAATGCAAGCAGTGAGATCACCACATCATGTTGGATCACCGCAGCACATTGGGTCACAGCATCATGTTGGGTCACCGCAGCACATTGGGTCAGTGCATCGTATTGGTTCTCCTCCCTCACAGCATCTTGTTGGGTCACCACAGCACATTGGGTCACAGCATCATGTTGGGTCACCGCAGCAAATTGGGTCAGTGCATCGTATTGGTTCTCCTCCTTCACAGCATCTTGTTGGGTCAGCACAGCACAGTGGGTCAGTGCGTCTTGTTGGGTCATCGCAGCACATTGGGTCAGTACATCGCATTGGTTCTCCTCCCTCACAGCATCTTGTTGGGTCACCGCACCAAGTGACAGTAGCACATCCCATGGCAGCATTGCATCAGCCATCACATCCATCACAGCATCACGTAGGATCACCACTACAAACATTTCTAATAGGATCACCTCCTAACTACAACTTACCGTTATCACCACATCAGCAACAACACCAGCAACACCACTACCAACAACAACAACAACAACAACAGCAGCAGCAACACCACTACCAACAACAACAACAACAACAACAGCAGCAGAAGAGTACAAATCAGTTGGAGACTAAACAGGACACTGCTGACAAACACTTGGTAAATTTGCTATACGTAATAGTAGATGGTCTTATACAGTACTGCAAACAAACAATCCATCAAACATTATTTGCTGTTAGTTATAGTATATCATTTATACAGTACTGCAAACAAACAATCCCTCAAACATTATTTGCTGTTAGTAATTATACAGAAATGCACACGAACAATCTCGCAAACATTATTTCCTGTTTAGTACAAAATATTGCAAATCAAACAATAGAAAACGAGACAATTTTTTGTATTAATTTTGTACTATTTAGTATTACTACAGTTTCTCACTTATATTTGTTACATTTTTCTCCGTTTGCTTTAGCCATTACATTCCGCAGAAAACAAAACTACATATCAAACTACCTTTTCACTTCGTTTTTCAAGCAATTGCTAAAAGTTGTTTTACAATCATGACGCTCACTCAAATGCACACGTAATTCCAAGAAACAACCTGTGCTCAACATTTGTTGTTTTACTGTAGACATCATCGTTGCATCGACGCATGTGTCAACCTTAGTCGTCCATCATTTCATTTTTCAGACACCAGATGAGTTTTTCAGTTTGGTTCGAGAAGCTGAATCAATAGCAGTCACCAAACCACCCGACCTAATACCACACCGAACGATATCAAATGTAGGAATAGTAGCATTAATGTTCTGTGTGCAAATAGGCGATGTGCTTTATGGTGTCCTTTTACAACGACTTCCAGCATTCTATGTGACTGAATGTCTTTCATATTCAAATTGTTAATCCCTTTGAAGATTAACAGAACAATTTGTGCTAATTGCGCTACAAAAGAAAGTAAGCAAAGCATTCTGGTAGTTGTAGTATAGGACGCCATATTACAAATCACTTATAGCAACAATGATATGCTGTGAACTGATTGTTACATTATTGTTCTATGTACAAATTGCAACACTGATATTCCGTTTACTAATTGAAACATTATGTCCTCATTGATCGCGTACTATTTGTACCATGCTTTTTTTGCCAGGCTGTGCTGGTTCATTCGAAGTCAATCCTCAGTTCCCCAAAGACAGAAGATGAACATAAGCTGCTTTCCAATCTGGACAAAGTTCGTTCATTGTGGTCAGGTGATGACATACCAACCGTCGCTGCAATAGACACCACCATTGTTACAAATAAGCAAGGTTTACTAAGTGATGAACCACCTACAGTTCCTGGAATAGGCTCACCTGCTACAAATAAGCAAGGTCTCCTAAGTGATGAAACACCTACAGTTCCTGGAAAAGGCTCACCTGCTACAAATAAGCAAGGTCTCCTAAGTGATGAAACACCTACAGTTCCTGGAAAAGGCTCTCCTACTACAAAGAAGGACGATCTACTCGGTGGTGAAACACTCACAGTTCCTGGAATAGGCTCTCCTGCTACAAAGAAGCATGGATTACTAGGTGATGCACCAGTAGTGCCATCCGATAGCACCATTAAACACAACAAACCTCCCTGCGCCGGTGAAGAAAATTTCAAGCTGACAAGCTATAAACAAGAAGGACCACAGCGAGATAGGGACGAAAGTGGACCATCTAAGAACGGTCCATATCATACAAAGACTAAGGAAGAGACTGAGCAAGTTCGCCATGATGGAGTCAGACCATCGAGCAAGAAAGGCCCTCATAAAATTAACAAACAAGTAAAAAATGGTGCCTCTGAAGAAGGGTTCAAGACACAACCTGGAAAAGATCCCAGCAGGGTAGGAGGTGGGGAGCAATCTAGAACAGTGTCCAGGAATCCTCCAAAAAAGGGCCAAAAAGAAGGAGCTGGGAACCCTTCCAAGAAAGGTTCCCGTGAAGAAGTAGCTGTAACTGCTCAAAAAGGTACATTAGATGAAGGCACCAAGACACCAGGTAAATACAGGCAACAAGCGAAAAAGAGCTCACGCGAGGAAGGAGCTTGGACACCTCCAAGAAAAGGCCCCCATGAAGAAGGGACAAGGACATCAACTAATAAAAGACAACCTGAAGGAGGGACCAAGACACCCCTCAAAAAAGGACCACACGAAGACAGTACTGTGTCGACACCCAAGGAGGGACCTCCTGGAGAAGGGGCATTCAGGAAACAAGAAGGACCTTCTGTCGGAAACCCTTCTGCAAGTACGGATGGATCCAAGCGTCGTCAAAACAAACGAATTAAACAAAAGCCCCTAAAACTCAGTCCTGATGATAACGACGATCTACCCCCATCGTCATCGTTATCTTCTATAGAAACCCCTGGGACTTTATCAACTAAACCAAACAAAACAAACCCCAAACAAACAAGTGAGGGTAGCAAGACAAATGACCAGCATACGGAAACACAGAAACGAAAAAGCAGACGTAGTAGAGGACGAGGTAAAGGCGGTGTCAGCTCGACAAAAACATCGAACAATGATAACGGTAGGTTAATAGATCATCTACAATTCAACGCTACAATACCATAGCACTTTACACTACACTGCACACCACTACGCTACACTACATGCACTACACCACACTACACTACATGCACTACACTACACTTCATTACACTACACTTCACACTCCACTATACAACAGCACACTTCACCACACTACACTACCCTACGCTACACTACATTGCACTACACTACACTGCACTATACGACACCACTCTTCACCACACTATACGACACCACTCTTCACCACACTATACGACACCACTCTTCACCACACTACACCACACTATACTGCAGCACACTTCACCACGCTACATCACACTACGCTACACTTCGTTGCACTACATTAGACTACTACACTACATTACACTACACCTACTTGCACTACATTACACTGCACTACACTACACTGCACTCCACTACATGCACTACATTGCTCTACACTACTTAACATCACACCACAAAGCACACTGCACTATACACGCTCAACCAACCAAGAAATGACACCACACCATGGCAGTCCATACCACATGTACACAATGTTTACATTATTTTATATCATTCAACATGTCTTTGTTTTATTTCTTAGGTTGTCAAGACACCAGCACAAGTTAATAGTTATTCTCGTAACAGTGTGATTAGTTATTTATCAATTGTAATTTAGCTAGACTTGGTAGTTTGTTATGTTTTTATATACATATTTTATGATATTCACTCATCTTTATTCACTAGAACCATCAACTCATGGAGGGATTTAAACGTGTAACCCGCACTTCAATGCTCTGAAATATTCAACTTAATTTGCGTATATAATGATACCCTTTTTTAGTACTCAATAGTTGATTCAAAATGACCACTAGTTTTCACACGTTTTTAGAGGATATTGTTTTGATTTCTTGTTAAGGAGCAAGGATAGCACAGTCGGTTAGTGCGCGGCCGTCTGTGCGAGAGGCCACGAGTTCACAGTGGCTTCACGTCCTTGTTTCGACTTCTTTCTACGCTATGTATGTAGCTGGTCGTAGCTTTAAATACCTGTAAAAAGGAGCATTGATGGAAAGAGGGGGTAAAGTGCGCACCGTCGGTTTCCTGGGAGACCAGCTGCAAGCTGAAGGAACTACCGACGCTAAGCAAGACGCTAAATATAGTTCTTTCTTTTTCTTTATAAGTTTGTAGAGTTTTGGAGCACATAGATATGATTTACAGTCAAAACACCGCAAGCGTACAAACCAAAAGTTCATTAATTATTTCAATCTTTGAATCTTGATTTGATTATTCGATTTCAATATTCAATTTTGAAAGACAAGAAGTTGCCGTTTGAGACAAAAAAAGTTTGAAAATCCTAAACTGAAAGATTAAGCTGTCTAGAAACTCTCACTCAAATATTTCTTGACAAAAGAAAGATGTTATTTTGCTTATTTAGTTGTTTTTTTTTTAATACGTTATTTTAAATTTTGTAGACTTGTTTTCAATATTTGAATAATGAATGCAATAATGAAGTTTTGGTGGTATGCTGGAGGTGTTTTGACTGTAATTAATAAAAACCTTTTTAAACGGAAGAAGAACTGAAATCGAATATTCGGGATCATGGAACACAGGAAATGTGGAGTGGCTATGACTTATCTTTACAAGTTTGTGCTAGAAGGACCTACCGTACATTACTATATTGCATGATAAATTCATTATGTACATAATGTTAATCAGTATACATAGTTGTGCCTACATGAAGTACATACCCACATCAGACCAATTAACTTCACTATATTCACAATAATAAACTCTTTTACAAGGCTTCTTATTCATGTCGTCACTCTTACTTTATTACCCTGATGGATCACTTTTTTTTATTTTATCGTGCATTCTGTAGAGACACGAAATTACCCTATTTCATAATGACGTTATGGAACGTATTATTTGGAGGATGAAATCGCAAGATAACTGACTAGTAAAGGAATATCGGACACAAATTCATGTTGGTGAAACAAGATGTCTATTTGCTGGTTTTTTTCAGTTTTAGGAAACAGAAAAATTCCAGCAACTATGTCACGTCATCAAGTTTGAGCAAAAGATGAGTTATGAAAAAACGTTGCCTTGTTGCAATGGTCGTAGGTAGCCTCCGCAGGCCGAACCATTTTAGTTTCAACCCTTTTTCTTCGGGATCCCTTTGTTGTTCTTGTTAAGACTGAGTATTTCAAAACATTGATATGTGTTGGCTATTTTAAAAACTCGTTAAAAACTAAGGAAGAAATTAATTGCTAGTTAAGTGATTATGTAGGGTATGAATTCATTCAAGGATTAATTTTCATTTCTTGTGTACTTCAAATTAATTTAATCATAATATTCCGCACGTTACCAATCATGAATCAACAAGTGTGCTTGATATATTTTGGTACAATGATAGTTTGACATTTTGTCATCTGATTGATTACATATGACGTATTGAATCATCATCGTAAGTAAATACAAGTTGTTTACCTAAGCGTTCTTTCATCACTAGTATAGACATGTTGCCTTATAACTTTCGTCCTTCACGACCTAAAGCTGCTTACAGGAAGGCCAACTCTCGTCTAACAAGAAACGAATCAATGTTTCACGTCCAGCGAGGTGTTGTGTCGCCTCAAAAGAGAGACATCAATCAACTCAACGACTCTAGAAACCGTTCGTGTTTACATCGTGGTACTAACGTATTCAAGACAAAAAGTGAACGATATAGTTTAACATTAGGTGAACAAGATATAAATCAAAAATCGCCACAACCAATGACTACTATATCAATCATACACACATGGCCTGCCGGTCAGCCTACACGACAATTTGCACCGAAATGCTTTGAATATGTGCAAAACTATCATCACTATAAACTAGATATTAACAAACTGCACAAAGGACAACAAATACCTTACCTATCGTCAAGCCAACCTACCATCACAACTACTACTAATTATCCACCTAAACGCTCTACTGGCCTGCCTAAAAGAACTCCTAAATCAGCCTCGCAATCAAGACGAGGTTCTGGGTTTCGTAAATCAGCTGATCCACACAAAGGAAGTACATTGCAAGAATTAATTGTAGCCGAGATACAAGATACTTTAGATGATAACCGGCATTCAGTTGTGCTACAACAGTCAAGTTATACTGAACTGAAAGTACCTTTAGCAACTCCTGCTGACAGTCCAAGGAGTTCAGTAGTCCATTCTACCATTCCTGATTTGCCACAAAGCTCACCAAGAAATGGGGGCGTTAATACTGACACCCATAAACCATATTTATCACCTTTCATCACACGTATGCCTCCTCTTAAATCATACGTCGCGTCAGCAAATGGTAGTCGACGGTCTGCTAAGAGTAGACCAGACGATCATATGCCAGACTATCAACGATATAGAATATTATGTGATGCCTTTAGACCATGTACACCGCATCGACACAACGACAGAAGAACACGACCCGTATCGACGCAAGTACTAGACTATTATGCTCATATTGTAAATAGACCTATTACCTAATAGACACCTGAACACACACAGACAGACACGACTCATATCGTAAATAGACCTATTACCTAATAGACACCTGAACACACACAGACAGACACGACTCATATCGTAAATAGACCTATTACCTAATAGACACCTGAACACAGACACACACGACCTATAACTGATATAATAATAGACCTATCAGCTAATATATAGGATAGATACCACACACTTACAGACTGAAAAACACGACCCATACAAACACAGACATATTCCATTACAACATGTCATACAGAACTTTTACAATGGAGGTGGACATAAAAAAGCCTGGACCATTCATGGGTTTTTAGTAGCCTTTTTATTAGTAGCTGTCATATTTTTTTACAAATTCGGCGTGCTTTTCCAAAAACATTTTATTGCTCTTTACAGTTTTTTTGAATGACTTTATTCTATTTGTATTTTCGGTAATTATTCTAGTTTTCTACTCTTGATTCCAAATTGAAGAAAGAATCAAATTCTTGTAAGAAAAAAAAATGGAGATGGAAGACCGGACCTTTTGGCTTTTCTTGGGGGGGGGGGGGGTGCACGGCCCTGTCATACACATCTATAAAGAGCCTTGTAATCCATAACAACACATGCACCCTATACAAACATAGACATCATTTATTTATTTTATAGTACCTCAATATGACAGATTCATGAAATTTCAATAATGAAACATTTTTCCAGGAAGCAATGTACAAGATGTCTAAGATAACTAAAAGTTAAACTAGTTAGATCGCTACAAATACATGCACCTATCAATACAAAATACATGTGTACTCATAATCCTAGCTTCACTGCACAGTGGACGATCCAGGATTGTTTCCAGGAGGGGTGCATCATCGTGTACGGAGGTTATTTTGAAAAATATTTGATAAAACAAGAACTTGAAATCTTTGAGGAGGGAATGCCCCCCCTGCACTCCTCCCCCCCCCCCCCCCTAGATCCACCACTGCCCCATATGTTGCACAATCACATTCTCTTGTCCAATCACGATCCAGTAAATATATTTACAGATATTATGTGCTAAATATAATTCAGTAAAACAAACTCTGCATGAATGACAGAATATAACAGGCCTTTTTTGAGGGTTAGGGTTTTTCTATTGTCTACCCAATCTAATAAATAAATTTACAGATGTTACGTGCCATGCAGTTGTACAGTTTTTCTATTGTCTACCCAATCTAATAAATATATTCACAGATATTACGTGCCATGCATTTGTACAGTTTTTCTATTGTCTACCCAATCTAATAAATATATTTACAGATATTACGTGCCATGCAGTTGTACAGTTTTTCTATTGTCTATCCAATCTAATAAATATATTCACAGATGTTATATATACGTGAAAGTTGTATGTTTTTTTCTTTTGTGCAATCAAGTGAGTTCCATCAAGATATTTACAGTCACTTTAGTTGTGCCAGTGATTGAACATCTAGCTCTTCTCTTGTTCCAATACGTACATTTCTAAAACTCTCGAATACTTGATTCAAAGCAAATCAATGCCAGTGACGAGTTCTGAAACTTGTGCTACAAATTTGTTTTTCCCATTCTGTGAACTTTTGTAAACATTACATTTCGGTTGTACGATTTTCTTGCTGTTCTCCTTGCTGGGTAATTTCCATTGTATAAAGCCCTTGTGTGTTCAATCTATTGTCGTCATGAGAATTCTGTGTAGATGGAGCAACAGAAGGTGTGGTAGGTTCAACACGCTGATGTCTTTTGCAGCAGCAGTAGAGCCTCTTCAAGGTTGCTATCACTTCTCGTCTGTAGTACTTATTAGTCAGACAATATATCAAAGGATTCACACATGAGCTAAAGAATGCCAGTAGATTAAACACGAGGTAGTGGTCATACGTTAGTATCACAACTTTAAACTTCTTCAATACCCAGAACGTCTCGGTAGGAAACCAACAAACTGTCAGGAAAAACGATGCCAATGCACACATGCGCACTACACTCTTCGTCACATTACCTCTTTGTGATTGGCTGTGAACACTTGTCGACTTCATCTTATACCAAATATGGATAAAAGACACCCATGTCACGCAACTAGGTATGTAGAACGTGACCATCACGTGAAACACAAGAAAGGCGTTTTCAGCTTTCACACCATAGAACGGTACAATCCATTGACATGAATCGTTGTGTAGTTTAGCGATAAACAGTTCAAAGACTTCAGTAACACCAGCAGACAGCCAAATGACAGCGATATAGATGTACAATCGACGTCGTTTAAACGTTGATTTGTATTTGGAGGGTTTTACAACTGCATACCAGCGTTCAATAGAAAGACACATAATAGTAGCATTGGATGCTTTGCCGCACACGAACAAAAGATAGGTGGAGAAAACGATACGACAAAACACTTCTCCACCATGACCAGATAGACCTGTGGGGTAGATACTGTAAGAGACGACGTAGCCAGGAGTGATAAAAAGCATTATACCTGCACAAACAAACCACCAACATTGCAATTAATTATCTTCGTAACAAATTATGGAATATAAAGTTAAGTTCTCATTTAGATTTCATTTTCGCCATGTACACAGTATGACTTATTTTAAGACTAAATGTCATTGAACTCACAAACATTCTACTGGGAAGCTTAAGTGGTTAATTGAATATAATATTTTGTTACATTTACTTTAACTGTAACAGCTTACTATATGGTCTGCCTAACACCGAACTCAGAAATTACAGTGTCGCCAGAATACAGTCGCAAGATTGCTAGTTGGTGCCAGCCCAAGGGATCCAGCAACACCAATATTCAAAGATCTTCATTGGCTACCAGTCACACAACGTATTCAATACAAGATCCTACTATTAACTTACAAAGCCTTGCACGAAATGTCACCCAAATACATTGACGAACTGATAAACGTATATAAACCAAGGCGAGAATTACGAACAAAGAACAAAACGATACTTGAAATAGCAAAGACAAAAACAACCACCTACAGTGACAGGGCCTTCAGTGGAGCCGCCCCACGACTCTGGAATAGACTTCCAGATGAAGTAAAAGAAGCACCTGATTTGAACTCTTTTAAGAAACTTTTGAAATCACACCTATTTACCAATTAATTTACTTTTGAACGCTTTTCTTTTTCCAAAAGCGCATAGAGAACTTTAATATGCGCTATACAAATAAATGTATGTTATTATTTACCAAGACATTTTGCCGGTCAATATGATTGAGAATTAAAAAAACTACCTTTCCGTTACTATATCCCAATTCATAATCATTACTTATGGCTGATGTTGCCAATAAGACCGCACCATCGAATATTTAATTGCACACAAGAAAGAAATGAGAAATTACTTTTTTTGTAAAACCTTCAATACTAATAAAAGAAAAACTTCTTTTTCTAATATGAACTTTTGGTAAAACGTTGAAGACTTCGTATTTATAAAAATATATTTTTTCTCGAATGACTTTTTGGTAAAACTTTATTGATTTCATATACAAGAAAACTCTTTTTCTCGAATGGATACCGCAAAAGACATATACCAGTTCAAACAAGCGATATGCATAAAAAATCCTTCAAAACTGAAATAAAATCCCTTTTGTTCAAGATTCTAATGGTAAATGGTGATATTATGCTAGCTGAAATAAAGGAAAATTCCTTTGACACAATGAAGTAATTTAAAATTTATTAATAAATGAATACTGATAATGTCGGCATTCAATTTTGAATGTAACTGTTATGTATGTACCAAGTATACTGTTTTATTAAAGTATATATTAAAGTTCAAAGCAATTCGCATTCAAAATACACATTCTCTCTGATAACGTTTTTTGAATACGAGTATACACCGAATATTGTTCCCCTTGATAATACATACTCTATAGACCTTCTTTGCCGTCTTAGGGGTTGTTTAATACGTATAAATATAAACTCCCGATATAAATTTACTGCCTCACCTTGCAGTACGTCACTAGCAGCCAAGTTAAATACAAGAACGTTATATGTCCTTTTCAGCATGGTTTGGGATCGTACCAATACCAGGCATAACGTTATATTAACAAAACAGCTTGCAAAAGCTAGTATACTAAACATTACAGTCTGAAGCATCTTGTCTTACCTCCAAAGACATCTGTAACGGCCAGGTTCAATATCAGTAAGTTATATGTCTTTTTTAACATGGATTGATGACTTAAAAGCAGACAGCAGAGTAAACAGTTGCCTATCACTGACATACTACCCACTACAGCAAACAGGATATTGCTATTATCAAACACGACCATCTTGATTAATAAATCTGATATTACAGACAACGTTAGATCATTTCATCATGTTAGATGATCTAAGATATAGTTTGGACTAACTGAAATGTATGAGAACTTGATATATATACTGATAACAAATTATAGAAAAAAACTCCCACAGTGATCTAGAATAATGGAGACGGCTGTTGCTGTTAATTGGGTGCAGGGTAGCCATGTAATTGATATTGCCACTGTAAAATTAAGCCAGCTGAAAATGTGCCTTTCTTTAACAATCTATGACACATCATTTAATTAAATGAGCTATTTTTAGATCTACATCCTACCTTGCTAGAGAGTTTTCTGAATTCATAGGATATTTGCAATTTCATTTTTGCTATGAGAATATTATATTCATTTGCGCATATTTGTTTTCTTGTCATCTGAACATCTCTTTAGTGTTGCGTATTGATACAGATTGGCTGAGGATATGAATTGTCAGTTAGCTGAAAGTGTTTGCAATTTCATTTTTGTTGCCAGACCTTTGAAATCATTTGCAAACGCTGACTGGTTAAGCGTACGCGTTTTGATTGGTTGAACTTGTAAATTTAAAAATAGCTCATCGACGGTGAAGGATTTCAATTTGTTAGTGACTGACTCAAAACAAGCAATTAAAACTAGAAACTACTAATTTGTTCTTCAAACACTAAAATATCCCATCTGTACCTCAATGAAACTATTATGTCGAACTCCTCACTCAACCAATTCAAAGCAAAAACAGGTCGTAAACATTTTCTCATCCCAACACTAATCAAGGCTCTCAATATAGATGACCACAGTTAAAAAACAGCAGTTCCCAAAGTTGGATTGTCACTGGTAAAATCGAGCAGTTCACGAAAATACTAATAATTCCTAAATAATTATATTGTGAGATAAAATCTCTCTAAATAATGACATGCCAAATTTGGGATGTCCTTGTTTTTTTTTCTGTGAACTACAATCCACCATTACTGGACAATATAATATGTTCTAAATAATACGACCTAGTTGAATATAACTATTTAAAAAAAAGTTGTCGGTGAGAAATTGATCTTTTGCATATACAGCTATTCTAGAAAAGGTTCAATTCAGATCAGCAGCTGTCTTGGAAGTTGTTTAATCAATCTTAAACTGCGTCATACTATTATCAGTAGTCTCTTCAGCTAGGTGAGGTTGTACAATGCGAAATTCTTTTTGGAACATGCATCTATCATTTTACCATGCGGTGCAATAATAGAATGTTTCTTCTGATCGTTGCAGGGATGGATTCACACCAACCTTTTTGGCAAACTAAGTCAAAAGTACAGCATTATAGTGATTCACGCTGTCTTCGGTTTTTTTTTTTGTAAAATTAAAAGTCAGTTTCGTGTCCTCACTTGTCCCGTCCTATCTATTCAGTATGCCATATTTCCAATATTTTTCTGTGCTCTGTGTTCAATCTTCTCTAACCTGAAAAAGCCAACTTTATTTATCCAGTTATAGTCCTTCTATCTACACTAATCCTCATAAATTCGAAACAATTTCCATTCGTTTCGTTGGAATCTTTTGCTATGGTTTCGGTGTAAAAGTTGCATTTTCAAATTTATGCGAATTAAGACTGGGCCTCACTGGTGAAATAGACGCAAGCATAAGCAAAAACAAAGGAAAAGACTAAGGAAGTCAAGCGTGTGACATAAGACAAAGGGACAACAACAAAAACACCTTCTAAATCTCCTCTAATTCCTACATTCTTCTGTTTTTTTTTCTCCTCTTGCACCGCGGTGGTGAGGAGAAGGCTTTACGGTGGACATGGCCTAAGTCACGAACAACTTAGTAATAAACTTAATCTGATCACGAGAGGGGGGTAATAATTAATGCTATGATATGCGTTGGTCTGAAGTGAAACATGTTTTCTTATACGTACAAATCATCCACTGTAAGAGTTATCCTTTCTTTCCAGGCCAGTAATTCCTTATTATTCGTTACTTGTCACAGAGTACAATTAATAATTTATTCAGTGTTTTTTTTTATTTGTTACCCAGCAAAACAGTAAAGTATACGAGAACTTTGAAAAGTGTAGGGGAGGGGTGGTGACTATAACCTCCCCTTCAGTCTCCGATCGTGACTTCCATGTTTTTTTTTAATGAAGTGACTAATGTATCATGCACACAATCTTATCAATAGATATAAGGCAAGTTAGAGAAAATATCGCTGTCACCAGCCTTTTTAATTGTTTTCGTATAACTAAGAATCTATTTTAGGGACAATATAAAAGCCAATTTTTCAGTGCTTTTTGATATTCAAAAACTTAACAACAAATATCAGTATACATATTTCATATACAAGCTGAATACAAAAATTGGGATCATTGTGTTTTAAATAGATAAATATTTTCAATCACTTTGCAATCCTTTTTGAAACGAATTTAATTATTCCATCAACAGTATAAGAAGTATTCCTATTAAAATCATAATAACTAGATGCATAGTGAACTCGGGCTTCTCGGCGAATCTTGGTGAATTTTATTTATGCATTAGCCAGTATTTCACATATTATCCGATAAAAAGGTATGAATATTGACGTTGCAAGAAAGGAAAAATCAACATGGGACGTAGATCTAGTAGAATTTTAGAATTCTGATTTCAGAATTTAAAAAAAGTAGAATTGCCACTTTCTGTCACTGATTGATGAACCAGGCGTTCCTGACCTGCTTTTTGTAGACGACGAAAAATTACGAAGGGCTTTTTAAAACTCTTACATTCTTACTTTCCGTTATTTGCATGGCGCATATGCAAATATGCTCTAAGCGCTGCAAATCGAAAATAAGACAAAAGAAAGTACAAATCAAATGCTTATTGTCTGCAATTATAAGCCTGGTTTCCATATAATTTCAAACGATCAAGAACGGTCTCAAGCAAATCAAATGCTTATTGTCTGCAATTATAAGCCTGGTTTCCATATAATTTCAAACGATCAAGAACGGTCGCAAGCGATGGAAACAAATTTAGTTTATAGGGAAACCAACATTTTTCGATCCTTCGACCGTTTTCGATCCATGTACGATCGTTATTGAAATCGTTCAAAAACAGTCGTAGGCTCGAAAAACTTTGGTTTCCCCAAAATCGAATTATTTTCTATCGTTTGCGTTTTCTATCGGTCTCGGTGTAAAAGTTGCATTTTTAAATTTATGCGAATTAAGACTGGGCCTCACTAGTGAAATAGACGCAAGCATAAGCAAAAACAAAGGAAAGACAAAGGAAAGAAGTCAAGCGTGTGACATAAGACAAATGAACAACAACAAAAACACCTTCTAAATCTCCTCTAATTCCTACATTCTTCTGTTTTTTTTTCTCCTCTTGCGCCGCGGTGGTGAGGAGAAGGCTTTACGGTGGACATGGCCTATGTCACGAACAACTTAGTAATAAACTTAATCTGATCACGAGAGGGGGGTAATAATTAATGCTATGATATCCGTTGGTCTGAAGTTAAACATGTTTTCTTATACGTACAAATCATCCACTGTAAGAGTTATCCTTTCTTTCCAGGCCAGTAATTCCTTATTATTCGTTACTTGTCACAGAGTACAATTAATAATTTATTCAGTGTTTTTTTTTATTTGTTACCCAGCAAAACAGTAAAGTATACGAGAACTTTGAAAAGTGTAGGGGAGGGGTGGTGACTATAACCTCCCCTTCAGTCTCCGATCGTGACTTCCATGTTTTTTTTTAATGAAGTGACCAATGTATCATGCACACAATCTTATCAATAGATATAAGGCACGTTAGAGAAAATATCGCTGTCACCAGCCTTTTTAATTGTTTTCGTATAACTAAGAATCTATTTTAGGGACAATATAAAAGCCAATTTTTCAGTGCTCTTTGATATTCAAAAACTTAACAACAAATATCAGTATACATATTTCATATACAAGCTGAATACAAAAATTGGGATCATTGTGTTTTAAACAGATAAATATTTTCAATCACTTTGCAATCCTTTTTGAAACGAATTTAATTATTCCAACAACAGTATAAGAAGTATTCCCATTAAAATCATAATAATTAGATGCATAGCTGTGTGAACTCGGGCTTCTCGGCGAATCTTGATGAATTTTATTTATGCATTAGCCAGTATTTCACATATTACTGAATTGAACAAATCAAGTGAATATCGAGTATGATGAAAATCAAAAACAGAAAGTGGCAATTCTACTTTTTTTTAATTCTGAAATCAGAATTCTAAAATTCTACTAAATCTACGTCCCATGTTGATTTTTCCTTTCTTACAACGTCAATATTCATACCTTTTTAATCAGTGACAGAAAGTGGCAATTCTACTTTTTTTTTAAATTCTGAAATCAGAATTCTAAAATTCTGCTAAATCTACGTCCCATGTTGATTTTTCCTTTCTTACAACGTCAATATTCATACCTTTTTAATCAGTGACAGAAAGTGGCAATTCTACTTTTTTTTTAAATTCTGAAATCAGAATTCTAAAATTCTGCTAAATCTACGTCCCATGTTGATTTTTCCTTTCTTACAACGTCAATATTCATACCTTTTTATCGGATTTCTCAAAATATATTCAAATAAGACAAAAAGGCACCTTTTTATTTGATAAAAGGTAGGGAATTTCATCTTTTTATTTGTCTAGTGCAATTGATAAAACTTCCTACACTTCTTTAAGTTTGATATTTTTAAACAAATCTTGCCAATCAGATAAAAAAGGTATTTTCAATGGCTTGACTATTGATAAATTTCCTCATTAAAAGTGTGACGTCATTAATAATTAACGATATTTAATTTTCTCAAATTATCAGTTTTCTCTCTTAAAAGTCATGTGACCCCATTTTACATCGACACAAATCGACACATTTCCCGACAAATCTTGCATTCAGTTAAAAAGGTACCCTTTTCGACCTTTCACGAATTGAAGACACAAGTGCAAAAAGGTACCCTATTTCTTGCTCTTACCGACATGTTTTCAATGGCTTGACTATTGATTAATTCCCTCATTAAAAGTGTGACGTCATTAAAAATTAACGATAATAAATTTCCCGCCAAATTAAATTTAGGGGCATGATTTCCCGCTGAAAAGTCACGTGCCCTCAACTTCCCGCTAAAATATCATGTGATAGTTATATTTCCCGACACAAAGTCGTCATGCGATTTGCCATGTGAGAAAATCCTGTCGATTCTGACCGTGAAGTTGCAATCACGTTGACCACGGTTGTAAGGTCATCGTTGCATAATGACCTTTGTCAAAGTAAAATATCAAGATAGAATCCTAAAACGGAGGGGGTAGAAAAGAATCTAAGCATGATATTCAAAATACTTGCTCCCCCAGACATGGAATTTATCTAAATTCCGAAGTGGAGGGTGAGATAATTTTACCATGTCAAACTTTAGCACAGATTACGATAGTTGTGCTGATTGAGCTTAGTCGATAAATAGACTGAGCTTAGTCGGCAAAATGTACATTTTTTTATAGACGAAATCATGTTACATTTTTGTCGGGAAATGTGTCGATTTGTGTCGATGTAAAATGGGGTCACATGACTTTTAAGAGAGAAAACTGATAATTTGAGAAAATTAAATATCGTTAATTATTAATGACGTCACACTTTTAATGAGGAAATTTATCAATAGTCAAGCCATTGAAAATACCTTTTTATCTGATTGGCAAGATTTGTTTAAAAATATCAAACTTAAAGAAGGGTAGGAAGTTTTATCAATTGCACTAGACAAATAAAACGATTAAATTCCCTACCTTTTATCAAATAAAAAGGTGCCTTTTTGGCTGATTTGAATAATATATTTTGAGAAATCCGATAAAAAGGTATGAATATTGACGTTGTAAGAAAGGAAAAATCAACCTGGGACGTAAATTTAGTAGAATTTTAGAATTCTGATTTCAGAATTTAAAAAAATGTAGAATTGCCACTTTCTGTCACTGATTGATGAACCAGGCGTTCCTGACCAGCTTTTTGTAGACGACGAAAAATGTCGAAGGGCTTTTTATAATTCGTGCATTTTTACTTTCCGTTATTTGTATGACGCTGATGCAAATATGCTCTAAGTGTTGCAAATCGAAAATAAGACAAAAGAAAGTACAAATCAAATGCTTATTGTCTGCAATTATAAGCCTGGTTTCCATATAATTTCAAACGATCAAGAACGGTCTCAAGCAAATCAAATGCTTATTGTCTGCAATTATAAGCCTGGTTTCCATATAATTTCAAACGATCAAGAACGGTCGCAAGCGATGGAAACAAATTTAGTTTATAGGGAAACCAACATTTTTCGATCCTTCGACAGTTTTCGATCCATGTACGATCGTTATTGAAATCGTTCAAAAACAGTCGTAGGCTCGAAAAACTTTGGTTTCCCCAAAATCGAATTATTTTCTATCGTTTGCGACCGTTCCCGATCGTTTGCGATTATATGGAAACCAGGCTTTAAGCTCTCGTAATTTAAACGACGGTATCGTAGGTTGTTTGTTCTAATTTCACACAAGAAGTTGTTGTCCTAGGGATAGAGAGTGTGTGTGTGTGGGTGGGGGGAGGGGGGGGGGGGTTGCTGGCTGGCTGGTGATGTCCCATAATGCCTTGTACCAACTTTCCCTGTTGGGGGGTGGGTGGGGATGGAATGATACTGAAATTTCTCACCTTCAGGGGGTGGGGTGGGGATATTACTGTCAATCCAAGTTTACATTCAGTATCGAAGGTAAGTATCGGCTGTTTTTATCATGTGACCGGAAAAATCTAGAAAAACACATTGTTCGATAGAAATAATTTAATATCTAACATTGTTATAGCAATTATCACCATTATGCGATTATTCTATTTTAGTTTGTGTGTTGTCGGAACTAAACGAACAGTTACAGCTGGAGCGGTTTGTGTGTACATTTAAACATACAAAATAAATAAACATGTTACTTGGTTGTACATTTCGCTCGATGTACATCTAGATGTCCAAATTGTACTATCTTTTACTGTAGAGTATCGTACATATCAAGGAAAATACCAAAACAAGGTATACAAAAAGTCATTGTATGTTTGCTCATCCTTTTTTCATTTCAACGTGTGAATTACCTTACGTAAACTAAGTTCATTTGATCTTACTTAATCCGATATCAATGCCTGTCTTTGATCAAATTTTGATCAACTTTGTATTTTAAGTTAATATTCTTGGTTGTCGTACTTTGATCTGATACAGTAGTTCAATTAGTTGTAAAGCAATTTTAGTATCACCATATATCGCTTTTTCAGATTTCTTTTCAGCAGCTGTTCGAGAGCTGTCGGTGGGGTTCTTTATTCTTGACAGACAGTGTATTTCAAACAATATAAACTTGAATACTATTACAATGGCAAATGCATTTCATTCAAATCGTATTAGCAATATAGATCTGGTGTATATCGAGATCTGCGTGACATGGGATTTTGATGTGATTTTGATGTGATTTTTTTATTTAAAAATGGGATTTCTATAAATTTGCTCATATTTAATATCAATACCCTATTCTTTGCATAATTGTCAGCGTCCATCTCAAATTGCTAAACATATGGCGAGTTCATTGGTTGTACTCGCCAATCGTAACAATTCTTGTGGACTTCTTGACGAACCGAAAATCTACACGGACTTGCAATCAGAGTCAACTCCAACTCGCCTAGTATTTGCCGCCTTGTTCTAGTATTCTACGCGTGTTGCGTAGACACAGTCTCGTATCTTACTAATATGTAATACATAATATATAATAGAGATGAATTAAAGTCGAAAACGTTCTTTTTTTTTAATTTAACAATTTATTTATCTTTACACATGCTAACATATGTTGTGTGTTCAGATGAATAGCACCAATACGACTTCAGCGGCAGGAGTACAAGATGCTGATCATACCATGAGAGTATTTTTTGGTATCGTCGCTGGTTTGTCAGTCGTTGGAAATATGTTACTGTGCATTGTGATGTTAAGGCGACGCCCAATGTTAACCAAGACTTACAACATACTAATTTTCAACCTGGCCGTTGCTGATCTATTGACAGGTGAAATAAACCGTTCTTTGTTCTTATTAGTATCTAGTCTATATTACTCCGACGAAGGACTTACGTCCCAAACATCAGGGGCCGGTTGCACGAAGCCTGAATAAAGTTATCCACTGTATAAAGTTATCCCATCCATAGGATTTCTTTAGAATTTATCCGCTGGATAGCGCTAATCAGGCTTCGTGCAACCGGCCCCAGTTTTCCATCCATCACTTTAAGGTGCAGGGGTGAGCCAGGATTGTTTCGGGGAGGGGATGAATCATTTTCAGGACGGGAATCACTACCCAGTAAACATAGAATACTGAGGTTATTTGGGTAAAATGTTTGATAAAACAAGGACTCGAAATCCTTCCAGGAGGGTCTGCACACCCCATGCACCCCTCTCATAGATCAACTTATCTATACATTTTACAACTGTTTCTATAGAAACACCAACACAGTTCACTCTAGTATCTTGCTAGTTTTTATTTCTTAGTTTCTAGTCCAGTTCACTCGAAACCGATACGAACTATAACTATCATTGCTGGTTTATATTTCTTAGTTTCTAGTCCAGTTCACTCGCCACCGATACGAACTACAACTATCATTGCTGGTTTATATTTCAGGTATCTTTCTATTCATCACTCCTCGTTATGTCCTACCTCAACATTCCTTTCCTCGTCTCCATGGTAACGGTGGTGATATTTTCTGCCGAGTAATATTTTCTACGTATTTCGTGTTTTGTTTTGGTAAAGCATCCAATGCTACCGTCATGTGCCTCGCAATAGATCGATGGTATTCTATCATTAAACCAATCAAATACAAGATTGCTTTCGGCAAACGTCGTCTCCTTGGTTACATTGCCCTTATATGGGCAACAAGTGCTGTTACAGAATGCCTTGGTTTATTCATAACGAAGTTAAAGAATGGTCGTTGTGTCTGGGACGACCCATTTTACGGTCCCAACGCTCAAAAAGTATTTATCCTTGTTCACGTGATCGTGACGTTCTACATTCCAAGTATAGTCACGTGGGCATCTTTTGCCCATATTTGGATAAACTTATCAAAGAATAAAATAAATCGTCAAAACAATGACATCAGAGCTAAAAAGCGCTTAGTGCGCATGTGTGCGTTGGCAGCGTTCTTCCTAACGATATGCTGGTTCCCTACCGAGACCTTCTTTGTGTTAAGAGAATTCAAGGTTCTTATTCTTCCGGAAACCTATTACTGGGTCTTTAACCTTTTGGGAATGTTCAACTCTTGCGTCAACCCTTGGTTATACTGCCTTAGTAACAGACATTACCGACGTGAGTTTGCCAGTATTGTACCGTTTGTACAAACATGGGAAGTCAGACGAGTGTCATGGCAACCATCAAACCATACAAACCTGAGAACAATGGCAGGCGGTCTGGACACTAGTCTTGGGGTGGAGAATCTGGGCATGTCTCAGAAAGATGCAGCTATATAATAACTACGTCACTCTATATATATATTATTACGTCATAAATATACATCAGTCTGAACGATTACGTCATAATTTCACAGTGACAATGCATCTTATAAAATGACGTCACATGTAAAAATAACGTCATAGTTTAAAATGAAGTCACAGTATAAAAATTACGTCATTGCTTAAAAGTAGATATCTCCTGTCAAGAGAGAATGAGAAAGAAGAGAACTCATATGATGTCATGGTAGGAATAGCTGGTTGGTTCTCAGTCTGTGGGTATAATTACGTCATAAACCCTACGTACGAGTGTTCATATAAATACACAAAACGCGAACAGATATGATGGTTCATTATGACTGCATTATATTATAGTATAAACTCTGTGTACTGGTGTTCATATAAATACACAAAACGCGAACAGATATGATGGTTTATTATGACTGCATTATATTATAAGTCAAATTTCATAGTATTGTTCCATTCTCTTTTAAGCCGTTCAAGTTCTTCTGGGTCCATCATAATATCTCCTTCAAACAAGTCTTCGTCTACTCCTTCCCCTGTTATGACATTGGAATAATATAGTAAACGCTTTGTTTACTGTGAAGATATCATAATAATGTAAAGTTGATTTGTATGTGGCTATCATTTTAAAAGAAAAGAGTCTTCTTTCTCTTATCAGAATAATGTTTTTTTCTTACAGTTATTTAAAAAAATAAACGTTATCGGCCCGGGGGGGGGGGGGGGGGGGGGGGACTCCGATGGTAAACGATCGGGGATGCTCGTCGTATCTATTAGGGGTAAAAATCGACGATTTGGTATCTTTTAGGGTTTAAAAATATGAAATTTACCAAATTCTCACTTTTTGGTATCTTTTAGGGGTTGAAAGCCACTGAAACTCATGATTTTGGTATCTTTTAGGGATGAAAAACTTGTGAAGCCACGCCCTTTTGAAAAACGTTTGGTATCTTTTTATCCGACGAGCATCCCCGATCGTTTATCCCCGGAGTCCCCCCCGGGGTTATCGGCTAGCCGGATTCAGGTCAAATGATAATAATAATAATAATAATAATAATAATAATAATAATAATAATAATAATAATAATAATAATAAAAATAGTTTAAACAAAACGAAAAAACACCAAAACGCCATAATTAGGCTATTATAAAATAACGATAGTCCAAAAAATGTTTCAACAATTAACCACAAGCACTATGACGTCACATGTAAACAAATCTATTGTTTTAATGCTAAGAATCATGGGCAAAAGAGGGGATTTTAACATCTTAAAATCAATGAAAAATAGAGTAAAAGTTCACTTATAATATTGGAACAAATTATAAGTATAAGTACAATGCCAAATGTATTAAAGGAAAAATATTTCGCCAGAACTAGATGCATTTTTATTCATGTAAACAAGCCATTGTAATAAGATAGTCAACTAAGTGAAGAAATGTCACTTAGAAATCATATATAATAATAAAGCACTTTATATCTGTTTTAGATGTTATAATCCAGTGCTTAATGTGTCCACTTACTTTGGTTAACTTCAATCTCATCCTGTTCAGTCGCGTCATCTTTGTCTGTGATCGTACGGTTGAATGTCGTTAATTGGACTGTTCGTCAATTAGAATATATTAAAATCGATTAAAAGACTACAAATTCTTTACCTTCACGACAATTTGCAGTAATTACTAGTATAATTACTAGCAATATCAAAGCTTTTAACTTCATAATTTTTCATTCAATCAAAATGAATTAGTGCATGAAAATCACTCAATGTTGGTTTAGAACCTGGCAGCTTTGTTGAATCAGCTTTCTGGTCTACGTAGCCAATAGGATTGCGTGCTTGCGTCCTTCTAAATATCTGGCTTTATAGATAAACTATACAATAACGGCTTCTTCATTCAACGTATAGTAGGTGTACTTGTTGTCAGTTTATGGACTTAAGTAATTTACAAGATCGAACAGTAGAAACACGACATATATTTTGTGTGCTGCTCGTTTTTTATATAGTATGTAACAATCTTTCACACTCTTTCACTTATTTTCAACATTTTTGACATTTTCTAAACATTTTGCGTAATTCAGAAAGAATTTAAAACAAAATCTACGCATGGAAGCTGTTAGGTTTGAACACTTCCTTACTATGCACACTTTTTAGCAAATTTTTGGACTTCATGCATTAATAATCAAATAATAATAAAAATAAATATGAACATTTTATTCCTTTAAAGAACTGCATTTCTTCTCCTTTTTGAGTTTTTCCCGCACTTTTTCAGATTCCTTGATTTTGTGATGCTGATAATTCTTGCTCTGCGCCCCATGAAAAACAGTAAATGGTTCCTCGGATTACGGATCCATTCATTTTTTTAGTGGATTTCGGATTTTCTGCCTTGATTTTGCTGTTCAGTTTTCATGGTATTAGACCACGTCTTTATGTCAGACATAAAGTTGATAACTTTGCAGTGATATGCAATGACATTGGACTATGGTGATCCCGTTGCTATGTTAGAGACAGATTATGCTGATCACGTTGCTATGTTAGAGACAGATTATGATGATCACGTTGCTATGTTAGAGACAGATTATGATGATCACGTTGCTATGTTAGAGACAGATTATAGTGATCACGTTGCTATGTTAGAGACATTATGGTGATCACGTTGCTATGTTAGAGATAGGTTATGGTGATCCCGTTGCTATGTTAGTGACATTATGGTGATCACGTTGCTATGTTAGAGACAGATTATGATGATCACGTTGCTATGGTATAGTGATCAATTTTCTATGTTAGTTAGTGACACTGCACGGTTCTGTCTGGCTGTTAACGATACACTATTATGTTGTTGCAACGATTCGCTAGTCTGGTCAGTCGGTCCGATATCATGTCTCCAACAGGGAAACAGCAATTGTACAAACCGTCGACGATAAGTCTTATTCGTGGCACAGTAAATGAAGGGATTCACACACGAATTGCCCATGCACATAATCACAGTAAAATGATGCACAGGTGTATCCATTAAAGTGATGTCAAACTTGAATAACAGGTAATAAAACTGGTTTGGAAACCAACAAATACCAAGTACAACAGCAGTAACAGTGCACATGCGCAGTAGACGTATCCCAGCACTGCCGTGATTAGTTTTGAATAAAGCTGGTGAGTGACGAACTCGAAGACCAAGGTTGATAAACGCTACTGACGTTACTAACAGTGGAATGAAAAACTTGCCGTTAAACTCAACAATAGCCACAACTCGTCTCAGGCTTCCCTCTGTTAAGGTAATCCACACACAGCTCCCCCCGGGTCCCAGTGTCATCTCAAACATTTGAGGAACGTTGAGAGCAAACGCGAAGCACCACACGATAGCTAGAATAATAGCAACGCGACCTTTCTTGAAGCTTGCTTTGTACTTGGCTGGACGAGCGACCGCAAACCATCTTAGAAACAAACAAAACATACTGTCAGATACTGTCAATAGACCCATAAATAACAAGGATTATTGTCAAAACATGCATATTGCTTTCGGTGGATTTCGGATTCTCAAACTATTTCCCAAGTGAAACATTGCAAATCAATATAAGGTTTAACAAACCAGACTCATTCAAATTTGTCTTGATATTATTTTGAAAGCAAGTCGCATTTACCAGTCCCCTGCACTCATGCTTTTTTTTGCGGGATTCAAGCTAAGTTTGTGTGTCTGTGATTATCACCTTCACCATATTATTCAGTCAAACTGCTTATGCAGGATTTTTTTTTTTTTTTTGAACAATTGTTATTCCGATTTTTCTCCGACTACGGGATTTTCTTATGTTCCGCCCTTTACGGAAGCATTTTTGACTGAAAAAGGCTTGTATCTTTTTTTTGTTAGTTTTGTTTTCGTTTTGTTTTATGAAGAGATCCATAGTTTTCCTGTAATTGGTTTAAAAGCAGCGAAACAGTTATTTTATTTTATTATATTTAAGTTATTTTATTATGGCTTGAATAAGAGAATGTTAATTAGAAAAAAATTCCCATGGGATATGGGGTAATGGAGGACTGACAAACCCCACTGATCCTCCACCCGATCCTATCTTCAGATGGTACGACAGGTTACTCAGGCTACACCTCTCAAACCGGTTATAAAACACTCTTGAATTTGATTGGTTACCCCGTTCCCAAGAGAATTGATACACACGTGATCAGCATACTATTAACGGATGAATGACTAAAAGTTTTTCGATTAATATAAATTGTCAAATGCCTGAGTAGCTCAAGGGGTTAACCAAGTATGGTCTAGTGGCCGGTTAATCTCTCACTCCCTGATCTTTTGATTAGAGCTATTTGGGTATTTGGCAACACTACTAGGGACCGGGGTAATGGGGGAATAAGGTAGGTGAACAAGGTAGGTGAAAATGTGATAATATCGTAAACTGACTAAACTCATATTTTTGTTTTATTTTTTTTTTTTGTGCGTACACTGGTTCGATCCGTTGGTACACCAGATTTTTTATCTTCTATTTCTTCCAGTATCTATATGATATATTTTTTTCTTTTACCAAAAAATGTATTGAAAATCATCAATAAAATTATAAGAAAAACGATTTTATAAAGCTAATATTTGGGAAAGTTATACATGAACTTATAGACCAGGCTAAGTGACAATTTTCGATTTGCATTATGGCGCTAGCACCACCAGAATTCTTTACGAATCAGTTCTGTATATTATAATTTTAAATCCCTGTGGAGATACAGGGGCGGATCCAGAAATTTTGAAAGGGGGGGCACCTTAAAGATTCTTGTGTCTGTCTGTCTGTCTGTCTGTCTGTCTACCTGTCTGTCTGTCCGTCTGTCGATCTGGTGGAATTGAATTATGAAGATAATGTGTATATGATGATAATTACTCTAATTTTGATCACCACAAAATGAGTCAAAACAATCATTTATTCGGATAGGTATCAAGGATCATTTTTTCGATTTCTTCCTCGTTTCTGTCGAAGTGATGCATCAAATTGTCCGTGTTTTTTTCTGCTTCGATATATTTTGAAATTAAATCAAATAGGTTAGCTAAATAGTCTTGGTTTCTGGTGGAATTGTTTCTTGAAATGAAAGATTGTAATTGGATATAAATTTGTTCAAGATCTTCTACAATTTCTAGCCTCTCAGTTCGGATAAAATCCAAGTACACTTCTAGATCAGACATCGCACTAAAATGAAATCCTTTGAAATTGCGAAATTCGATAAACTAACAGTGGACGGCGCGAACGTTCGAAAAATGGCGGGAAACTTTCGCGGGAATACGCTTCGCCAATCACCGTTGAATCGAAAATGTAAATAAATTAAGAAGGAAAATCAAAGGTTTATCAATTTTTACTCTCCAAAATATTGTTAACAAGTGAATTTATTGAATGAAATTGATTTTGATTCGTATCTAGCAAGGGTATTTCAAAAAAATAAATAAATCACGATTTTTCCAAAAAGGGGGGACGGCACCGGCCCCCCAGGCCCCCCCCCCCCTTGCATCCGCCCATGAGATAAATAGAACAATCTGCACTAATTGCGCTACACAAGAAAATCTTGGATTTGACACTAGTGTAATAGAAAACATGGTGTTTAATTGAATCAAGTTTATTATCTCAGTACACTTCCACGTCGTAAGCAAACATATGAATAGCGATGTTCACGCTGACACTGATAAGCCTTTGTTATTCATGTGTCAACCAGACAGTGATTGGCCGTTATTTCAATAGAGACTTTTGTGCTGTGGTTGGAACATTAACAAAACAATTCCTTAGTGACGTGTTTATTTGTAAACAGTGAATATCGCTAACTCGAATTATAATAGTTGAACTTTGTAAATGAGAAGCAAAGTGCCTGCATCAACCTGTGATGTTTTGAATTAATCCTAGAACAAATCCTTTGAACTCCAAAGGAGACACTGTTAATTTACAAACTTCAAATATTAGATTCGACCATAGTTAATAGAGTGAAATGGTTTGGAAACTCTTTTGTTATACGTTATTGTACCCTTTTTTCAAGCATGACCATGTACAATCTTTTGTTTCACTATTGTTTTAAACTTGTTGAATATGCTTGAGTGAACAGATCAAAACTGTTCTTTTGCCTGATGGCTCGAAATGCCTAATAATTGATACAAACAAATTGAATAATCCTGACCATAATATCATAGACAAAGTTGATGTCTACTTACTTCACAATTTGAATGAGCACAAATAAAAACCTGTGCAGGGTCAAGACCGGTTCAACTTCAAAACCGAACAAAAACATAAAACAATAGACTTCCTAACCATTCTTTCTATTAACTATGGTTCGATGTATCAAAAAGGATCGACGTCTGATCTGGACCGGGCCTAAAGTATGCCTACCTTTCCAAAGCAAGACAGGTTATTGTAAAAACTGATACTATCCCAAGGTAGAATACCAGAAAATATGACGCTATGATACGACAAAACAACTCCCCTGCCAAGCCTCTTGGGATAGGAAAGTTGTATGTACCAATGATGTAGGCAGGCGTCAAAACGAGGCTGATACCTAGAAAAAAAAAGGTTCACCTCACGTTATTTATGTTTGGAGCTTGTTTAAAACATAAGGTCTCATACAATATCGAATACTTGTATAAGTCGGACATCTATGATTAAATAGTTGGTTATCCCTCCCCCGGGCTTTAAGTTAGTCTATTCTGTCAAAGGAATTTATGGGTTTTTTTTTAATATTTAATGAGGAAACCAACGTCACCATAGGTGATATACAGAAGGGTCCTCTATATCTACATAATCTAGACTATTAAAAATTACAACATATACAAGGAAAATAATTATACATATATATGAAAAAGATTAAAAGGTATATAAAGAGCTAAAATATTAAAATAGTTAAAGATAAAAGATAAAATTACTTAATTAAAGTTTACTTTACGAATCAAATTCTTAAAATTATCTAAACTTTTCGTTTCTCTTATATTTTTTTTATTTATGTGAAATAATGCATTATCTAAAAACAAAGAAACCGAAGTAATCATGTATATCTAAATGATGATCTACTCTATATGTTATATATAAAATATAAATCAGTTTTATATTGATTAAAAAAATCATTTCCTAAATTGTATTTACGGCTGAAATATTCAACAACAAACAACAACAAATATTGCTGATTTGCTGATTTAAAAACTCGGTCATGGCTATAATTTTGTATTGTTCTCTCCCTCATTAATTATTCATGATTTTTTAACTAAATGATTACTTTAAGAGCATCACGTAAAAGAAGGAATGTTTGGTACAGTTGCCCTTTAATTACACTTTAAATATTCTTTATTAGTACAAACAACATAGAGTGCACGCACTAAAAGTGTGCAACATAAAAACCACAAAATATTGCTATTTTATGCTAATTCTATTGTTTTCTTTTGTTTAATTAGTGATATTTACTACTAAATAGTGACAACTGTTGCACACATTTAGTGTTTGCACTCTATTGAAATAACTCAGAACTCAGTATAGAATCCCACATCTCAATCGAAAATCGCGCGGTGATTGGCTATCGAGGAGATGAATTTAGCGTGGAATTCACCGTTACACAGGTAGCCCGTACGCTTATCATTTCACACCTAGAAAAAACAACAACTTTCGATTGAGATATGTGATTCAAGAAAAATTAAATGGATGACTCGTGAATTCCACATTGAATTTCACTCGAAAAAACGATATCGCACTCATCGGTTCGCGATTCGTGCGATATCGTTTTTCCCGTGAAATTCAATGTGGAATTCCCTCGTCATCCATTGAATTTTCCTATAGAGTTGCATGTGTTTGCATGGGTACTGTACAGCTACGATATGGCTACGTAAGGCAGATAATTTGAATAGTTTCTTAGAATTTACATTTCCCACTGTTTCGAAAACGACTTTAATATCACTGGGGCGTAAATATATTATAAATCCTAAAATAAGCGCTTTCGTTACGTTTGTAATTCCAACAAAAGAATAAAAAGGTTCTGCGTGATAATTAGTAAAACCATCACTATCGATACCTTCTCTATTACCTCATCAGCTCTCATGATTAAACTAACTGGACGGGTGGTCATTACAGGTAAGCGCAAATAACGAAACTCTTGATATGATGTCAATTCATACATTAAACTGAAACTCAAGTTGGACTCCAAAGATTCATTGTATCAATGCAAGAAAAAACGGTCGTACAAAAATTCTTAACGAATAAAAGAAATCTCACATTAATTAAAAAAATCAAAACAAATATTCGCGAAACTGAAAAAAATTATTGATGGAAGGAAGAGAAAAAGTGGGCACTCTCATTACTCAGCGTCAAGCTGAAGGAACATCGCTAGCTATCTACAGCCTGTCTGGCCGTTTTACTGAGGTGCAAAGGTTTATTCAAAGGTTTTATTTTTTCCACCCATGAGATTATTTTTATGAGATTGAAGAAAAAAGAGAATTAATAGTGGAGGATGCACGAAATAAAACTCAGGAGGGTAAAAGCTAGTCTTGCTAAATACATGTATTTATGAAAGGTTCATTGATGGGTTGGTTCGTACGCAGTTAATCAGTTCAATTATTTACGACGAACATACCAACCTGTAGTCATGTCAGTAATAGCCAAACTGAGAATAAAGAAACTGTATGGTGTTCTCAACAGTGTTTGTCTGTGTTTAACAAACATTAGTACCAATAGACTATTTCCAGTAAATGCCAGGAATGCGATGACACCAAGACCTGTTCGTAGAGCTACATGTTGTTCACTGGCTTGTCGATATGATGGCAACGTTGGAACTGAGGTAGTTGTGCTGTTATTCATGATGTCTAGATTCTCCTTCACGCTTTTATACCTGTAATGAATACTGCGTTAGTAAGGACTTTAAGCATAAGAACGAGAGATACAACGAGTTTGGAGTTTATTAAAAAAAAACATGTTCAATTAGTGATGTTCAATCAAAACGTATTCACTGGTGACAACAACTTGTGAAAATACAACATTCACCAAGGAAAACTCAGTGCACATGTGCGCCAACTAAGTTTATGGCAACTTGTCGTCGTCTTCGCCTCTCGTCCCCATGCTTAACGTCCTTATTATGACTTATGGACACAGCTTTTAATAGGGTGGTTACTGACACTCATACCATGAATTAACACTTGTCTTTGTTTGGCTTTTCATTTTCTGAGCTTTCTACTGCTTCAAATCCTCTAAAAAAGTAGGTTTGAACTTAAACGAACTGAGTTATCAAAATGAAAACGTTTTCAAATAGACTCACTCAAAGGAAGCATGTTAAAAAAGTATCAAAAAAGCACAAAGTGTTCACGGTTCGAGCGTCCTCACTGTAATATAAGTTATGAGGATGAATGCGGATTTGACTTCAGTTCATCCTGTCATCAAATGTCGTAGTGAAGAGAGTCCCATGGTTTGTGCGATGGAAACCATTCGGCTACTCTAAATTATCCTGACTATGAATTCATTTGGTCTTTCTACTTGTATAATCATAAAAGACCATGTACAATCATGATGCCTCTCAATTGTCAAATCGGCGAACAACGACTTGACCAATAATGAACGTCACTGAATTTGTCAAAGATCTAGCCGATTCTCGGCAAAAATTGCCTTATTAGGTAGTTATTTTATCTAACGATAGGTTTGTGATTTTGAAGCTAACAAGAAACTGGCGTTGTACGTGTTTTATCAGATATATAAAGCTCGAGTTTCAGTTTTATACTTTATAAAACTCTGCTTTTCTTGTTGAAATAGTGCATATTTATTAACATCTAAAGTAATATATTTCATTATTTTACCTCTCTTCGTAATAAATATAGACATGAAATACTTGGCGGGATGCAGGAAAAGCTAACCTTCACAACCTCTGCTGAAAGAGGATCTTTTAGATTTTTTGACTCGGAAATAAATAAAGTTACGATTGAACTTGTTCTTCTTGACTGCAGTAGATATGACTTAACATGTATTACTGAAGGCGAAATCATATAGCAAAGTATACTCATTGTCAATGGGAAATCTATTTGAATGCTAATAACGATTACTCTAATCTAATTAAGTCTTATCGAAATACCTATTTCTTTCAAGGTTCGTTCAATCATTTCAAAAAACTTAACAAACTTGTTTATTATAGGGATAAGAACGATCCAAGAATAGCAAAGAAAATAATGGTAATCATCCATCGATTGTTCTAGTTTTATGGGATTATTTTCCATGTTTGGGATTCGTTCTGAGGAATTACTGGTCGCGTTGCAACGAATTGTACTGTCTGAGGAGCGCCTCAGCATAAATGCTCAGAGCAAATCTTTGTGCGGATTTGAACTGAAAAATCGAAGTTTTACAAAAATGTCAAGTAGTATAAAATTCCCAAATACAAGTTATCTATCGATGGCGTTTTTATCGCTTGCATCGTCAAGTTGTTTTGTTGCTTCAAGCAGGTGAAACTGCTTCTTTTTTGTTTAAATTACATCCGTCCATCAGTTTATTGCATGTTGACCATGCTGTGAGTGTTTTTAATGAAAACATAAATTGTGTACACTGATTAGACTTTTTACTTGTTATAACACGTAATGATATCCCAGATCGACCATGCACATATAAATTGTTAGTTGGTTACCTTGAGAAATGCCTTCTTCTTTCTTACATAACCTTGGTACGTGTGCTTTTGTATTTTTTGTTGCGCAGTTACAATCTACTTGATTTTAGTCGTTCATGTTTTGTCTTGCTGTCTTTCTGTTTCCTTTTGTATTTTGCTATGTTCTGGCGTATTTTGCTATTACATGCTGTAGTTTACCGTGCTGTAGCGTTGGTGTTCTGTAGTTTGCTGTATTCGTTTGCCGTCTTACCCGTTTCCCTCAGCTGTATTCTGTTATGTTCTGGTGTATTTTACTACTGTGTTGTGTTGCTGCTATATCTTCATGCTATGATTACGATGGATAACTTGATATTGAGTGAGTAATTGCATGTAAGCGTATCGCCTTGATAGTGATACTTATATCCGCCGGACAACAATTCTTGTCAATATATGCCATTCAGTATTTACTTATCGTGCGATTCTAATTTCTCTTCATCAGTATCACACTGCTCTTTCACTTTCATTATTTTTCCTTGTCTTTTGTTAATCAAATGGGAGTTTTCAGAGGTTTCACCAGCGGCGACCTAGCTGTGTGTGTATTTAAGGAAATTGAAGTAAGGCCAGTTTATAATTATCGACTGCGCTTTAAGAGCCAGCGTTTATATATATGACAATTAAAGTGATTGACATGTAAGATTGATCGAAACAGATCGCTTGAACGCATCCAACTTGTCTTATGCCTTCCCTTTATTTATTCTTATATTATTCGAAATCTTGAACTAATAGTTTGTATTAGAACGTCATGTGACTCTTATCGATCAAATCCCAGCCATTGGTAACACAGACAATTTTCAGTGTTTAATTACTTTATATTAAATCATAAAAAGGGCCATTTCTGTCAAATGCAAAAGTTGTGTTCGGTACATAGCAACAAAAAATCAAAAGCCTTTTATGGACTGCAAACTTAGGAAAGACAAATTTTACATTATTTGATTAGTTTAGTAAGGTTTACATCAGCATTACCGTGAGTGTATCAAAACATTCTTAAGACAAGTTTCATATTCTACACTCTTTGATTACGTCAACATTTGTTGGCTCGTTTTGAGTTTTTAAACGATTTAGAACAATTCAACACCTGAAAAATGATAAATGATAAAGAGATTTATATATTGTCATTTCTTTATGGTGTTTCGCAGGGTTTCATACTTGGTCCATTGCATTTTTTCCCAAGAAATAATTGCTTAGTTTCAAGTCAGGAATGGAGGGTTTGGTAAGGGTTTTATGTTAGAATTATAATTATAATATTGATATGTTTATATTGTATTCATAACGTAGAGTTAATACTTAGTCTTATTCATGGACATACTCACACGAAGCTTTCATTTTCATCGTCAATTTTTTACGGCTGTAGACGGACGACTATTTTAGCTCACAAAAACCTATTGTAGCATAATGTTGGACAAGCATTGAATATTTCAATGCATCTTTATTTGACATGATACAAATTTAATAAACAGCTGACATGCAAAACGGAAACTGGCGTTGCTCTACACTTGAAACTCTTTGTTTGAAAACTTAATATCATAACCGCTTTTCTTATCTTGCCAGAACGTTTTGTCACTATCGATAATAACTCAGGAGCATAGAATCGTTTGCGCATGAGCGGGAAAAGGATACGACCTGATACGTTTTCGGTACGGTTAAGGTGCGGCTTTGATAGACAGATGAGTGAATGTTTTTTTTAGAAATTACGGTGAACGATATAATGGTGCTGTTTTATATGCAAGACATTTAGACTCTATAGGTTATATTTTGTACTGTATAGCTTTTTACAAATATTTGTCCGTATGATAGCAGCATTGGATTTCAAAGAACTGTGGGATCTTTCATTCTGCAGCGGTGGAGTGCAGACTGGTGTCCCGCAAAAAAGTTTAGCTCTATAAAGTATTTGGATTGCAGGTTAATAAAGCATCAAAATCAAGTAATATAGCACAGAGATTTGATTTTCAGCTAAGTTTGATCAAAAACCTCAAAAACCTTTGTTTGACATTTACAGTGCAAACACTCCAACCAGCACCACTTTAACATTATTTACATTTTTTTATTTTCTGCGCTTAATTGCTACTGCTTCAACCTTCTGATAAAGTAGGATTCAATTTAAATTCATTGAGTGATCAAAATAATTTTTGTATTCAATTCACTTAAAAGATTCAAGTTTTAAAAGTATTGAAAAAAATACACACAAAACGTGGTCCCGGTTGGAGTGTCCTCACTGTAAACATAGACTGCGAATAGTCTATGTCTTAACAAGGATGAAGGTTGATTAAAAAAATCCCTTGTTCAATTATAATCTGATTCCATTGCTGTCTTCACTACCAGACGAATGTTGGTCTTGTTGGTCCTCATCAGTTGGTTGTTGATTGGATAGTTCAATGATATCAAGATGATCTGTCTTAACAACAGCCTGATTGTCGTAGTTATTCACCTTTTCTAAAATACACGATGCTGACGATCGTAATGTCGATAATGTGTTGGTATTTTTTACAGTGGCAGTCGAGCCTTCCATTGCTGCTGAGGCCGATGTCGTTGCATCGCCAACTCCTAAGTTAGGAAAACATTTTAACAACAAACTCACAAATTTTCTTCTGTAGGACTTATTAGTGGCGCAGTACACCCACGGATTTACACATGAATTGAACATGCACAATACAACGGTAGCATGATGTCCTGGTACGTTTAGCTGTGTTAGATTAAACTTGAATAACAAGTAGTAAAACTGGTTAGGAAACCAACAACTAGCCAGTACAAATGCCGTAAATGTGCACATACGCAGAAGACGTACACCAGCGTTGCCATGGCGATGTAGAAATGCGTTGTTAGGTTTTCTGACCGTTATCATCAGACTGATGAACGTGGCGCACGTGATGAGGACTGGTAAGAAGTATTTACCTAAGAACT
This sequence comes from Diadumene lineata, assembly GCA_918843875.1. Taxonomy (NCBI): domain Eukaryota; kingdom Metazoa; phylum Cnidaria; class Anthozoa; order Actiniaria; family Diadumenidae; genus Diadumene; species Diadumene lineata. Next base: position 5,624,305 of record OU974071.1, read on the forward strand.
CTAAAACAGCAACTGTATATCTCGTCTGTTGGTTTGGTATAGTAGTCACCCATTTACACTCCAACTTAGACGCATTATTCACTGAGAGTTCCATCTCAAGGGCATGGGGCGAGTTAAGGAGACAGGACAGTACCCACACAAATACCACATAGAAGTACTTCTTGTTCTTAGAAAACACCCACTTGTACCTAACACGGACGAGAATCATAACATTGGTAATTTGATAATTTCATAATAATTATAGTTTGATAAGTTCATAATAATTACAATTTGATAAGATAATAAAAATAATAATTTGATAATATCATAATTATGATATTTTCATAATATCATAATATTTTGTTCACTAATTATGACTATTGTTTTTGTATTCTCGAGGGAATATGAAATTTGAATATAAAAAGGATTTAAAAGACGGGGGTAAAACGTCATTACGTTTCAGGGCTGTTTGTACTAATGGCGGTACAAAAGAAAGTCGACAAAGTATTCAACGTCATCTATTGCATTCATGTAACCAATGACGACCTACTTACTTGTGGGGTCGTGAAACTGCATACCATCTCTCTACTGCCATGCAAGTTAGTGTGTAGACGGACACTATTCCCAACGTGAACACAATGCATTGCGAGTACAGTAGACGGCAGAACAGATCACCTGCTATGCCTTCTGGGATACTTATATCGTTAGGACCAATGATGTAGTTGGGTGTGATGAATAGGCTGATACCTGATGGAAAAAAAAAACAACAGTAAGAGAAGAGAAGGGAAGAGAAGAGAAGAGAGGAGAGGAGAGGAGAGGAGAAGAGAGGAGAAGAGAAGAGAAGAGAAGAGAAGAGAAGAGAAGAGAAGAGAAGAGAAGAGAAGAGAAGAGAAGAGAAGAGAAGAGAAGAGAAGAGAAGAGAAGAGAACAGAAGAGAAGAGAACAGAACAGAAGAGAAGAGAACAGAAGAGAAGAGAAGAGAACAGAAGAGAAGAGAACAGAAGAGAAGAGAACAGAACAGAAGAGAAGAGAACAGAAGAGAAGAGAACAGAACAGAAGAGAAGAGAACAGAACAGAAGAGAAGAGAAGAGAAGAGAAGAGAGACAAAGTAATAGTCTTAAATCTCTAATCACAAAAAAACAAACAATTTTTTAGTGATATATCAATTAAGAAAGGCAGGCTTTTGGTGCAGATTTCCTGCCGCTCATAGTGGTTTAATAATCACTTGACTGATCGATATCAAAGATAGAACGAACGGCTGTGAGTGGGCGACAAAACTGTTTGTTTCTAGCAACGTGAAATATTAAAATTTTGAAAAACCACCTGGTAAGTTGTCATAGTAACGCTATGTACATCACGTCAATCAATCTAGCATTTCGCATTTTGGCCTGTGATGTGATTCACATTATTAAACCTATATAAAACAACTTTCGCCGTGTCCGGTAGTCGATACCCGAAAAAACAACATCAATTTAATCGATCTCTTTCATACTAAAACAGTTTCGCCGCCAGTAATCAAGTGATGTTCGTTATCTCGTCTCGGTATGTTGCTCAGTAGACTGGGTTCTAATTGAATCAAGTTAATGAAATTTATTGAAACTATTTTTTCACTTATTCATATCATTAATAATTCAAACCATACTTCAAGAGAGCATAATAGATTAAACGAATCAATAAAAATTCTGAAACTTTTGGATAACAAAATAGAAATTAATCTATCAGCTCTCAAATATTACAAGAAATGTATGTCAATAAACAGCGTTTTCTTTCCAAATTTACTTAAAAAAACATCTAACAAATTAACTACAATAGCAAGAAGTGATGTTAATCTTTGAGAGTCTCTTACAAGGAGGTATTTTATTTGTTAATCATGCTTAGTGTCTGAAGACTGAACAATATAATACCAGTCAATGCTCCGAAAAACACAATGATTCATCTGACTTTTCCCCATTCACTTTTCTTTAATATTTCCGTTTCATTTTCCATTCTATTCAAAATGAGTAAAGATATATATAGCTGCATTAAAACATGTTTACTTTACTCTACCAACTGTCAAGTTTCACAAAGTGTCATGGGTTTGTGTAAATTCGTAAAGCCTTTTTTACCTATTTGCCAAAAACACTTTGAAATGAAAGATTTTATCTCGAAAATCATCCGATCATATGAGTCAATATCGGACAAGTAATTTATTACCATTAAGGGTCAGTCTTTTTAATTCATAGACATTGCACCCTAGTCAAATGTGTTTTATTGAATATTTTGAGTACTTGCCGCGGTTCTGTAGTGTGCAAACATATAACAAAATATCGATAAGGAAAAAATGCTTTGCGTATCCTAAAATTGTGGATTATCCTACCTTGTCAGAGTAATTATTAATCAAAGGGATGAGGTGACTCCATGGAAACTGTTTTATTATATATACAAATGATTAATTTTAACATATTTATTTAATGTTTGGGAACAGGTGAACTGGAAACAAGGTTTAATCGTGTTTTCAGGCAATGAACCTGAATTAGTCATTGCTTGTATATTGATTGCCACGATGACAAACTGATTGAGGAATTTCATCACATAAAGCACATCTATAAATACAAGCCAACAACCAGTAATATTTGTAAAGGCAGGTATCATTCAACTGCAAATTGTGAAAAGATTTTAAAGTATTTGTTTCCGCTTCTAACATGACAAAAAAAAAACTATTGCAAAACAATGAATCTTTTTTTGTTCTTTTGAAAGTGAAACACTGAGGCTTTATGCCTCATCAATGTCTCTGTACTGCTATTTTAGGAATATTTAGCATGAAGTTGGTTTTCCGACTTAAATACAATAAGAGCCAGGGTATCCGTATTCCTCAGCACTTGCACGATGAAAGGTAGAATTTGCGTTTATAAATGACATTTCATTGATCCTTTTTCATATTTCACTTTTGATATTTTTTTACATTTCTCTAATTTGCTTCAACTTCGCTAATTGCAAGGTATATGTATGCCCAACTATATTGGCCACATTCAGGTTGAAAGAAGGCTAGCCTCTCCAGTACTATATCTCTACGTACTAGTTTTTGTGGGTGCCGATGTGTCGAGACAAGACCACTGCTCGCGTGATGGATACTGATATCGCTACAACACAAACTTACCTGTTAACATATCAGTTACTGCGAGACTGAACAACAGAACATTGCAAGCTGTATTTAACATTCGACGATTCATCAACAGAACCACACAGAACAAACCATTACATGTCAAAGCCAGCACTGCTATTATACCAAAGGCAACTTTTAACGTGGTCTCCTCTGCCATACTGCTCTGTTGCTATCGATGATGATCGTTATGGATGTCAAAGGCCAACCACATATACAACTGCGACGAGGATGAATGTCATTTGAACATTACCTCTTGTCGAACTATCACTCACATAGATGTATGATGTCATGAACCAGCTTAAACCAATCCCATTACAAGATTCAACGCTACGTCATAAATGACAGTTCTGACATGGTTCGACGGTAAAAGTGATAGCACCAGTCATCGACTATCATATCGTGACATGGGATAATCTAAATGGGATTTAACCTGCATTATAACAGCACATCACGTGACCATCCTGGGAGTTAAAGTAGTATTGATGAATTCCTCATAAAGAAAGACTAAAATCTACTCATCTATTACTAACTGTGATTGTTATCGATCGGTATATATGACGCAATACATCCCACCACTATAGTAAAAACTATGATATTTGATGGATGTCGTGCAGCGATCATCGTGGTAGGTGAAGTGATATTTTGTAAACTAATGCATCCAATGTTTTCATTAACAATACCAAATCCTTGTTCAAGTGATTAATTTAAGAGGTTTGAAGTCTTGTGTATTTACATTAGCAATGTTGTATTATCATGAAATCAAGACACAGTCATATACCTTTCCCATGAACCCCTGCATGCGCAGGTGATCTATCTAGACATGTTGATGATGATCTGTTATACACTTAGAAAAGGTTAACAACTAAAATTGCCTCAAATTGGGTTATTAAAAAAAGTGATAAAATTGCCTCGTGCATGGACGGTTTATGCAAAAACAAAGAACAGCATAATACAAAATCTATGGTGTAATATCATTCACTAAAGTGAAGATACGCCAATATAGAAGCGTTATGACGCGTGCGCTTTACCCCCGTCTCTATACCAGAATCCTTTGCCTGTATCGGCGCACAAAAATGTCAAACCAGCCCATCAAGAGGACTCGATTTAGAAAAACAATATCATGTAAGGCGGAATCTGGTTAAACATTATCCGGGCAACATTTAAAAATATATAGTACGTACAATCTGACCTGAGACCCAGAAAAAATATCGGCAAAAAATCCTCAAACAAACATATCAAAAATCTATTGGTCTATTACAAAACATTTCAGAGTGATTAAACTCTACTGAGAGCGGTAGTTATTTAAATAGCGTCAAGTGTCGGTCCCTCAGAGTTAAAAGGTTTCAACTGTTCTTTTTCAAGAAGGCAAACACTTTTATCACAATTGACCAATCAGGATGGTTATTTGCAGTAAGTTTTCTGATTGGTTAAGCTATTAGTTGATTGTCTCTCTTTCAATTTCAATTCTCGCCGCTAGACAGTGAACTTATTCTGTTACTAGCCATTGTTAAAGTTAGCAGGTAAGTTTGAACTGTCATAAGCATTCTTTCTGCTTCATTGAATTCTTCTGCATTTATTTCGTCACCCTTTTTCTTTCTGATTCTGTTTCGCTCGGCCGACACTGCAGCTGCCCTTTCCCGTCTCAAATCTTGTATTAAAAATATAAGTCTTATAAGACTTATACATTTTTAATACAAGGTTTATTAACAATTGTTGCACGATAAATTAGTCAAGTACGTTATAACCAGTTATAACCAGTTATAACTGTTATAAGGATTCTTTCTGCTTCTTTTTAATTGTTCGTCTCGTCTAGCATCCAAAGACTTTATTTGCCCTGCTTAAAGTTTAGTGCTACAGAACTTAACCGGCCCGGGGAACTTAGTTGCCATTCATTGGATCAGTTAATCTTTTCCTCTCGACTCCTAAAAATAATAGAAGCACCAGAGTCACGATTTCAACCTCTTAAAAATATGTCGACCATCTATGGAGTACCTTTTCCTTTTTACCAGATGTGATGTATTAAGGTCGGTAGGCTTGCATCCTTTTTTGGCATTATACTTTGATCATGAGTTGCATATGCAAATTGCGATCTATGCATTGAAGAATACAGGTCTAGTTACCCAGTACATCAGCAATTAATTAAATAAATTGACTAATTATTCATCATTATGTTGGTTCCTTAGCAGCTGATGAAAATGAATTTAACAAACAGTTCCCATGGTGACGGTCGTCAAGGCGATGAACACAGTAACATCATACTTCAGGTTGCCTTTGGCTTCATCGCAGCAACAGCTTTCCTTAGCAACAGTGCATTATGCTGCGTCATCCTTAGCAACCGTCATCTACTGCGGTGGACGTACAACGTGTTTATATTCAGTTTAGCTGTGACCGACCTGCTTACAGGTAAGAGAAAACAAATAGAAGTGTGTACCACCGTAATTGCCCCAATTCACTATGACGTCACATCAAAACAATTCTCAACAATCTATTGTTTAAACACAAAAAATCATGGTTATCGAACGAGGGGTTGAATCAGCCTGCAGCCTGGCTATTAAATGCAGCAATGCGCTGGGCTTCGTGTAATCGGTCCTTGGCCACTGTCCAGCGTGCTCTATTACTATGTAAAAATCACATCCAGCCCAAGCTGATGTCATTATTATAGGGGAAGGCAAAAATTAAAAAAGGCTTTCAATTTGTAGTTATTGAGACTTCTTTAATGACTTAAACTGTACTCTAAATTTATTTCAAGTTTAACGCTGAAACTGATTATTTTTATAAATATTGACAGAAAATGAGCTTGGGCTGCCTGTGATATAATGAGCTTGGGCTGCCTGTGATATAATGAACCGGGAGTGGCAAATTAAATCTTCTATTTGTTCAATAAGCAGGATGTTTGCTTTTTTTCATGTCTAAGAAATTTAGTTAAGTAAATATGACTATTTGTGATATTAAAAACCAGTCATATTTCAGTCATAAACACAACTACGACATGTGGCATGTTTCATTAACATCTCTTGCTGTCAGATTATTGATTCAAAGTGACATAACAAGAATGAGTTTATAATCTTTTTAACCCTTAGAGTTCAGTTACTGGTACATGGTTCAGCGTTAAACTATTTTTGTATATTCCTTCCATTTATATTAAAGGATATCGACTTACTTGAACAAACTGTAATTCTAATTAAGCGGTTTCTGAATGAAAGAAAAACTAGCACTCGAAAACACATCATCGGTCAATCTATAAAATGCGTGGGGTTTGTTTAATAAAGAGGTTTATCCGTAAGTGTAATAAAGTGTAATAAAGTGTTATAAAGTGTAATAAAGTATGGCAAAGTGCAGTACATTAAAGTGTATTTCATGGGCCACCATTCCACTCACTCAGATTAAATCTTTATTTACAGGTGTGTTTATCAGCGTTACCCCTGGTTACATCATAACACTATCAACTATCAGACTATCCCCAGGCCCTGGCGGTCATGTGTTCTGTAGAGTGATTGGTTCTCAGTATATCGTCTATTGTCTTGGTAAAGTTTCAGTGTTCATTGTCACCTGCATGGCTATTGAAAGATGGTATTCAGTGGTTCAACCAATCAAATATCGTTTTAACTTTACAACTCAACGGGTAGCGGGATACCTTTGCCTGGCCTGGTTCCTTAGCTTTGCAATTCACACTCCAGTCTTCTTCGAGATGACAGTTTCTATGGAAACCCAAACTTGTATATGGCACTCCGCTGGCTTCTCTAAACAAGCATTGGTTACCATATCAACCATTGTAACGTTTTTCATTCCTATAGCGGTCACGTGGGGTACTTATTTACATATTGCCATCAAACTAAAATCTCCCCAACTAGGGGTGGGTGGGGCAAGCGCTGTTAAGAGAAAAAGACGATTAGTTACAATGTGTATGTTAGTGGCATTCTTACTGACACTTTGTTGGTTTCCCAATCAAGTCTACTATGTGACGTCATCCTATGGACTGGCTGAATTGGAAACACCTTTACATAGAATCACGATTGTCATGGTGATGTCAAACTCATGCTTTAATCCATTCATTTACTGCTTTAGTAACCAAGAATATAAAACAGCTTTCACAGCGCTATGGAGACCATGTATTTGGTACTGTCGTCGCCATGGCAACACTGTTAACACACAGGAAACCCATAATTCAATGAAGAGTCTCAGTACTATGAACATTGGAGTTGACACGTCATGATGGTACCCATTCCCCTATCTCCCCCTCTTTATCCCATCTACCTCCTCTTTCTTTTCCCCTTCTCACCAATCTTTACAATCCACTGTTTCCCTTTCTCTTTGATTTTTCTCTTCCTCTGGTTTACGTCATTTCAACGTTGTATGTTCCGACCGGTTCCATCTTGTAACAAGTTTCCTGTTTGATGGGCTCCCTGTGGTATGACTTATTTGTTGTGATATCAGTAGTTTCTTTGTTTTGGGTTCTCTGTGGATTCTCAGTGTTCTATGTTGTGGGTTTCCTGTGTGAAGCTATGCATACAATGTAAGTGCTTACAGTACAATGATCACGTGACGTAATCTAATATAGTATTGTCTGTTGTAATACAATAAATATTGTTGCTGTAGTCTTTGTACCATGTAGAGACGACTCTGATATGGACCACTGGGACTAATGCCATTATGTACAGCTTCACAGGTTAGTAAGAAAGTCAGTAAGTAAATTCACACAGAAGAAAGACTGACAACACCCTTATCAATTAACTGTAATACCTAGTTCACATGTATGTACAAATTTTAATCTATAGTCTTTGTTGTGTGTCTTTTTGCGATGTACATGAGTCTGTACTTTAATATTATGCATATATGTTCATGTACTAGTTTAGTATTTTGCAATTTTTCTCGATTGTTTGTATTTATAGAGCTAGTTTTTCTGGAGCGTTTTTTTACGTTTTTATCACTCTCATTAGTTTAAGGTGGAATAAAGTACATTTTTTGCTCATCATAAAATACGCCATATTTGTTGTTTCTACTCAAAGTAGTTGATTTGGATGAGTTTGTTGTTTGGGTTTATGAAGAAAACGTGTTTTCTAGCGGTAAAACAAGCCTTGTAGCTATCAAGGTTTAGCCTTGGCTCGTGTCCAGCATTGTTCAAATGTACGCGATAAACAATTATAAGACCACAGGGGATCAATCAAATCTCTACAGGAAACCACATATCATCACGACTTTTATCCCATGTATATCATAGTATTCGAACTTCACTGCATATGAATGTTGTACAACTCTAATTTAAAGTAAAACAGAACTTTGATTCCAATTTGATTTGAGACATGAATGACCTTAAAATGCTTGCTATCAATGACGTCTTCGGAGACTTAAAATAAGTACATCGAGAGATTACTGCTAATCGCATTGTCGAAAATATCGACATAGAAAAAAAAGACATGCAACATGGAGATGAAGTGGCCCGATCATTGTTAAGGAAAGTACAGGTTGTGGAGAAAATTTCGTGCGGAAAAAAGGTAGAAACATAAAAGTAAAAGTTCAACATTCCTACATAGCGAAAATCCCCGGCCTATTCTTCATCACTTTTTAGCCCAAAGACATTGCGCTGCAAACTAACGCTCTATTCAGGGTATTTTTCTAAAGAGTATTTTTAGACCTGTCAAATCATGATTTGTTTTACATATCAAGTATTCAGTTTGAGGGAGGGAGGGAGGGTTAAACTCTGTTGTGTTTGACGTCATTTCCTTTATCAATATTAAAGACTGAGAGCTATATATAAACTGTGGTGTTTCCGAGAAATCAGATTTTTTTTGGATATTACGACGAAGGGAGATTCGAATTGTTTAGACTATTCATAAGGTAAGATATGCATTAGATTTATATGTATCAATATCTGTAAAAAGCATCCGAGATGAAAACTGGAAAGAGTCTTTAGTTAGGCCCAAAACAAACAGTTTGCATGTATTCAATTCTTAAAAGGTTTTCCCCTATATAACACTTTACCGTGAATCCGAGTGTACGATAGTGAAACAGTCTCGAGCCTGTCTTTATTTCTCGTTTAGTTTATACTTCTCTCTGTTGGAAGAAAGGTAAATACTGTTGCAGCATTATGATTTATTCGCTAACACATGCAAAGCGTTTAAAGATCCACAGCGGGGCTAATCACGGCTAGTTGCGATTCGTTGTTTTCATTATTTTTCGTAGTACTAACGTAAAACATTCTAAATGATCTTTTGATAAACGTTTTGCCAGTCTCTTCAAACAAGTAGGATTGCCATGTCCAGCCGGTACACAAATGTAATTATTTGATTAATACAATGACAAAAGAATGTTTTCATTGATATATTATTAAAGGATTATTGGGGTGTGTTTCATGCTTGTTGGACCGTGTATTCCGAGAAACTTGACTGAAAAATGAATAATTCACCAGTTTTTCGTATCCGTCAATGTATAAAGACGATTCGACTTTAGACAAGAAAGGAGAAAGTAATATATATGTTCAATCTAGAAAGGAGCAAAGACCAGAAAGTAATCCGCATTTACAAGTTGATAAAAAAATTTTTTAGCTGGCTTTATAGGAAAAATGTCGGAGAAATGTCGCCAAGACAATGTGCGCTATAAAATTAACACTATTAATTATTGCTAATAGAAAGAGTGCACGCACTAAAAGTGTGCAACATAAATACCACTAAATAGTGCTATTTTATGCTAATTCTATTGTTTTCTTTTGTTCAATTAGTGTTTTTTACTACTAAATAGTGACAACTGTTGCACACTTTTAGTGCGTGCACTCTTTACGCGTGATTGTGTGATAAACAGTTGTTAGGGATTTCTACGTACTCCAGTATTCCGTGTTGTTAGTACGCACGAAAAAAATCCGATTACTTATTGACCAATACACGACTTCTGCTCTGACAAGCCTAAAAGTTCAGATTTTTTCACGAAACTGCTAATAAATTTAATACTTATATAGCGCAAATATCTATATATCTATAATCAAATGCGTTAGTTAGTTTGTATTCGTGTAAGCCTATCACCGAGGATGGTCTTACTTGAGTCCTCAGTCGTTCTTTTACGTCCCCCCGTTAATTATTGGTTAATGTGAACTGTGGCGAGACGGGGCCTCCAGTTTATCGTCCTTATCCGAGAAGACCCGAAGCCTAACAATCATAAATCGAAGGACATTCTCCTCAATTATTTAAAGACCCTGAGTGATGGTCCGGCCCCGGCTGAGGGTTCGAACAGCTAATGCTGTTAATTGGTAATAAATAAATATATACACAATTTAATCACGATAGGCTAAAAATACAAAGTTCACATTTTGCCTGCAATATTAAAATAATAGGCTATTTGCATTGTGGCATCATTTTACTACTAAAGCCAGCATTCTTAGTGAATTCTCTTTCATATTCAAATTTCTAATCCCTGTGGAGATTAACAGAACAATTTGCACTAATTGCAATACGAAAGAAAGTCGGCAAAGTATTCTGGTAGTGATAGTATTCTACGTCATCATGTAAATCGCCTTTTGTCTTCATCTACCAATATTGCCACTATTATATGTTTTTAAGGCCGGCACACACGACTTGTCCCCACGACATGTTGCGACAATTTCCTCCTGTGTGTACTAACATTTTTTGGCGAAAATTGTTGTCACTGCGACAGAATTTTGTTGCTGCGACTTGCCTCATGAAATCCAACCGGTTGGGATTGCTGAACCAGTGCACACTGAGGCAACATGTCGCGGGGACCTTACACTCTCCACCCCAAATGTCTAGAGTATATGTAGGCTTTGGACCACCACGTGGCAGCCATTAGTAGTTGGCAGGAACAATAGAATCTGGACTAAACCATTGACATGAGAGCGTTTAGTCTCCCAGAGACTACACTCCTGTCATGGCTACAAACATTCCATATTTGACTGTGTATTTAATCATTTCAGGTCCAGTTATGGCTTCTCTCTATGTTCTTGTTCTGTGTGGATTAATTCAAATATCTACTGTGGCGTCAAAGAATGATTGCAACTCTCGCTTGGGCGATCGATGTATTCAGAATTGTAACACAACATCATGTCAATGTACAGGCAATAACAATGAACATATTTACAAAGGATGTACTCAGATGTGCGGTCAATACCCATGCAAAATAATCACATGTTCATCACAGACATGTATTCAAAGTTGCCATGGATGCACTATGGAATGTACAAGTGATGTGGATTTCTGCGTACAGAAGTGCTTGTCAGGACAATGTACATTAAAATGTTCGGCAGCAAAATGTAATCAAGACTGTAGTCGTGGTGATTGTAAACACACAGAAAATGTGACATCAGTAATACCACATAGCTATTTATTCGCATTAGCTGGCTGTTTTGGTGCTACAACTATTCTGTCTCTAATCGCACTGTGTCTGTCTTGTCATGCAATGAAACGGAGAAGGAAAAATACATATCAAAGATTACAACCAACTCGTGACTCATCAACGATGTACTGTCATGCTATCAGACATCACAATCAACCAATCAATGTGCTATCTTTAGAAGACAGATTGACATAGTTTGACCAATAAGGCAAACTGCCTTAATATAGATGAACTACTCAAATGGCTAAATCGAGCAGATTCAGTTAATGATCAACCTAAGTGCCTTTGTTGGACAGATTCAGTTGACCATTCAACATTATTGCCTTTATTGAACAGATTCGGTTGACCAATCAACACAAGTGCCTTCATTGGACATATACATATAAGTTGACCAATCAACATTAGTGCCTTTATTGGACAGATTCAGTTGACCAATCAACACAAGTGCCTTCATTGGACATATACATATTAGTTGACCAATCAACATTAGTGCCTTTATTGGACAGATTCAGTTGACCAATCAACATTAGTGCCTTTATTGGACAGATTCAGTTGACCAATCAACATTAGTGCCTTTATTGGACAGATTCAGTTGACCAATCAACATTAGTGCCTTTATTGGACATATACATATAAGTTGACCAATCAACATTAGTGCCTTTATTGGACATATACATATAAGTTGACCAATCAACATTAGTGCCTTTATTGGACAGATTCAGTTGACCAATCAACATACAGTTGATCTCATTTACTTTGTTCAAGAAAAAAGAAGTTTACAAGTTAACAAATCACATTTTCATGTGAAGTGATTGTATTCCGTAATTAGGGCTTTTGTTTTATCAAATCGTAAACTTCTAAACTTCTTTTCTTTTTGAACAACGTTAATGGGATTGACTGTACTTTGACTTTATCATCAAAAATTGACTAGATATCAATACAGAATATCTGCCAACTAATAGAGCTCAACAAGATGAACCAAGTTGGAAATAGGGATGGCATAGGTGAAGTACATGTCAGTAACTTTACAAGTCACTATGGTAATAGATAAGGGTTAAATACTAATATAAAGTACATCTGCTGACTTGTATCATCAGTTGTTATAAGATGACATTACAGAGTCCTAGCATGTGACATTAAAGCAGCCCCATCTGGAAGACAAAACAAAAGATTTTTGCTCTCTCGAGTGCTGAAATCCATAGTTTTGTCCTCCAATGAACTGCAAGGGTTGTGTTACCAATAGTTACAATACAGATCAAAGAACATGCTAAGGCTGATTTACATGGTATGATTTGTTGCTTGTGATTTGAAGTATACAACTAGTTGTGAGGTTCAAAACCTTCTAAAACTAGTCGTAGGACATTCTAAAACATGCTTTACGAGCATGAGTGACTAGTGTTAGAAGTTATGACTAGTCGTATACTGCAAATTGGATACAACAAATCGCACCATGTAAATTGGGCTTTAGCAGCTTCAGTAGATGCCATGGTAATAGACGTGGGTAAAATACTTAAAAGACTTGATAGTAAGATAAGTAAGTTGTACAATAAAGTGTTTTGCTTAAAGAACCAAAAGCTGTAGTCTATCGCTCATTGGGTTTTGCAGGTCAATTTTCATCTTATTCCAAGTTTCATACATCTACTGTAACTTTCAGAATTACCCTATTTCATTATGATGTCACATCAGATTTGTTAGAGTCTAATCTCTTGTTCATGCGCTTTCATGATCCAGGAAAAACTTGAATGACTGTATAAACTATGTTGAAAACAAATTTTATCAAAAAAGTAGATTTTACTGGTCAAAAAGGGGGGTTATTAGTCACCCATTTCTCCACCCCTAAATACACCCCTGGAATAATTGTCATGAAAAGTGTGGAAAATGGGAAACGGAAATTAGTGTCAATAAAATATGGAAAAATCACTCTCCTCTCATAAATTCACTTGCATTTCTGTCATAAATTCAGTTTTATGTCATAAATCTGTTCAATGTATTTCTGTCATAAATTTATTCAATGCATTACTGTCATAAATCTGTTCATTGAGTTTCTGTCATTAATTTGGTTGTGTTTTTGTCATTGTTAAGTTTGATGATTCATGACTCAACAGTAGCGCAGTATTTTGGTTAAATTATAGGTACATTATAATATGTGATTATGTTCCCGTTCTTTCACATACAATCAAATATATGTAATATGTGAAGTTACTGAGAAACAAACTTGGGACCAATGGCCCCATAGTGGAGGATTGTGATACACATATTTTCAAGATTCATATTAAAATAAAATCAGTCAAGTTTTACAGCTTGGATTTCAATGTAGAAGCCTTGGACTGAAATTGTCGTAGTTTCATTGCAAGTCCCATGTTTCCTTTGAGTTTAAGTTGACCTTTGAAGAACGCCTAGAAAACCACAACTAACATAAGTACATTGTACACTTAACCTTATTAATACACTTATGGGTGGCCAAGTGGTTAAGCCTCTCGTCTCTCACTGCTATGGTCTGGGTTTGAGCCCTGGCTTTGGAGCTGGATTATATATGAGTAGAGTTTGTTATAAGAGTTGTTTCTCTCTCCTATGCCATGAGGGTTTTTCTCCAGATTCTCTGGTTTTCCTCCCTCTGCAGAAATCACTAAATTTATTGTGTGAAAAGATGTGTGTAAAATAGTGAATGTAGGGGCATTGAGTGTGAGAGACAGTCTCTCCAATTAGTAGAAATGCTAAATAACCTAGAGACTATAAAAAAGTTAATGATCATTATTATCATTATCAACCAGCCTGTTACCTAGGCAACAAACCTGTCCTGAAGTGTCACCCAAGCAACAGACAAGTAATGAACCCATACCCTAGCAACAGACAAGTAATGAGCCCATACCCTAGCAACAGACAAGCAATGAACCCATACCCTAGCAACAGACAAGTAATGAGCCCATACCCTAGCAACAGACAAGTAATGAGCCCATACCCTAGCAACAGACAAGCAATGAGCCCATACCCTAGCAACAGACAAGTAATGAGGCCATACCCTAGCAACAGACAAGTAATGAACAAGTAATGAGCCCATATCTTATTACTTACTGTCTGTGGGTTGAGTTTTCCTGTCATGAGTTTAATGAAGTTATCATCTGAGATAGTTATTGTCACATCACCTTTATCTGATAACAACATATCAACAACTGTTAATATCGTTAATCAGCATCATCATCATCACAACCACCACCATCATAGTTCTTATTGTTACTGTAATCATCATTACTGCCTCATCATTGTCATCAGCATCATCATTATAACCACCGCCATCACTTGATGATCTTTATCATCATCAACACTATCATTATCACTAACATCATCAACACTATCGTTATCACTAACATCATCAACACTATCATTATCACTAACATCATCAACACTATCATTATCACTAACATCAACACTATCATTATCACTAACATCATCAACACTATCATTATCACTAACATCATCAACACTATCATTATCACTAACATCATCAACACTATCATTATCACCAACATCATCAACACTATCATTATCACTAACATCATCACCATTATCATATTTACATTGCATGACTATAGTTTTGATGTTTTATACACATGCAAAAACTACCAACTTCTCAACATCCATGATGATAGTGGCCTACAGTGATGTTTGAAATGCATGAAACATGATCGTATCGAATAAAGAAACTTGTCACATCCTTTTATAATATATTCATTGCTTAGAACGGTTGCATGGAGCTTGGGTAGCACTATATTTACTGAATAAATCCCTATCCAGTGGATAAATTCTAAAGATATCTGATGTAGTGGATGTTTATCCAGTGGATAACTTTATTGAGGCTTCATACAACCAACTCCTAATTTACAGACCATTATCATTACCTGAAGAACCAAATTTAACGGATCCAGAGCCATGTTTAGCATCCACTACCCATACTCCCTCTTTCCCTCCAGGTCCTTTTTGGATCTTAAAGCAAAACACCCCTTTAATCTTCTTCACATAAGCTGCACCTTCTTGCTTCATTTGCTTTTCAATCTCATCAAAAACTGCTTTAGCTTTGAAACCATTAGGAGATGTAGCTGAAGTGTATGCTTGCATGGGACGAAATCTATAAATAATGTTGACAACAGTAAGTACAATGAAGGACATGTCTAAATAATAGGGGTGGTATAGCATTTGTCTAGTGTAGGGAGGGGATGGTTTACATTCAAGTTTCCTTTTGTCCTGAAATAATACATAGATATAGAATGATTACACAGAGCAAATCTACAAAAACCATAAAATAAAAACAAACTAAACACTAATAAATAGGTAGCAATTTAGTAACCATTTGTCAATCAACCAGAACATAATACCCAAACAAACGAAATAGTAATATTCTGGTTGAGTGTCTAGATATGACAAATAGTTACTAAATAGCTACTATTTGTTAGTATTGAGTTTGTTCTCATTTGTGTTTGCAATAGCTAGTCCGGTATCAAATGTCAAAAAAATTAGTCCCGTGGGAATTTTGTGCTGAAAGCATGCCACCAAGCTAGAAGTGTTTATTAGACCCTAAGGAACACAAAAAGTTTTGGTGGCAACTTTGTAACTTGTTTGAACGGGATTTAAGGAGGGTTATGTGTAAGGCATATATAATAATTATAGCATGAAAACGAGGCTAAAATTGAAAATCAATTATAAATTCACACTACATTGTTAATTTTTCATGAAACCTTTCCTAAAATGATATTTGGCATGTTTAGAATCGACAATGGTGGGATTTAGCTCAAAAATTTGGTCACGTGACACAGAAAACATGGAAACGAGGCAAAAAGATAAATTTAGCCCATACGTTGATTTGAATTAATATGTGTCCCATACAACTTTTTCATATTAATATTCTTAACACACAGAGTGATTTGAAATTGAAATATAGTGTTAATAGAAGAAAGTGAGGCTAAAATTTTGGATCACGTTTACATTATTTTCTATAAAATATTTGCTTAATTAGAGTGCAAACACCAAATACCCGTCTCGCCACTTCACATTAACCAATAATTAACGGGGGGACGTAAAAGAAAGACTGAGGACGCAGCTACGACCATCCTCGGTGATAGGCTTACACTAATACTAACTACTTATTAGCGCATTTGATTATATATAGAGAAAAGAAAACAATAGAATTAGCATAAAATAGCACTATTTAGTGGTATTTTTGTTGTACGCTTTTAGCGTGTGCACTCTATAATACTACTAGTTATCTAGTTTCTAGTCATCCTGTGATGCAATAACTTACTATATATTGAGCAATAGACTTTTATAAGACTGTAGTCATCCATATAACTTACTCTGTATATATTAACCTTCGACTTTACTATTAAACTTCACTGGATAATGATGACAGTATGTCATCGAAACGTCGTAATCATTCAGCGTTAGTATTTATTCTAAATATAAACAATGACTTTTGTTTTCAGCAAGCTATAGTTCATAGTTCCTAAATATTGATACATTGGCTTTATCTATACACTTGAAATCATGATTATTATAAAGGTAATGGTATAGATTATTAAAGTTCTTCACAAACACCATTGCTGTTTTAAGTGTTGTTGACGCTCAGTCGTTTAATATGTACATGATTAAAGAAAACATACTTTCAAACAGTCAAAACATATGTAGAGAAAATTACTCTTCTGAATCAGAGTCTGAAATATCCTCTGTGTCCTCTTGATGGTTTGTACACTCATCTGAACAAGATGCTACCATGAAATGTGACTTGCCTAAAACCCATATCAGTACAGTAAAAGACCTACGGTGCAGGCCCAATCTGACAAACTTCCACCAACTCAGGCAGCCCTTCATCAAGCTATCTTAAGTGTACATTATCAGATGTTCGTGTGGAACAATGACATAGTTGCTAATCCAGAGCTTCCATCTCCAGAAATGTATGGTTGGGTTATGGAAAATGAAGCGTTCAGTCCAGTTATGACGACTCTACCACCAGCCCCTGAAGCTATCATTCAACTTGTGAAATGCAAATGTGCTAAAGGTGCATGTTCTTCCAACCGCAGCCACTGCCGCAAATCTGGACTTTGCTGCACTGATTTATGTAAAATATTGTTCAGATGAGTCAATATTTAGGAACTATGAACTATAGCTTGCTGAAAACAAAAGTCATTGTTTATATTTAGAATAAATACTAACGCTGAAAGATTACGACGTTTCGATGACATACTGTCATCATTATCCAGTGAAGTTTAATAGTAAAGTCGAAGGTTAATATATACAGAGTAAGTTATATGGATGACTACAGTCTTATAAAAGTCTATTGCTCAATATATAGTAAGTTATTGCATCACAGGATGACTAGAAACTAGATAACTAGTAGTATTATAGAGTGCACACACTAAAAGCGTACAACATAAATACCACAAAATAGTTCTATTTTATGCTAATTCTATTGTTTTCTTTTGTTTAATTAGTGCTATTTACCACTAAATAGTGACAACTGTTGAACACATTTGGTGTTTGCACTCTAAGTAAATATTTTATTCAGTTAATTTAATGCTTATATAGCCCAAATATATCGATCTATATATAATCAAATGTGCTAATTAGTAGTTAGTATGTATTATTGTAAGCCTATCACCGAGGATGGTCGTACCTGCGTCCTCAGTCGTTCTTTTACGTCCACCCGTTAATTATTGGTTAATGTGAAGTGGCGAGACGGGTATTTGGTGTTTGCACTTTAACTAAGCAAACATTTTATAGGAAATAATGTAAACGAGATCCAAAATTTTAGCCTCACTTTCATGTTAGCCTGATCACGTGACTTCTATTCACATTATATTTCAATTTCAAATCACTCTGTGTGTTAAGAAAATTAATATGGAAAAGTTGTATGGGACACATATTAATTCAAATCAACGTATGGGCTAAATTTATCTTTTTGCCTCGTTTCCACGTTTTCTGTGTCACGTGACCAATTTTTTTAGCTAAATCCCACCATTGTCGATTCTAAACATGCCAAATATCATTTTAGGAAAGGTTTCATGAAAAATTGACAATGTAGTGTGAATTTATAATTGATTTTCAATTTTAGCCTCGTTTTCATGCTATATTATATATATGCCTTACACATAACCCTCCTTAAATCCCGTTCAAACGAGTTACAAAGTTGCCACCAAAACTTTTTGTGTTCCTTAGGGTCTAATAAACACTTCTAGCTTGGTTGCATGCTTTCAGCACAAAATTCCCACGGAATTACATTTGATACCGGACTAAGCAGTCAAATGGCTAGCTACATTATGATATAAAAACATTAAAACATCCTTGAACCAGACCATCCTGCAGAGCAGTCTTTACCTTTTGTTAGGAAAACCAAGTCGATAGAGTGCAACAATAACTGCACCACCAAGGCCCAAGTTATGTTGCAGTGCAATCCTGGCTCCTGGAACCTGTCGTTTAGCACACTCACCACGCAGTTGCAAACACAGCTCAGTACACTGAGCAAGACCTACATGGACATAACACATGCATTATTAGTCGTAGTATTCTATAACTCGTTAATAATTAATGAGTGATTCTCAAAGCAAACTAATACCTGCGACAAGTTCTATACTCTGATACAAAGTTATCATACTTTAAACTCTATTTAAAAAAATTTTTTTTAGAAGAATATAAACTTACGTTTGAAGTAACTGTCATAGAAGTAATTTATGAAATTTGAATTCATGTTTTATCTGTGCTATGGATGCATTCATTTATTTTGTATCTACATTTGCTGATTAAACACTCATTCTCATTTTATTAATACTAATTAGAACACTGACCAACAACGTGATAAGTGACAAGTACATATCAAAGTGATTGACAGCTGTCGAGATACCTGTAGCTCCTAATGGATGTCCTTTAGATATCAGTCCACCACTAGGATTAACAACATATTTACCACCATATGTATTATCGCCCCTGTCCACCATCGCACCACCTTTACCTACAGATGATAATTATAATATATTAACACTCACAGTATTTACTTGCATTGTTTCTTTTCAATTTTCTTTTTCTTTTCTTTTCTTTTTTTCTATACTGACTTTTGTACACACTTACACATAACTTGTTATATAAGACATTTCTATAATGTTGTCCACCTAGGTTAACTTACATATATTACATATATTGTGGATAGCATGTACTTGTGTTACAGTGAGGATACTCGAACCGTGAACACTTTGAGCTTTTTTGACACTTTTTTTAACATGCATCCTTTGAGTGAATCTATTTAAAAACATTTGCATTTTTGATAATTCAGTGAATTTGAGTTCAGTCCTACTTTTTTAGAGTATTTGAAGCAGTAGAAAGCTCAGAAAATAAAAAGCTATAAATAAAGACAAGTGTTCATGGTTCGAGTGTCCTCACCGTAATATGTTTAAAATCACACTTGAAAAACTGATTATGTTAATGTAAAGTACTAAATACATATGTCTATGTCTAAGTCATAAAGTCATGAAAGAGTTATTAAAGTGATGCACATTAAAAGTAAAATCTAATTTCAATGGTGTCTTTTTGTAGTTATTCCCTAAATGGTACTACAAGTAGTTGTTTCACATGTGTTTTACTGACTCCCATCACAGTGAATACTATTGACTCATCTATCTGTGTTTTACTAACCTTCTTCACAGAGTCCAAGGGCTTCATATGTGAGCAATTCATTGGTTGAGAAACAATCATGAAGCTCAATAACATCAACATCGTTTACTGTGACACCTGTAATAAGAACGTCAACATTATATTCATTTGAGACATTTATAAAACATGATTAGTAATATTTATAAAATTCATGAATAATTAATGAACCCCGAACAATAGAAAATCACTACCGTGAAGGCATTTGTATATTTTATACAGAAATCATCCTGATTTGCATAAGGTTTAGCTTGGAATATCTCGGCCAAATTAAATCTAATTTCAAAAACATTACTCTAGAATAGCTGCATTAATCTAGACATCTTATAAGTAATATACAATATTCGCGTCCGATCTGTATGGAATATAAAATGTCTCGCCTTCGGCTTGACATCGTATATTCCATACAGATCGGCCGCTCATATTGTATATATTACATACAATATGAGCAGGCGATCTGTATGAGGATTTAAAACAGCAAGCTACAAGTGATCTGTTTTAAATTTCATACAGATCGGACATGAATGTTGTATGTTACTTATCAAATGTCTACATTAATGCTGCTATTTTAGATTTAAATTTTTGAAATTAGATGTAATTTGGCTGAAATATTTCAGCTAAACCTTATGCAAATCAGGACTAATTCTGTATCAGTACAGATGCCTTCACAGTGACTGCATGTAGTGATTTTCCATTGTTCCTAATATTGTTCTAGGCTCATGAATTATCAATGAATTTGATAACGTAAAATAAAAGTATGAACAATGTTACGAACTTTTTATCTCCTGGGTAGCTAGGTGGATAAACCTAGACAGTTATTTTCTGGAAGCATTTTACACTTGTCTATGATCCATTCTTCAAAATGACAATGAAAAAGTCAATGTGTTTCCAGACTAAGTTTATTAAACAAGATTCTCGTCTTTTCATTTAAAAAACAATTATTGCAAATCAAGCTCATTTATGAAGCAAAGCATAAGGGAATCTTGGTTAATAATAAAATATTTTTAAATTCTGGAAATATTCATTTGACAAACTGGAAACAATATCATTATGGTACTATTAACCTGATTTGGAAAAAAGTCTTTGAGCAGCAGATTTAGTCATATCGTATCCAACCTACAACAAGACAATCAAATAATGACTAAATCATAAGCATAGTCCATAAGTACAGTGTTATCAGTTGATGTCAATAGTTATTTCTGTGCACAGCTTGAAGATAATTGCAATCAAGAAATTACGCACCTCATAAAGGAATGACAACACATTATAAAATTAATGAACTGAGGTAATTAAAGACAATGCAGATCGTCTCATGGTGGTGAAGATGTAATGAAATGTAGTTCATTTACAGTGAGAATCAAAAATTCACATGGGCAAAGAGAAATATTTCAGCAATATTGAAATTGTTCCTTGTCCAATCACAGACACCAAGCTACAATGAACTGTAACAGCAAAATAATTCTGATTGGTTTAGAAAACATTCCTGAAATCTTTCAAGTGGCCACTTGTTTTTTAATATACCATTTTGATGCAGCTATTTTCATCAAAAGTACTTCTGAAGTCAGTAGACATCTCCATTCCTAGTATCTCTACAGCTTTTGATTCTAGTTTGTGTTTCTTGACAAAGTCTTCACTTGCCAGTATTACTGCAGCACTTCCATCTGACGTTGGACTAAACAATAACCAAAAAACATTGTCATCATAACACCAGTATCCTTCTGGACAGAAGGTCACTCTTCAAAGACATTCAACTAGCATGACATAACTGAAATCTTTGTTAATGTTTTTTTAATTTTATTGAAATTTTGTAATAAAAAAGTAGTGTAGTGCAGAGAGCGATACAGTTCTATCATGAACACACACTTGTTTAGTTTCAAAGTCTAATACTATCTAGAGTACAAACAATATATATGTCATTAAGTAGCCACTAATTAGTGCAGGCTTTGGAAGTTACAAAATTAATGAGGCTTTTAAGCCTGTTTTTCACTAGTAATGCAAGTACAAGTGCAAGCACAAGCACAAGGAAAAAAATATTAAGAGTGTTTGTCAGAAAAAACCGGGCAGTGGTAAAAGATAAGGGTCGTCTGATTTGAACCAAATTTTCACCAATTAAAGACCTTTCAAATAGACAATGAATTGTGTTATTTGGAGTTTCATTGACCTTTTTCTTCCCGAGATAGACCACCCCCCTCCGTTTTTGCTTGTTTTTGGCCTACGAGACGCTATAATTTAAGGCCTTACTTCATCGAATAAAAGCCTTTATTTAATTTCTCTTTTCTAATTTTGATATATTGTTCGGAAACTCTATTGTAAGAGCTAGAATTCCTGTGATTTTGAGCTGAATCCGATGAGTTTTGACCATTTGACCCTCATTTGAACTTTGCATTGAAAACCTTGTCAATTCACAATCCAAAAATACATCAACTTTGAAACCGTTTTTCTCCAAAGTGCGGCAGTTTTTTTTCTAATACTTTACATTAAATAAAAGCCCTATGTTTGTGCTTTGAGAAACTGCAAAGTTAAAATTGGGATCTAAAATAAATCGAACGGGAGCTGCTTTCCAAGTTGGCAAAAATAGCCCTCTTACTTGGTGAAATTACGTGACATGTTCACTTCCTGTCAGTCGTAGGTGATAACACGAACTCCCTAGTTCGGCTCCACTTGTCTTAAGATTTGTTTTTGATGAGTTTGTAAACCTTTTCTTTTATATTTCATCAAAGCAGAAGTTTTTTTAGCAAGTTTTGAAGCACAGAAAAGACTGTTTATTTTAGAAGGAATTTGCATAATAAAATCTGAAGTGTCGACTCAAAGATGACAAATCTTCGCAGTTTATAATGGCATACCGAATAAAGCACTTCCTTTATAAACTACTTTGGAAATATTTCAAGATAAAGGAATCAGATTGTGCAACTATCTTAACACAGCGCAAATAATTTATGCTCGTTCTGCTTGTTTTATGCCTGATTTTAACAACTTACGATGTCTATAAATAACATGTAACGCAATATAATGAAACGTTACTATAACCGGTCTAGTTTCACTTATATCTTTTTTATTTCATTGTCGATACAATGGAAATAAAAAGATTGCAATTCACATCTAACTTTAGAGTTCGCCAATAGATGTTTGTCTGTTTACTAATACTTCAAAGAAAGTTGATATTGTTTACTCAGCAAAGTAATTGTATATGGTACGTGCGTAATTGACGATCAGGTATCTAACAGCTTGGTCGTGATGGTAGCTGGTGTTTAACAGTCAGCTCGTGTCCTTTGTAATGACTGAACTAGTAAGCTGCTCGTTCGCTTCGTTAGATTTGCCGTGTAGTACGTCTGGATTAGATACTTCACTTGTTCCTTTATCAGCATGTACCCTGGACATGACGTTTCATTTAGTTGGTCTCCAGGTGACCAGTAAGCGTGGATGGGGAAGACAGGAATATCAGGAAAAGATATCATGTTGAATCGTGCTGGAAAGTTAATCCTCAACCTCTCTCAGACTGAGCTAATAACCATTTGTCCGAAACACCGCAAAAGTTTGACGACCGATTGGCCTGGTCGTAACAGCCGTGTTTGTTCATACTTTTCATCATGGTCATTCAGCATAAACAATAACACAACCCTCGCAGAATAAATGCTTTGGTGTCTGCAGAAATTCATCGGATTTTCGAAGTTGTAGTCCCGATTGTTTCTGGTGAGTTATTAATTAATTATGATATGTGCTTTCGCATTTCTTTGTTTCTTCAAGAATGAGTTTGACATTTTCGTGGAGTGTCGCGGAGAAAGAAACGTCGCGTGTTGCGGTACTACGTAGTGGGAAATTAGGGTTTATTTTAGAATTGGTATCAAAATATCAAAGGTAAATATTATATTAAAATATTATTATTATTATTATTATTATTATAAGCAGTATACACTTTTGAATGCTAACTATTACAGCTGGATAGGGCGGGTATCCGTAGCCTATCAGCCTGACAGGAATTATGTTACAATGAATCAAATATAATGCACTTAGCTTAAAATGAAAAACTATACAGATATCTTTTTCCTTATTGCACATATTTCTCGTTTTTATAAAAATTATATCTCTTTATATATTAATTCAAAATGTCCATAATGTTCTTTTGCAATGTATAAAGCTAAAAAAGATTATAATGTTCAAATTATATAAGTGTTCATAAAATGCAGTTCTGGATGATTAGAATGTTTTTAAAATGTGACCAACTTAAATGTTCTTGCAATGTTCAATGTACCATTCAGTACAGCTTTCTGCATTCCCCCTAATACATTTTTGTATCTTACTCCAAAGATCTTCTTCATCTCAACTTCCAACTCTTTAGACCATCCTCCAAGAACGTCTATAATAATGTTCACTTGTGAGATCTTGTATCCTGGGTGTTGTCTCGTCAGCTCTAGCCTAAGTGCTCCGTATTTCTCGGTCTTTTCCTTGTCTTTCTTGTCTCTGTTCTTTATCCATGGGCAATTATTATTATTATTATCATTATTATTATTATTATTATTATTATTATTATTATTATTATTATTAATATTAAAATATAACAACAACAATAACAAATCACTTTTTGAACATTTTAATGATCGAATTATAAATTGAATAGCTTTTTTAGTTTTTACTTATTCTATTTTTCATACGTTATGTGTTCTTTATCTCTGGTCACCAAATCATTCATTTTATTTTTAAGCATGATCGTTGCCGCTTATCTTCCGCTCTTCTCTCATCATAAGGCTTGCACGGCTCATTCTTTCTTTCTCCCTTTCTTTTCCGTTTCTCTCTTTTTATTCTTTCTTTTGTTTTCTTTCATTCTTTGTCAACTTGAACAATTAAATTGTTGAATCTGACAATATTCCCAAAATTTAATTCATGCTAATGAATGACCTGACCGGAGATCAAATAACATGTGAAAATTAGAATCAAATAATACGCAGTGTCTAAAAAATCAGTTTATAATTCGATCATAAAAATATCTAAATATTATTTTATTCAGTAGTTTTATCTCTAATATTTACCAGTGACCTACTACACGCCACACCCGACATTTTACACGCTGTGGTTCCTTTCGAGGGAACGAAAGTAGTACGTCTAGTTGGTATCTTTTTTTTCATAAACAATTTTCGTCTTTATCCTTACTTTCAGTCTGTTATTCCTGATACTATTATTGTTAAGTAATAATACCATGCAAGTTATAGCTTCCATCTGATTCACATTTTCATTCAACAGTGTAACCAATCAAACGTTGTTATTGTTTTTGCGGCTACATTGTTTTTATTGTAACTCCATCTTTTATTTCTAATTATATTTCCATCGTTATTCTAATTCAAATTCTGCTTTTTTTTCCATTTTTTATTTATTTTTTTGTTATAAGTAATATACGTGAAAAATGGGTGCATGACAGGTTTCTGATTTTCTTTATTTTTGGCTGCAGCTATTTGCGAAAGTTGCCGACACATGTATTATAAAAGAAAAGAAAGTCAGTAATCCGATGACATTGGAGGGGTAAGTATTTACCCCATAGCATAGCGCTGGTTTTGCACGAGGGGAAAACTGAATTGAACGTGCCGTTACGATATCGTATTTTCTATAAAAAAAAACATTCGAAGATTCTGCTGTATCCGTACCGTAAATGTCCAGTTACATTCGCGGTCAGTTTCCCATTCATTAGAAAACCACTCTGTCTATACTATTTGAACCGTTTTCCACTTTCCGCGTACTGTTTACAGACAATTCATTCGTTCCTTTTCCAATCCTCAGGTGTACGGTGAAGCTGAGCATGGTACATCCCTGTCATCTTTTTACGCTTACAGCCAACCAAGTACGTCATTTGCACAAGCTCAATCCGACTATCTCCAACAGCCAAGTATATTTCATTTGCTCATGCTCAATCTCATAACGTCCGACAGCCACAGCAAGTATTCTATCTGCACATGCTCAATCTGATATCGACTTCCAACAGCCAAGTATTCCATCTGGGCATGTTGAATCCGACGACCTCCAACAGCCAAGTATTCCAACTGCGCATGCTCAATCTGACGACCTCCAACATCAAAGCATTTCATCTGCTGAATGAAGTGCAATACGATACTGAAACATCCTCTCTGTCATCTCAGAGTACTGTACCTGAACATGAAATCAGTGTGTGGGAAGATAGCCTGCGTAGCGGCTCTTTGGGGGAGGGGGGATTTGGTGCAACGAGGGGGATTTCCTCTCCCTTCACCCCTCCCCCCCACCCCCACCCCAAGAGCCGGGCTACGCAGGCTAATGGTAAGATGAAATAGAGCAACAACAACAGAAGAGGCACACTTTGAATGAATCAATCTGAGTAGTGGTCGCATCAACCCTTTGCTGTCAACTCTAAGCACTTCCTGGTACGATATATCCAGTACTCATGTATTATACAAGAAAAGCTAAGGAGGTTATATCAACTGCACTATCAATTATCAGTCCTGGTCTAGTTAAACACCAGCTACCATATGCATCGCGACCAAGCTGTTAGATACCTGATCGTAAATTACGCACGTACCATATACAATTACTTTGCTGAGTAAACAATATCAACTTTCTTTGAAGTATTAGTAAACAGACAAACATCTATTGGCAAACTCTAAAGTTAGATGTGAATTGCAATCTTTTTATTTCCATTGTAGCGACAATGAAATAAAAAAGATATAAATGAAACTAGACCGGTTATAGTAACGTTTCATTATATTGCGTTACATATGTTATTTATAGACATCGTAAGTTGTTAAAATCAGGCATAAAACAAGCAGAACGAGCATAAATTATTTGCGCTGTGTTAAGATAGTTGCACAATCTGATTCCTTTATCTTGAAATATTTCCAAAGTAGTTTATAAAGGAAGTGCTTTATTTGGTATGCCATCATCTTTGAGTCGACACTTCAGATTTTATTATGCAAATTCCTTCTAAAATAAACAGTCTTTTCTGTGCTTCAAAACTGCTTTGATATAATATAAAAGAAAAGGTTTACAAACTCATCAAAAACAAATCTTAAGACAAGTGGAGCCGAACTAGGGAGTTCGTGTTATCACCTACGACTGACAGGAAGTGAACATGTCACGTAATTTCACCAAGTAAGAGGGCTATTTTTGCCAACTTGGAAAGCAGCTCCCGTTCGATTTATTTTAGATCCCAATTTTAACTTTGCAGTTTCTCAAAGCACAAACATAGGGCTTTTATTTAATGTAAAGTATTAGAAAAAAAACTGCCGCACTTTGGAGAAAAACGGTTTCAAAGTTGATGTATTTTTGGATTGTGAATTGACAAGGTTTTCAATGCAAAGTTCAAATGAGGGTCAAATGGTCAAAACTCATCGGATTCAGCTCAAAATCACAGGAATTCTAGCTCTTACAATAGAGTTTCCGAACAATATATCAAAATTAGAAAAGAGAAATTAAATAAAGGCTTTTATTCGATGAAGTAAGGCCTTAAATTATAGCGTCTCGTAGGCCAAAAACAAGCAAAAACGGAGGGGGGTGGTCTATCTCGGGAAGAAAAAGGTCAATGAAACTCCAAATAACACGATTCATTGTCTATTTGAAAGGTCTTTAATTGGTGAAAATTTGGTTCAAATCAGACGACCCTTATCTTTTACCACTGCCCGGTATTCTCTGACAAACACTCTTAAGAACCTTCAACAATGCAAGTACAAGTACAAGGAAATATATTAAAAAAGATCCTTTGACAATGCAAGCACAAGGACAAGGGAAAAAACTTAAGGACAAAGCAAACATATTAAACACAAGGATGGAAACACTTTGATCCTTGTGCTCATGCTTGCGTTGCTGATGGTTATAATTATTGCTTTCCTTGTGCTGGCGCTTGTGTTGTTAGTGAAAACCAGGCTTAAGATCAATTAAACGGAGAGCAAATTGCAGATTGGTAATCTCTTGCATCGTTTAGGATGCTCTACTTTGAATTGTACTTTGAAATAAATCTTACTAGAAATATGGAATAGATTTTCATTTAATCTATCAAAAACATTCCCTTGCATTTCTTTGTTTTACATTTGCGTATTGTGCTGTTATTCATAACAAACATGTTTAAGCTTTGATACAGTTATTTTCATTCCTATTTAGTGCTAATTACCATGCCACTATTTGTTAGTAGATATTTTGTAGGTAAATTATAATTGCACACTGGTCAAAAGATTCTTAAAGTGAAATAGGTATAATTATACTGACCAGCACTGAAGTTTAGTAAGAGGTTGATATATCATTGGTGATTTCTTGATTTCTTCTAAACTGTACTCTTTGGTAAACTGAGAGTTCCTAAATTAACAGAAACAATCAATGTAATCAATAGCTGAAATATTATTGATATTGAAAATGTTGAGGAAATAAAATAAAATAAAACATTAAATATAAATCAAAATGTCACAGATATCTGCTACTGACAGCAGCCTGCTAACTATTAATGCAAGCATCAGCTTATGAGGATAGTCTGATCAGTAACTACAGCAACAGACAGATATCAGCTTGATTTCAGAAGCATTCCCAGGGACTGCAGAGTGTGTTGAAAAGTGAGGGGGGAGAAGGGGCTGACATCCAAATGATAATCACTTTTTTTCTTAGGTCACAAAGAACACAACAAAAAAATGATAATAATAAAACGAAGAAAAAACTTTTGAGGATAATTTTTATTTGGATTATTTGTATTTCTATTCTTTGGCGCTAAAAAGTGGTGGGGAGAGGGGGTTGCAGCCCCCCCCAGCCCCTCCCTTTCCACTTCCTCTGATTCCTCAACCATCATAGCTTGACAACCAAAGGAGGTTTTGGACTTAAGGACCTAAAGTAAAGTGGACCTAATTAGTACTATGGATCTATAGTATTGGTAAAGTGGGCCTATACTATAAGGGCCCTACAGTATATTGGACTTATATAGCATGATGTTCCTATTACATGTTGATCTAAAGTTCTGTGGACTTACGGATTGTTGACTGAATGTAGATGATTTTTGTAAGCTATCTTTGCAAACTGATCTGAAGTTGTCCCTGAAGACAGAACACAAGATCACTAAATATCAATCATTGTTTTATATCATTGATATACATACCATACATCAAATTGAAGTACGGTGGACAGCGTGGTTATGAATTGGAGAGAGACTAAAGAAATGTAATGTAATGAGGCTAGTCAGTCATCGCACTTCATCACTTTGCGTTGATCCTTATGTTGTAGTCAAACTTCAAATAGAGTGGTTTCCATGAGTTTTGTACCACTGTTCACCTAAAGTAGATGACTGACTAGTCTCATCCTCAAGATTGCCTGCTATTTTCCAATTTGGCAAATATCTCATGCAACAATTATTTAATGTTTATCCTAGCAGCTGGTTAAGGTCATTTTAAGCACAATAACAAACCATCAGCTCCCACCTAATGTAGCTCGAAAAAATATAAAGCACATTAAAGAAGCACTTACATCAAACCAAAAAGCTGCTGATGTGTTGTTTACTTGAACAAGGTACTAAGTGGAACTAACTGCATTGTAACTGAATATTTGATTTCACAGGAAAACAATTTCTGATTCTCACAATGTTTTTGTTTTTGGATTATAGTTGGAAACGTGCTACCAAAACCAACATTGTGTTCAAATTTACCCACATTTCACCCATTAAATGGGAATATTTCCCATGCAGCTTTGGAGACTTGGGTATTCAAGTTATTTTCTTGCCTTTTCTTACCATATTTTTTCATGTGTTCAATGCCAGCATTACCAAACATCTGTGGAGTAACTGGGGCAGGTTTAAATTCATGAGTGTTCATCATCACCTCAAGATGTTTGTCCATAGGTGATACACGGTCCGAATACTGAAAAAAATATAGAATAAAATAGAAACGTTTTAAAATTGGTACCTACAATTAAGCCAAGATATATCAGAGCAAAAAAAAAACAAAAAAGCAAGCAAGCAAGCAAGCAAGCAAGCAAGCAAGCAAGCAAGCAAGCAAGCAAGCAAGCAAGCAAGCAAGCAAGCAAGCAAGCAAGCAAGCAAGCAAGCAAGCAAGCAAGCAAGCAAGCAAGCAAGCAAGCAAGCAAGCAAGCAAGCAAGCAAGCAAGCAAGCAAGCAAGCAAGCAAGCAAGCAAGCAAGCAAGCAAGCAAGCAAGCAAGCAAGCAAGCAAGCAAGCAAGCAAGCAAGCAAGCAAGCAAGCAAGCAAGCAAGCAAGCAAGCAAGCAAGCAAGCAAGCAAGCAAGCAAGCAAGCAAGCAAACAAACAAACCAAAACAAACCAAAACAAACCAAAACAAACAAACAAACATGCAAAACAACATGCTCTGCAAATTTGTCTAAAATACTCATTTACAACGCCTTGCATTTCCTGTATTTTGATTCAATGCTCATGTCTGACATGAGTGTCATGTCTGTGGTATCCTTGATGGTCAAAAATACTGAAGTGCTATGTTTTGGACAATGTTTGAGCAATTAGGTGTACATCAATCAAATGGTATTTATCTATTACTTCAAGTAATGACTGTGAATTTGTGAGTTTGAAACAGATTCTTTGTACATACCCCACTACCAAGGGAACCTTTCTTCATTTTTTCAAATCCAAGGGCAAGTACGCAGTCACTCATACCTACAGCACATAACACCAATACATTGTGAAATAAATCCAAGACAATCAATAGCATTTTCCGAGTTATGCATGACTATGTAGGAAAAAATAAGCACACCAAATTTTAGGTATTTCATTGGTAAATCGAAAATATTTTCAAAAGAAAATTTGGGATTATATTCATTTGGTATTATCTGCACCAAAACAACTAGTATCAGCAATTTACCATTGATTAGAAATAAAACACAAGATCATCCAAAATCATCTTTAAGATTTTATTTTAACAATCTATTTAGTCAGTTATTGGTATTTTCTTACAGTGCAAACACTAAATGTGTGCAACAGTCGTCACCATTTTAGTAGTAAATAGCACTAATTAAACAAAAGAAAACAATAGAATTAGCACAAAATAGCTCTATTTAGTGGCATTTATGTTGCACACTTTTAGTGCGTGCACTCTACCATGTTCTATTTTACTAATAAAACATCTAATTTGGGTGTGCTTATTTTTTCTTGCACTACCAGTTGTGCTCTGTGGTTATTTGGGTTAAAAGTCAAATGTGGGATCTTTTATTTTCTGTGTTGATGACACAGTCTCAGCTATGTGTGGGACCAACTAAAATAACACAATAGGCAATTTTCAATATGGCGTCATTTAACTACCAATACCAGCATTCTTTGCAAATTCTTTTTCATATTCAAATGTTTAATTCATTTGGAGATTAATGGAACAATTATTTGCACTAATTACAATACAAAAGAAAGTTGTCAAAGCTTTCTTGTCGTGGTAGTATTCTACATCATCGTGTAAATTGCCTATTGTGAGTCAAGCTTCATGTTCTTCATTGCTCAAACTAAGCCTAAATACTTTGTGATAAACTTTCCTTTGTACAGGGTAAATCCCATAGGAATGCACTGTCGATCCAAAAACAATATAAATTTATACCAAAGGTTTTGTTATGACTCTCTTGTTAATTTACCTACAATGAGGCTTGTGGCAATGAAGAACTTGAAACTGGTCTATTGATAAGCATAATTTGAATTGACTGAATGGCTTACCTCCTTCAACCAACTGTTTACCAAGAAACAAGGCACTTGATCCAGTAGCACATGCATTATTTACCTAAAAAATATAAGTCAATGCTAATAGTTAACACATTTTATTTTACATGCTGGATGACTAGTGTCACACTACATGAATTGCATCAGTGTTGTTAAAGAAAAAAAATTGGTTTTCTTTTTCTCTTTTTTTTTCTTGTATTTTCTTTGTTGGAGTAAGAGCACTTACCGGTCCTCCAATGAAGGACTTTACAGTGATCCAAATTAATTATGCCATGCATTGCATACAGTCACTCAAACCCATTTAAAAATGATGTAAATGGTCAGCTTCAATGTATATAATAGTACTTACATTGTAAATAGGAATTCCTGTCATTCCAAGTTGATACAAGGCTCTTTGTCCACAAGTGGTGTCCCCTTTTGCATATAAACATTATTTTAAACAATGAATTAACACTATTACAGGGATGGTGGTATGATGCGGAAAAAAAATCAAAATTATGCGGAATTTCTGATAAAATTATGCGGAAAAAATAATTGATTATGCGGGAAAAAGTGTTGATTATGCGGAAAAATTGCGCAATATTGCAAAACGTTATGCAATATTACAGAAAATTGTATAAAACCATTTTGTGAGCATTTTAAGTTTAGAATATTTCTTAAGTCAAATGAAAACATGAAAAACATATTAATGATTTATTAATATACAGATCTGACAGCATAACCTCTTTAATAACAATAAGCTGTGTACTATCTATAGACATTGTCCTGAGAGAGATTTTCATTAGTACCTTTAGTTCAAAAAGTTCAAATAGTTCTCAATCATGCTAAATTTATTTTGTGCAGTCTATCTAGTTTTTAGCCAGTCAGTCATATTTAGTACATAACTATTACATAACACCCTATTTTCTACTTTTCTTTAAATACTGGTATACTTGCTCTACTTCTGGTAAGTCAGGAAATGTGAATGGGCTGAATCCCATAATACTGCATGGCCCATAAATAAAAATTTATCCATCTTTCAATAGAATAATCAAGCATAAATCTGGAATAATTTATTGTAATTAATCACATGTAATTGTTCAGATATATAACAGCAAAGCTCATTGGATCATTTCAACCAATTAAAATTGCCGCTAAAACAAAACTAGTTCTAGTCTGCACTCTGCCATTGCGAGTGACGCCTTGTTGATAAACGTTAAATCGCACGAGTCTCGATTGTGCTATGGGGTTTTTCATGTTTTTTTCAAGTTTTTTACACAGAAAACGTATCTATTCTTATATTTAAAAAAAATATTATTGATATTTAACTTGTCCTGCAATTCAAAGTGTGTAATTTTTGGCATATGAAAGCATTTTGGTAAAGCGAAAAATCGTGCGAGTCTGGCTTGTTTTTTGTGGAGTTTTTTTTAAGGCTCTTCTCGAGATTTGTTTACAAAATAAAACCTTTCTTTTCTTATGTTTTTCAAGAAGTAACGATATTTTGCTTGTTTTTTACTCAAACTTGTGAAAATTTTGGCTTATTATGCGATTTTTTCGCGATTACGCGGATTATGCGATTTTAGACCGATTATGCGAAATCGCATAATCGCGTTATACCACCATCCCTGCTATTACAACTCCTATACGTATGAAACACTATGAAAAGTGGAGCACCATTTCATTGATATAATTATGAAATTATTTTCATAGATTTTTCATAGCTTGAAAAAAATTACATAGCACTATGAAATGATTTCATATCTTGTAGTCCTACGATTAGTAATAGTTTGTAGGGCTGTCAACACCCGGCCGTTTCTGATCTTGAGATTGCCCTGATGTCCGCCATTTTGTTTTCCCTTTGAAATTTTTCGAACAAAAAAAAAAAAGTTGTACGCATCTTTGTTTACATAATCTACTGATTCTAGCTTCTATCTAGCATCTATTCAAGAGGAAATTACGGTTAAAACACAGGAAAATCAATATTTCGCATTTACACGGGAGATTTGACACTGAAATCTTGAGACCGGGAGATTGGTCCCAAAATCTGGAGTCTCCCGGATTATCCGGGAGGGTTGACAGCCCTGAGATTGTAATAGGGCAGGGATGCTTTTCAAAATGTTTGAAAATGACCTGGAAACAATCTTGGATCCACCCCTGCTATAGGTATTGCCGTTATAATGTATTACCATACAAAACACCACCATCAACATACTACATACCATAGCAATATCCTACAACTGCCTGTTGAATATCAGTGTATTCTAGACCAGAATCCTTCAGGGCCTTGGTACCTTTAACACAAACATCAGCAACATATTGCCATTTTAATCTGAACTTGACCATTTAAATCTGTACTTTTGAGAAAGATTGTATGACAGATACCAAAGCTTAGCCAATTAATTATTTAGTAAAATGATGCATTCTCACTTGCTAAGAATTGTTATACATCTGTCATATTTTTCAAAAGTACCAATTTAACTGATACAATTTGTATTATTGTTGTCTTGGTTGAGGTAATAAGTATACTATATAAAAACACATGAATACATTAGCATGGTAGAGTGCACGCACTAAAAGTGTGCAACAATTGTCACTATTTAGCGGCAAATAGCACTAATTAAACAAAAGAAGACAATAGAATTAGCACAGAATAGCACTATTTAGGGGTATTTATGTTGCACACTTTTAGTGTGTGCACTCTATCTAGTATAAATAGCAAACCAATAGACCGTTTTCACATAATGAACTATCCTAACTACTATGCTAATGAGTTCTGAAAAATACTAAGTGTGGGAGCTCTGCTAACGAGCACTGCACATAGGAATGTACACTAAATGCACAACAAGCTCAAACAATGGGAGAAAATGCACCAAAGTTCTTAAAACATACTCTTCCAACGAAAAGTAGAACTTTCACAATGATCAGCTGATTGAACT
The DNA here is from genome assembly GCA_918843875.1 of Diadumene lineata. NCBI lineage: Eukaryota > Metazoa > Cnidaria > Anthozoa > Actiniaria > Diadumenidae > Diadumene > Diadumene lineata. The sequence continues at coordinate 5,659,008 of OU974071.1, forward strand.
TGTCTTTGCCTAAGTTTGTGGATCAAAGTGTAAAATCACATGTGCATTGCTCATTGGCAGAGCTGCTCTATCTCATTAGTATTTTTTACAACTCAATAGCATACGATAAGTCGTTATGTGAAAACGAGATAATGTGACAAGCACAGATGTGATGCAGTCATTCCAGTCTTCAGACTCACACTGCTATAAATAATTATATCTGGTTGCAAGGAATTAATCTAGCTATTATTTGAATGTGTGCTCAATTGAAAAACTTACATGGAAATGACTACAGCTTATTTTTAATACCAACTATACTAGCAATAACTTTATGAATATACAAAAGTCAAAACTGATTGCAAAGATACTCAAAGATAGAGTGCAAACAATATATCCCTGAAACACTAATTATTAAATAGTACAAAATAGTGCTAACTAAACAAAAGAAAACAATAGAATTTGCATAAAATAGCACTATTTAGTATTACTAAAGTTTCACGAATTGTTTGCACTCTACTTGTTATACAAAGTTTAATTATAAATCTCGCAAAAACGAATATAATGCGATATCTAAAACTTCGTTACATTAATGAACGTACAGAAAAACCATTCACATGAAACAAAAGCTACTGACCTGCTTCTTTCGCCATATCTGGGTAATCAAAGTCCTCCCTCCTTCCTGGTTTCTCAAACTACATACACGAGTCAAATGAAATGTCAATATCTAATGCCATCGTTGTACACAAAATTAGGAAAAAAAACATAAGAATTACAAACCTTGGTCATGCCAACACCCACTACATAAACTCTTCGTCCAGGCATTTTGTAAATTCTTGCAATATATAAGGTAAAAATAAAGATAAATTGCAAAGAAATACCTTTATCAACAAAGGGCAAAATGTAAAATGGTTCGATCACGTGACTTAACCTTACACAGGATGCCCACATGAATAGCAAACACCTATTCCACAGGAAGCCATAAGAATATTAAATTATGGTCCCAAATTATACCTTACTCGTACTTATTTTCGCGGGTTGTTAATTTCGCGAAAATGGAACAGACATATTTCGCGGGGCTTAAATTTCGCGATTTGGCCTTAAAAAATTATTTAAGGGAATTAAATTTCGCGAAATTTCTCTAAAAGCGATCAGCATGAAACGGTTGGTCGTACAATTAGCATATTCATTTTTTTTAATAAAAAAACTGTCTGTTAAAGCTAAATAGCATGTATTTTTAGACATATTATTATAACATTTTCCCTCTTACCTCCCCTCACCTCTCTCTCTCTCTCTTATAGGCTACCTACTCTCTTCATCCACTATCACTACTCCCCATTTTAGTAGAACAATACATACACACACATATTCCCATTCCCAACCCACTACCCTGCTCACGGACACACAACCTTTTTAACATCCCAACTCCTAACAAACAATACTCTAATAGCACCCACAAGCACCACCAACACATATCCCATTCCCCCTTTAATAATATGCCTTTTGAAAATCCCACTTTATTACAATAGCCTCAGTTTCCCACTCCACTTATAATATGTCTGAAATTCATGTTGTTATTAAAAAATTATGTCTGTAATTCATTTTTCCCTTGATTAAAAAAATATAGTATGATATTAAATTTTGCGTGATTACTGAATTTCGCGAGAACCTTTATTCGCGGATCTTAAATTTCGCGATTTTTTTTTAAATCGCGAAAATCGCGAAAATTAAGCCCCGCGAAATTTAGTACGAAATTTAGTACGAATATGACAATTTAATCGCGAAATTTAAGATCCGCGAATAAAGGTTCTCGCGAAATTCAGTAATCACGCAAAATTTAATATCATACTATATTTTTAGAGCTTAAAAGCTCTAAAAGAGCTTTTTCGGTAAAGGCAAAGGAATTTTAAATTTTATTGTCATAGTGTAAATTATTCTACATAGGTTGTTGTTTGACATTCATTGAATACTGAAATAGAGTGCAAATAATTAATCCGTGAAACTTTAGTAATACTAAATAGTGCTATTTTATGCAAATTCTATTGTTTTCTTTTGTTTAATTGAGCACTATTTTGTACTATTTAGTAATTAGTGTTTCAGGGATATATTGTTTGCACTCTAATATTTAAATCAGTTTAGTATAGTGAAATTACAAGGGAATCATTAAATTATACCCACTAATTATGTTTGTTTTAGCCGCGACCTAGTTCATTTAATAGCGACGGATTTCGTTTTTCTAGATTTTTGTGTACAAATTTTGCTGTTGCTTTTTATGTAGCAACATTTGTACAATAAGCCCCTCTCCCACCCCACCCCACCCAATGACAAGCACACGCACCCCTTGCATGTGCACATTGCGTTTCAGAATCACTGACATTGTTTAGCGGTGGATGGTGGAAGGAAGTGTTGAATAATATATGATTTGCAATTATCCTAAGATTATAAGAAAAAGTGATATACAATTTTAATTGCTAATTGTAGTATCCCTCGTTCACCCCAGTTTCAATTTAAGGCCGGCACACACTAGGCGACAAGCGACCGTGTCGCAGCGACAATTTCCTCCCGTGTGTACTAACATTTTTTGGCGAAAATTGTTGTCGCCGCGACAGAATTTTGTTGCTGCGACTTGCCGCATGAAATCCAACCGGTTGGGATTGCTGAACCAGTGCACACTGAGGCGACATGTCGCGGGGACAAGTCGCTGCGACTTGTCGTCACGACATGTCGCCTCAGTGTGCATTGGTTCAATATTTGTCGCCAATACATCTGATTTTGTCGCTGCGACAATTTCCGCCAAGAATACCTAGTAAACACGGGGGGAAATTGTCGCTACGACCTAACGTGTTGCCTAGTGTTTACCGGCCTTTAGAAACAAAATAGACTAAAAGATCGCTTATACTCACTTCAACTACTTTTCATAGATCACGGATAGATGCAGTCACTCTGCACTATCAAGCTATTGGAGGAATGAATCTTTGTTTACGTTTCTTAGCTAAAATTGTAAAACGAGATTTGAAAAAAAGTAAAACAAAAAGTTTATTGGTCAAAAACTAATAAGAACTGATTCAAGCATTCTACTAAAATGTAATCGCTTTTCACATGAAAAAAGTCAATAATTATTAGCTTGAAATGTATGGGTGGCAAAAGCGCTAATTACCCATATATTCCTCTGCAAAATATTACCATATTTGGGTTTTTATAACAAAAACATTTTATACGTATATGGTTAGAATGTACTGGGTAAGCTATTGTTTGCTATTAGGGCCGTAACCAGAGGGATAGCCTGCGTTGCATTCGGCAAGCAGGCTACCAGAAGGGGTGCACAGGGTACACAGGGTGCAAGTTCACCCCTCCAGAAAAGCAAAAGGTCTGCTCATCCATCTTTCTTAGATTTGGAATCAAGAGCACAAAACTAAAATAATCACCGAAAATGCAAGTCATTCAAAAGAACTGTAAAGCGCAACAATAGCAATAAATTGGATTACAGGTTTTTGAAAAGCATGCCGACTTTTTGAAAAATATGACACTGCTAATTTATATAAAAAGCTATTAAAAACCCATCATTGGCCCAGGTTTTATTTATGTGCACCCCCTGTAAAAGTTCTGGTTACGGCCCCGCTGGATATTCTTCCAATATTCAGTACTGGAGTGTGCAGTTAGCCCAATTAGTTGTGGATATTTTAACATGAATACGTCTGTGTGGCAAAGTGTTAATGACCCCATACATTCTTTGTTAAAAATGGAGTTTTTGAAAATTCATCACGGAGAATATATTTTGTGCACAAAGTTTAGATTTTCACAGAAAGCTTGTTTTATCGCCTGCATGGTGGTGATTTTAGTTTTTTTTCGCATCATGGCAAAGAAATGTCTATGCTAATGAGGCAAAATGTAAACAATGACGGTAACAAAGACCTCGTATTAGTGATGGATCAGGACAATAATTGAATCAGAATTCTTTAAAATAACTTTGAAATTAAAAGGCGAAAAAAGTAAGCGCGCGCAATGGATGGGACTTTTACGCTGATAAAAGTGTGAATCACTCAGAAGCTAGTGGGCTGTGTGTATGAGAGATAAACGGCGGATCCACGATTGTTTTCAGGAGGGGTTGCACTACCCAGTAAACATGAAAAACAGAGAATATTTAGGTAAAATACTTGAGAAAACAGGGACTTGAAGTCATCTCAGGGGTTGCGCCCCCCCTGCACCTCTCCCATAGATCCGCCACTGTGAGGTGCACCTGTACTGTATTAACAAGATGGCGGGCATCTCTTAGCATGCATTGCAACACCTATCGGAGACTCAATGCCGATAGGTGATGAGACGCGATCTCAACCGAAAGAAATCATGAATTCAACAACGTTCGTTGAGAAATAACCAGCCATAGATACTTAAGCAAATTAATTATGATAATAAAAAGTCCCTCGATGCATGACTGTTATAGGTGGTTGGTTTGCCATACATGAATTGCAGGCATATTTATTTACATAGAGTTAGAAACCAGTTTTGACCACAATTCGGTTTTGCTTTTGCCATTTCACTATTGCCTCTCTTCAAATTTTCCTCGACACATTTGTAAATAGAGATGCCGTCATGCTCTGTATGCTACATGATGACTAACACCTCGGTCTACTTGCAGGTTAAAATGTCACCGACAGATTCTGCTACATTGAAGTTGTATTGTTCTAGTTGATGCTGTACCTGTTCATTATTAATGAGGCAATTTATCAAATCTTGACACAATAATTGGGATAATGATGTTGACACTATGGTCCATGTAATTATGGTTTGTAAAAAAAGCAGCGAAAAGTGCAACTATACTGAATATTATAGTGCAATGCAGTGTATATCAGCAGTGACATAGACATTTACCCCGATGAATCACTGGTTCCCCCGACTAGTAGCACTTACGCATCCGGCTTGCTTTGTTTCACTACTGTGAAAAAAAAAAAAAATGAATACCATAAATAGGAAACAAGCGAACCGAGGTGTACATGAGAGCATTTCTAGGTGTGACTATGTCTGACTATTTGTAACAAAACTAATTACAACATGATAGGTGCGTATAAAACTTTTATAGTGGAAAATTTATTCCACGTGTATAAGCGCGCCAGATCAGTCAAGTGAGTCGTTTAAAGAAAGCGGCAAAAAATCCCTGATCCATGTAAGTGTAGCAGGTGGTACAGCTTGGACCATATCCAACATTTCCATAGATCATGCATCGCTATGTCAAGTATTCATACTGAACTAACCAATGGACACTGACTCACTAGTGTCACAATGTGTACACGTGCTACTGAAACTTTGTACATTTACATAAAGTACTAAAACAAGTCTGAAATTGAAGCGAGTTCATCGCATAACCCGAATAATAAAGTCATTTTTTGATCATGGCTGAAACAGAAGCCAGTTCCGGTGTTTGTTTTCTGCGTTTAGGATCGAAAAACACTTCAGTAATGTACAGTAAATGTACCTAGTGTTATTAAATAGAGCGAAGTTCCTTCCGCAAAGCTGGGACAGTCTCACATAACTATGACGGTACTATCACTGGCAAAATAAACAGTTTGTTAGTTGTGGCAACTTGCTACGATTGACCTCAATCCTTCCCATTTCAACTGTTACTCGTTCAGATATTTGGGTTATTTTTTCTCATCCAGGCGTACTTCAATATATGACTTCTAAATGCTGAAAATATGATTATCTGACTCCGAGAAAAACCCGGAATTTCAAAAAATTGCTGTCAAACAGTTACTAGCTGCAAATTGCTTTTTTAGTAAATTACTAACACAAGATAATATTGTTGTTAAAGAGACCATTAACACCACGAGGCAATCAATCTTAAACCGCGCCACATACACAATAGAATATTCGCGCCAAAAATTTTAAATAGCATGACTTTGCATAGTTAAATAGCAGCGAGCACATGGCGTTGTTTATTACACTTACGATAATGTGAAAAAAGTCACGTAACCCGACTAAAACAACACATTGCAAACTTGATTAGTTGGAAATACAACCAAACTAAATTAGTAGAAAACATTGTCGGTTGAAATTGCGTAAGATTATTGAGTTAAAGCAAACAAACAGACACGTGTAATTATTTTATGGTAATGTTTTCATATGCAAATTTCAGTTCAGTTGTTCAAAACAACTTTACGTTGAAGCTAACGTGACATTTTATTCGTTAAAAATACTCTTTCAATTCTAAAATGTTCAGCAAAATGATCAAAAAATAGCACATCTACACTTTTAGTTAAGTTTTAAAGCAATTGCGAGTGTTTTTTACTTGATATTAAATGTTTTGTGATTTTTGGCGGGAATATGAATTATTCGTGACGTCACGCGCCATAATATATCGGCGGGAAATTCATAAAGACCCCTTCACATCACTGAACCGTTTCATTCGCGCGCTTTCCTTTAAAAATGGCCGACGTGCTGACTATCTCTCTCCAAAAAAGTGGGATTTATTTCCCTCAACCTCGTCAAAACTATTTCAGCTTTGGCGAAAAAGTTTTTTGTCCACTTCCAACTACAGGGACAACGTTTGAAAATTCAAAATCTACTCTACCGACAAGAAGTTCAGTGATTGTTTGGTCTCCTTCATCGACTAGTCCGTCACCATCACTCTCACCATCTTCACCACCGAAGATTACACCACCGAACAGTCCTCCACCACTCATATCTACTCCACAACAAAGTAGTACAAGTCCAACTTCATCTACTTCTCCATCATCTGTTACACTTAGAGGTCGCCCGAAAGCAGATCTCGTCAATAAACTAATCGCCGAAGGACAACAGTCTTGTTCATCGATTCGTTGCGACGTCTGTGGTCGAGTTTTCCCGCGTGAGAAATCCCTTCAAGCTCACAAGAGAACACACAGTGGCGAAAGGCCTTATGTCTGCGATTTCCCAAACTGCGGTAAATCATTTGTTCAAAGTGGCCAACTAAAAACACATCAACGATTGCACACGGGAGAAAAGCCGTTCATTTGTAATGCTGAAGGGTGTTCGACGCGGTTTACACACGCAAATAGACATTGCCCTTTACATCCTTATGCTGGCTTGAAAAGAGTACATACTGACTTACCTCTGAAAGAAATACTGAATAACGAGAACTCTGAACCGAATGAATATCGTGCCGCAGTATTGTCGTGGTTAGATAAATACGAGAAAGAGCGAGATGAACGAGTACCATGTCGACAAGAACTCAAAAGAAAGATCGACCGAGCATCAACTAAAACTAATGTGATCGAACGAAAGAGGGCTCGAGTGGAAGCGAAACGGCGTATGTCTGATGCTAGAGATCGATGGTATGGTGCGATGGCTCTTGTTGAACTAGCTGACAACGCAGATAACTGAACTTTACTGACATAAAGTTATCGTGTTTTGAAAAGACTTGGTAGATTTTCTGTGTTGAAGCTCAACTATATACAATAACACAACTAATGATCTACATTTTCTATCTTTTCCAATCGACAAATGTGTAGTTTTACCGCTCATAATCTGGCCTGATTTCTAAATAGTTTGTCCTCTAAAATTTGTATTTATGTTAATTTGTTTACTAAACATTTAATAAGTAAATGACAATCGTCATTTCTCAACATTAACTAATTAGTTTATAGCCAAAATACAAAGATAAAGTTAACTTTCATTGTGCATATTAAATATTTATTAATCAGAAGTCTGCCTTCAAGACTTGTCAAAAGTTGTAAATAGTTTTTTTCGTATTCTATGATTTTAACATTTATAAGTAATTTGGTGATACAATTAAGGTCAATAAGAGTTTTGATAATAGAAAACATCTAGGATTTATAGAAACATTTAAAAAAACACATTAAAATTAAAGACTTTTAAAAAATTATTATGAAGTATTTGATATGTTGCGTAGTTGTTACGGTTGAGTTCATGTTTTTCTTTTGATGATTTTGTACCTTGTTTGTCTTTTTAAAAAAACTTTTTATTTAAATCTCAGTGTACCAAAGACCCCAAGTTTGATTTTAATGGTTTAGTAATTGCCATATTCTTTTTCTATGACATAAATGTTTTATTATTAATAACAATTTTTCTGATTTTTCAAGATTTTTTGTTCATAATAACTACCAGATAATAGAAATAATGTCATTGACCAAATTATTACTGATGGGCCCTGAATCAAACAATTATGGTCAATAATATTGCTGAAGTTTTGAGTTTGGCTGACTAGAAACTATGAGGAAAATTTAAATACTCAGGATTGAAAAGACAGCTCTTGTTATTGAACCATGACAACAAGGAAAGTCAATCTTTAATCATAAATTTTCATGATATATTTACAAGAAAAACAGCTTATTTTTGTCTAATAAACATATACCTGTTGAAAACCTTGACCTTGTACTGGCCAAGTTTATTCTAAAGAGTTAAAGTATGTTTCATAATAGGAGTTAGACATTTAACGTTCGCCAGTGGCAATTCATTATTGTTTCCTGACTGATGATAGTTAAGCAATATTGGCAAAAATACTGGATGCTGTTATAACTTTCTTCAGCTGTCCTTACAAGGACTTGTTTCGATAGATCTATATCAATCTAAAACTATTTCTCATTCTAATAGCTCACATTTGGTTTATTAGAATTTAAACCTCTAAATGTCCCATGAGGATAAGGTTATATAATGGTATTGTTTTGAATTACGTTGTGTGAATACCATATTCATAAAATATAAGACAGTTCAAGACATGAAATACATAAAAGTATCATTGATTTTAATTTTTAATCAAATTTCATACCAACAGAGTTTTACTAAGGAATGAAAGAGAAGAAAGTTGCAAATAATTATTTAGATTGCATGAGAAAGTCTAATGAATCGTCATGCAAACCACTGAAGCTGAACATGCTATGCCAAAGGCATACATAGAATCCCAAAGGAATAGCAGGCAAACTCGTCACCAAAAACACAACCATCACAACAGCTATGGTTAGTATACTACAATCATGTACAAAAATGGAAGAGAAAAAGAACAAGAAATTTCTAGCAATGGTAAACAACATAGAAATATTGATGCACTTGGTTGGTCACGAATGATAGTTAAAGACTGCCACTATGCTCTGACGCAGTCATGATCTGTCAAGCATAGCAGTCTACTTATTCTACCTGTTCACATGTGCGTTTGTGAGTCACTGATAAAAAAGGCCAATGCTACACTAGTTTTGATTGACACTCCAAAGCTAATGGATTAGATACCACAGTTACATACCAGAAGTCTCATGAACTAATGGACTTCAGTGATGTTTTTAACTTTATAGGAAATCTTCTACTATAAGCACCCTTTTATTGTACTTTATGTACTACAATATAAAGTGAAAAAATATTTCAGTTGATATGGGATGTTTGCCATCAGTGATCTGGTCTGATCTTTGAAAGCAATGGGTGTGATCTTGGATTGCTACCACAAGTGATCTTGGCAAGCATTGGGTGTGAAAGCATATATATGTGATTATGAAAACAACCTTTGATATTGTGTTTTTAACATCAACAGTCTTTGAAACAATGGGGGTGCGAGGGCATTTAAGACATGAGAAATGTAAGAGAGCATGCGCTTAACTAAAATGCATGAATGGTAATTCAAAATTAATAAAACACAAAACATCTAATCTTTATGCAACAGTTGGATTTGTACAATGTATACATTTATCCTTTTTTACCTATCCTAACAAATGTTCTTGTTTGAAGGATCAGTTTACTATTGAAAACCTTTATATTGTGTCATATTGCAATCTGGTTAACAACAGTTTCATTAGAAGCACCAATGTACATAGTTCAGACTTTACTTATCATAACCTTAGCCCTCTAACCTATGAGCATTCTAGCCAATTAAAAAAACAAAATTTTTTATAAAAATAGTTTCTCACTGGGAAATTCAAAGATCAAATACTATGGGAGGTAGTCATGGTAATATGGTCATGCTCAATCATCTATGCATAATATATGTCGACATGTGCTTGTAAACAATGTCTACAGCGGTGTAGACATTAACAACCAATGAAAACAATACAGAGTAGTAATACTATGTCATTAAATCAGTTCTCAATTTGATAGTCTTATAGAGTAGTTTTCATAAACTTGTGAAACAACTAATACCATTTACTATTAAATAGAGATTAAGTACGAAAAGGAAAAAAACAATGAAATTACAGAACACTACTGAGTCAGTTTGTACAACGCATGGATAAAGCTATCCACTCTATCAATTATTTGGAATTTATCAGGTTGATATTCAGGCTTCATACTACTGGCCCCCATATTACTTAATATGTGTTGTTATTTTACAGGTTTATTGGAACCATACTCTGTATAGGGTATTTGATTGGTCTAGAGATATACCAGTAGTTAAGTATCAAAGACAACAAAACCAGTTATGTCATTATATCTTTAACATTTATGATGTATAATAACAGGGTGTTTTTTATCTCACATTGGAGATTGGCACAGTTACAAAGTCTATACAAAGCCATGCCGTTAGTTATCAATCAGAAACTGGCAATAGCGAATACCATAATACTATTATCAACAACCAAGTTGACTTGGTCAGGTGTGGCTCATGACAACAATAATTATGATTTTTTTGGCCACAAAAATTGCTTTGTAAATAAACTAGAAATTTCACAAAACTACTTTTTTTTATTCATTAACTGGACTTATTAAATTTGTAGCTGCTAAAAGTCAATTATGATTTAATATCATTAACACTTCTTTTAAATCTTGGGAAATACACATACAGTAGTATCGTTTATCATCAAGCTGGCTTTACAATTTGTAAAATGTAAACTAAATAGTGATGCACGCCAAAAGCAACGCCTGCAAGCTTTCTCATGCGGTTGACTTTTGTCTGTTTGGAAGAATGTAATTGTAATTGTATTTCAAAAAGAGCAGTAGACTATGATTGATGTAATTAGTTTATCATAACAATTTAATTATTAATACAACATTTTGTCATACAAAATCTGGAAATGTACTATCTGCAGATGTATTTTGTCTGGTAAAAAACAAACTGTTGATCAACAAAATATATGTATATTTCAAAATGCCTTGAACTAATAAATTATATAGTTTTGTGATTTAGGTAACAATATGTAAACAAAAAACGACGCTAAAAACAACGCTGAAAGTTAGTCACGCTTATGAACATTTTGTTTCGGTGGTCGTATCTACTGATGTCCCCAATATTAAAAATTATTATAGAAGTGAATTTCAAAGACATGAAACTTAACAGGATAATAATGTGACTTTACTTTTAGACAGGTAAATTGGATGTAAAAGAGTTTAGTTACACATCATCACACTTGTGTTTTTGTAAGTAAAATGTTGAGATATCCAAACTTACCCTCGTAAATTCACTGTTGAAGTCTTCAATTCAATATATCTTAAAGTTCTTTAGATTTACAATGATGAACAAAAATGTTCTTGATAAACGCAACCATTTTTCCTACATATCAATGCTGAAAAGTCTGGCTCCTACTTAGTGTTACAGTTAACTAAAAACCTACTAAATTCCATTTGAACCTAACCAAAAACAAGCAAACTTAAACATAAATCTTTTGGTGTATATTCTAGTCCAAAAACTACTTTGTATCTTGGAAAAGAAAGGAATTACAGAGAACTTTTAAGATAGATATACCATAGGCAGGAACATATCTAGGGAGAGGGTTGTCAAAGCTGCACCCATCTAAACGCTATCCCCTCCCCCCATAAGAGTGATACAATTGAAATTTGTCCGTCCAATAATTATTGCATAGACACAGCTGGGTCCTCAATTAATAGAGTGCTTACAATATGTCCATGAAATAAAATCTAAATAGTTACTACCTATTAGTTCATATTTAGTGACTATTTTAGACAAGTAAGCTGTAACAAGGTATTTTTTCCTTTGTATCTTCCTTTTCTTTGACTGTTCTGGTTGATAGCACCTAAATAGTCCGTAAATTGAGACTATTAGTTAGTTACTAATTAGATTTTACTTCATGGATATAGTGGAAGCACTCTAAGACAAACTTTCTATTTAATAAGATTGGCAACATCCATTACTTTATCTATCGTATGCATGCAATAATTATTTGAGGTGAAATTTCAAATTTATTGATCTTCAAGGGAGGCATAAAGAGAATAGAAACCTCGCAATCCCCCCTCCTTCCCATGAATCATGCTAGTATTACTTAAAGACAAACCATATACTCTCAGTGACTTAACCCAACCAGTAATCAGTATTAGAATAATAATGGCTTTACTTAATATAATATACCAATACACACAATTATAGTATAAAAACATTGAAACCCTTTAATAAGAATTGATTGTATTAATTTTTATTAATAATTCTGATATTGACCATGTACAATTTTCTACAAGACAGTATTTTGTATTGCTTTGATTCATGACAACAACTGCATTCCAAGATAAAAAACACTTGCCAGTAAAGTAATACAATAATTCACCTACTAGTACCGTAGTAATTAAATCACATTCTTAGAGTACTAACAACATGACCATCATTATTTGTCACATCAAAAATAGCAACAATTCAAAGTTTCAAAGAAATGTTGGCTATAGCTGATGAAGACAGTGAACATTCCTGTCTTCTTTTTATTTTTACAAAGACATGTATGCCATTTTGTTTTAACCCTTTCACAAATCATCTACTGTTGTAATCCTCTCCCAGAACGTCAGAAAACCTAAAAATATCACTTTTTATCAAGTCCATTTTTTGTGTTAAAAAAATAAAATTAATTATAAATGAGACAATTCCTGTGTGTATTGAACAACTATCATGTGCACTTGATAAATAAGATAACTCATATACTACCATAAATCCCATTGCAGACAGAATAACTAGTTATATTCGCCACAGTGTATTCCCTGAAAATAGGGAAAGTTTGTCCCAAATGCAGTTACATTATCCCTGTTTTCAGGGATAGAGTGGTGAAAGGGTTAAGAAAACTAGGCTTAACCTGCATACTCTGTCCTCTGACATAAATTTCCTTGCAAAAATGTATCATTTTAAAAAAATCATTTGTTTGAAACTTTGGAAAAAAATACCAATATTGATATGACAATATGTTATTATTTGATGATGATGCAGGTGTTCTGATATAATTTTGCAATATTTAAAAATGTTCTTCTAAATAATGTCATATGTCATTAAAATTATTATTTGCACAAAAAAAAACTTTACATTTCAAAATAATGAATACTGGTTTAAACCAAGACATTAATTAATTAATAATAATAATTGTGACATTTAAAATAATCGCTTCATCAATATAATAAATGTCAAGATCAATGGCTGCTCTTAGGGAAAACCCCTAAATTGCTGTTACCTCAAGGGAAACCCCTAATGACAGTAAGTATCTTGGGGAAAACGTTTAGAAGGCTTAATCAAATTCACTGTAGTTAAATTCATACAGCAGTGTAGATTGCACCAACATGATAATCAAGTATTATGCACTATGAATGATAAAAACTGATTGCTTTGTAACATTTAGTGAGGTTGTTGTCAGCAAATTGCAAGATGATTGATAGTACCACTGAATAGTTCAGTTGAAATTCCTGTAATGGATGAATCCATGTCCAAAAAAAGATAACTTATGAATTCCTGTCAAAATACAAGCAAAATTTGTAGTCATTTAAGTTAATGAGGTCGAGAGGCAAAGACAACGACAAGTTGCCATAAACTAAGTTGACGCACATGTGCCCTGAGTTTGCCTTTGAGGTGAACTTTGTATTTTCAGAAGTTGTTGTCAGCTGTGAACACGTTTTGACAAAACGTCATTGATTGCACATGCTTTTTTAGCACAAATAAAGTCCAAACTTGTCGTCATCGTTTCTCTCGCTCTCATGCTTAAGGTCCTATAAATTCCAGGAAAATTGTACCACTGCAAAACACCAAAAATTTAAAATCAAGAGGAAAACACACCTTGATCAACATGTAACCATTTTAGTTAAGAGCATGTCAGGGAAAAACCTTAACCAAATAACTAACTCAGGGGAAATTTGGGTTTATTAAATTTCACTGATCAGCAGGTAACCAGTTGCATGTTTGGTTAAGAGCTGAACTGTACTTTTATTAGTACCAACTAATATACCAGTACAATTGTTTCTTTACATTAAAATGGTTTTGATGACATCAGCAAATATTCTTTGTTTATTGTTAAAGGGCCTGTTCAAAATAACCACAAGTCTATCTTAAGCAAGTTGAAAGTTAAAGCTTTAATTCTGATTTCATCATTGGATTTCAGCATAAAAAAAAGTGTTTAAAAAAAATGTCCATGTAAATATTAGAGTTGAATTGATAAGTTCAGGTTAATTGGTGTTAGACTAAGCCTTGAGGTTCTTTAGTTAAGGCAACAACACAATTCAGTTTTCTTGCTTATAGGTTATCTTATGGGACCACATGATCTACAGACTTGATATGAACGGATATTTAGATCAAGAGGACAGTTCTAAATTTCTTTTCTCTTATTTTTTTTCAGGGGTTTCACTGATCAGAAGAAATGATTCTTTCGAGCATGCTCATGACTTATAGACAAAAGTGATAAAATGGTTTAATTTGAAGTCTCAGGTGTCAAGTTGGTTTTAACGGCTCATGCATGCTCAAACCGAATTCTACAGGAGTTTGTGCAGAGGATTTTTTTCTTTCCTCTTCACACAGGGTACCAAACATTACACAGCAATATATAGAGACAGAGATGGAGATTGGAGAGCAAAGCACTGTCAGCGATGCTAAACCATGAAGTGTGAGAAGTGGTTGGCAAACGTGTTCCGATAACCATATCCTGGTCAAAGGATGAAGATGATGTTGTTGATGATGATGATGATACAGCTTGACTTGACTTGACCTTGTAGCCACTTGAATTGGTCAAACTTGCAATCTTGTTTGAACAGATTGAAGAGATTTCCAGTTGTTGGCTAAATTTTAATTATAATTCCATTGATTGTGCAAATATATTGTTACATACAAAGACTTGTGATGATCCAGGGCTAACTCTCTGCTATATATCTCCCTTCAAAAAACAACATGTTACATTTTAGTGATGCAGCCTGCAATTTTGCATTGGGCAGATAACAAGGTTGACTGAGTTGATAATGATCGTGTTGAATCTTACTCATGTGAATGGCAACACATGATTTTCCTGGACCCACACCTCTTTTGGAGGGCTCAATTGTAAATTAAATGAGTTCTCATTTGACCCCCTCACTATAGCTATTAGCACCAGCCCTTTCACAGAAATCAATAACCAATCACTAAGGATCTGTTTATACGAGACAAGCCAGCCCAGTTTAGGGGGCTGATTTCTCTTGTGTTCAAGCTATCAGAGCGTAAAAACTAAAGAAACCAGCCCACTTAACCAGGCTGGCTCGCCTCATATAAACAGGCCCAAAGATATTTTTAAATGATATTAATAATGACTAGACTCGTAACTGTGCAAGCTTGGGCTTCTCGTTGAATCTTTACTAATCCACTTACAATAAATTATTTATGCATTAGCCAGAAAGTTCACAGCAATATAGCAAAGGAACAGGTAACAGAACTCCACAATACTGTATTGAACAGATCAAGTGAGCATTGAGTGTGATGCACCAGGCGTTCCTGACTCGCATTTTTTATAAATTGATAAAACAACAACAATGTTATTATTAATAATAGAGTGCACACACTAAAAGTGTCGACATAAATACCACTAAATAGTGCTATTTTATGCTAATTCTATTGTTTTCATTTGTTTAATTAGTGCTGTTTACTACTAAATAGCGACAACTGTTGCACACATTTAGTGTTTGCACTCTATTAAGATAAAACAACAGTTATATCTGTAATTAATGTAAGTAAGCCAATACCTGTGGTGATTTGTTTCTTCACAAGTGATAATTTATAAGCATCACTTTTAAGCTCAAAATTTAATTTAGATAAAGTTGCTCCAGTAGATGAAAACTGTACAGCAATTCGTGACGGGGTGCTTGGTCCATTTGTCAGGTCAAGCTTTGCTCTTAATGATCCTGTAATATTGAAAAAGTAAGTTCATTATCAATAAATAAATAAATAAATAAATAAATAAATAAATAAATGAATGAATGAATGAATGAATGAATGAATGAATGAATGAACGAATGAATGAATAAATAAATAAATATAGTTATTGCTACTCTAAGCCATCTTGAAACCATTCACATGTTCCCAATACCATGAACAGTGTTAGTCAAATAAGACTCTGACTGATAAAATATAACAGAGCTATGTTCAAACCATTCAACCATCAGACACTAAAGAAATAAAGAACTGGGAAAAAATATGAAATGTTCCTGATGGGATTTCACATCTATGGTATTCTAGTCCGATGAGTTAACCACACAAGTCAGACCAAAAACTCTAGCAACGTAACCACAATATGTAGTATAGGGCAACCACTAAGAGGATCCCAGAAAGATATTTTTCTCTATGTGTAAGTCCGACACCATAAATAAGTATGCAGATATGAGACATTGTGATAATTCATGCTTTCAGTGTATGAAATGAAATAAAAAATAAGAAAATACCATAATTTATGCTCTTGAACGGATTCAAACCCACATCTTAGGTATTCTAGTCCGATGTGTTATCAGAAACTAACATTAACAATCTTTATTGAGATCTGGGTGTCTGAACAAATCTAGATGTCAGCATTGATAAAACCAAGTTCAAAAGAGTGCATACACCAAGATGATCACAACACAACAACTGACATTAATTTCACTGTAGTTTAAACCAATTAACAGAATGAGTCTTACCATCTGGTTCTTTAGGGTTTGACACTTCAGGTATATGCCATACAGCTCTCTGATTCTCAGCTGACCTGAAAAAGTCATAATAAATAAAATAATCAACAATTATTGATAATGCTGCAAAAAATAATAGGGGATCTGCATTATGGCATCATTTTACTATGACTACCAGCGTTCTTTTGTGAATTACATTTTTGATGTTAAAATTCTAAATCCCTTTGGAGAATAACAGAACAATTTGAATGTGCTAAAATTAAAATAAAGTCATAAATGGTCCATGTCAATATTCTAGTCCGATGTGTAAACCACTCCACCACAAGACCAATTAAGCTGGCAACAACAAAGCTGGAAAATGAAGGATAGGGCAACCATGAATCTAAATGTAAATTTTCATTTACTCACCATTTTGCTGATGGTTTTGACTGCATT
This sequence comes from Diadumene lineata, assembly GCA_918843875.1. Classification (NCBI taxonomy): domain Eukaryota; kingdom Metazoa; phylum Cnidaria; class Anthozoa; order Actiniaria; family Diadumenidae; genus Diadumene; species Diadumene lineata. The sequence continues at coordinate 5,676,198 of OU974071.1, forward strand.
ATTGTAACGCCGCCATTGACAGGTACTACAACAGACAAATTATTCAATGCACATGGCGTGGACATACATGTCGGGTTATAGCGATAATCTACTCTAACGTTGGTGAGTGTTGGTTCACATCTCCAGTAGCTACATAGTTGCAATGGTGTTGATTGAATGCCACTAGAGCGTACCTAACATATCAAACAAACAATCAATGTAAGTTATTTTAGTATCACAAAACCATATAAATCATATAATAAATAAATAATTATATATAATAATTTTTTATTGCAGCATATCCACTGAGTGGTTATTCGTCATCACACTTGTTACCTCTACATTTATTCAGGGCCAGGGAGCAGTTTTATTTTAATTGGGGAGGACTAACCTCAAATTCCTATCCGCCCTTCCCACCCCTCTCCAAAAAAAATATAAACATCATCAATCAATCACCACTGTCCCTGCTATTTTTCAGCTCACACAACGCTACTCACAGTGTTGATTTTTTGTGGAGGGAGGAAAACTGGAGAGTCTGGAGAAAAACCCTTATGACATGAGAAAGAGAAACAACACATTATAAATAAACTCAGTTCACATCACTCAGGACAATTTGTGAATTGAGCCTGGGTCACAAAGGCCAGTGCTGTGGTCCCTGAGCCACCCATTCAGGTCAATAATGCAATGTACAGGACATCTCCAGTGTTTTCTCAAAGATGGGGACTCTTGCATTAAGGACCTGCAGCCAGTGGTACGAAACATGGATTTATCCACTGGATAGCAATTTATCTGTTGGATAGCGCTATCCAGGCTTCACACAACCAGCCCCTGCACTATAACAATTATTCTCATTCACATTCCTCCTCAAAGGGAGCCATATATGGGAGCAGCTAAAACATATCTCCTTTAAATCAGCTACTTCATGGTGGAATCAATGTACTTAACATGTGAAATCAATTTGGCTGTAAAGATTCCCATGTTTTTAAATAAATCCCAAACTTTTCCGTTCAAAATAAACATCCCCCTGGAAATTTGCTCACCTTGAATTAATTTATAAATTTGGTTTGGCACATAAGGGATAGACTCTAAATAATAACTGATAACCAACTGAGCCCTAGTAACCAACATCACATTCTCATGTTCAAAACAAACAAACATCAAGGATAATTCTAGTCTCCCTCCCATACGTCACTTGTTGCGTGACACAAGTGACGTATGCAAGGGAGACTAGGATTCTTCAGACTATTAGCTTCTCTGCAGCCAAATCTTTTAGGCTTTCTCTGCATTCTGAATTTGGCTGAGCAGGACTGGCAAGCATAAAAATAAAGGCAGTGGCCCAGTTTCCCTCTGCCATACCCCAAAGGATGCCCATAGAATAAAAAGGAAGCCCAAAACAGTTGCCTGCTGTATTCAAATACCTCATATTTTAGTATATCTATATTATAGTAAGACGATGTAGATCCTTCGATTTGTTTTTTTAAATGTTCTGATAAAGCAGTCATATTGAATTTATAACTGACTGCATCACCACCACTCTGTTGACCTTCACTGCAAATTAAATATTAATCAAAAATATTAATCAATGAATAAATACAATTGTTTCAGTAGTGTCCTAGCTATAAGGATATAGGTTGTGTCTACAGTTATGGTGCCTAATCATGACTACCAGTTTACTAGCTTGCTAACTAATTTGTGAGACAATCAACCGCAAATAAAATCAATTGAATAATATTTATAATAAATCATTGAGTGTTATATAATATAACATAATAGTATTAAAATAATAAGTGGCTGTGAGAGTAAGAAAATAACGAATGCCAACACACCTTGTGATGAGTGCTTTATTTGGTATTAGTTGTTCTAATGATGAAGTTCCAGTCACAAAGAAGTTTAACGTTGGCAGTTCTTTGGCACTGGTTAGCTGTGTTACTATACTTGCTGGAAATGAAACTGTTATGTCACCTGTCACTTTCACCATACAACTAAACGGAGAAAAAAAGCATACTTTAACAGGTAGAAAAGTGCAGTGGCAGATCTAGTCATGGGGTGCAGGGGTATACATCCCTTCTCAAAGAATTAATTAAAGGGATTTCTTAATTTCTCATACAACTTTATAGCATACCATCTATGTTAGTTTGTTTTCATGTTTACATAGAGGTGTTTGCATATCTCACCACTTCATTCACCTTGTGAATGGCGAAGTCTGGGGAAGTGGTGGTAGACGAGCTGGTTACTGTATGTTATATGTGATTGTTTTTGAAAAAGACCAAACAACTAAACAAACTTTTGAAATGACATGTCACATACAACCAACTGGCTGTGGCTATAGAATAACCATTATTTTACCTCTTGTAATCATTTCCTCTGAAGAAAGCATTCACAGACTCGATGAACGCCACTGCAATCGGTAAAACCTCATCTTTTGCTCTTGGCGGTACTGAGGGCATTGCACCAACTGTCTTGGATCTTATCAATCCTCTATCTTGGTCATTATCTAATCCGTCCTGTAAAGATGATGTTGTAATAGCTTTGCTTAGTGTATTTTCTACTGCTGATACAGATCCCATATAGCTGACTTTAGATGGTGTTTTTGGTGTTTTTGGTCCAGCATCTTCACTGTCATTTGTACTTGATTGATTTGATGATGCGTTTGTGAAATCAAGGTCTGACATGAATGAGAAGAGTTCTTCAGAGTAAGACATGCCACCTGATGATGCCATATTTGTGGAATCCATGTCACTGATTTGACCAGTATGCAATGTAAGACTTGTCTTTTTTTGCTAATAAAAAAATAACAAAACAACAACAATTATTATTGCTTAAAATACATGCAGTCTTGAAAGACACTGCTTGATGGCCACAAAACTGTTACTGACAGTAGATTCACACCGAGGCTGGAGTGTATAAAATACAGAGAATATAATGGACTTATACACTCCAGTCTCCAAACCTCCTGACTCAATTGTTTTCTGGCCAGTCAAGCAAATTGAATTTTAGATATATTTGAATTAGATATATGATTGAATTTTTAATAAGACAGTCTGATTTTTAAAATCAAATTCAAGGAGTATTCCAGGAGTTTAAACAGTGTTTTTTCGATTTTTAAACAGCTTTTCCAGTGCACTTAAAAACATGTTTTCAGTTCCAGGGTTTTTCAAGGATTTCAAGGAGTAGTACGAACCCTGATAAAGATGTGTTGTTGTTACCTGTGTTCCAAGAGGGCGAGGTCTAGCAAGTGCTGCATTGGTAGTAAGTCCTCTAGATGGTGGTTTATTTAGAAGTGGTAATGCTGGTACCTCTGTGTTATTATTATTACCTATTAATGAATACAATTATGAAGATTCAGTTTATTTGCATAATATTACAGTAAAACGACAATGCATGGCGACACTAATTTCAAGTAAGTTGTTGTATGTAGAATTCATTGTTTTGACTAATTATGTATAATTAGATAATTAACCAAGCTTTCAGAGAGTATCCCCCATCCTCAGGGTTTATTGAGATGGATATGTTAGACATTAGTCCTTTGTCTGAGTAGTAATTAATGTTCAAAAAGGCATTAGAGTGCACGCACTAAAAGTGTGCAACAGTTGTCACTATTTAGTAGTAAATAGCACTAATTAAACAAAAGAAAACAATAGAATTAGCATCAAATAGCACTATTTAGTGGTAGTTATGTTGCACATTTTTAGTGTGTGCACTCTAATAATCGCCATTTATCACTTTACAAATTGTCCAAATTACATTTTTTTATGCCAATAACTGTATAATAAAAATAATGGTTCAATAAACAATGAGTAGTTGTAAAAAATATTCATACTTCTACCACAGACAATTTTTGAAATTCTGGAGGTGCAAGGGTTCTAGAGTGTTTGGAAATTTTCTTGTAAATGTATGTAATACTATCAATTTCAGAAATTCTGGTGGGGTGGGGAGGGTTATGGAATTTTTTTGAAACTACACAATATCATCACAGATTACAAATATCTTAATATGATAAATAAGTATTATAAATATGATGACAACTATCATCTAATATCCACAATATTATTGTGTGACAAATGCATATTAAATTGATCTTATCAATAGCAAATGTTGTGAAGCAATCTATTGATTTCCAGTTATTGATCATATGGGCAGCAAATGATGTGAAACAATCTATTGATTTCCAGTAATTACCTGGTATTGATGCAAAACCTTCCCGGCCTTTGGCAGGAAGAGGTGGTGGTACATTTTGGTCATCAACAATATTATTCAAACTACTTTTTTTTCTTGGTAAGACTGGTGGAACATCATCATCATTTGACTTGTCTTCTGCAGATTGTTCTGTGGGATAATTGTCAAAAACTATTCATTACTATAATTGTTTTATAATGTTTGTGCTTTGACAATTATTTCAACTTATAGTCTGTAGTACAGCTAAAAGGCCTCTAGGGAGACCAGATTTCATATTTTATTGTGAGTTGATTGATTTGACATAGAGCAAATAATGCAGGAAAACCACGAAATACAAAAAAACTAAATACTTTCAAATAATGGCTATTTAGAAACTATTTGTCAATAGCACTCAACCAGAACATATTTATTTATTTATTTTTTTCTCTGTATTGTGTTCGGGTTCGGTGACAAACAGTTATTAAATAGCTATCATTTGTTAGCATTTAGTTTCATCTTTTTATTTCATGGTTTTCCTACATTTGCTCTATTTAAATCAAGTTTGTTTATTTATGTGAAAGAACAAATAATTTGACCATTAGTACAGCTATTAAGTTGAACTTTTCTACTATTGTTTTCTATTATGACAATGTGTCATCTGATGTTCAGTTCCAGGCTATAAACACAACAATACATAGATGACAGTCTGTGGGGACACTCAAACCATGAACACTTTGTATTTCTGGAGCTTTCCACTGCTTCAAATCCTCTAAAAAAGTAGATCTAAACTCAAAAACTGACTTGGCTAACAGCTAACAAAATGAAAACATTTTTAGTCTAGCAATTCATTCAAAGGAAGGCAGAAAAAAAGTATTGAAAAGCACAAAGTGTTCACGGTTCGAGTGGCCTCACTGTAATAAATTGGCATACATACCAAGAGAGAAAAATGAAGTCCCTGGCGAAGATACTGCAAGAGGATGTGGTTTTGTGAACGAATCAAAAGCACTGATGTTATTACCAGGGTCTGTTTTAGATGTGTCAGCTGATGCAGGTGACAAACTGGAACCACTACCAGGGCTAGTGATTTTTTTACTGGCTTGACTGAAGTTGATATCAAGTAAGTCATCACTAGACCTGGACTTGCTGAATAATGAATAAAAAATACATATAGTTATTAAAAGGACTCCAGCTGTTTGACACATTGATGGAAACACTGGCCACATGAATTGGGAAATTAATCAGTAAATTTATTTCTAAATTAGTTGTTTGATGAAATTCATTAATCAACTTATGAATACCTGAATGAATAAATAGATGAATGAATGAATGAATGAATGAATGAATGAATGAATGAATGAATGAATGAATGAATGAATAAATGAATGAATGAATGAATGAATGAATGAATGAATGAATGAATGAATGAATGAATGAATGCATGAATGAATGAATGGATTAATTAATGGATGAATGAATGAATGAATGAATGAATGAATGAATGAATGAATGAATGAATGAATGAATGAATGCATGAATGAATGAATGGATTAATTAATGGATGAATGAATGAATGAATGAATGAATGAATGAATGAATGAATGAATGAATGGATTAATTAATGAAGGAATGAATGAATGAACGAATGAATGAGTTAATGGATGAATGAATGAATGAATGAATGAATGAATGAATGAATGGATTAATGAATGAATGAATGAATGAATGAATGAATCAATGAATGAATGAATGAATGAATGAATTAATCAATCCATAAATGGGTGAGTGAATGAATGGATGAATGAACAGATAGAGGGGTGGATGGATAGATGGATGGATAGATAGATAGATAGATGGATGGATGAACAACTCTGTCAAACGACCATGATCCTAAAGATTGTTTTGATGTGACATCATAGTGAGTTAGAACAGTTTATCCCTTACCACTAAGTCTTACTAGTCAATGGATGATCACTTACAGTTTATTTGTATTGCTTGTTTTATAATTTTCTGTAGCAGCTCTTGTTCTGAAACCATCGCTAAGTCCTAAGTGACAAGAAACATGTATTACCCATCAATGATTTTAAACATGATAACATTATTTTATGTACTTCAATTTTTGTTTCATAATCAGTAGATACTCTCTTGAATGCAACTTGGAGTCCAAAAAAGAGAGAGCCCACGATAAGGAGATCGAGCTGGTAATCATGATTGCATATTTTTTTTAAGATGGGAATTCATTTGCAGTATATTATACTACTTTTAGCAGAGTTTAAGTTTTTTATTCCTATAAGGCAACTCAGAATTTAAAAATGTGATAACAGTAATGTGGATTGTTGATATGTGTGGTAGTGTTGATAAAGAACCCTATATGACATCCTCATCACTGACTAGTAGCACCTTTTGATCACTAATAGTGAGTTCAATGATCAGTTGAACTGAACTCTTTCTTATAGATGTTTGCACCTTGTGCACTCACTTACTGACATATATCATTTGTGCATTTAGAAGTTGAGAGTACACTGATTACATTAAGCCTCTCCCAGTTCATTCTCTGTTGAAGGGTTTCTCACTCTCTGGGATCCAACTTATCAAAATTAATTTATCAAAATATTAAATTGAACAACATTCTGAAAAATGAGAATGAAACAATTCAACCAGAGCACTATTGATATTCTTCAGGACATATTAATTAATCTCTGATAGTGACGGCTTGAAATGTTTGGAAAATATATCTCCCATTCAACTGTGATGTCGTAATTAGCTGTACAGTTAAAACTACTTTTTTTACCTGATGAGGAACTTAGATTTCGTCTCTGTTTCAAAAAGAAGATAAAAAATATGTTAACATCAGCATTGATCACAGTCTAGATCTCCTTAATTCACATGACTTACCATTGATGATGGTGATGACAGACTCAATGTTTCAGTAATCTTTTTGATCTCATCTACTGAAGCAGTTTGGGTTACCTGGTTGTCTACTGGTTTTATTGTTACTTGAAACTTGCGTGGTTCATCATCTGGATTGATATAAATTATTAATTCAAACATAACTATTTTTTTAACAGTAAGTCATTTATTCAATCATTTGTCCATTCATATACTCAACTTAAGCCTGGTTTCCATGGATATTATTTTGATTCGTGATCATATATGGTTTAAAAACCAAGCCTGAATAGTGCTATCCACTGGATAAATCCTAAAGGAATTCAATGAAATGGATAACTTCATCCAGTGGATAACTTTATTCAGGTTTCGTACAACTGGCCCCCAGTGGTCCAAGTAGAATACTACCCAACTAGGGTTACTGTAACAGTTAATGTTCCAATTAGGTGAATAGAAAGCATTTAAATATATTCTAAGCCTACTATTTTTTACATAATCATTTGCAATAAAAACATGAAGAAATGCAAACTAAAGAGTCTACTTTATCAAAATACTGGTGGGAATAAAATTATGCAGTAAATTGAATGATTGTCATGGTGATGATAGCAATTAATGCAATTGCTTAGAAGAAGACCTGAAAACAATTTGGGCTTCAATGAGATTCTGGTCTTCTTTCAAGCTATAATTTCATCACTGTGACAATCATTTAAATTACTGTATTCATTACCCCGGTTCAGACCATTCTATAATACCAATGAAATTATTTGGGTATATCCCAGTAGCTCTGCAGTCATGTGGCTAGTTATCTTCCTACTAGATACTAGATATTAAATAGAGCTCTCTTACTGCTCATTGTTCAAAACAGCCACATTAGAAGACACTTACCACCATCAGAGTCAAAGTCAGAACCTGAAGAACCTCCAAAAGATCTTGCACTTGAAATCAGTTAAGATATCAATAACTTACTACATTACAAACAGATTAACATAAAGAAAACTCAAATATCTTGAATGGGACACAGTGATCTTAACAAAAATCTCGAGGTTTGCATGTTCTAAATTAAAGAACAAAATATTGCAAATAATGTAAATTCCCAGTAATCGTTAACGCTTCCTATGGGCAAAGCCCAGGAGATACATACATGGCACCAAGGCCCCATATATCAATGTATCCCCCAATCCACAATTCATTGCTTCTCACTAGACATTCCTATTTACAAACTCTCTACACTTGACTCACAGTGTTCATTATTTGTGAAGGAGGAAAACTGGAAGACCTGGGGAAAACCCCTCATAGCACAAGAGAGAACAACACATTAAACACACTCAGTTCACATATGACCTAATCCAGAATGGAACCCAGGTCACAGCAGTGAAAGGCCAGTGCTCTTACCACCAGGCACCCATGCCATTCAAAAAGATGCTTTGCTATCTTTAGACAATACCTAAAAACTATGCAATCACTTGATCTGACATTTCTATTCTATGTGGAACTTTACTGTTTTTTGTTGTTAATGTTGCAACAATTAAAACATGACATATGCAGTCAAACCTACATTATCCGGACCTTAATTATCCAGATATTTGAATTATCTGGACTTTTTCTTCTGGTCCCGAACTTTTAATGAACATTAATGATTTTATAAAGGTTTTTGGAAAAAACACGACTACAAAGAGATAAGAAACATCTGCTTATACTTGAGATTATCATTATTTTGAATCTTACAAGAAGCAAAGCTCTTTCTAATTGTAAAAAAAATATCTTTCACATAACTTTGTTTCAATTTGGTTAACATAGTATTTTTTGATATTCATATTTTCATTCCAGAACCATTAATATTCATAGTTTTGATTATCCAGACTCTCGAGTATCCAGACTTTTTTGCTTTGTCTGTAGGAGTCCAGATAATCGAGGTTCAACTTTATTCACACAAATTGTGTAATCAGAATGTTACAGCACGGTCAAATCAATATAATCAATGAAAACAGAAATAATTAATGGTTACTAATTAAAAAAGGAAATAATTAAGAAAAGGATATTTTCTGAGTCTTGAGGTCTGATTCTATAGCCTTCTTCATCTACCTCATACGACTGATCTTGACTTGGCTAAAATATCACAACAAAAAAATCATCATCATTAGTTTGTAAAATAAAATAACAACAAAACTGACAAAAAAACATCTTACCATTTCCTCACTTCCTGGTGACTCACTGAAAGTAAAATAAAAATTTTGAAGCAGTTTAAAAGCTAACAAAATAATTATCACCCAAAGAAATATCACTCATGAACACCCTACAATATTAACTAATAATCCTGTTATGATAACATTGTTATTATTAGCAAGTCGCAAAAAGTAAAAGTAAACTTTGACTCAGTAAGGTTCAAATATACCCTCATTACTATTACAGTCATCTTTATTCCTAATTTTTAAAAATCATGAATAATTAATGAGGGAGAGAACCATACAAAATCATAGCCATGACCGAGTTTTTAAATCAGCAAGAGATTTGTCCTGATTTGCATACAACTTTAACTTGAATTTTCTCCACAAAAATATATCTATATTTGTTGTTGTTTGTTGTTGAATATTTCAGCTAAATATGATTTAGGAAATGATTTTTTTAAGCAATATAAAATATTCACAACTGATCTTTATGTGGTTTTAAAACAGCTCACCTGTGGCTTACCGTTTTAAATCCTCATAAAGATCAGCTGCTCATATTTTATATATTACATAACAATCATCAATATCATTTTAATACTCTGTAAACTGAGCTGTTTAATTTTCTCACCTACACTCAGTTGCAAAATAGTTGGGACATTGACACATTTTTCTAATGGTTTTTGCAGTATGGCTTTTTTTTCTTTTCAATGAATCTTTTTTTCAACCAAACCCCCCTCCCCCAAAATCAATGTTGCCTGACGTTTCTTTTCATACCATAAACACTACAGTTCTATGCAACATTGATGCGGGGGAGAGGGGCGTTTCTACGAATTACCGAACGAAAAATAGCCAAGCAGTTTAACCTAATGTCCCAAGTAATTTTGCAAATGAGTGTAGTCCCCCTTTATTGCCTGCCAGTATATGTATTAGCCTGTACAGGCCTTCATAGGCTCATCAGGAAAGTTAGAGGCTATTTACGTATGAGCTAGCTTGTTTTCATGGTTAACATCGCATCTAGCTGTTGGTAGTTAGAAGAGCCGAAATGGGCTTGTAGTGCTTCTTCACAAGCCCGACCTTGCGCTCTTAGAGTTTATTGTCTAGTGAAAAACATGTTTAAATCCTTTTTTTCTTTCCTACTTTTAGTTATTGTAAATTTCAGCTGATTTGACATTTTGACCTGTTTGTTCTGCACTTTTACCCTTGCACTTGCTTAACAGGAGTATTATCCAGAGTTATTAATAAGGCAGATTCATTTATTCTTGTTTTAAGAGTTGGAGAAAAGTGGCTCTGTTTGCAGAGTATCATCTGATGATAACCGTCATCCTCATGGCTTATCAGTCATCATAATCATCATCACTGGTAAAATATACAATATACTCACACTTGTCCATTATGTTGGTGCTCTGGTGAGTCTTGACTGCTTTGACTGTGGTTACCCTTATCTTTTTCTTTGTCTTTTTTCTTTTTAGTTTTCTTTTCCTTCTTTTCTTTTCTTTCCTTCTTCTTTGGAAGTGAGAAACCTGAACAAAAACAAAGACAGAATTTTATCAAATTTTATTTCATACCTTGAGCTGCAAAATGGTTGGCTCAGTTGGTTGACAAAAATAATCATGTTTACAATTGAAACAACTATAAATTGATAAGATAATAGTGTGTTACGTCCACGTAAATATTTTATTGCTCCAAGCTTTCGGGTTTCAAACCCATCTTCAGGGAAAAACTGATTTACATGTATTCAAATTGCGAAAGCTCGGAGCAATAAAATATTTACGTGGACGTAACACACTATTATCTTATAATGTCTCCCATGTACAAAGATACACTTCAACTATAAATTTGTCACCATAATTATAAATCTGCATCTACAAACATGTTTATTTGAGACCAGAAAGACCAGGTTATTTTCTAGAATCATGGATTATTTTATCTCAAAAAAGAAACCAGAACTTGTTATCGAGTTTGGCAAAGACAAATTGCTCATAGTTTATTTGAAGTTTGTACACCTTGTACACAGTTGGTACAGTTTGTACACAAAAACATAAACAACATCAAAACACCTCTGGGGCACAAAAAAATAGAACCTCATATTTTACAGTGAAGACACTCAAACCATGAACACTTTGTGCTTTTTTTATACTTTTTTTAACATCCCAGGTTGAGCATCTTGTTAAGATCTTGTAAGATCTGGTAAGATCTGGTAAGATCTTATTGTAATCTTGCCATGGAAATGTCTTGGCATGATCTTGCATGATCTTGACAAGAACTTGCCATGATTTGAACATGATATTAGGAAGATCTTAGCAGTTTCCTAACACCAAAACATGCCAAGAACTTGACAAGTTCTTTCATGATCTTGGCAAGCATTTTCAAGAAAATTATCGAAGATCTTGACCTGATCTTTGTAAGATCTTCTCATGATCTTGGAATGATTTCCTAAAGATCTTGGCATGATATTCTGACATTTTCTTGCAAAGATCTTAGCATGATCTTGGCAAGTTTTTTCATGAAAATTATCCATGATTTAGTTAAGATCTTCACCTGATCTTTACAAGATCTTCTCATGATCTCTGCTTGATTTACTTAAGATCTTGACATGATATTCTGACACTGACATGTAAAGATCCTTGCATGATCTTGTCAGGACCCTGGCAAGATCTTGCCATGCTACCTTGCAAGACCCTGCATGTTCCTTCAAGAATCATCAATGATCTTGGCAGTGATCATGTCAAGATCTTGGAAAATCATGTCAAGATCTTGGAAGATCATGCCTGGATCATGGTAGGATCTTGGAAGATCTTACATGTTTCTTGGCAAGACACTCAACCTGGGATGCTTCCTTTGAGTGAATCGATCTGAAAACGTTTTCTTTTTGATAACTCGGTGTATTTGAGTTTAAGTCTACTTTTTTAGAGGATTTAAAGCTGCAGTAGAAAACTCAGAAAATGTAAAAACCAAATAAAGGCTTGTGTGTCCTAACTGTAATCATATTTGGGATTTATTCAATGTATTTAGACATTATAATAGCAAACCTGGTTTGATAGTTTGTGATTTGGTAGTTGCACTTGGTGAGTTTTCTGCGCTGATGCCTATATCAGTCTGTCCCTCATATTCTTCAAATGTAATTACATCTACAAAATAATAATACAAATTATTAAATTACTAATTGACTTAATTTTGCTTTGTCTACTGATTTTTCTTAACATTGTACTCTATAGATTCGTTTTTTGCAAGAGCAGGAAAACTGTGCTGTATCAAAGCGTAACTGTAGTTTCTAAGAAAACAATCAAATTGCCTGCTGTTCCGTAGTGGTATCGTGGCTATACCATTCCTCACTCATGTGAAAACAACCCTGACTAATATCATATTACATCAGCACCAGTTATGCTAATCAGCTCACAGGATTTTCCACCAAGCATATTACATAACAATTACATTGCTCTCAGCTGTATTCTACTACACTGTCACATCATCTTGCTATAATTGCACTTTTTATACAAGGGTCTCAATTGGGTTTGTTAAAAAAAATGGAACTTTTAACAGTAAGACAACCTAAAATGTTACCCTAAGCCATAACATGGCGTAGTTTTTGTATGATGGGATATGGTATGGTATGGTATGGTATGGTATGGTATGGTATGGTATGGTATGGTATGGCCTTTATTTAATAAATAAAGGCCATACCATACTATACCATACCATACCAATATGTCAAGTTCTTTAGCAAAATTACAAGTTAATCGGGGAAACAAAAAGGAAAACAAAAGAAAAAGGAAAAATAGAAAAAAGGAAACTAGAAAAAAAGAAAAAAGAAAAAAAGAAAAAAAAGAAAAAATAGAAAAAAAAAGAAAACTAGAAAAAATTAGAAAACTAAAAAAATAGAAAAAAAAGGAAAAATGGAAAAACAAAGAAAATTGTTAAAAAGACCATACACGACTTTCAAAAATGGCTGCCACTGATTAGCATATTATTGTCAAAAACAGTTTTAGTGATAGGAAATATTTTAAAAACATACATATCAAAGCTAATAATAAGTCCTGAAAGTATGGCAGAAAAAGGTTAAATCCCCTTAAAGTTATAGGAGTTTAAACGGTCCAAAAAACACCAAAACGAGGCTACAAAGGCCTCGGCAAAGAATTCCATACAAATCCTTGTATTTTCGTTCCTCCATAACTTTGTTGATATTTTGTGAAAAGCTTCAAACATTTTCAAAAGTGTCTATTTCCAACAGATCTTTGACGTAGTTGTACTGAAAGTATTCAGGATATAGTCAATCTTAAGAAATCATTGTTGGTCGTTGTTAGGCATTTATGAAAGTGGTGTATAGGCCAGCTGGCTTGACTTGGTAACCACCCTTTTATTTAATGTACCTGGTATGTCTGACCCAGTCCCTTTGCTACGGACAAGCTGGTCCAGCAGCTTATCTATAGATAAGGCTCTAAGATGCTCGCGGAACTCAGTATGAACCTAGAAACACAACAAAAATCAAACAGATGGTGGAAGGTTGTAGTAATTTTAAATTCAAAATACAAAACAATTTGATTCATTGCTAATTTTGTAATTTTAACAAAAATAAAAATGTGTGTTCAATTCCGTCCAAGGGTATATTTTCTCTGACTTATTGTTTATTTCATTACATATACCAAACATATCTATTAATCACTTCCTGTAATCCGATAAGAAATGATTTTCATTTTCAATTGAATCCATTTTCAGAAGGCTTGAAACAAAAGCAAAGAGTGAGAATCAATAAACAGGGACAAATGGAAATATTTTAGAAATGTTGCAATTATAGTTTCCTAATTTACCGACAATAGATGATTTACATTATGGCATCATAATATACTACCAATACCAGAATGCATTGCTGACTTTCTTTTGTATCACAATTGATTTTTTAACTAGACGCTAATATAGCGTGAAGTCGGGCTAGCAGGCAAAAAAAACGGTATGTGACAAATGACGTTATACTAGTTTCAGAGAAGTTGTCAGCTGATAAAGCTTTTTCCAACGGATAGAATCTAAAAAAATCCATGCAGTGGATAATTTTATTAATTTTAATAATTTAATAATTAATTTTAATAATTTTATTTAAAATCAACTCAAGTGCCTGATCTGTTATCAGTCGTTTTACTGTGGTCTTATAACTTTTATTAATTGTATTTACATCAACAGACAGTTGTACAGTTTTTTCAAACAAATTACAATCCTTTTCTAATGACATTAGCAAATTGTTCAACGACTCCTGTATTCTTATATATACAAGGCCGAGCAAGATAAAACTAGCGACTACAAACATGCTAATGATAAAATCGCCTTTTTATTTAACAGTATTAGGAAAATATTTCCATCCAATAGGCTAAATGAGCTTACAATATGTAAAAGACAAGTAAATAAGGAAAAACCTTTGTTATTTTGGTGTCTTCATGACTTATACCGTACCCGGTAGACTTATATCGTAGCTTGTTTTTTTTTCCAATATGGCGGACGTCTTCGAGGTCAGTTCTTGTGTCAGTTCGACCTTGATCTCATCTCATGATACCTTGCTATTTTCCACATCTTGTGAGGACTTCACTTCAGTATAGTTCGTTTTGTCACTGTCAATTGTATTGTCATTTGTGATATTTTTGCATTGTTCATCAACGATCAGACATTTATGACATCATGTTTGACAAAAGCTTCATTTGGGATCCCTGTGGTCAAGTTCCCAGAGCATTATGGGGGACTATACACGACGTTGCCAGATAGATAGATTGAAGAAAAGGTAGAACTAAAGTCGGGCAGGCTAGCCCGACTAATTATTAATCTCCAAAGGGATTTAAAAAAATTGAATATGAAAGAAAATTTGCAAAGAATGCTGGTCTTGGTAGTAAAATGATGGTATAATGAAAATCGTCTATAGCGATCGCTTTCCATGATTATAAATGCTAGGAAAGAAAGGTTAAGAGAAAAATATCATATTCTCTTGTCAGAACTTGAGCCCATGTCTTTGGTATTCTAGTCCAATGTGTCAACCACTACACCACAAGGACAACTATGCTGAAAACGTGCATTCAAGTGCTGTCAAAGGCATTTGATATTTTTCTGTTAACCTTCCTTTCTTTCATTACAACACACCATTTGCATTCACAAATTACTACTTAATAAAATAATAATGATTATGGTAGCTGGTTAGTTCACATTCCTGAAATATCTAAAACTGCCCTTGGTTTTCAAACTCTACTGTAATTAGATTCACCTGCATGAATATTGTCAGTTATGATTAGATGTATGGAAATGGTTGGTTATTTATAGATGTGTGTGCATAATATGTAAGGTTAAATACCTTCTGCATCTCATCTAGTCCTGACATATGGGAATCAATGTACACTTCTAAATGGCCAACGATTGTCTTCAGATGTTCTTCTTCTATCTCTTGGAATTTCTGTCCAATAAACAACAATGTGCCATAAATTTAATGAATTTACAACCAAATTAATTGTGATTCCAAACAACGTCTATGGAGATCAGGTTCATTTAAGATGTTTTACTAGACAAACATTATTAGCTAAATAATGTTCTTTGATGACACAAATAGGACGGTTTGACTACAGTAGGAAACTTAGAGCAACATTGATGTAACAACAAATTGTGATAAGCATTGAGTTCACCAAAAAAAGAAAATTGCAATAGTATATTTCTGTACTTTTATCAGGTAGAATAATTATGAGGTTGTAACTTATAGATAACATTTTTAGCATTATGTTTTACTGAGCATCTGAGGAACAATATTATTTGCTGATATTTGGTAAGACAACTATGGAGCTTTGATCTTTAATATACAAGTAAACAGTGGCAAAAGCCAGCACAGTATCCCAGTACAAACTAAGGGCCTTTAGAATATTAAAAGTGTGTTCTCTTACCCTTGCTGTCTCTTCCATCTTGTCATGGAACTCATTTCTAATGATTTCTCTCTTCTCTACAAGAGATTTGTATTCTTCTCCTATAGAAAACATTAAACACAGTAATGTTATTAATTCAAATTTTATGCTTGTATAATATGAACTCAAAAGTGCCTACGGATTAGCACTATATTTGCTATACAGGTATTTGCTTTCCAAATATAGGTTACTGGTATTTCAGCTTTTAACTCTAAGAATATGGATATCTTTTTGACATTTTGTCTGAGATAAGGAGGAGTTTTTGACTAAGAGATATGTGTACTATTTAGAAGAAAACGGGAGGCTGCAATGCTGAAAATTATTATTCACTCAGTTCTTGTTCATTGATACATTTTGAAGCCATTTTGAATCCATTGAAATACAAATGCAAGAAGTTGAGTCCTTAAGCTGATGTTACACGGACCAACTTTCAACGCCAATTTTTTGTTCAACATTTTTTTTGAATATTGTGAAACATGATATAAAATACAATTTTTCTTGCAAAAATTATTAGACAACATATTGTGAACTTACTCGCAGCGTAAACTGGGAATGTTTAGAAAATTGATTCAATGTTGCACAAAACATTGGTGTTGCAAGTTGGTCGGTGTAACATCAACTTTATCAAGGAATGTTCAACAACTGTGCTGCATCTAGGATGTTGTAGTTCCAAGTCCTCTAACCTTCACAGTACACAGGTACCCCAAGGCTTAAATAAACTTTTCTCTAGAAATGTACTTACCAGCTTTTCGCATCTTTGCTTCAGCCTACAAAAAGAAGACTAATTACTTAGCTTCATTAAATATTATACAGGGAATTGATAAGATTTTCCATGCATATTTATTATATTGTTTTGGCTTCAGCGTTGGGAATAAGTTGAAAGGGCCAGTAGAAAACAAACATTAAATCACTGTTTGTTTCAAAGTTAATCTGTAAATTTTGTCACCTTTTCAATTTCCTTGGGACTTGTTGCCTCTTTCTTCAACTTTTCATGCTCATGACACCGTGCATAATATGTCTCTTTTGCCTGGTAGATAGATATCAAAATGAAAATGTATGAGAACTTGGCAGGATTTCAAAGTCGGCTGTGCCTTGGACTGGAATGAATTACGAGGACTTTGCAATACCCATACGTCTGAATTGGAGGACTTTGAACAACTGTGTGCTCAAGATAAACACTTCAGCAGTCTATAACTTACCTTTGTTAAAGATGCTGTTATTATTTGCATTGTCTGGACTATTTCTGCTGTGGAGCTGAACTCTTCTTTAGCCTAATAATTATTGTAATAAATATCAATTATTTTTTTAATACCTATTTTTGGTTTCAACTTCTGGTGAAGACAGAGTAAATGCAGGAAGACCATGAAATACAAACAAACTATCTAACATATGGTAGCTATTTAGTAGCTATTTGTTGTCACTTAGTATCACTCAACCAGTACATTAATAATAATAACATAATAATACATTAATAAAATAATAATAATATTTCTGTCTCTGTGTTTTGGTCTGGTTCAGTGCTAGTGACAAATAGTTACTAAGTAGCTACTGAATTTCTTAGTATTTAGTTTGTTTTTATTTCATGGCTTTCCTGAATTTGCTCTAAGACAAGATAAACACAAAAAATAACAAAAATAGTACATTTTAGTATTAACTACAAGGCTGATTTAAACAGTACAATCTGCAGATGATGTCTGTGATTGGAAGTATATTATGGCAAGTTCATGAGCATCTACAGATTACTATTGATTAAACAAGACATATTCTAAAGGAAGTTAAAATATAGTTTGTGTGCCATATTGTCGAAGTTACAACTTGTCACACTGCAAATCACAAATTGTGGAAATTGGTGCTGTGTACATTATAGCCAAAAATATTAAGCAAACATTAATAATTATGGAATTGTTTTGACATTGAGGTTTGTTTTGTCATATAATTAAATTAGCATAAGAATATATTTAATTATCAAAGGCATTCTTTGATACTGACGTTATATGTAGAATTCTAATTAAAGTAAGCTTTCTGATAGACTTACAGTTTTATGTTTTTCCTTTTGTTTATCGCTATATTCCTTAACTTCTTTGCCAAGTTCTTGTAGTTTCCCCACTACCGAATGATGAGCATTGGCAAGTTTGTCAGTTGCAACTCTCATCACCACCCATAATGGTTCAAATGTCCTAATAGTAATACAATCTATCAATATTACAATCGCTACAGCAGTTAGGATATACAGCAGTTCATTATAACAGCAAAAATACAGATCCATTGTATTTTCAGTACTAGTGGAATATAACAATCCCTGTAGCCAACAAAACCACAATTAAGAAACCAATTGACCAAAATGGGATTTAAATAGCACTGCTTATTTGGTAAAAATACAAAACAATTGACATGTCAACCAGTTGTCTTTTTTTCCAGTTTAGGAATAATCAAGATTATAATAGAAATGAGTGAGTCCACTTAAATAGATTTAACTCATTTACATTGCATAACCATGAAAAATAAAACTTCTTGTACAATCAAAATGATAAAATGTACATAGCAAATAAATAGACCTAATGTTTGCATAGCTAGATATTTTTGATAATATCGCGAAGAACATAGAGTATTTTATTATTCAACATGGCCAGCCCAATTAATGCATCGATATAAATGATATTTCAACACATTAACATACATTCCAACTATCTATCTACTCATTGTTTTTGCTTCATTAAATAATCATAATAAAGATTTTCATTGGCGAGGAGAGGACTTAAAACAAGGAACCCCAACTGACTAGAATAAAGACTATTATATCTCGTTGCCGAGAAATTTTACATCAACTATTAAATAATCAAACTTATATGAATTAACTTTCAGAATTAAAATTTGCGTATCATCTTTTTAAATTGTAACTGCTAAAAGGAGTCGCATGCAGCTACAAATATTTTCAACAGTAATTATTTGATATACTGTAACTTATAGTTCTAAACGAGTTATTATCTTACCCTAGCTGAGTGACAGAACAGGCTGACTTAGCAATCTTTAACAAAGATTTGCTAAACGTCTCTTCCACGGTGGACCTACACAAACAAATCTTATATAAATATATGCTGTAGCTAGAATATCAATTTTCTACGTTGTAAACACGAAATACTTGTGTATGATTTAAACTGACCTTTCTCGGATAAATTCTGAAACTTTGACGCTGGCATTATAGCCATATTTCATGTTATGATAAAGAACATCATAACCAGCGTTTTTATCGCCCTGTAGAAAGTAATTACAACAAGAGAAACTTAGAGTCAGCCCAGGTATTTGCTTCCCGTCATGTAGGCAGATCGACATCAAATAAACTTTGCCAACTTGTTTCGGTTCCCTTTCTCGATTTATGAGATAAAACATGCTCTTACCCAGAATCGATCCTCAAAAGCAACCATAGTTCTTGCAGTGTAACAAGAGAAAAATTACATGGAGATAAATTTGATTATGAAGGTAAAACATCCACTTTCTTCACTGATATCAACATGGCTGATGCGTGAACTCAGAACGGAAATTGGAATCTCCCACATCCCAGTCCCTTTTCATTATACGCGGTCAACTGACATTGTTCCCGTCCCTCCCCTTCCATACTAGCAATTGCTTTGAAGCCATCATACGTGATATGTCTGATATGGGGGCTGTACATGTGTAACTATTTTCAGGACTGGAAAATAACAAAGCATGGAAACAAAAAGAAAAGCGCAGACAAGCCGCTTTCAGTTCTCAAATGAATTAGTTGAAGTTCAATTTTTTTCATTTTCGATCCGGAAGCCATATTTTATGGGTGGCCATTGGTTCCCGAAATTGTACGAATCTCGCGAATTTTTATGAAATTGAGAGTCTTGCAGGCTCGGACATTTGTAAACAGTCTCGTAATCTGGAAATATTAAAGAAAGTAAAGTCCAAGTTAAGGTAATTCCGTAGTAATAGAACTAGCCATAGAATCTTGATAAAACTTTCTACGGTAAAACATTTTGAGTTTTTCATCAAAAATATAAAATAAAAAAATGGGGTCAAAGTATTGGATTTCGCGAGAAAATTTTTTAAACTATACACACTTTTGTCAATTTAGCCTCTAACATTCGAAAAGGGGCATCATACATAAAAGTATCTCTTGACTGAGATTGGTCAATACCAAATATTTTTAATGTGTTTAAATGTACTCCTTATACATTGGGCTACCGATGTAAAGCAAAAGATTTTCACTAAAATTTAACAGCGAAGAGAAATAAAGCAAAAATTAACAAAATGTTCGAATTTTTACAGGCCTCATTAACGCTTTGATCGAAACATTTTTCGAAATAACGAAAAATCTAGCCATAGAATTTTGTCATCGATCACATATGTTTAAAAAAAAACATGATTTCAAATGATATTATGAAATAAAAAAGATAGGTGCCCGTATTGGTTTGCGAGATATTTTGAGAAATGTTCTCAAATTTCAATAATATCAAGGATTTTCCGAGAGAGGAATGGGGCGAGTTTAAAGAAATTCGTAATTTTTCGCTTGAAATGTGAAAACTGTTCGTATTTTAACGTTAAAGTGTTTCTCAGACATAGCTCTGTATCTATTGATGATAAAAAATGTAAAACTCTAAAATTCGAAATATGCGCAGAACTGTGCGCAGTGCAAAACTACGGAATTACCTTAAAGTAAGTATCGGGCTCGCATTTTAAAACATGCGCATGCGTCTCGCCGTATCGGAAAGTCTCGATGAATTCATATGTTCAAACTCATATGTTCTTCTAAAGAACATTCTCCTGGAGCAAAGCACCCTCGTCTGTACCAATGATTTCACCCGAAAAAAATACATTGCGCAACAAAACTTTTGCTCCAGGGTTTTGCTCCCTCATATCAAAATAGTTTAATATGCAAGCTCCAGGAGCAAAACTTCTGAATGGACGTGTTTCTTAACACCAGGGACCGGGATCAAAACCCGGAAGCAAACGTTTTGTTGCGCAACATATTTTTCGCGTGAAATCGTTGTACCGGCCTTTAGTTCCTCCTGCAATATACTGCTTGTGACATAATATCCAGGCTTCCCTTCTAGCAGAGTCTCTCTCGTTTGTAATATCCAGGCGGAAATTTACTCTGTATGACCTCGAAATATAAAATCGGACTTTCCCAATTATTAGCTTTATAAACTTTTGGCAATTTCAGTTATTATTAATTTTTTGGCATATATATATTTTTTGTTAAAAATAAAAAATAAAGTCAAATCAAAACTGGAAGAAGAAGAACAAAAAAGTCTGACGTACCAGCGGACTGAACCTGTGTACGCAAAAAAAAAAAAAAAAAAAAAAAAAAGAAAAAAAGAAAAAGAAAAGAAAAATTAAATTGGAGTCTAGTCAGTTAACGATATTATCACATTTTCACTTACCTTGTTCCCCCATTACCCCGGTCCCTAGTAGTGTTGCCAAATACCCAAATAGCTCTAATCAAAAGATCAGGGAGTGAGAGATTAACCGGCCACTAGACCATACATGGTTAACCCCTTGAGCTACTAAGGCATTTGACAATCTACATGATCGAAAAACTTTTAGTCTTTCATCCGTTAATATTATGCTGATCACGTGGAACGGGGAACCCAATCACATTCCAGAATTGTTTATAACCGGTTTGAGAGGGGTATCCTGAGTAACCTGTCGTGCCATCTGTATGTAGGGAGGGGGTGGGGGATCAGTGGGGTTTGCGATTGTGTCTGTCAACCCTTCATTACCACATTCCATGTGAATTTTTATCTATTAAAATGATATTCTCTCATCAACCATAATAAAAATAACTTGCTGCTTCGCTGCTTTTCAAATCAATTGCCGGAAAACTATGGATCTCTTCATAAAACAGAACAAAAACAAGACTAACAAAAACAGAAAAAGAAGAAAATACGGGTACTTGCTTTTGATTTCGTTGATACAAGGAATTTGTCAGTTAAAAATCATAACGATACTAATGCTTCCGTAAAGTGCGGAACATTAGAAAAACCCGTACTTGGAGAAAAATCGGAATAACAATTGTTCAAAAAAATTCCTGCATAGGCAGTTTGACTGAATAATTTACTCCAGGTTATATTAATAAAGAAAAAAATTACACACATGCAAACTTCTTTGAATCCCGCAAAAAAATTGCGTGCAGAGGACTGGCAGAGGACTGGCAAAGGCCATTGCTTTTAAATAGTATAAACATAAATTTGAATGAGTCTTGTACTGAGTTTGTCAAACTTTATACTTGTCGTCTCCAATGAGATCATCGACGCGCGCTGGTGCGAATTTGAATCAAAATTTCAACCATTTTTTTTTTAAACAATCGACAAAATGGTCGAATTTTTTTGCAAGTGCATAAGGTTATAACATGGTTTCTCCTTCGCTTTGGATTAATTTGCGATCATTCTTTTTTCAAAGAGTCAAAATGCAAACTACCAACTCCTTCAACTCCTACTTTTTAGTAACTTTTAGGGGTTGAACCCATGTATTCATAGCACCGAAACCCATGATTTGGGTATTTGATGACTTTTCAAACAAAATCAAAACTGCCGGGTATCTAGTATTTTGAAATCGGTTCCCGTCGGTGACACAAATTAGCTAGCATGTTCATATGAATACGGCGATCTAAGGTTTGAAACTAAAAACTTTTCATGCACCTTTAAGACAAATACTGTCAGCGCCTACAATACTGTATAGTACTAGTCATAAAAAGAATCTAAACTGTATGACGGTAACAGTACTCTACCATTCACAGCCTACAATAGTGTACAATACTAGTCATAAAAAGGCTCTAAACGGTATAACGGTAACAGTACTGTACCATTCAGAGCCTACAATAGTGTAGAGTACTAGTCATAAAAAGGCTCTAAACGGTATGACGGTAACAGTACTGCACCATTCAAAGCCTACAATAGTGTAGAGTACTAGTCATAAAGGCTCTAAACGGTATGACGGTAACAGTACTGTACCATTCAGAGCCTACAATAGTGTATTGTAGTAATGAAAGGCTCTAAACGGTATGACTGCAGCAGTACTGCACCATTCAGAGCCTACAATAGTGTATAGTAGTAATAAAAGCCTCTAAACGGTATGACGGTAACAGTACTGTACCATTCAGAGCCTACAATAGTGAAGAGTACTAGTCATAAAGGCTCTAAACGGTATGACGGTAGCAGTGCTGCACCATTCAGAGACTACAATAGTGAAGAGTACTAGTCCTAAAAAGGCTCTAAACGGTATGACGGTAACAGTACTGTACCATTCAGAGCCTACAATAGTGTATTGTAGTAATGAAAGGCTCTAAACGGTATGACTGCAGCAGTACTGCACCATTCAGAGACTACAATAGTGAAGAGTACTAGTCCTAAAAAGGTTCTAAACGGTATGACGGTAGCAGTACTGCACCATTCAGAGACTACAATAGTGAAGAGTACTAGTCCTAAAAAGGCTCTAAACGGTATGACGGTAACAGTACTGTACCATTCAGAGCCTACAGTAGTATAGAGTAGTAATGAAAGGATTTTTTCAAAGAGTCTTGTAATCTGGGAATATTGTAGAAACTAAAGTCCAATTTAAAGTAAGTAAGCTCGCATGCATCACGCATGCGTCACGCCGTTTCGCAAAGTCTCGATGAAACACCATTGCATTGAGTTCATATGTTCTTCTGAAGAACATGCTCCCGGAGCAAAGCTCGCTCTTCTGTACCAACGATTTCACGCGTAAAAATATGTTGTGCAACAAAACATTTGCTCCAGGGTTTTGCCCTCTCATATCAAACGGGTTTACTATGAGGCAGCAAAACACGGAAGCAAACGTTTTGTTGCGCAACATATATTTCGCGTGAAATTGTTGTTACAGACGAGGGAGCTTTGCTCTGGGAACATGCTGCCGGAGCGTGTTGTACCGGTCTTTAGTTCCTCCTGCAATATACTGCTTGTCACATAATATCCAGGCGCAAATTTACTCTGTATGATACCTCGAAATACAGAATCGGACAAAAGGAGAATCTTACCTTTGTTTCTGATGCTATCGTTGTTGTGTCTTATCCTGGTCCCTAAGTTCATGTATAACTTTCTCAATTATTAGCTTTATAAAATTTTGGCATTTTCAGTTATTATTAATTTTTTGGCATATACATTTTTAGTTAAAAAAAAGAAAACAAAAACAAAATGTCATATAGAAACTGGAAGAAAAAAAAAAAGTCTGCCGCTCAAACGGATCGAACCCGTGCACGCAAAAAAAAAAAAAAAAAAAAAAAAAAAAATTAAATTTGAGTCTAGTCAGTTTACGATATTATCACATTTCCACTTACCTTGTTCACTTACCTTATTCCCCCATTACCCCGGTCCCTAGTAGCGTTGCCAAATACCCAAATAGCTCTAATCAAAAGATCAGGGAGTGAGAGATTAACCGGCCACTAGACCATACATGGTTAACCCCTTGAGCTACTAAGGCATTCGACAAACTATAGAATCGAAAAACTTTTAGTCTTTCATCCGTTAATAGTATGCTGATCACGTGGGTACCAATTCTCTTGGGAACGGGGTAACCAATCAAAGTCAAGCATTTTTTATAACCGGTTTGTGAGGGGTAGCCCGAGTAACCTGTCGTGCCATCTGAAGGTAGCGAGGGGGTGGGGGATCGGTGGGGTTTGCGATTGTGTTTGTCAAGCCTCCATTACCACATCCCTCGGGAATTTTTTTCTATTGAAATGATATTCTCTCATCAACCATAATAAAACATCTTGCTGTTTCGCTGCTCTTCATATCAAGTGCCGGAAAACTATGGATCTATTCATAAAGCAGAACTAAAACAAGACTAACAAAAACAGAAAAAAAAGAAAATACCGGTATACTTACTTTTAATTTCGTTGATACAAGGAATTTGTCAGTTAAAAATCATAACGATACTAATGCTTCCGTAAAGTGCGGAACATTAGAAAAACCCGTAGTCGGAGAAAAATCGGAATAACAATTGTTCAAAAAAATTCCTGCACAGGCAGTTTGACTGAATAATTTACTCCAGGTGATAACAAAGAAAAAAAATCACTCACACGCAAACTTCCTTGAATCCTGCAAAAAAGATTGCGTGCAGAGGACTGGCAAAGACGATTTCTTTCAAAATAATATAAACACAAATTTGAATGAGTCTACTAGTTTGTCAAACTTCATACTTCTTGTCCCCTAATAAGATCATCGACGCGCGCTGGTGCGAATTTGAATCAAAATATCAACCATTTTTTTTAAACAATCGACAAAATGGTCGAATTTTTTTGCAAGTGCATAATGTTATAACATGGTTTCTCCTTCACTTTGGATTAATTTGCAATCATTCTTTTTTCAAAGAGTCAAAATGCAAACTACGAACTTCTTGAAAAACAAACTCGTGCAAATTAATTCCAAATTAAACGAGAAACCATCTTATTACCTATACAAATTGACTGAACTATACCATATCCAACTGAACCAAAAAGCGCAATTTTTCCCATAAAATTGCAGACTATACCGCCCATCAAAATAGCCAAAAAAGCGTACTTTTGGACAAAATCTAATGAACTATAGTCCACCAAAACGAACAAAAAAGAGCATTTCTTCTTCAGAAAATTTCATGGACTATAGCCCATCAAAATGAACGAAAAAGCCTGTTTTTGGAAAAAATTGCATGGACTATAGCCCATCCAAATGAGCAAAATGCACAAGTTTTCACAAAGTTGAATGGACTTCAACCTATCAACAAAATGGCCGAGAAATTTCATATTGCAGAAAATTTCATGAACTATAGCATATTAAACAGTAACAGCATTGTACCATTCAGATCCTACAATAGTGAATTGTTCTAATGAAAGGCTCTAAACGGTATGACGGTAGCAGTACAGTACCATTCAGAGCCTACAGTAGTATGTAGTAGTCATGAAAGGATTGTTCTTCTAAAGAACATGCTCCCGGAGCAAAGCTCGCTCTTCTGTACTAACGATTTCACGCGAAAAAATATGTTGCGCAACAAAACGTTTGCTCCAGTGTTTTGCCCCTCATATCAAACAGGTTTACTATGTGGCAGCAAATCCCGGAAGCAAACGTTTTGTTGCGCAACATATATTTCGCGTAAAATCGTTGTTACAGACGAAGAAGCTTTGCTCCCGGAACATGCTGCGGGAGCGTGTTGTACCGGCCTTTAGTTCCTCCTGTAATATACTGCTTGTGACATAATATCCAGGCGCAAATTTACTCTGTATGATACCTCGAAATACAGAATCGGACAAAAGGAGAATCTTACCTTACGTTTCTAATGCTATCGCTGTTGTGGCCTAGCCTGGTCCCTAAGCTCATGTATAACTTTCTCAATTATTAGCTTTATTAAATTTTGGCATTTTCAGTTATTATTAATTTTTTTGGCATATACATTTTTAGTTACAAAAAAGAAAACAAAATACAAAATTTCAGATAGAAACTGGAAGAAGAAAAAAAAGTTCCAACGGATCGAACCCGTGCACACAAAATAAATAAATGAATTAATTAAAAAAATAATAAATAGGAGTCTAGTCAGTTTACGATATTATCACATTTCCACTTACCTTGTTCACCTACCTTATTCCCATATTACCCCGGTCCCCTGTAGTGTTGCCAAATACCCAAATAGCTCTAATCAAAAGATCAGGGAGTGAGAGATTAACCGGCCACTAGACCATACATGGTTAACCCCTTGAGCTACTAAGGCATTTGACTAACTATATAATCGAAAAACTTTTCATATCAAACAATCATCTTAAGAAAACTGTCGTTCGCATCCATAACCATATTTGGTCATCTTACCTTATTTGGAAGTGACAATGGACTCTTTTTTGGTGATTTTCTACTATTTGCAGCCAAAATTCTCGGCAAAATTCGATGAAAACTTGCAGAGATTGCAGTGAACAACTTTACCAAACTGGCAGCCATTTTGAATTTTGTTTAAAAAGACAGGAAACCCAAAAAAATGAAAATTACACAGGAACCCCAACGAACGACAGTAATTGTTTGATATGAGTCTTTCATCCGTTACTAGTATGCTGATCACGTGGTACCGATTCTCTTGGGAACGGGGTAACCAATCAAATTCAAGATTGTTTTATAACCGGTTTGTGAGGGGGGTGGGAGATCGGTGGGGTTTGCGATGGTGTCTGTCAAACCTCCATTACCACATCCCACGGGAATGTTTTTCAATTAAAATGATATTCTCTCATCAACCACAATAAAAATAACTTGCTGTTTCGCTGCTTTTCAAATCAATTGCCGGAAAACTGTGGATCTCTTCATAAAACAGAACAAAAACAAGACTAACAAAAACAGAAAAAGAAGAAAATACGGCCGTACTTGCTTTTAATTTCGTTGATACAAGAAATTTGTCAGTTACAAATCATAACGATACTAATGCTTCCGTAAAGTGCGGAACATTAGAAAAACCCGGCGTAGTCGGAGAAAAATCGGAATAACAATTTTTCAAAAAAACTCCTGCATAGGCAGTTTGACTGAATAATTTACTCCAGGTGATAATAGAAAAAAAATCACTCACACGCAAACTTACTTGAATCCCGCAAAAAAATTGCTTGCAGAGGACTGGCAAAGGCGATTGCTTTTAAATAGTATAAACATAAATTTGAATGAGTCTAGTACTGAGTTAACTTTGTCAAACTTTATACTTCTCGTCTCCAATGAGATCATCGACGCGCGCTGGTGATGGTCGAATTTTTTTGCAAGTGCATAAAGTTATAACATGGTTTCTCCTTCACTTTGGATTAATTTGCAATCATTCTTTTTTCAAAGAGTCAAAATGCAAACTACGAACTCCTTGAAAAACAAACTTGTGCAAATTAATTCCAAATTGAACGAGAAACCATCTTATTACCTATACAAATTGAATGAACTATACCATATCCAACTGACCCAAAAAGCGCATTTTTTCTATATAAATTGAATTGCAGACTATAGCCAATCAAAATAGCCAAAAAAGCGCAATTTTGGACAAAATTTAATGGACTATAGCCCACCAAAATGAACAAAAAAGAGCATTTCTTCCTCAAAGCGAAATTTTGAACGTAACTGAAGGGCAAATAATGTGATCCTGAAACAAGGGCGGATTCAGGGGGTGTCCTGCGTTGCACTATCTCTCAAAACATTTATTATACTTTTTTTCTTATGTGACACCCCCCTGAAAGACTTGTCGATCCGTTGTAAAAAATATGGAATCACAAGTATGTGATAACATTTATTTATTCAAGTATTTATTTACTTATTTATTTATTTATTTATTCATTCATTCATTCATTCATTGATTTATTGATTGATTGATTGATTGATTATTCAAATCAAATTTGTTTTTTGATATTCAATTTTTGTCATTTAACAGTGACTGCATTCAGCCCACTTGGTTCCCCTGACCGTCCCTGGGCTAAACCTGATGATCCAAGTCTACTAGATGATCCTAAACTTACTGCTATAGCCAAGAAATACAACAAGTCGACAGCGCAGTTATGTATTAGGTTCCAAGTACAGAGAGGAATTGTGGTTATTCCAAACAGTGTCACTCCAGAGAGGATTAAGGAGAATTTCGAGGTAAATCAAAAACTATTTTATAAATAGCAGTAATTGAATAATAATGAGTAATAAGAAAAATCATTATAACAAAAAAATATGGGAGAAAGTACAAGGTAGAATGAAAGTGGTTTCCACATTAAATATTATATGATATATAATATAATGTTATGTTATGTTATGTTATGTTATGTTATGTCATGTTATGTTATGTTATGTTATGTTATGTTATGTTATATTATATTATATATTATTCATTTGATTTGTTCACAAATTTGTTGACCAGTTTGCATTTTTTTAATGTATTTAGAATACTTATTCATTCACTCGCTCATTGATTCATTCATTCATTCATCCATCCATTCTTTTATTCAATTACTTATCAAACTAAGTTGAGGTTCTTTGTTGTGATTTTCTTTTGCAGATTGATGGCAAGGAGGTAGAGAGCGATGCGCATCATCCACACTACCCCTTCAACATCCCAACGCCGGAACGAAACACTGAAACGAAACAATACCGAAACAAAACCGAAACGAATAAAAAAAATCATTTTTTATAAAACGAGAACAAAAATATTGATATAATTTATGGTAAATCTAGGCCGTACGCGTGCGATTTACCAGGCGAAAAAAACGTCCTACTAACTTGATATCTAAAAGCTGTGAACACTAGTAATTATTTTCCCTTTAGAATAAACTTTTTTTTTTACAAGAACTGATGCAGCGTTTTAAACAAGTTTTGATTAAAGCAAATAATTTTTAAATTTTAATCGAGCTAATTTCGCCTTAGAGGGGAACTGAGAAACACGTGCTCTATTGACTGAAACTATATTATGAACAAGAATCTTTCACAACTTTATTTGAGCTATCGTTCATACGTTTTACAATGATTTTATTATCTAACTTTTCAGCATCATGGTTCAAACAATCATGACTATTAAAAGACAATAAACAGAAAAAAAACAGTTCTTTGTAATATACAATGTGTTTGTCTAGCTTTAGGTCCGATTTTTTTTTTTCGATAGCCTTAATTGCTGAGCACCTTTTAGTTTTCAGTAAATACAGGATAGATCTATGATTCAATCGGTTAATTTATGTACAAATTCTTGCAAAAGGTCACTTTGTTTTCTGTTTAATGCATGACTTAAATATGACTGATGGTCCAACACCAGGACTGGCTAGTATTTGTATTAAATAGTGTTTTTGATGTCAATATGAAACATTTGTAATATCAACAAGGTGAATTACTATTAAATGCATTAGCAATATAATTCTGCCTGGATTTACTATAATTATATTTATATTTTATGTGAAAGAAACTGTCCTCCTTAAGACCTTAACAAAGATGAGTGCCGTGGCACCAACTCCCCCATGTGTGGGACAATCTTATGCAGTCATATGGTTTTATTACTAGCCTGGGACTACGGTAGAGCCTGACTTTGTGTTTAATGTGAACAAGACTTTTGTGTAAGTCAAAAAGCTTTCATAATTTTCCTACTCAGTGTATCAAACGTATATTACTTTATTGTAAAATTATGTTTATTGTTGTTCTCTCCTGGGTCATCTCAAAATAGTAATATTATGGAGCTTTATGTTCAATCTATTCTTAAAACAAAGATTCGCAATAAAAGCACTTTTGGACTTGCGATATGAAAATGCATCATTTCAATAAGTAATTTGCTATAAGAATAAAATGATAGCAATAGGCCCAATACTAGCCATTCTTTTCTTACTTTGTAATTGTGTTCTCTTGGCCAGTGGTGGTATTTTAGGGGTGTCCTGTAAAACATCCTTGATTTTTTTCGCAAACGATACCCTTCACTCGTGTATTATTTGCGTAAACAATTGATTGCCTTTTTTGACGTCATGTAGCGCGCATTTTGCGTAAACAATTGCAATTATTTTCACGCCCTGATTTCATGTGCATTTTCTGCAAACGACAACCTTTTTTGACGTCAAGTAGTTATTTTGAAAGCAATCGTCTTTACCAGTTCTCTGCACACATGAATCTTTGATGTGTGATTCAAATTTGTGCCCGTGCCGGCATCTCTTGTAGAATTCAGTTATTTCGACATTTCCAGTCAGCGTACAAGAGTAATCACAGTACTGAGACAGCGCTAACACGTGTACACAATGACATTCTCTGTGACATTGACCGTTATAATTGTGTTATTCTAATATTACTAGATCTGTCAGCGGCGTTCGACACCGTGGATCACGCTGTACTATTAAGAAGGCTGAAAAACTGTTTTGGTATAACAGGTAAACCACTATCATGGATTCGTTCATATTTGTCAGATCGTACCCAGTGTGTGTACATAAATGGTGAAAGATCATCAAGCTACCAATTAACGTGTGGACGTCTACCTCAAGGATCGGTTCTTGGACCAATTCTTTACACAATGTATACTCTACCTCTCGGAAACATCATCTGTCACCACAACATGAAATATCACCTATACGAAGATGATACACAGCTATATATGTCGTTTTGCCCATCATCTTCAAATGAACCTGATCTAACCAGAACACGCATCGAAGCATGCATTAAAGACATACAGTTATGGATGTCTTCCAATAAATTAAAATTGAATGATGAAAAAACTGAGTTACTTGTATTACATGCTCAAAACCGTCCTCAACCACAACTGCTCTCTATTTCGGCCGGAGATGATGTGATTACAAGATCAAATGAAGTACGTAATATTGGTGTATGGTTTGATAAAACACTCAACATGGAAAAGAATATCAACATGACTTGCAAATCAGCTTTCTATCATTTGCGAAACATTGCATCCATAAGGAAATTCATATCTTCAAAGGACTGTGAGACACTGATGCATGCGTTTATAACATCCAAAATAGATTATTGCAACTCTTTACTATCTGGCTTACCAGCACAACAACTCAAGAAATTGCAACATGTACAAAACTCTGCAGCTCGACTTCTAACGCTATCAAAAAAACACGAACACATAACACCTATATTGCAAGATTTACACTGGCTGCCTATATCTGAGAGAATCAACCATAAAATTATTCTGTTGACTTTTAAGGCCCTAAATAACATGGCTCCTGAGTACCTAAAAGAATTACTGCACCGCTACACACCAAAACGACAATTAAGATCAAGTACAAAAAACCTTTTAGAAGTCCCCAAGTTCAATATGAAATCATATGGTCAAAGATCATTTTCTGTCAGAGCACCGCAGCTATGGAACAATTTACCAGAACATATAAAAAACTGCTCCAATATAAATACTTTTAAAAAATATTTAAAAAAATTTTTATTTGAAAATTTTTATGATTGATAAATTTTGATATTTTTAGTTAGACTATAAATACTTTTAAAAAAACATTTAAAAACATTTTTATTTACAAATTTTTATGATTTATAAATTTTGATAATTTTAGTTAGCTATTTTTAGTTAGTTCGATTACATTATTGTAAAGCGCTATTGAAGCTTGTTAAATAGCGCTATATAAATTTATTTATTATTATTATTATTATTATTTCTCCGACTACGGGATTTTCTAATATTCTGCCCTTAACGGAAGCATTGGTGTCGTTATATCGTTATGATTTTTAAAATAAAAGCACCCATAGTTCATTCATTTTTTTTTCTGGTAGTTTTGTTTTATGAAGAGATTCATAGTTTTCCCGCAATTGATTTGAAAAGCAGCGACAAGTCATTCAGGCTACCCCACTCAAACCGGTTTTAGAACACTCTTGAATTTGATAGGTTACCCCGTACCCAAGAGAATTGATACCCACGTGATCAGTATACTATTAACGGATGAAAGACTAAAAGTTTTTCGATTATATAATTTGTCAAATGCCTTAGTAGCTCAAGGGGTTAACCATGTATGGTCTAGTGGCCGGTTAATCTCTCACTCCCTGATCTTTTGATTAGAGCTATTTGGGTATTTGGCAACACTACTAGGGACCGGGGTAATATGGGAATAAGGTAGGTGAACAAGGTAAGTGGAAATGTGATAATATCGTAAACTGACTAGACTTTTTTTTTAGACAATTTAATTGTAATTTTTGCGTACACAGGTTCGATCCGTTGATAGATCAGAGTTTTTTTCTTTTTATTCTAGTTTCTATATGATACTTTTTTACTTTTTGTCAGTTTCTTTAACGAAAAAAGAAAAATAGCATATTAAAAATTATCAATAAAAAAATCAGAAAAATGCCAAAATTTTATAAAGCTAATATTTGGGAAATTTATACATGAACTTACGGATCAGGCAACAACAACGATAGCACCAGAAACAAACTTCAGCCGGTAATATTCTGCTTTTGTCCGATTCGAAATTTCGAGGAATCACACAGAGTGAATTTGCGTTTAGTGATGAAAAATGTATGAAGCCACGCCCTTTTGAAAAACGTCTGGTATATTTTAGGGGGTTTAGATTTTTGAAAACTTCCGACGAGCATCCCCGATCGTTTATCCCCCAAGTCTCCCCTCCCCCAGGACGAGTATACTATACAACACTGTGTATATACCATATACACCATGTACAGTATACAGAGGTTATTAAATGGAAAGTGCAAAGTACGGGATTTTAAACACAAGTTGTTTGTATCACAAAACGAACGAGAGCTACGAGCGAGTGAGTTTATGATACCAACAACAAGTGAATAAAATCCTTTACAAAGCACTTTCCGCGCTATAATTTGTTATATGTAACGAGATTGGAAATTATTCTAAATATTTAATTCACAATTTCAGCAGCTTACACAGATGATTGTTTGCGTACTTCGAGAGGAAAGTTTGACACATTCGTCCAGCTAGCTTTGGTTCCATTTTTTTTCATCTCTCTAACATTGCTTTGTGAAAGCAAAAATATATCCATAAGAGCGACATCTCGTTTCGTTTTGCTTGACGTATTGTTGTTTTCTTGTTCTTGTATGAAGTGTTCAACAGTTGTATTGAGAGCAACAAATCCCGGCAGCCCTGTCTCGGTCATTTTGCTTCACCAAGAATGTACGAGAAGCCATTTGAGTGTTGTAGCTCGCTTTGTGATTGGATTAGATCTCCGTTTTTGTCTATTTCCAAATTCTATTGTTTTCTTTGTTTGATTAGATTGCACGCACTAAAAGTATGCAACATAAATACCACTAAATAGGTAGGTAGGTAGAAACTTTATTTATAAACCACGGTAAAAACATTAGTGAAATAGTTAATTACAATTCTAGATTTAAAATATATAAAAAAACTTACTGGTTTCCATGTTTGCCGTGGAAATCGGAACTGTACAATGTATTTATAGCTTTTTTGAATCTTGCTATACTTGTACATTTTCGTAGTTGTGAAGGAAGCTTATTCCACAATTGGGCTGAATTGTAGAAGAAACTTCTTTTCATGTATTCGGTGTTTGGTTTTGGTATTATTAGGGATTGGTCTTTGTTTCTCAAATGATAGTTTTGTTTTTGTTTGCAGAATAGATTTTGCAAATATTCTGGCGCATGCCCATTTAAATTTTTGTACATTAGGGTCAGTTTTTGTTTTTTTCGCCTAATGCTCAATGTGAGTCTTTCTAAAATATCTTTTGATCTTACTTGATAATTTGATTTTGTGATTGCCCTAGCAGCTCTATTTTGGAGTTTTTGCAACTGCTGGGAAAGGCTGTCGTTTAATCCGTCCCACACTTGACTGCAATAGTCGAAGTGAGGGAGAACCAACGCTTCATAAATTTTTATTGCACTTTGAGTAGTTAAATACTCTCGATTACGTTTCAAGGCACCAATTGCAGAGGCAGCCTTTTTTGTTATTTCATTAATATGCGCTGAGCAATTGAGGTTTTTATCGATTGTGACTCCTAATGTTTTTGTTTGCTCAACCTTTTTGATTTCTTGATTATTTAATTTTATTTCTATATTAGGGTCACCATGTGCTGTGAATTTTTGTCTGGACGCCATTATCATAAATTCTGTTTTAGTTACATTAAGACTTAGTCTGTTTGCAGTAAGCCATTAACTTGTTCAGTTCGTTATTCATTGTCCTTTCAATATCATTAAAGTTATCAGATGCCGAGTCCGACTAACGTGCGGGCTGCGGTTCGCGGGCCAAAATTTCCGGTCTGCGGGCCAAAATTTCCGGTCTGCGGGCCAAAATTTGCGGTCTGCGGGCCAAAATTTGCGGGCTGCGGACTAAAATTTGCGGGCTGCGGGCTAAAATTTGCGGGCTGCGGACCAAGAAATAAGAAACAGACAAGCAATCAAACAAAATAAATAAACAACAACATTCAGACAAAGACGAAACTAACAAAAAACAGGATAAATAAACAATATAAAAATATCACATTGAATTTGTCGCAACAAAAAACAATTCAACATCATAAAAGCAACAAACAAGCAAACAACCAACTAACCAAATAAAAAATAAACAATTTTGATGAATAGACCTATTAAATCGGCTATTCGAGTATTTTTGACCCAAACAAAACTTGCTATCATTCTTGTTTGGGCCGAACAAACTTTGTTTGTCAGTCGTTTTGTTTAAACCATGAAAACGTGAAAAGATGTGTACAGATCACATGTTGTGTATTATCACGATGAGTGGCAACCTAATAAGATATGTACTCTCAAATATTTTAAAACACAAATATTTTTTATCGTGTATTTACGGACAGCAAATTTTGGCCCGCAGCCCGCAAATTTTGGCCCGCAGCCCGCAAATTATGGCCCGCAGCCCGCAAATTTTGGCCCGCAGCCCGCAAATTTTGGCCCGCAGCCCGCAAATTTTAGCCCGCAGCCCGCAAATCTTGCCCGCAAACCGCAGCCCGCAAAATAGCAGGACCCTCAGATGCCACACTAATGCTCGTGTCATCTGCAAACATACGAGGTGTAGCAACTGATAAGCAGTTTGGCAAGTCATTGATATATATTAAAAACAGTAGCGGTCCAAGATTACTTCCTTGTGGAATTCCAAATTTCACTTCACATGGTGAGGATAAACATCCCATAACACTGCACTGCTGTAATCGACTGCTGAGGTATGAACTGAACCATGCGATAGATTTGACCAGCTATTAGTAGCTTCGATGAGAGCAGTAACAGTGCTATGGAGATTTCTAAATCCTGATTGACTTTGAGCTAATAGGTTTTTTTCATTTAAATAAGCAAACAATTGGTCGTATATAATTTTTTCGAAAATGTTTGAAAGTACTGGTATCACCGATATGGGTCGGTAATTACCAGGGTCTGTTTTCTCCCCCCTTTTAAAGATAGGCGTGACCTTAGCCAGTTTCCATTCCTGTGGAAATATACCGGTTTCTATAGATTTTGTAAAAATTTTAGTAAGAGCGGGTGCTACGATACCTGCTGATAGCTTGAGAAGGCGGTTGGGTATTTTATCAAGCCCGATCGCCTTCCGTTCATTTAGACTTTCAAGTAGTTTACGAACAGTCTCTAACGATGGTGGTTGGATTGAAAATGTTGTTGTTGTAGACTTCAAGTATATTTCTGGGTTAGTAGAATTATGCTGAATGGAGCTGGCTAAAGTTTCTCCTATACTTGTGAAATACGTGTTAAACGTATTTGCTATTTCAATGGGTGAAGTAGTTTGCTTTTCATTATGTTTCAATTGTGTAACAGTGGAGTGGTTTTTCGGTTTTCTGGAGGTAAGCTCATTGAGCAAGCTCCATGTTTTCCGTTGATCGTTTTTGTATGTTTCCAGATTATCCTCAAAATATTGTTTTTTGGTTTGTTTGATAGCATTGTTTGTATTATTTCTAGCCTTTTTATATTGCGTCCACAAATGATTGTCCCCAGAAGAAATTGCTTTCTTCTTAAGATAATCCCTGTTACGAATTTTAACAATAAGATCATTGGTGAACCATGAAGGCTTTTGTTTTCCCACACGTTTGTGTCTGATTGGTGCATGTTTATCGACACAACACATGAACATAGCTTTCCACTGTTTCCACATTTCGTTAGTGCTATTTTATGCTAATTCTATTGTTTTCGTTTGTTTACTTAGTGCTATTTACTACTAAACAGTGACGACTGTTGCACACCAGTTAGTATTTGCACTATACAAAAACATGTATCGAAATATGCAATTTGCAGATTCATTATAAGTACCTGTTGTTATTTTTGTATCGGTTTCTTAAGAAAAAAGTCACATTTCACGGGAATCGAGCTCACATCTTTTGTGAGCTAGCCCAATGTGTTACTAAGCATACTAATAGACTAACGACGTGATCTTGTGGCGTGGGAAACCATACCGTGAGAAGTAATGTAGGAAATATTAACTTAAATTTCACTTTAAGTATCAGTTTACTTATATATTTTTACTTTTCGCTTGTCTGTTATTTTCCTGAACAAACCTACGGGAAATAGCGCTGCAGTGTGATGATGTTTTACCCCCGTCTCCATACCATAATAGTTCTTAAAATCCTTTCATATTCAAAATTCATATTCACTCGAGAATACAGGAACAATAGTCATAATTAGTGAAAAAAAGCAATGTGAAAAGGATTCTGGTCTAGTCACGGGGGTAAAACGTCATCACGCTTCAGGCTTATTGTTTTTATGTTCTTTCAATTCCAGGAAGTCAACTATGCGGATAATCACGCCATTATATGTTGTCCAAATATGGCGCAACTTAATTTGATTGGCTCGCACGCACGATTTTTACCCTTGGGACCTACTATAAAACAAGCATCCTGCATAAATTTATCATAGTACTTCTCACTTTACGAGGCAACCAAAGCGATTTAGGAACGAATAAAGCGATTGATAACGGAATTTACTATGGAAAACTCCAGTTTTCTCCTTCAACCTACCCTTTTCAGGTAAGCACTTCGGTTGTTTAGAATTAAGATAATCTTGAGACTATAAAAAGTGCATTATTATTTTCAAAACAATTACTGTACAAATTTCATTTGAATCATTCCCGCCAAAATGAACAATTGTAAACTCGTCAGATTTGTAACAAGTTGTCAATCACACAAATTGCTGAACAAACTAAAGCTTGAGTTCAGAACAAACTTTTATAAACGCACGGCAGTTTAACACTAAGTTTGAGCTTGTTATAGCAGCTCCAAATTCGTAAATCGCTGAAATTCGCACTGTTTAATTTTGCTTCGTGTCGAGGCTCCGTGTTTTGTTTCATCTTTTTGAATAATACCAAAGATGCGCACAAATTAGTATATAAGTCATGAAACCTTCCTTAAGGATACAAGGAACAAAAACAGAAAGATTTTATAACGGTCCTAACTAGAGCGGTACTTTAAGTTATTCTCCAACAAAGCATATATTTTCCTAAATCTAGGAAATATCATTTCGATTTATACGAAACAATCTCTGTTGCTGCGTTTTTAAAGCAAACCATTGATATATTAATATCTTAAAAACGAATTGAAAAATGGACACACATTTTTAGATAATTATCCTGTCTTCTGCTTAAAAAAAAAAACAAGAAACAATTTGATCTGTTTAAGCCATTCAAGTGGAGAACAAACATTTTTAAATGAAAATATTAGCCTCCGTTGCAGACGTCTTATGTGGTTCGCCGAACGAAAAGCTCCCACACCAAGAGCTTTTCGTTCGGCGAACCACATAAGACGTCTGCAACGGAAGCTATGAAAATATGGCGTATTTCAGAAAAATTGTTCTTGCTATAAAAATTATAAGAAGCAACTGCTAGGTCAGTATTCAGAAAATATATGCTTTATTTGGCAAGCAACTCCAACACTGCGTGGTATATGCCCATTTCAAAAATGTACAGTCGTTTTTGTCCCTTGTATCCTTAAATTAATTGATGAAAATTAATATTGTTTATTAATTTATTTGTATTTTTTACAGCGCCGCCATGATGGTCTTGCTGATGACGATGGCAACGATGACTTCTCTTGTGGTTGGACTGGTGGCAATTGTCCGTTTTCTGGGTGGTGCTGTGAGAGTTACCTTTCAAGCATTG
Source organism: Diadumene lineata (assembly GCA_918843875.1). Lineage (NCBI taxonomy): Eukaryota > Metazoa > Cnidaria > Anthozoa > Actiniaria > Diadumenidae > Diadumene > Diadumene lineata. Next base: position 5,714,803 of record OU974071.1, read on the forward strand.
GTGTGGCTTATTCGATTGGCTGTATTTGGTGTTTGGTTGTTGTATGTTGTTGGTCGTTTGATTGTCAGAATCATCGTAAGATTGGCGAGGTGTTACTGTGTTGCGGTGTCTGTAACCGCTCGGGTCGAGATGGTGTTGTTGAGGTGTTTCTGTGTTGCGGTGTCTGTAACCGCTCGGGTTGCGATTGTGTTGTTGAGGTGTTTCGGTGTTGCGGTGTCGGTAACCGCTCGGGACACGATGGTATTGTTGAGGATGGCGTATCGTGCTATGTCTGTTACTTGGGGTAAGACCTCGAGAACGGATGTGGCTATGGTACAGATGAACGGTCTCCAGCACGCTCACACCGCGGATAGTCACCAGGACGTTGCCCAAGATGAACCTGAATTGCCAGCATGGATATGTCCAAAGTGTGGTCGTGTACTTGCCTCCAAAGCAGCGTATATGTCTCACATGAGGGCTCACTCCAGAAACCACGAATGTAATGTTTGTGGCCGCATCTGCAAGTCCAAGTCTGGTCTAACCAGACACATGGTGGTGCACAGCAGATAAGTTAAGTACTCTAATTTATCTGTTTCTTTCTTTCTTTCTTTCTTTCTTTCTTTCTTTCCGTTTCTTTCTTTCTTATTTTTTATTTACTTCATTTAGTTTTTATTTCATTTATTCCTTTATTTACTTCATTTATTTTTCATTTATTTTTCTATTTTTTATTTCATTTCTTTATTCATTTTTATTTATTTATTTTCATTTATTTATTTTCATTTATTTACTTTTCTTTATTTATTTGTACTTATTCATTTCTATTTATTTATCTATCTATACCTATTTATTTATATCTATTAATACTTATTTATTAAAATTTATTTATTAACATTTATTTATTTACATTTATTTATTTACATTTATTTATTTACATTTATTTATTTACATTTATTTATTTACATTTATTTATTTACATTTATTTATTTACATTTATTTATTTACATTTATTTATTTACATTTATTTATTTATTGTTATTTATTTACATTTATTTATTTACATTTATTTATTTCTATTTATTTACATTTATTATTTACATTTATTATTTACTTCTTCTTTCCTGCTTGCTTTTTTCTTTCTCTCTTTCTTCATTGTATATTATTCGTTTATTTCATTATTAATCTTTTGCATTATTTACCTAGAACATTATTTATTTATTACATTGTTTCACACGGCTTACACGATGCACACATATTTATAGCTTCTTTCACGATTTACAGGCATTTCACACTTCGTTAATTCGCGTCACATCCCTTAACACACACATTGAATTTTTCCATATTTTATAGGCACCACGGTTCTACATAATACACATAAATTTCTTTCAATGTTAACAGATATTTCAATATTTTTTATTCTACATGATACATACATTGGATTATTTTGCGGTTTACAAACGTTACACTATAGTTCATACACATCAAATTCGTCAACGGTTTTTCATTATTTTGCGGTTCTACACTATACTTTGTACTATAACATGTTTCTACAGGATTTCATTATTTCGCGGCTCAACCCTACCTATATACAGACATTTTTTTTCGGCATAATTTTCACGGTTGTACATTATACACATATTAAATTCTTTCGTTGTTTACAGGCATTTTATTATTTCGGTTACAGAGATTTCATTATTTCGCAGTTTCTACAATTAACACACATTAAATTATAATACGGTTTTCAGGCAATTTATTATTTTACGGATCTATATTTAATTCGTATTCACGGTTAACATGTACATACACTTTCCTTCTCGGTTTACAGTCTGGTCACGGTTAAAATTCCATATTCTATATGTCAAAACACAGCTTCGATCATACACCATCGCACTATTGTAAGGATCCCTTATATACTTTTCCTTTCCCACCCAATTTCTATAATTCGTCATGTTCACCTTACCCTCATCCCAATATATATTGTACTCAGTAGATATCAGGTTATTAGATAGATTTAGATAGATTAGATGCTGCGTGCTACTGCTGCTTGCTTGCTACTGCTGCTTGCTTGCTACTGCTGCTTGCTTGCTACTGCTGCTTGCTGCTACTGCTGCTTGCTTGCTACTGCTGCTTTCTTCTCTTCTCTTATTCATCTCTTCCTTCTGCCCACCCTACCCTCTCCAGACCCCTCCCTTCCCGAACCAGCCATTTACACCTTAAAATAAGTACCTAACCCTATCCTTACATCATACAACACGGTTCTACACCACACACATTTGTCAAGTTAATTTTTTTCACGGTTTACAGGCATTCTATATATTAATTATCGGTCTTATACACACAAGTTTTTCGCGGCTTACATGTATTTCGTTATTTCACGGTTGCACATCACGGTTCTAGATAAAACACACATTAGATTAAAGCACGGTTTACAGTAGGCATTTTCGTTATTTCACGGTTTTACACTACATACACTTTAAATTCTTTTGCGGCACTTTACTGTCACGATTCTAGATAAAACACACATTAGATGAAAGCACGGTTTACAGTAGGCATTTCGTTATTTCACGGTTTTACACCACATACACATTAAATTCTTTTGCGGTACTTTACTGTCACGGTTCTAGATAAAACACACATTAGATTAAAGCACGGTTTACAGTAGGCATTTCGTTATTTCACGGTTTTACACTACATACACATTAAATTCGTTTGCGGTACTTTACTATCACGGTTCTAGATAAAACACACATTAGATTAAAGCACGGTTTACAGTAGGCATTTCGTTATTTCACGGTTTTACACTACATACACATTAAATTCTTTTGCGGTACTTTACTGTCACGGTTCTACATAAAACACACATTAGATGAAAGCACGGTTTACAGTAGGCATTTCGTTATTTCACGGTTTTACACTACATACACATTAAATTCTTTTGCGGTACTTTACTATCACGGTTCAAGATAAAACACACATTAGATTAAAGCACGGTTTACAGTAGGCATTTCGTTATTTCGCAGTTTTACACATTAAATTCTTTCACGGTTTACAGGCATTTCATTATTTCACGGTTTATACACACACAATTGTTTTCGGTTTCTTATTGTACGGTTTTACACACATAAAATTATTAAATATAAGTATTCAGTAGGCATTCCATTGCATTCTACAGAACACATATATTTATATCTAAATTCATTATGTTATCATTACATAACCTTTATCACGTGATCAGCATATATTGCTGTTTACTTTACCACAGTGCTACCCACCTTTCTGAACTTTTAGTTGCAGACCAACTTGATCATTCTACTTGGATCCAGTGGAAATGGTGAATTTGGGATGGATTCTTTACTAGAGGTAGATGTGTTAATTTAGAGGGGCACATTGTATATGAAAGGGAAAGGAGGGCCAACTTGGAATGTTTATAATTCACTGATTTTCTGTTTGGACGGGCGATTTATTATGGTGGATAGAGGCCCGGGGAATATTTAACTTTGCACACTTGATAATTTGTTACCAAGTCTTTTTTTCAGATAAGATTATTTACTGACAGTTAAGGGTCAACAGATTTGCAGAAAAGACATGGACGGGACCATACCAAGGTGACCAAGGTGACAATGGTATGCAAATGAGGGAATGGTGGATTGTGGGCGGAATTGTAATTACTGTGAGAGGGATGACTTCAGGGGTAAATAGGTAGAATCAATAGAGGGAATGTTTAACTTTTCACTGTTGATAATATTGTGCCAAGTCTTTTTTTCAGATAAGATTATTTACTGACAGTTAAGGGTCAATAGATTTGAAGTAAAGAAATAGTGGATACTTACTGGACAATATCAAGTGGACAGTGGTATGCAAGTAAGGTCATGGTGAATTGTGGGTGGAGTACTAATTACTGGGAGAGGGATTATTTCGGCGACAAATAGGTGGAATCAATGGAGAGAATATTTAACTTTTCACTGTTGATTATATCATATCATTGGCAATCTAGGGTGCACACTAGGTATCCAAAACGATTATTTGCATCATCATTTAACATACGAACTTAATTCGGCAACTTGTTAAGGAACTACTTTTTAATTCGGAACATTCGAAACTTCAACATCTTGCTATCTTCAATTTTGTAAATCATGTTATATTATAATTTATATATTTAGGTTTTCCATACTTCATAGTTGATTTTTTTTATACATCAACTTTTGCACTTATAATATATGTTAAATTATTAATTAATTAGTTGATGTTAATTGATTCAGCAATTAAATAGTTTAGCTTGTAATTATAGATTCATATTAATATTAGCAGATGTATTATATATGTAACTGTTTTAAATACATATGCATGTTCTTGGAAATACATTATTAACTTTAGTTATTAGTTTAAGTTAATCATAATAATTGTTTGGGATATATATAGTTTAGTTTGATCTTGGTCTAGAAATTCTATATGTCTAATGTAGGAATACAGTCGCACATAAATGATTTCCTATTCGCTAATTGGCTACTTCGAAAACACTTCAAAATGTCATTTTCAAGAACTGGTATATTCGGTTGGTAATCTAGGGTGCACACTAGATTCACCAACACCATTTTGTTTTTGCATCATCATTTAACATGTCTACTTTATTCGGCAACTTTTTGAACGACCAGCTAATCCGCAAAATTTTTTATTCGGAACATTCGCAACTTCGAGATCTTACTACAGTATATCAGTAATTTTGTCAATCAACTTTTGATCAAACCATTTGATCACTTGTTAAATTATAATTTAATATATTTAGGATTTTTTTTATACATCAACTTTTGCACTTATAATATATGTTCAATTATTAATTAATTAGTTGATGTTAATTGATTCAGCAATTAAATAGTTTAGCTTGTAATTATAGATTCATATTAATATTAGCAGATGTATTATATATGTAACTGTTTTAAATACATATGTATGTTCTTGGAAATACATTATCAAATTTAGGTATTAGTTTAAATTAATCAATTGAAAATAGTTATTTGGGATATATATAGTTTAGTTTTATCTTGGTCTACAAATTCTATATGTCTGCTGTAGGAATACAGTGGCACATAAATGATTTCCTATTCGCTATTCCGCTACTCCGAAAACACTTCAAAATGTCATTTTCAAGAACTGGTATATTCGGTTGGTAATCTAGGGTGCACACTAGGTTTACCAACACCATTTTGTTTTTGCATCATCATTTAACATGTCAATACTTCATTCGGCAATTTTTTAAGCGACCAGCTAATCCGCAAAATTTGTCATTCTGAACATTCGCAACTTCGAGATCTTACTATTATATGAGTAATTTTGTCAATCAACTTTTGATCAAACCATTTGATCACTTGTTAAATTATAATTTAATATATTTAGGGTTTCCTTGCTTTATGTGGTCAACTTTTGTAATTTATCTATACATTAGTTTGTTAATTAATAAGTTGCTGTTAATTGATTTGCCAATTTAATAGTTTAGCTTGTAATTATAGATTCATATTAATATTAGTAGATGTATTATATATGTACCTGTTTTAAATACATATGCATGCTCTTGGAAATACATTATTAACTTTAGTTATTAGTTTAAGTTAATCAAAATAGGTATTTGGGGTATATATAGTTTAGTCTTGATCTACAAATTTTATGTCTGAGTAGGAATACAGTGGTACGATTTCCTATTCCCTATTCGGCTACTTCGGAAACTCTTCAAAAATGTCATTTTCAAGAACTGGTATACTCGGTTGGTAATTTAGGGTGTACACTAGGTTCACCAACATTTTTTTTTTTTGCATCAATATTCAACATGTCTACTTCATTCGGCAACTTTTTAAACAACCAGCTAATTTTTGTAAACATATTCGGTTGGCAGAGTGATACACAAGTGATTTCCTTTTTTACTATTCGGCTACTTCGCAAACATTTCCTCAATTTCATTTTCGAACATATATTCGGTTGGCAATCTAGGGTGCACACTAGGTCTGCCAACACCATTTTCTGCATCATCAATTAACAAACTTTGTCATTCGGAACATTCGAAACTTCGACTTTGAGATATTGCTATCATTAATCTTGTTATTCATTTTTTGATCAAACCACTTGATCACTTGTTATATATCATAATTAATATGTTCAGGTTTTCCTGACTTCATAGCTGTAGTTAAATTACAAAAGTTGATGTATAAAAAAATTATCTAGTACACATTAGTTAGTTAATTAATTATACATAGTTATCTATAGATTAGGGGTTCCTTTCAAGGGGTCAGGGTAAGGGTTATGATTTTCATCTAATAGATGACCACTATATCGATACAATGGGACATATTAACTTACTTTATTAATCAACTATCATTTTGTAAATTTATTAGATTAACTATCAACTGAGCTAACTTGATGGTATATCGATACCTTTTTGCATCATCATATCTACTTTATTCGTAACTTAATCGGCAATAATTTCGTATTCAAACTTCCGCATTTAGAATCCTATTCACAATTCCGATATCCGAGCACTTGCCTATGATTACCTTGAACAACAGCTTCTTATATATACATCTAAGTTTGTTAGTTAACTAGTAAGTTATCCATAGTTATAATCTATAGAATTGTGTGAAAGTAAGGGGTATGATTAATTGTATCTAAAAACAATACATAACCACTGTATGGATACAATATGGGACAAATTACATTAACTTTATTTGATTACATCATTGAAAATCTGATTAAGCATAATTTTGTAAATTGATTCAGGGTAATCATCCGGTTAGCTTAATAATTTTCTGGGAGCATTTTTTGCACCATTATGGCAACTTGTGTACTGTATTCGTAATATAAACTTGTTCGGCAATTATTTCGTCTTCGAACCTACTTTATTCCGAATACTGTTCGCAATTCCGAGTTCGAGATCTCATTATCATTTCCGACATTTGTCTTCAATCCGACCACTTGTTAATGATTGTCCTGAACTACAACTACTGTAAAATAACTTAAATTTGAAATACATTTTTCTTCATTATATAGTGATTCTAATAGAGAAACACTGTAATTTATTTCAATGTAGCTATAATATTAAGTTATTATAGTTAATGAAGAATTAAGACTGGAATAATAATTGATAAGTGAGATGAAGGTTATTTAGGCGATTAAATGGCTGGAATATGAAGGTGATGATCATTTAATATTGACATAGTTTAAGTATTAGGATACAAGGGAGCACAAATGCTTTAACACTTTGGTTTTTCCCAATTGACTCTCTCCAAAAATTCATTCAGTTGACCATCTAGTGTACCTTCACTAGGCTTGTCAACATTTTTTGAGATCATTCGGCATGTGGAGTTTGTACATCATTCAAAATTGTTAGCTCTTGAAACCTTAACATTGCATTTGATTGAAAAAACTGAGACCATATATTTTTTCATCCTACGTTATTGATTGTTAGTTAAGCGGAAATAAAAAAGTTTCATTTTTCATTGTTTGGTACTTATAAAAGCACTAGAATAGAGTTATGTGATCATCACAAATGAAAAGATCACAGCTGAGAATTGCAAGATACATAAATTCAATAATTTACACTTTTTTTGCATCTGGTGATTTTTTTGGCAGATAGACTGCTGATAATTAAAATATAATTATCAGCATTTAATAATTATGAAGCTTTAATTATTTCTGAGTTTTTTTTATAGAGTTAAACAAACGTTAACTATCTACCAAGTTTACAGAATGGAATCCAACTTTGTTCCTGGAAAAGATGCAAACTGTGGAGACCTAGAAAAGCCTGGTTGCATGGTTCTGGTAGCAAAGTCTATAATCCTCTTGGTTAGATGCCTGAGACGATTACACAGCAAGGAAATCGACGTTGTTCCTAGAATAGATGGAGACCTTGGATACCATGGTTGCCTGGTTCTAGAAGCAAAGTCCAGTGGTGATGTTCTAAGGGTATATTCCAGATAAGAGGTTCAAGCCCGAGTCTGGCATGTACTGGTAAGAATAATTGTCACGCATTGTTGTTACTATTGTCTTTTCAGGCGGGAGACTGACAAGCACTAGGCCCTGCAACACTTGGGGTCTAGGGACTTGTCTAAGGAAAGTGAAGCGCAATATACAGCCTCTCCTTTCCAGGTGTAGTGATGCTGTGGGATCATTGTTTTGCTTTGACAAACAATAGATCTTTACAATTAGCCACTCCTACACAAATGTTCCTTTAATGGCGCCTTCTCGTGGCGTCTCCTGTTTCAAACTAAGTCCATTAAAGGTGCGACCGAACCTAGCGGTATAACTGGGCTTAAATAAATTGATTACACAAAGTTATCAAGTGGAGGTCCCAGGACAGTTCCTGTTGATGTCATCATTCATGGATCAACTTCAACATGATGCTGGACTGGAATTAGTTAAATGAGATGACCTGGGCTGTCATACTGTATGGGTTGTCTTGGAGAACTGTTACCTGACCATCTTCCCAGGGAGATCCGTCCTGATGATGTTGATGAAAGCCAAATGATAAGAGCTTGATTAAGATTATTCCTCATCTGTAAGTCATTGAAGTGTCTCCTTTAACTTAATATTTCCTCAGAGAGATTAATGTCACTCATGTTAGAATTCATCATGAGAATAAACATATTTAGTATAAATACACACATCAAGTGATCATTGAAAGTCGTATGCACGGATAGAAGAGAAATTTACATTTTCACATAATCAGTAATTAATTACTTGAAATAGCTCCCAAACAAATTTAAACTACCGAAAACAACAAAAAACTCACAAGCTAGGTAGCTACATGGTTTTGAATACAATGACTCACACGTAAAGATGCATGAAAAAGCTAAGCTACACTGTATAAAGAACATTTTAGTACACCAGATAAATTTTCAGTTGTAACATTTTAAGTTGTGCACCGTACTAAATATGAGAGAAACTACTGACTTTTCAGACGTTAATCGTTTGTCGGAGCAAAGACTCAGATAAAATTTCATTCAGGAAAGAACATTAACTATCATATATTAATAAAAAATTGCTAAGATTATATGTTATTTGACTAGCATCAATTTCATAGCTACTGGCAGTTATGAAGTGTTTTTATTATAAACAACGTAACAATAATAAACAATATTATCCAACTAGCAAAAAATAATTTGTGAGTAAGACTGGATCGAGTAAAAATATACAGCAATATTTTTTGCTGTCTATACCAGTTTGACAGGTTTTCATCTACACCATCTAGAGATAAAATTTCTGCAAGGCAAACTGTATTTATTTTGAACTTTTTCTGCAGAAACATCTTTCAAATTTTTCGTGTTAATAAGATTACAACCAAAAATTGAAATTAAAATTGAAAGCAGAGTCAAAGTGAGCATGTAAACACAGAGAACAAGCTGCTTTGTAAGCTCACAAGTTTATTGACAGAACTAGCTCATACAAGGAAAAGAAAAAAAGAAAATTACCTTAATACAACAAATTGTAATCCTTCAGTGGAAGAGCTGCAAAATTTCTCTTATAGTTGAAGTGTAAAGCTAATTTAAGCAGGCAACTACGATCCAAGAATCGGAAACAAAATCACTATAATCACTGCAAGTTCTAGACAATATTTACTTTGTCACTCCAGTTTGTATTTGACGTCAAAGTTTCCAAGTTGCTCTTTCCTTTGTCTTCTTGACGTTTTCCCCTTTTTTTCTCAAAACACAGCCACAATTTGTGTAAAAACGTTGACAAAATTACACGGCGTGTTTGTGTGACCTACTAAAACCAGTTTGACCTGTATGAAAAATGAGCCAATCAGAATGCAATACGTACGTCACGCAATGTCCAATTAATTTTTAAGAATTGAAAATTACTTTTCTTTCAATTTTTTTTGCTTTTTTTTTCATTTTAACCAGATAGTTGGATAATAAATAACTTATTAGACAGTTGGATGTGGAATATGGCTGAAGGCTCGTCAAAATACAACGTGACTCGTAAAAATATACATCCATATTCCACATCCAACTGTCTAATAAGATATATATATATATCAATAAAATGGATATTTTTGCAGTATTTTCTTATAGTAATATTATATTTTTGTACATAACGGTCAAGATTTGCTAATACACAACCCACCATTGATGCTTATGAGCCAAACTCAGATTATATACATACATACAAAGTACATACTAGTGGTTTTATTTGTGACTGGATAATTTTTTTGTGTGCTTAAGGTATAAGACGTCAAAAAGTGCGATTTTTCAGTTTTTCACACATTTTTAAGAAAATCCACAATCAATAAATTCAAATCACTCATATCCATTTATAGAAGAAAAGCAAAAAACTGTTTCGAACTATAGGTATTGAGTTTAGAAAACATATAAAGATAAAAAAAATCCATCCAATATTTTATTAGTGTAAAAAATAAATTATAGAAAGCAACATTTCTTGTATTCAGGCAAATTATATGTTCGTAAGATGTTGAAATTTGAGAAAATTGGTAAATGAACTTCTTTTTTTCTCTTTATCTAAAGAAAAAAAAGGGGTTCCCGTGTCATTTTTGGAGCTATAAGCTAAAAAAGCGCAAAAATTGTTGTAATTTCAATGTTTTGGCCAGGAAAGCATGGGCACTAAATTGTATTTAGGGCCATATAAAGCGTTTCAAAGTTAATTTTGAGTGAAAAGTCCGCAAATGGCCAAATTTTGCCTTTAACATATGGTTTCAATTTAGTTGTGCAGAAAATTTTATTCAGATCCACATGTGCGAGCTGAATGCAGTAGTTAAGGGTCCGGTACTACCTTAAAAATCTTGTTCAATTTTTAACTGCTATTCTTTGTTTGCAACCACGTGATAATTCAAGCAAAATCTCTTATTTTAAATCTTACTGAAAAACTACATTTATATCCTTTGAGAGCATTCAAAACAGTGTAATTCTCCCAAATTTGAAGCTTCTAGAGCAAATAGTTACCGAAATATTGACTATCAAAGATTATTATTATTTGTATGGCGTCGCCATGTTGGATGATGACTTATCATCCAAAATGGCAGATAGAACTTTAGTGGTCTCAGAATAAGGCAAATTCAGTATTTTAGATCAGGTTTTTGAATTGTGTAGTTGAACTGAGTCTCCAGGAGTCTATTTGAGACAAAGTCTCACAACAAAGATTAATTTATTGTGATTTCATTTTATGCAATAGTGTTGCGTGACACAATTTAGACCTAAATATATCGCAAATGAACAACATTTTTGGACCAATATTTCTACAAAGTCTTTTAAATAATCATTATAAGCTATAGCATATAGCGGGCATGTTTCAATTTGATTAAAAGTGAATTTGTCATACTTTTGATGACGTATGCACTAATGAAAATGAAGAATACACATTGTGATAATATCTCAGTTTGGTAGTATGTACATTATATCAGTTATAGCTGAATAATCTTCCAGACTCTAACTTTCAAAATAAATTGCCCTATTTCATTATGATGTCACATCAAAACAAATCTATTGTTTCAATGCATGTTTAATTCAATCAAAAATAGGCTAAAAATCTATTTATAATAAAATATATATATGTTAAAGTGCAAAGCAAAATAAGCTAGAGGAAAACTTTTTAGCCCGAATTAGGTCTGTTCTTATTCATGTAAACAAACCTTGACATCATAGTGAAATAGGCAATTATTGGGACATTGCCATAATGTTTACCTTGACACCATTTTGTTCTATGATCTTCTTTTTCTTTTCCTCTCTACAGTATTTCAGTCCCTCCCATAAACAATGTTGAATGACGTTTTACTTAATTCATACCCAAAACATCACTGATCACATGACCAGGGGAGCGACCTGAAAAACATAAAATTTTGTCCCAACTCATTTTGAAGGTTGGTATAGATGGCAGCTTTAGTAATCAAATTATCCTAATTATCATGTATTATGAATAATAATCAATGATTCTATTACAACAACTTTAATTGTTTAACAGGCTTTGGTATACCTTCTGATAGCTGCTCTCTTGATTACTAGGAATTTCCATACTTGGTTAATGACAAACAGCTGAACTGCGAAACCAAAATAAGAACAATATTGTTATCATCATAACATTTACATTAACAACGGAAAAGTAGATAAATTTTGTTTGAGATGACTTGTCTGATTTGTTGAGAAAGTTAATGGAAAACAACTTTCAGCAATTAGGCCTTCAGATGATATTAGCATATTATAATAGCAAAAATTATTGGTATACTTCGGAATTTCTCTTGAATTTGATAATTAATATCTATTTTTGCTCCAGCAAGTAATGCAAAGTTCAAAGATAGTATACAGGAATGACATAAACACAAAATTTTGGGTTAAAACAACAAATGTCCCAACTTATTTTGAATGTTAGTGTAGGTGCCAGCTTTCAATTAGTAATTAAATATCACACAGTATAGTATCCTAGTTATCATGCATTATGAATAATAATTAACCAATTCTATTACAGCAACTATAATTAGTACAGGCTTTGGTATACCTTCTGATAGCTGCTCCCTTGATCACTAGGAATTTCCATACTTGGTTAATGACAACAAGTGAACTGTGAAACCAAAATAAGAACAATATTGTTATCATCATAACATTTACATTAACAATGGACAGGTAGATAAATTTTGTTTGAGATGACTTGTCTGATTTGTTGAGAAAGTTAATGGAAAACAACTGTCAACAATTTGGCCTTCAAATAATATTAGTATATTATAATAAGCAATAAATTCTCTGTATACTTTGGAATTTATCTCTTGAATTTGATAATTAATATCTTTCTTTTGCTCCAGCAAGTAATGCAAAGTTCAAAGATAGTGAACAATATAACTACACCATGAGAATGGCAGACAGACAATAGTATATAGGAATTACATGGACTGGAAGCTATGAGCTGGCACAGCAAATTGCTGCTGAAAAAAAATAAAATGACTTATTACTAATTAGAGAATGAGATATAAAATAGTAATGACAAAGTAAATCACAGTAACAATTTGCATCAATATCTATCAATTTATTACAAAAAGTCCAATTTTGAAACTATTTAGACAATGATCTTTGTCATATGTTATTCAGCACCATCTCATTGCTTTAAGTCATGACTAGAATTAGGTTGTGAAGTGATTGTAAATCAGCCCTTTTTTTCTTCTTCAAAATCAATAAAAATACACACAACCCTAAAACCATGTGTTGTTAATTTAAATACTCCCTAATACTTACCTAATTTTAGCTAATTTCATTATAAATTAGATGATGTGAAATAAGTTATAATTATGTCAGCTTTTGCACCCCTCTTCCCCTGTCTTATCTCGCAGATTAAAAATAAAGGAAAAATGAGTAAAAGCAAAGAAATATAGAAATTTGACTTTTAATTTGGCCACATCCAGGGGGGGACTCCGAGGAGTTTTTCAAAAATAATCCTAAAAGATACCAAATGTTTTTAGAAAGGGTGTGGCTTCACAAGTTTTTCATCTCTAAAAGATACAAAAATCCTGAGTTTTAGTGGCTTTCAACCCCTAAAAGATACCAAAAAGCAAGAATTTGGCAAATTTCATATTTTTAAACCCTAAAAGATACCAAATCGTCGTTTCTTACCCCTAAAAGATCAGAAGAGCATCCCTGATCGTTTAACCTCGTTTACCCCGGGGACCACATAGTCAAGGCATTAGACACTTTCATAGTGCAATTAAGCTTGATAGCTCAGTAAAAAACAAAGTTGAGAAATGGGGTTCACTACAAAACAACCTTGGCTATTGTATGTATATTCACTTTTTTCAGAATTCAAAAGTTTTAAACAATTAGTGACTCTCGGCTTGTAGACCATAAAATCTTCAAAATTAGAGCACATAATCATTTATGACTGTAATGTTTAAGGACAATTTGATGGCACTTTTTTCAAACCCAATGCATTCTCTATTTATTTGTGACCCAGTACACATTTATGAAATAAATATGTAGAATTGAGTGTTTTCATATAACAAGCTATCTCGTGCTAATGAGTTCTAAAAAAGTGCCAATTAGTTAGAGGAGCTCTGTTATGAGCAATGCACATAGTATTTAAGGCCAGTACACACTAGCCGACAAGTCACAGCGACTTGTCCCCGCGACATGTAGTAGCGACAATTTCCTCCCGTGTGTACTAACATTTTTTGGCAAAAATTGTTGTTGCTGCGACAGAATTTTGTTGTTGCGACTTGCCACATGAAATCCAACCGGATGGGATTGCTGAACCAGTTCACACTGAGGCGACATGTCGTGGGGACATGTTGCTGCGACTTGTCGCCTAGTGTGTGCTGGCCTTTATACTGCGGTGCATAATGAGCACAAATAATTTAAAGAATAATTTAAAATAATAATTTAAATCAAAGTTAGGTGAAGGATGTTCCTGAGTAAATGAATTTCTGATGAAATTTTTATGAAAATTTCATACTTCATTATATGAAAATATTTTTTTGGGGAGGGGGGGTACTACCCTATATTGACAATACGGGGATGATCTGCTGAACAGGGTATGGTTTTTCGACCTTGGTGTCATGAACAGGGTGTCAAATTCTACTCTATTTTCATCCAAATTTACTGTCATACACATGGCCCAGAAAATGAGGGAAATATTTTGCATTTAGGAAATTGGCAGAATAAGATCATTAATTTTAATAAAATGACTTGAATATTTGTGATAGATATACTAGCACAGCTATAGAATTCAGTCATTTATCATAAACAGGGTATGGAGGTTAGGTCCATTTTGTCAAACAGGGTAACCCCTACAGGATACCATGCCAGTGGAACACCCCTACCCAGATCTGAAGGGAGTACCCCCCGGGATTTGTTAGCCTTGATTTACCAGTTGGAAGACATTTCAAGAATAGTAGAAATGGGCTCAACTTATTGAAAATGAATAAAACATCAAACATTGTCAAAAATGAAATAATTAAGCTTCAGAAGACTATCAAAATTGCTTTCACCAACAAGCAGCTAAGTGAAGATTCAAGTACTCTGATAGAGCTGCTTTCCCCTACTTTTCTTGCTCTCAGCGAGGAAAGATTAGTTCTCTTTGCAGAGTGAAGCACGCTTTCTGCTTGTTGGCAGTGTAGTAAGTGAATTGCACTGTTAATGTTAACTACACTCTTAAATATAGGAGTCTCCCCTGAAGTTTGATGAAAATGGCTTGCAACAGTACATATAGATGTAGGTCATAGTTTTATGTGTCACTGCCAACCTACCAAAGCCAATATTTTATTATAATAGATAATAATGAGCTTACATGTAACTTAATTATCTTGACTGATGAGTTGTTCGTAATTGCTGCGAAGCGAGCACACTATTCAGAACGAAAACTACAGTTAGTAATTAGTGTTACAGTTACGCCAATTGGTACGATATGTTACCATTATGCCAAATAGTGGAGTTGCCTACTAAGTCCACTGTTGAATGCTTTCCTAAAGTATAATACTACTATACTGTTATTGTAGTTCCTGCAGTTTTTGTAGTTGAGTAGCTCTTATAGTTCATGTAGTTCTGGTAGTTGAGTAAACCTTATAGTTCTGGTAGTTGAGTAAACCTTGTAGTTCTGGTAGTTGCTGTAGTTCTGGTAGTTGAGTAGCCCTTGTAGTTCTGGAAGTTGCTGTAGGTATGGTAGTTTATTAGCCCTTGTAGTTCTGGTAGTTGCTGTAGTTCTGGTAGTTGAGTAGCCCTTGTAGAGCCACTACAAGAGCTACTCAACTACAAAAACTGCAGGAACTACAATAACAGTATAGTAGTATTATACTTTAGGAAAGCATTCAACAGTGGACGTAGTAGGCAACTCCACTATTTGGCATAATGGTAACATATCGCACCAATTGGAGTAAATGTAACACCAATTACTAACCAACTACACTTGTGGGGTTCCTGTGGTGCAAGATAATATCCGAAGCTTGTGGGTATGTCGCGATGGATGATTTCCCATATGCCATCTCAGCCGTAATTTGTGGGGTTCCTGTGGTGCAAGATAATATCCGATCCTCGTGGACTATGTCGCAATGGATGATTTGGTGCTACAGTGTCAATAGCTGGACGTCTCTTTTGAAAGGAACGTTTGAGGAGATAGTCGTTTCAGCGATGTTTCTAGGGGAAAACAATGTGCTTTTATGAGTCTTTCTGCTTTGTTATACATGTGCAAATTCGTTGAATATTTTGATGTGGACATTGGAGTCCATCAATGGAATTTTAACTGAAGGTGACGCCATGTTCTATACCTGATGAAGAGGCGATCTCCTTAAACTATTTGCCAGATGAAGCAAAAAGGCAACTGCCCAACAAGGCACAAACAAATCAAATTTAATCGCCCAGCGAGCCACAAACAAAGCAAAATCAATCGCCCTAACTGATCAGATAATTGTGCCTCGGTGGGCTCTAGCTACCATGTCAGGTAGTTCAGTACTTACTCTTCCATGGATTTGATTAAAGATACGTTTTTGTAACTATTAAAACATTCAATGAATATAAGAGACTAAATCAATATTTTTTTTAGTTTATAAATTGTGAAAATATAATTATTTTTTACATTTGTACAAATGTTCTACTTTACTGATTTCAAAACTGATAGTTATCAGTATAGCTTTTATAAAACATGTAAAAAACAATTTATTAAAAATGTTAGAATTTGCAATTCTGTGGTACATTTCCTTAAAATTAACCACAGTTGATGCTAACCTTGGTAAAAAAACCTGATAGGTTTTTTGAACAATTGAATTAATGAAAGAGATGTGAACAATTGAATTCATAAAAGAGATTTCTCAACTATTTGTACTTGAAAGTTCTTATCTTTTGGGTAATGATATCTCAAAGCGATTCATTTATCCTATTTCAATTTTTCACACATTTTTCAAATACTTGTTATTGTCAATTTTCGCAGCATTACACTTTTGATAAAAAGCACTAGTATATACAATATGAGCAGCTCACCTGTATGGAATATACAATGTCGAGCCGAAGGCGATATTCTATACAAATCGGACGCGAATATTGTATATTACTTATAAAATGTCTAGATTAATGTAGCTATTCTAGAGTAATGTTTTTGAAATTAGATTTAATTTGGCCGAGATATTTCAAGCTAAACCTTATGCAAATCAGGACGATTTCTGTATAAAATATGATGCCATCATGGTAGCGATTTTCTATTGTTCTGGGTTCATTAATTATTCATGAACTTATAGGTATATATATATATATATATATATATAACCATATACTTTATATCCATGATGTGACGTAATAAATATATGCAGGGTTTGTGTGACTGTATACAGGCTGGGGAAGGGGTTTCCCGTGGTCCATGATTCGACCTATATTTATGCCGTGATCCGTGAAAAGCAGAAAAAACATGCCGTGATTCGTGAAATTGAAGTCGGTCGTGACCCGTGATCGGCATGTTTTTGTTGCCGTGATTCGTGATTTTAGCGATAATATGTCGTGAAAAAAAATTAAAAAATCTTGCAAACCTCGCCCTCCTCTCTGGCTATTCAGGCTACCGGTAAGACAAACAAAAAACCTTGACCTTGCGCTGACTTGAAACCTGAGATCTTATTGCTTTAAACACTAACTGGAATAAGTTATCATATACTGTTAGTTCATTGATATCAAATTTCACCCTCGTGGCTCCACTTGCTTGTTTGCTGGCAAACATCCCTCCACGACTGTTGTTCTTACTCTGCTGGAAAGAGTGCAATTCAGAAAGAAATTCAATATTCTCATTTGGGCAGCGAAACACAAATCTTTCTCAGAGTTTAGGACGCAGCGAGTGAATTTTGTCAGAATAAATGAAATCACCAATGCATCATTAAATGTCGATGGTGAGTTAATATATATTTTTTCAATTTTAGGTATTGATCTTAAATTTTTATATTCTTTATCAAATATTTTATTATAAACTTTAAATTAATGAATAACATTACTATGTAATAAGTACAGCTTATACCCTGGTCCCAGAGGTTCGATTTTGCATTCTGCGTCTCTCTCTTTGTTTTTGTTGAGGCTTAAAATGCCATAATTTTCGAGGCCGATGACTGAGTCGTTTTGGTGCGGCGCTTCGCGCCTCAACCGAGGAAGGGGGAGGGACAGGATGAGTGAAATCGAACCTCTGGGACCAGGGTAAACAACTTGTAATTAATTTGCACATATATACAATGTATATTTCAGTTAAAACATTGCATTTGTATTTGTAGAAATAAGCAGGTCTGTAAATTCACCCTTTAAACAAGTCTTAAAGACGAATGAATAGACATAGAATAAAGGTCATTATTATTATTATTATTATTATTATTGAGCCGTCGATGGGAGAGGACGTGTGACATCGAGCTCCTCTAAAATTAAAATGCCCAGGAAGTCTAAGAATATAAAATGGACAGAGCAAATGAATTTTGATCTCTTGGAATGCAAAAGAAATGCACAAGAACTCGCCAGTTCGGATAATGCGCCAAGAAATAAGAATGGCAGAAAGAAGGGCTACATCGAAGTAATGACTGATCTATGGAATGCTAAGGGCTATGAATATCTATCTATCAAAAGCCAAAACTTAAGGGATCAAGCCTCTCGTTTCGAGAAAAACACCTCTTTATCAAGAGATGAAACAAGCCTTCTGGATTGTACTGATAATTCTGCTTTAAATCCTGTCTCAACAAATATTATTGACGAAAATTCAAGCAGTCAAAATGCAAATTTGCGAATTCAAGATACAAATTTGCATTCGTCCAACTTACGATTCCCCGAGGAGACTCAACCAAATATTGTTAACGGACCAAGCGTAATCCCAGTTAATCTACCTCATTATGAAGCTCTTGAAAAGCCTTCTTCTTTTAAATGGGGGCAATCAAGTGACGGTAGAACTTTGTTTGTCGAAACATCAACAATCAACGATGCTTATAACGAGATAACACAATGGCGTAAAAATGCTTTTCTTATTCCATATGGGAGGGCTGGAAAAGACTTTATTGATCAGCTAACAATACATTTTAATACATGGAACAATGGCGCCGATGGAAAACACGTATCCCTGAAAGCAGCGTTTGTGTTGATGGCGGTCGCTCTACAAAAACCGCACAAAAAATCGAAAGCTAAAGAACACCAAGAATGTCTGATTAAACGACTGGCATTATGGAAGGACGGTGATGTAGATGGTTTGGTACGCGAAGGGCGACTAATTCAAAGACGACTGACAAGCTCTAAGTGAACTGAACCAGCCGACAAGGCTAAGGTTTTTGCAAATCTAATTATGAAGGGGCAAATACATTCAGCTTTGAGATACCTTAGTAGTGACGAGGGTGGGGGGATACTCCCTCTAAGTGATGACGTTCTACAACAACTGAAAGAAAAACATCCAGATGCACAGGGAGCCCAATTAGGGTCCTTACTATTTGGTCCAATTGAAGATGTCCCTGACACGTTATTCCTTGAAATAGACGGTGAGATGGTACGTGAGGCTGCCTTAAGAACCAAAGGCTCTGGAGGTCCATGCGGAATCGATGCAGATGGATTTAGGAGAATGTTATCTTCAAAAGCCTTTAAGAAGTCTGGAAAAGATCTCTGTGATGCTATTGCTCTGATGGCAAGACGACTCTGTACAGAATACGTGGATCCTTCAAGTATTGAAGCTTTAATATCATGCCGTCTCATACCTCTTGATAAGGGAGAAGGAGCAGTCCGACCGATTGGTGTTGGAGAGGTTCTACGCAGGATAATCGGCAAGTGTGTTACAAAGGTGATTAAGTCCGATATCATTGAAGCTAGTGGTTCTCTACAAGTTTGTGCTGGATTGAAAAGTGGAAACGAAGCCGCCATCCATGCCATGCGAATCATCTTCGAAGCTGATGATTCAGATGCTGTTTTACTCATTGATGCTTCAAACGCTTTTAATGCTTTGAATAGATCTGCATCGCTGCACAACATAAGAGTTCTGTGTCCACTTATGGCTACATATGCTATCAACACTTACAGACATCCTGCGCGGCTATTTGTCGTTGGTGGTCAAGAGTTGAAATCTTCGGAAGGCACTACACAAGGAGATCCGCTTGCCATGAGTTTATATGCCATTAGTCTACAGCCACTCATCTCTCATCTACAAGTTTCTAGTGCAACCAAGCAATGTTGGTTCGCTGATGACGCAGCTGGAAGTGGTACACTGTGTGAGCTCAAAAAGTGGTGGAGCGTGCTTTTGGAAAGTGGACCTCCTCTAGGCTACTTTCCGAATGCTAAGAAGTGTTGGTTAATAACTAAACCTGAGAAGGAAGAAGCCGCAAGGGACGTTTTTGCTGAAACTGCAATTAATGTGACATCGGAAGGACACAAGCACCTAGGTGCAGTGTTGGGATCTACAGCTTTTCTAGAAGAATATATCGGAGATAAAGTTGACGAATGGATTGGTCAAGTAACTAAGCTGGCAGAGTTCGCAATTACACAACCTCAAGCATGCTATGCAGCTTTCAGTTTTGGTCTGCGTCATCGATGGACCTACTTCATAAGAACTTTACCCAACATAACTGATTTTTTAGAGCCACTTGAGGAAGCTATATCTAGACTTCTAATTCCTGCCATTACAGATCATCATATCAACGACGAAGATCGTAAACTACTGGCACTTCCGGTACGCTTGGGTGGGCTAGGATTCACGAACCCTGTGGAGTCAGCTCCCCAAGAGCATCAAGCCTCATTGATTATTACTAAACCTCTAGTTCAGCGCATAGTTGACCAGATACACAATGTTCCAGAAGAAACGGACATCAGAACTGCAAAGACTCAAGCCATGAACAGAAAACGAGAAAATCTTAGAGAGAATGATGGGATGGTCAAGAGCATATTATCGTCAACTTTGCTTAAAGTAAAAAACCAAGCCTCTGAGAAAGGCGCCTCAAGCTGGCTTTCAGTCATACCGCTCAAGGACCTTGGATACGATCTAAATAAAGGAGAGTTCAGAGATGCACTGAAGCTGAGATACAACTGGGAATTTACAGATATCCCGAACCGCTGTGTGTGTGGGGATATTTTTGACATAAACCATGCTATGACGTGCAGAAATGGTGGATTTGTCATCCAACGGCACAACGAGATAAGAGATCTTGAAGCAGCCCTTCTGGGAACCGTTTGTAAAGATGTACAGACAGAGCCTCCACTACAACAAATCACTGGAGAAGTCCTTAATAATGGTGCTAATACCTCAAGAGACGCTCGTCTTGACATTATGGCGAGAGGATTTTGGGAGCGACAGCGATCTGCATACTTTGACGTTCGGGTATTCCACCCTTATGCAGACTGCTATCGCGAAAAGACCTCTGAGCAAATCTTCAAACAACATGAAAACGAGAAGAAGAGGAAGTATGCCACTAGAGTGTTAGAAATTGAACAAGGATCGTTTACACCGCTGATCTTTAGTACAACTGGAGGAATGGGACCCGAATGCATGATGTACCATAAACGCTTAGCAGAGTTAATATCCACTAAGAAAGGAGAAACATATTCAACGACGATGACCTGGATTAGATCCAAAGTCTCCTTTGCTCTTTTAAGATGCTCTCTCGTATGCCTTAGAGGAACTAGAGTTAAAAGGAGGACATTTGAAACTTTGAACACTGATTTTACTATTGACAATTTTATATCAAATGTAGCTTAAATCTTTTTGTACATATATATATATATATTTGTTATATATTTTTTTATTTTTGATTTATTTATTTTTTCTTTCTCTTAGTACTATTATATATCCATTGTTTTTTTTTTAAGAATTAATTATCATTTCTGCATTTATATTTATAGATATAGAGTATATTATATAACGAACATTTTTTATCTAAATGAACATTAGTCCTACAATCATGTAATTTGTATATAAGATTTTTAGCCATTTCAAATGTAAAATATTATTATTGTTGTTGTTATTAAAGTTATTATAAAAAAAAAAAAAAAAAAAAAATTATTATTATTATAGAAAAAAAAGCAAATGCAGAAGTTCGTGATTCGTGAAATGCCTTTTTTTAATGCCGTGATCCGTGAAATTAGCAAAAAATCGTCCGTGATTCGTGAACGGTACCCCCCCTTCCCCAGCCTGTGTATACCTTTGTCATTGGTTTTGAGAAAGTTAAGTTACCTTTATTAACTGCCTCATCCAAAATCTTGTCCAGCCGTAAGCTTATGCCGAAACGGCGATCGATGTACACTGCTCCGAAACTTTCCACAAAACTGAGAATATAAAAATCCGTAGAATATTCCATAATGTATAAGGCTGCCAGCGGGTGAGAAATCACTGAGAAAAGCTAAGGTTCCATATATATAAAAGCGTAAAATGTTCAAACTGCACTAACTGAAAGCACTGCAAATTAACCGCCATTTTGATTTTGAGGTGCGCTTGCACTGCATGCTGGGATAGAAGTGAAAGCCTCCGTTCGACGCCCAGGGCTCCGGCCCAAGGCTCGACGTCCAGTCACAGGGAGCCCGGCTTACGGTATAATGCTGACTCCAAGCTTGAGTCGGACACTTATGTCAACAAGTAGAGGTCACGCAGCATGCAGTAGTGTAAGCCATTTGATAAGACCTGTTAGTAATAAAACACCACTATTTAGGCTGCAAAATGCCATCTCGACAAGCTACTCAAATTACAATAACGTGCTGTCAGATTTATTTACTTCGCTGATTTTCTGGATAGTGCAATTCCATTGTTTTATTCACCAAATATTTCACCAATAAATGTCCTTTATGACGTGCATAAACACAAGAGCTGCAAAAAATAAAAACATGTATTGACAACATTCTACACTAAATATTCAATATAAATCATTCTCTCGATTTGGTGTCAGGCCGTGGAATGCCATTCCACAAGATATCAAATCACTATCAAAGAAAACATTTAAAAAGAAAGTAAAAAATCAACTTTTGCTATCATGTTAATAAAAATGGAACCTACCGCAAGAGTCTGAATAGCTAGTAGATGTTTTTTCTTGATGCCTATCTTTCTTTCTTTCTTTGTTTCCCCTTTTTTTCTGTTTGCTTTATCTAAGTCTACTATATTTGATGATTACTTAGTCTATTATATTTATTATTATTTTCTCACTATAGTGACGCTCGAACAACAATTTTGTTAATAATCAGATTCCTTAAAACATAAAAAGAAGTGTAATTTATTATATATATAAACATTTTACAACAGGGACACTCCATCTGCCTTGATTAGTAATCATGCTATTTGCAGACTGGAGTGTCTAGAAATTATTGTTAATTATTAGTTATTTATTGAAAAATCAAATCAGTTTTACTTAACTAGTGTAACGCAAGCGTAAATAGTGGTAAATAGTGGTGTTTTGTTACAGGTCTTATCAAATGGCTTACGTTATCAGCCGACTGGTTTGCACACTACGCGACCCCTAGTTGTTCAGAAGGCATTATACCGTAACCCGGGCTCCCTGTGGTCCTGCACCAGTACCTGACTCAAATATTGTGCTTTTTTACATCAGAGTCTTATGCAAAGAAAACAAAACATTTGGTTTATTTAAATCTTTGTAATGACGAAAAAATCCAATTCAAATATAGAGCAATATGCTACCAAAGAGTTATGGAGCACTCAGAACTTGTTATCATCATTATCTATTCAAAATGGTTCGGTATTATACCAAAAAAATCCGCTGCCGATGTCCCCACATACTGTTCAAAGGGTCCCCTCCCTCCCATGTCAATTCATATACAAACCAGTCATCGACGGACTTTTTATGTAGTCAACATCATTGATCTGCTTATAATTTAAATGTATTATAAAAGAATCCATGATTCATTTAGACTGGACAATAGCCCCAGCTCCACTATCGGCATTCTCTCCGCGACAATGTTTTTTTAAATAGGTGCATACACCTAAATGAAACTTGAGCAGCGATTAGACTGCATGAAGTGCTTATATAGCACATCCTAAGCCTCAATGCGCTTTACATTTATAAAAAAAATTGCCTTGCTTCAATTTCATTTCTTGTCATGTGATAATATATATACAGATATATAAGTCTTTATACACGCATGGTATTAATTGATGACACTAATACTGTATAGTGATCTCAAAAATATGAAAAGGTGCCCCGTGTGAGGACCTTCAGATTATCAAACATCTTACGTGTGATTAGCCAGGCTCACAAGTTATTTGTGATAACGTTTTTGCACACTTTACAGCCCGTAGGGATTGGACTCCGGGAATGTTGCGTAAAATACGTGCAAAATAACCTCAAAACGAAGGCTGTTACGCAAAAACGCACGTGATAAAACGTCAAAATTAATGCTATTGTTTACGCAATATGAACGTGGTACGACGTCAAAATGAAGGCTATGGTTTATGCGAAATCACTCATTGTGACGTCAAAATGAAGGCTATTGTTTACGCTATAGGAACTCAGTGTGACGTCAAAATGAAGGCTATTGTTTACGTATATGCACTTATTGTGACGTCAAAATGAAGGCTATAGTTTACGTATATATATGCACTGATTGTGACGTCAAAATGAAGGCTTTTGTTTACGCAAAATGCGCGTGATATGACGTCAAAATGAAGGCAATTTGAATTATTTAACTGCAACTATCAGCATTCTCTGCGAATTTTCTTTCATATCCAAATTCTTAATCCCTTTGGAGATTACCAGAACACTTTGTACCAATTACACCACAAAAGAAAGCATTCTGGTAGTTGTAGTTATTAACGTCAATATACAAATTGCTTATAGTTTACCGAAAATTGGCTCGACATGATGTCAAAATAAAAACGGTTGTTCACGGAAATTGCGTGCGAAATAACTTTAAAATGAAGGCTAAATCAAATAGAGATCATCCAACGCCGTGGAACAAAATATATACTATGTTGACCTTCTCAGCTCTGCTAAGGCATGGCTCTATTGAATGAATGAGGGAAAATACGTCTTTTATTCATTTCTTTGCAAGTATATTATACATGTGTATCAAATTCAGTAATTAGTAAGTTATCATCAAAACACACCATTCCATTTACTTTTGTTACTATGGAAACGAGGTCACGTGACCTCACGGCCGCCATCTTGTATTTTTCAATCAAGTCCATAGAAAAAGTATTAAAACCACTTTAAAAGTTCTGAAAATTGACAATCCATTCAATAATATCAATGTTTACATGAAACCAACTGGAAATCTTGGAAAACATTTTGAGTTTAATTTATAAGATTTTTTTTAGATTTAAAAAAACAAATTATTGTCAAATTACGACTTTCTTTCTAACAGATCCACGTTTTCCAGTTGGATCCATGTTGGTAGTCATAATATGAATACAATTGTGCATTTTCATGACTTTCAGTTTAGTTTGAATACTTTTTCCAGCGACCTATTCGAAAATCCAAGATGGCCGCCTAGCTGGTCACGTGACCTGGTTTCCATGGAAACTAAGTTTCGGATTTGCATGTTTTCTCTGAGGACGTTCACTGACCAAGTTTGGTGAAGATTGGTTGAAAACTCAGGAAGATATGATAACACAGGTTTTAATTCGAGAGCCATGCCTTAACTGCCCTGAGTTTCCGCTGTGAACAGATATACAAAAGAAAGACTAGTAGAACTCAAGTTACTACATGTTACATATTGACATGAGAAAACAATAAATGGTCTCATTGACGTCAATTCAAATGTTATGTACAGAAAACGCGATCTACAAGATACGATCACCCAGTAAAACCTTCTACATACGTAATTGTAAGCGGACTATCACATTCCAAATGTCCTATTTTAATAGTTCGCTTAGAGTATGGAACACTCTTGTCTCAAACAGAGAAAACTTTGCTGCAAACTATCTTTCGTCCTCTCGTAAATCATTGTTCAATTATTAATTCATTGGTTTATTTTGTTAAGGTCCCGCAGTAATTGGCCTTGCTGTTGCGGGTTTCCTGTCCACCTTTAATTTAGTTTAGATTGTATTTATTTTGATATTCATTCATTTGTGCAAAGTTAATTAAAAAATATTGTTTGGGCAAAACGAACACAATGGGCGACTTGCACTAAGTCACGTGATCTCTTACAATACTTGCGAAGTGCCGTTGAAATAAAGGTTATGGTTTATGCGAAGCGCAAACTACATGACGTCAAAATGGCTATTGTTTGCGCAAGATGAGTGCAAAATCAAGGCAATTTACATATTCAAAATGCGCGGGAATTATACCTCAAAATAAAGGTTAGTAAAAAACAAGGCTATTGTTTATACAAAATAACAAAGGCTATTCCTTGCAGAAAATGGGCGCTAGATTGCGTAAAATGAAAACAATCATTTAAGCAAAACGCCAGTGATATGACGTCAAATTGAAGGCGATTGTTTACGTATAATCCATGTGAAATGTCAAAATGATGGGTAATGTTAACGAAAACTGTTTACGCGGGAGATTCAATTGATATGACGTTGAAGGCGATTATTTACTTGAAATACATGCTTAATGTTAAAAAGATGGCTCTTGTTTACACAAATTGCAATTGATGTGACGTCAAAATCAAAGCCTCTGTTTACGCAAAGTGACGTCAAGATCAAAATGAAGGCTTTTGAGTACCCAAATTACATGCGAGATGACGTGAAAATAAAAGCCATTATTTACGCGAAATGCAAGTAATAAGCTGTTAGAACGAACCAATAATAATATTCGAGCAAAATGCTCACTAAATGTAGACGGTTATTTGACCAAAATGTGCGCGATTTTTTATCACAATCAAGGTGGTTGTTTATAACTCTGAAAGCGCGCGAAGTGACTTGAAAATGAATTTTGTACAAAATTTTAAAGAAAGTTTAAAGTAATTTCTGAGTATGTTTTCGAATCGGTTGAAAAATGTTCAAACAGCCATTGGAACATCCAAGAACGTCATAGTCACAGATAATGAGCTTGGGCTACCTGTGGTTTGAAAAACGTAATACTGCTCACAGACTGAGAACAAGAGAATACCTTTTATGGTCACCCATCATGCTCTTTCAAAGTTTATAAACTCGTCCTGATTTCTTCATCGATGCGAACAAATCTCTTTGAGAAACTGAATGCGAATGATGGCTATACAGAGCGACTTTTCTTTTCCAGGAATTCTAGGTAGATCGTGTCTTCAGATCCACAGATGGGTAAGTTGACGATATAACCTTTATTACTTTGATATTGACCAGTTTGACATCACTGAAATCAAAATTCGTAAAGTTTAAATTTCCCGCCAAAAGTTTTAACATCACTCAGAAATTAGCACGACAGAGTAACAAGAGCAAATTTGACCTTAAGTTTTCCAATCGTAAATTCTACAATTTGGCAAAATAGATTTAGATATGTTTTACATAAGTTGATTTTTAAAGGAAATCTGAGATCGAGATCCGACAATGCCATGTCATGAGCGAAATAGTTTGATTCCCTTGAACATTATAACGAAAATGTGCAATTAATTCTTTCCAAGCATTACTCTAGTTGAGTGAGTACATAGAAATAGTGCAAATCCACTTCTAGTAAAACTGATAATTTCCCTGAGGGTTGGATGGGTGGCTGAGCGGTGTGTGCACTAGTTTTTCAAGGGCGCTGTGACACCTCTTTCATCAGTGGATTGCTCGAGGTGATATGTCAACTGTTTTTTCGTTCTAATGCAACGAGGGATTTTTTTTGCATTAGGTCCAAGCCCGCAATGCTCGTAGAACTTATTAATGATTTTATTGTTTGTAAATTGAATTCACTATTTGATTTGAATATTAAAATTCGAAATTGACATATCAAGTATTCGAGACAAAAAGTACCCGCCTGAGCCAGAAAATGCTTTGAAAATGTACAATATATAGCCCAAACTCTCAAGAAAACTTCTTTCATATTATATAATCAAACACATTTTTTGTGTCTTTTAGAAATACATTATCTTTAATTCAAAACATTTGATTTCAAATTTCAATGGAAAATAAAATTAATTTTCAATTAAGGTAATTCCGTAGTTTTGCACTGCGCACAGTTCTGCGCATAGTTCGAATTTTAGAGTTTTACATTTCTTATCATCAATAGATACAGAGCTATGTCTGAGAAACACTTTAACGTTAAAATACGAACAGTTTTCACATTTTCAAGCGAAAAATTACGAATTTCTTTAAACTCGCCCCATTCCTCTCTCGGAAAATCCTTGATATTATTGAATTTTGGGGATATTTCTCAAAGAATCCCACATCTCAATCGAAAATCGCGCGCTGATTGGCTATCGAGGAGATGAATTCAGCGTGGAATTCACCGTTACACAGGTAGCCCGTACGCTTTTCATTTCACACCTAGAAAAAAAAAAACTTTCGATTGAGATATGGGATTCAAGAAAAATTCAATTCCTGACTCGTACATCGTTTTTCTCGTGAAATTCAATGTGGAATTCCCTCGTCATCCATTGAATTTTCCTATATCTCGCAAACCAATACGGGCACCTATCTTTTTTATTTCATAATATCATTTGAAATCGTGTTTTTTAAAACATATATGATCGATGACAAAATTCTATGGCTAGATTTTTCGATATTTTGAAAAGTGTTTCGTTCAAAGCATCGATGAGGCCAGTAAAATTTCGAACATTTTGTTAATTTTTGCTTTATTTCTCTTTGCTGTTGTATTTTAGTGCAAATCTTTTGCTTTACATCGGTAGCCCAATGTGTAAGGAACACATTTAAAATATTTGGTATTGACCAAGTTCAGTAAAGAGATACTTTTATGAATGATGTCCATTTTCGAATGCTAGACGCTAAATTGACAAAAGTGGGTATACTTTAAAAAAATTTCTCGCGAAATCCAATACGGTGACCCCATTTTTTATTTTAGATTTTTGATGAAAAACTCAAAATGTTTTAATGTAGAAAGTGTTATCAAAATGCTATGGCTAGTTTTATTACTACGGAATTACCTTAAGGCAGCCATTAACGATCTCTATTCCGTAAAGCGCAAGATATCTGGAATAACATTTAAAGCAATTTTGAGTAATTCAATATTTTGTGTTTAAGTCTGGTTAGCTAAATCTACTAAAAAATACAAAACAGTACTTCTATGAAAAGCAATGTGATAAAGCACAACACTAATAGTTGATATTCTTTATTATTCCAATGTGACATTCTAATGATTTGTGTTTGTATTCATACAGGTGATTTCATTGGTTGCAGTAATGGTGGCTATGGCTGGTCATGTGACAACTGCTGTGAGGATGGCTTTGGTGACGATGATGTGCGTCTACTGGGTGGTGTCCGATGCAATTGAAGCTGCCGTGGCAGTCGTGCAGTGGGTGTACGCTGTGGCGAAGGCAACAGTTGGATCCTTGGTGGCACTGGTGCAGTGGACCGTTTTCGTGATGAAGTGGCTGTACGTGGTTGGTCGATTCATGATTAGAATCATCGTCATCTTGGTACGATGGTTCTGTGTTGCAGTGGTGGTAACTGCTAGAGTCATGAAGGTGTTGTCGCGGTGGATGGTTCTTGGGATGTCGACTTCTTTTGGAATCTTCATGGCATTCGTGCAATGGATGTATGGTGCTGTGGTGGTTTCTCTTGGAGTTTGCATCAAAGGGGTAAGGCGGTTGCATCGTGTACTATGTACTGATGATTGTTGTTTATTCCATGAGCAGTCAGGTCATCATGAAATAGCTGATGAGGTCGTAGCAGCTGAACAGACAGCCTGGGTGTGTCCAACATGTGGTCGTGTACTTGCCTCTAAAGCAGCGTATGTCAACCATATGAAGATGCATTCTAGACGTCTTAGCTGTTCTATCTGTGCCAGAATCTGCAAGACAAGGTCCGGTTTGATGAGACACATGGCAGCGCACTGATGGGAGCTTCTACTGAGGTATGTCGTTTTTGTATATTTTTAATGATTGTACTAACCTTGCTTTATATTTTTTTTAAAAAATACAAAAAAACAAAAAAACAAAAAAAAAAAAAAAAAACACAAAAAAGTATTATTATTACTAACATTATTATTAATATTATTATAATTCTCAACATCACCATCATCACTATCATTATCACAACCATTATCATCATCACTATCATTATCACAACCACCACCAACATGCTCATCACTATCATTATCAACACCACCATCATCATCATCACTATCATTATCACCACCACAATAATCATCAGCACTATCATTATCACCACCACCATCATCATCACTATCATTATCACTATCATCACTATCATTATCACCACCACCATAATCATCAGCACTATCATTATCACCACCACCATCATCATCACTATCATTATCACAATCATCACTATCATTATCACCACCACCATAATCATCAGCACTATCATTATCACCACCACCAACATCATCACTATCATTATCACCATCATCACTATCATTATCACCACCACCATCAGCACTACCATTATCACCACCACCACTATCATCACCAGCACTATCATTATCACAACCACCACCACCATCATTATCACTACACCATTATCATCACTATCACCACCTCCATCACTATCATTACTACCACCATCATTATTACCACGACCACCATCATCACTATCATTGCCACCACCATCATTATAACCACTGCCACCATCATCATCACTACCACCATCTTAAGCAGCACTATCATTATCACCATCAACACTATCATTATTATCACCATCACTAAAATTATCACACCATCATCTTCACTATCATTATCACCACATCCACCATCATCTTCACTATCATCATCACCATATCCACCATCATCACCATCATCATCATCACCCTCATTATCATCACCACCACCATCATCATCACCATCATTATCATCACCACCACCATCATCGCCACCACCATCATCATCACTATCATTATCATCACCACCACCTTCATCATCACCACCATTATCATCACCACCACCATCAGCACTATCAATATGTCATTTATATTTAAGGAGTCAGTTTATATATGTTATTATTATATTATTATCACATTTTCACTTTCTATTATTACTATTAATGTTGTTATTATTATATTGCATTGTATCATCATCACCACATCCACCATCATCATCACTATCATTATCACCATCATAACTATCATTATCACCACCACCATAATCATCATCACTATCATTATCACCATCATCACTACCACCAACATCATCATCATCACCACATCCACCATCATCATCACCATCATTATCACCAGCACCACCATCATCACTATCATTATCACCACCACCATAATCATCATCACTATCATTATCACCACCACCATCATCACTATCATTATCACAATCATAACTATCATTATCACCACCACCATCATCAGCAGCACTATCATTATCACCATCATCACTATCATTATCACCACCACCATAATCATCTTCACTATCATTATCACCACCACCAACATTATCAGCACTATCATTATCACCATCATCACTATCATTACCACCACCACCATCATCATCATCACTATCATTATCACCACCACCAACATCATCATCACTATCATTATCACCATCATCACTATCATTATCACTACCACCAACATCATCATCACTATCATCATCACTACCATCAACATCATCATCACTATCATTATCACTATCATTATCACCACCACCATAATCATCATCACTATCATTATCACCACCACCAACATCATCATCACTATCATTACCACCATCATCATCATCACTATCACCACCACCACCACCATCATCATCATCACTATCATTATCATCCCCTCCCCATCATCACCACCACTATCATCACCACAACCGTCATCATCATACCTCTCAATATCACGACCGCCACCATTATCACAACCACCATCAGCAGTCCTGTTCATCTCTCCCTTATACTCTATTTCTTCCCTCCTCACTCTGCTGCTTTGCTGCTGCTTTGCTGCTGCTGCTGCTGCTTTGCCACTGCACGCACAAGATAGATAGATATATAGTTAGATTAGATAGTAAACCCTAGATAGTTAAGACCCTTAGATAGTTAACCCTATACCCAACTCCAATTCTTTTCTTTTCTCCTATCCCTTCCAAATCCAATATCCTGGCTTAAGTGCCACCCCCACCCCCACCATCATTATCACCAACACCATCATTACTATCATTATCACCACACCATCATCATCACTATCATCATCATCACTATCATCATCATAACCACTACCATAATCACCATCACCACAACCATCACTATCATCATCATCATAACCACCACCACCGTCATTATTGTCACCACCACCTCCACCCCACTATCATTATAACCACCACCATCATCACTATCAACACCACCATCACAATCATTATCCCCACCACCACCACCATCACTATCATTATCCCCACCATCATCATCACTTTCATTATCAGCACATCCACTACCATCATCATCACTATCATTATCACGACACCATCATCACTGTCATCATCATAACCACTACCATTATCACCATCACCACCACCATAACTATCATCATCATAACCACCACCATCATCATCATTGTCACCACCACCACCACCCCACTATCATTATAACCACCACCATCATCACTATCAACACCATCATCACTATCATTATCCCCACCACCACCACCATCACTATCATTATCAACATATCCACCACCATCATCATCACTATCATTGTCACCACCACCACCATCATCATCACTATCATTATCACCACCACCACCATCATCATCACTATCATTATCACCACCATACTATCATCATCACTATCATTATCACCACCACCAACATCATCACCACTATCATTATCACCACCACAACCATCATCACTATCATTATCACCACCACCACCATCATCACTATCATTCTCACTGCTGACATTTTTACTTTAGGGGAAAATAGGTGGAATCAATGGAGGGAATATTCAAATTTGCACGCTTGATAATTTGTTACCAAGTCTTTTTTTCAGATAAGATTATTTACTGACAGTTAAGGGTCAACAGATTTGAGGAAAAGACATGGACTGGACCATACCAAGGTAACCAAGGTGACAATGGTATGCAAATAAGGGAATGGTGGATAGAGAGGGTGGAATTCTAATTGTTGAGAGGGGGGTTACTTCATTAGCAAAAAGGTGGAATCAATGGAGGGAATATCAATTTACCTTTGCACATTTGATAGAGAGGGTGGAATTCTAATTGTTGAGAGGGGGGTTATTTCATTAGCAAAAAGGTGGAATCAATGGAGGGAATATCAATTTACCTTTGCACATTTGATAATTTGTTACCAAGTCTTTTTTTCAGATAAGATTATTTACTGACAGTTAAGGGTCAACATATTTGCAGAAAAGACATGGACTGGACCATACCAAGGTGACCAAGGTGACAATGGTATGCAAATAAGGGAATGGTGGATTGTGGGCGGAATACTAATTACTGGGAGAGGGATTATTTCAGAGACAAATAGGTGGAATCAATGGAGGGAATATTTAACTTTGAACAATTGATAATTTGTTACCAAGTCTTTTTTTCAGATAAGATTATTTACTGACAGTTAAGGGTCAACAGATTTGCAGAAAAGACATGGACGGACCATACCAAGGTGACCAAGGTGACAATGGTATGCAAAGGGAATGGTGGATAGAGGGTGGAAAACTACTTACTGGGAGAGGTATTATTTCAGGGGGAAATAGGTGTAATCAATGGAGGGAATATTTAACTTTTCACTGTTGATTATATCATATTATATATTATATTGGCAATCCAGGGTGCACACTAGGTATGCCAAAACCATTTTTTTGCATCATCATTTAACATACCTACTTAATTCGGCAAATTATTAAGGAAATACTTTTTAATTCGGAACATTCGAAACTTCGACATCTTGCTATCATTAATTTTGTAAATCATGTTATATTTATTATAGTTAATATATTTAGGTGTTCCTTACTTCATAGTTGATTTTTTTTATACATCAACTTTTGCACTTATAATATATGTTAAATTATTAATTAATTAGTTGATGTTAATTGATTTAGCAATTAAATAGTTTAGCTTGTAATTATAGATTCATATTAATATTATTAGATGTATTATATATGTAACTGTTTTAAATACATATGTCATTTTCAAGAACTGGTATATTCGGTTGGTAATCTAGGGTGCACACTAGGTTCACCAACACCATTTTGTTTTTGCATCATCATTCAACATGTCTACTTTATTCGGCAACTTTTTAAACGACCATCTAATCCGCAAAATTTGTTATTCGGAACATTTGCAACTTCGAGATCTTACTACAGTATATTAGTAATTTTGTCAATCATCTTTTGATCAAACCATTTGACCACTTGTTATATTATAATTTAATATATTTAGGGTGTCCTTACTCAAAGTGGTCAAATTTTGTAATTTATCTATACATTAGTTTGTTAATTAATAAGTTGCTGTTAATTGATTTCCTAATTTAATGCTTTAGCTTGTAATTATAGATTCTGATATTAATATTATTAGATGTATTATATATGTACCTGTCTTAAATACATATGCATGTTCTTGGAAAATACATTTATTTCTTAACTTTAGTGATTAGTTTATTAGTTAATCATAATAATTGTTTGGGATATATATAGTTTAGTTTGATCTTGATCTACAAATTCTATATGTCTAATGTAGGAATACAGTCGTACATAAATGATTTCCTATTCGCTATTCGGCTACTTCGAAAACACTTCAAAATGTCATTTTCAAGAACTGGTATATTCGGTTGGTAATCTAGGGTGCACACTAGGTTCACCAACACCATTTTGATTTTGCATCATTGTTTAACATGTCAATACTTCATTCGGCAACTTTTTAAACGACCAGCTAATCCGCAAAATTTGTCATTCGGAACATTCGCAACTTCGAGATCTTACTACAGTATATCAGTAATTTTGTCAATCAACTTTTGATCAAACCATTTGATCACTTGTTATATTATAATTTAATATATTTAGGGTTTCCTTACTTCAAAGTGGTCAGCTTTTGTAATTTATCTATACATTAGTTTGTTAATTAATAAGTTGCTGTTAATTGATTTCCTAATTTAATACTTTAGCTTGTAATTATAGATTCATATTAATATTATTAGATGTATTATATATGTACCTGTCTTAAATACATATGCATGTTCTTGGAAAATACAAAATTCTACAAATTCTATATGTCTAATGTAGGAATACAGTCGCACATAAATGATTTCCTATTCGCTATTCGGCTACTTTGAAAACACTTCAAAATGTCATTTTCAAGAACTGGTATATTCGGTTGGTAATCTAGGGTGCACACTAGGTTCACCAACACCATTTTGTTTTTGCATCATCATTCAACATGTCTACTTTATTCGGCAACTTTTTAAACGACCAGCTAATCTGCAAAATTTGTCATTCGGAACATTCGCAACTTCGAGATCTTACTACAGTATATCAGTAATTTTGTCAATCAACTTTTGATCAAACCATTTGATCACTTGTTATATTATAATTTAATATATTTAGGGTTTCCTTACTTCAAAGTGGTCAACTTTTGTAATTTATCTATACATTAGTTTGTTAATTAATAAGTTGCTGTTAATTGATTTCCTAATTTAATACTTTAGCTTGTAATTATAGATTTATATTAATATTATTAGATGTATTATATATGTACCTGTCTTAAATACATATGCATGTTCTTGGAAAATACTTTTAATTATTAACTTTAGTTATTAGTTTAAGTTTATCATAATAATTGTTTGGGATATATATAGTTTAGTTTTATCTTGGTCTACAAATTATATTATTATGTCTAATGTAGGAATACAGTCGTACATAAATGATTTCCTATTCGCTATTTGGCTACTTCGAAAACACTTCAAAATGTCATTTTCAAGAACTGGTATATTCGGTTGGTAATCTAGGGTGCACACTAGGTTCACCAACACCAGTTTGTTTTTGCATCATCATTCAACGTGTCTACTTTATTCGGCAACTTTTTAAGCGACCAGCTAACCCGCAAAATTTGTCATTCGGAACATTCGCAACTTCGAGATCTTACTACAGTATATCAGTAATTTTGTCAATCAACTTTTGTTCAAACCATTTGATCACTTGTTGAATTAAATTTAATATATTTAGGGTTTCCTTACTTCAAAGTGGTCAACTTTTGTAATTTATCTATACATTAGTTTGTTAATTAATAAGTTGCTGTTAATTGATTTCCTAATTTAATACTTTAGCTTGTAATTATAGATTCATATTAATATTATTAGATGTATTATATATGTACCTGTCTTAAATACATATGCATGTTCTTGAAAAATACATTAACTTTAGTTATTAGTTTAAGTTAATCATAATAATTGTTTGGGATATATATAGTTTGGTTTGATCTTGGTCTACAAATTCTATATGTCTAATGTAGGAATACAGTGATACATAAATTAATGATTTCCTATTCGCTATTCGGCTACTTTGAAGACTCTTCAAAATGTCATTTTCAAGAACTCGAAATGGTTTCCTTTTTTGGCTATTCGGCTACTTCGCAAACACTTCCGCAACATCATTTTTGAACACATATTCGGTTGGCAATCTAGGGTGCACACTAGGTCTGCCAACACCATTGTCTGCATAATTCGGAACATTCGCAGCTTCAACTTCGAGATCATTAATTTTGTCAATCAACTTTTGATCAAACCACTAGATCACTTGTTATATATCATAATTAATATGTTCAGGTTTTCCTGACTTCATATAGTAGTTAAATTACAAAAGTTGATGTATAAAAAAATTATCTAGTACACATTAGTTAGTTAATTAATTATACATAGTTATTTATAGATTTGGGGTTCCTTGGTTTTATAGATAACCACTGTATCTGTATCTATACAATGGGACATGTGAACTTATTAATTTTGTCAATTATGTTATATCATAATTAATATATTTAGGTTTGATTGACTTCATAGTGGTAGAATTGGGGTTCCTATCCTGGGTGAAAAAAGGGTTATGATTAATTTTATCTAAAAATAATATATAACCACTGTATTGACCCAATGGGACGTATTACATTACATTATTCGGCTACATCACAAACTGTGATGTAGCATAATTTTGTAAATTCATTCAGATAATCATCTAGTGAGCTCAGTAATATTTTTCAGCATTTTTTGCATCATCATTCAACATGTATACTGTATTCATAATATAAACATGTTTGGCAATTATTTTGTCTTCAAACTTACTTTATTTTGAATACTGTTCGCAATTCCGAGTTGGAGATCTCATTATCATTTCCGTCATGTGTCTTCAATCCGACCACTTGTTAATGATTGTCCTGAGCTAAAACAACTGTAAAATAGCTGAATTTTGGATACATATATTTTTCATTCTATAACTAATCAAAATACACTGTAATTTATTTCTATGTAGCTATAATATTAAGTTATTTATTTAGTCAATGAAAAATTGGGATT
Organism: Diadumene lineata; assembly: GCA_918843875.1. Classification (NCBI taxonomy): domain Eukaryota; kingdom Metazoa; phylum Cnidaria; class Anthozoa; order Actiniaria; family Diadumenidae; genus Diadumene; species Diadumene lineata. The sequence goes on from OU974071.1 coordinate 5,752,200, forward strand.
GGAATAATAATATTAACAAGTGTGAGGAAGGGTTATTTAAGGGATCAAATGGCTGGAATATGAAGGTGTCGATCAATTAATATTGACGTTGTTAATGTAAGGATACAATGGAGCACAAATGTTTTAATATATTTTGGTTTTTCATGATTAACTCTCTCCAAAAATATCATTTTGAAAATTCATTCAGTTGACCATCTTTTCAGCATGTGTGAGTTTGTACATTATTCGAAAACTTGTTAGCTCTTGTAACTTTAACATTGCATTTGATCAAAAAAAGAGTGTTTTTTATATATTCGTTTTTCATGCTACGTTATTGATTGTTAGTTAAACAGAAATAAAAAAGTTTCATTTTTCATAGTTCCATACTTGAAAGCACTAGAATCGAGTTATGTAATCATCACAAATGAAAAGAACACAGCTGAGATTTGCAAGCAACACAATTTCAATAATTTATTCCTTTTTTGCATCTGTTGCTTTTTTGGTAGATAGACTGCTGATAATTAAAATATAATTATCAGCATTTAATTATGAAGCTTTAACTATTTCTGAGTTTTTTGTACATAGAGTGAAACAAAAGTTAACTATCTACCAAGTTTACAGAATGGAATCCAACTTTGTTCCTGGAAAAGATGCATACTGTGGAGACCTAGAAAAGCATGGTTGCATGGTTCTGGTAGCAAAGTCTATAATCCTCTTGGTTAGATGCTTGAGACAATTACACAGCAAGGAAATCAACGTTGTTCCTAGAATAGATGGAGACCTTGGATACCATGGTTGCCTGGTTCTAGAAGCAAAGTCCAGTGGTGATGTTCTAAGGGTATATTCCAGATAAGAGGTTCAAGCCCGAGTCTGGCATGTACTGGTGAGAATAATTGTCACGCATTGTTGTTACTATTGTCTTTTCAGGCGGGAGACTGACAAGCACTAGGCCCTACAACACTTGGGGTCTAGAGACTTGTCTAAGGAAAGTGAAGCGCAATATACAGCCTCTCCTTTCCAGGTGTAGTGATGCTGTGGGATTATTGTTTTGCTTTGACAAACAATAGGTCTTTACAATTAGCCACTCCTACACAAATGTACCTTTAATGGCGCCTTCTCGTGGCGTCTCCTGTTTCAAACTAAGTCCATTAAAGGTGCGACCGAACCTAGCGGTATAACTGGGCTTAAATAAATTGATTACACAAAGTTATCAAGTGGAGGTCCCAGGACAGTTCCTGTTGATGTCATCATTCATGGATAAACTTCAACATGATGCTGGACTGGAATTAGCGAAATGAGATCATCTGGGCTGTCAAACTGTATGGGCTGTCTTAGAGAACTGTTACCTGCCGACTGTCTTCCCAGGGAGATCCACCCTGATGATGATGTTGATGAAAGCCAAATGTTAAGTGCTTGATTAAGATTATTCCTCATCTGTAAGTCATTGAAGTGTCTCTTATCAACTTGATATTTTCACAGAATGAGGTTAATGTGTGTTAGAGTTCATCCAGTCGAGAGATTAAACATATTTAGTATAAATACACACACCAAGTGATCATTGAAAGTCGTATGCACGGATAGAAGAGAAATTTATATTTTCACATAATCAGTAATCAATTACTTGAAATAGCTCCCCAACAAATTTAAACTACTGAAAACAACAAAAAACTCACAAGCTAGGTAACTACATGGTTTTGAATACAATGGATCTTTGTTCATGACTCGCACGTAAAGATGCATAAAAACGTTAAGCTACACTGCATAAAGAAAATTTTACTACAGATAAATTTTCAGTTATTGTAAAATTGCAAATTGCACACTGTAAAAATAAGAGAGAATTAAACTACTAACTTTTTGGTTTTTTTTTTTCATTTGTTGGAGTTAAAAGACATTTTCATTTCAGGAAAAAAACATTAACTATCATATAAATAAAAAAATGCTAATATTGTATATTTGACTTGCATCAATTTCATAGCTACAGGCAGTATATTTATCAAATAGAAGAGGCTTGAGCATGCTTTGTTCAGTAATGGAGCTCGATGGAAATTGATGAGAGCATGAAAGAAGTGATGGGAGAAGAACGAGCTAAAAGCAAAATCTATCTTGAGTAATCTCTTCACTTTTCAGTGTGTTCTCTTGCTGAACAAAGCACGCTCAGGCCTTCTCTATTTGATTTATTATATAAATACTTGCTTTTAATTTTCCAGTAAATGACAAAGAAAACCAACGATAAATCAAAAGATCTTACTGGGAATCACGACCATCTTGAACCGAAAAAAAGTCAAAACAGGCCACACAGTTAACTTAACAAAAATAAAAACATTGACAGCAAGGTTTACATTAGATATATGTACATTTTCATCCACTAGGTTGTCTCTAAAAACTTGATCGTTTGTGCTTTTTTTCCGCATACAAGTTTCTTTTGAGAAACTAAACTCAAATGCCAAAACATTAGGGCTCAAAAACAGCAGAAAAAAAGTCAAAAATAAGTAATGCTCAAGTCTTTTTTTAGCAAAATATACATTTAATATAACAACTTATTTTGAATGTTAGTGTAGGTGCCAGCTTGAGTAATCAAATCACACACATAGTATCCTAGTTATCATGCATTATAAATAATAATTAACTGATCTTATTACAGCAACTATAATTAGTACAGGCTTTGGTATACCTGGCTTCTGATAGCTGCTCTCTTGATCACTAGGAATTTCCATACTTGGTTAATGACAACCAGTGAACTGTGAAACCAAAATAAGAACAATATTGTTATCATCATAACATTTACATTAACAATGGACAGATAGATCAATTTCGTTTGAGGTGACTTGTCTGATTCGTTGAGAAAGTTAATGGAAAACAACTGTCAACAATTTGGACTTCAGATAATATTAGTATATTATAATAGCAAAAATTATCGGTATACTTCGGAATTTCTCTTGAATTTGATAATTATCTATTTTTGCTCCAGCAAGATAGTGAACAATATAACTACACCATGAGAATGGCAGACAGACAATAGTATACAGGAATGACATGGACTGGAAGCTATGAGCTGGCACCTTAATAATTACAACATTAAATTTAGCCATTTGTTCAAAGAAATAAAATATTTGCAATAGCAAATTGCTGCTAAAAAATCAAATTACTTATTACTTATTAGAGATATAAAATACTAATGATAAAGTAAATCACAGTAACTATTTGTGTCAATTCTATCAATTTATTACAAAAAGTCCACTTTTCAAATTATTCAGACAATCTTTGTCATGCTATTGAGCACCATCTCATTGCTTTAAGTCATGAAGAACAGAATTAGGTTGAAGTGATTGTAAATCAGCTCTTAAATAACAAATGTTTCTTTTTCAAAATCAATAAAGTTACAAACAACATTACCATGTGTTGTTAATATAAATAATCCCTGATACGTAGCTACTTTCATTAAATTAGAAGATGTGAAATAAGCTATACTGTAATTATGTGAGCTTTTGCATACCCCCTCCCTGTCTTATTTCTCAGAATTAAAAATAAAGGAAAAGTTTATTTTAATTTTAATCTATTCCCCAAAAAGTGTCAGGAGTACTGACACAGGGCAAAGCCCCAGTTGCTAGTCAATATCCTTTAAAAATTAAGATACAAAATAATAGATACAATGAAAAAGAGTTTGAAATTTTTACACGAGTAGACACAACAGACATAGAAAAAAATGAGTGCAAGCCTGGAAATATAGTAATTTGACCATTTAATTTGGCCACACAGTCTGGGCATTTGACACTTTTATAGCGCAAAGCAGTATCAAGGATGGTGCCCCCTATTGCCCACGCGCATCTCTACTGCGCATCATCTCAAAATATTTTTCTGACAAATCTTTGTATTTTTCTTTTAATTCTGAGTTTAAAATAAGCGTTTTTTAAATAATTTGAATAACTAAATATCTTAACAATTGCAAGGACAGTCCAGGAATAAAATAGACAAGAAAGCGAGTTAGTTTTTTCCGATATATTAATTTTTGAACTCTGTTTAACAACTTGATCAACTCAAAGTTTCTCGCTCGTGCAAATTGCCGTAGTTTCAAAAATAAAAATAACCTTCAACAACCAAAAAATATTCATGTGATAAAAATATAGTACAGTTATTACAAAAGCATGAAAGAGGAATGGTGATATTTGTTTGAAAAACGGTGAAAGTTGATTGTCTACTTGTGCACCGATTGATCAAAGTATGAAACTCACTCAAAGTCAATTTCCCTCGAAAAACATACAATAATAATACAAATAACAACACTACAATCCTCAGTAAATTCTGAAATTGCTTTATTTTCTGGTAAACCAAGCCAAAACATTGTACACGACATGAAATTTGCTTTACTAGCCGGCATTTTATGAGCTGCAGTTTTGAAATTACGAACTGACCTTTCAGCTTCTTATTTGTTACTTTTTCCTTGAAGTTCGTGCATCTCAAGTACACAGAAGTCATTATGAATATTAAACAAAATGTAGATTCAATGTACAAATGATAATAATGTTCAATATACTATCCAGAAGACGAAAAGTCCAAGTAAAACGAAAACTGATGTGCTGGCAGCCATCTTAGTCCAGGGTGCAATTTGTCTTACCAAGGGGGGGAGGGTGAACGTATTTCGCACCAAATCCCAAGGTTTGACACTAAATTACAGATTTGAACATCGCTAACTTTTGAAAACGCATGGGAACCTATAACGTTTTTTGATCAAAAACGTAAGGAAAATACCGAATTTAATTTTTAAATTGAATAATTTAGAATAAAAATGGTTTTGGTTATTCTTTTTGTAAATCTTTTGAAATCCTTTCACAATAGTATTTTACTTTTTGACGCATAAAATTATTGAAAACGCTAAATCATCTAAGCATCAATTGCAATTTTTAATATTTTATAGAAAATATAGGTGTAGTAGAATATTCCTAGCCAGTTTTTTGTCCAATATTCCAAAACAATGAGAAGTAATACGTATTTTCATCGCTGAATTTGACGCTTACGTCATCATGCGTTTAGCATTAATTAACTCGCTTATATGCATGGGATCCCCATGCAATTTTTTTCCGGTTTCCAATAGCCCATTAGGTAATTCAAATGACTGACAGGGTTTAGAAAAAATAAAAATGGGTTGCAATTAGGGGGCTGGATAAATTATGTCAGGATTGAACAGTTGATTTTTTTTCAACATTTCAAAGACATTTTCATGGATGAAGAGTTTGTTGATGAGCAAGCAGACCACAGAAAATCCCATTCCATTTTTTCTACCCACAATTTTTGTCATTTTTCTCTGCTTTTTTTTGTTCACTATGGTGTCAAAAAATACAATTGGTTGTCTGAACTTCACAACAAATCACAATTTATACAAAAATATCTAGCTTTAGTGGAAAACAACTATATAAAATATATTTACAAATTATACTGGAAGAATCAATAAAATCATCCAGGCTTCCTGTCAATCCCTGAACTTTCATGACAGTAAACTTGTTGATTTATTAGCCTTGATTTAACCAGTTGGAAGACATTTTTATTTTCAAGAATAGTAGAAATGGGCTCAACTTGTTGAAAATGGACTAAAATATCAAAACAGGGTATTAAACAGCTGTTTTGTTCACAGTGGCCGGGAAAAAATTGGTACTTTGACAATGGTCAAATGTTAATTTCCCCGGCCTTCCCGGGGGGTCTGGGGGCTGTGGTTTCAAATGACTGATGCATAATGAGCTTACATGTAACTTATTAGGCCCAGTTAAGGGGGGGGGGGGGGTATTAGCTTCTTGTTGGTATTCAGAGACTGCTGTAACAGTTGAATCACCATAAATTCATTTATTTATTAATTGTAAAGTTATTTCTACGTCTGGTTTTGCTAGTTTTGATTGGCCAGCTTTGTTCAGACGGCCGGAATACAATCTATGTCGTATACCTTATCCACATAATTGTTTGTCAAGATCTCTTATACCCCTAAATTTTAGTGTAAGTATCCCGTATCACTCTAAGTTTTTCATCCAATATACCGGATCCCCAAAACCCCTAACTGGGCCTCACCTATATTGACTGATGAGTTGTTCGTATATAACGTACATATAGGTGACCAAGGATATTATCCATGATGTGACGTAATAAATGTATGCAGGGTTCGTGTGACTGTATGCCTTTGTCAATGGTTTTGAGAAAGTTAAGTTACCTTCATTAACTGCCTCATCCAAAGCTTGCATTGTGCAGCCGTAATGGCGATCGATGCAGACCTCAAACACAAAACGGAGAATTTATAAATCCGTAGAATATTCCATAATGTATAAGGCTGCCAGCGTGTGAGAAATCACTATATCTAGAACCAACAGAGAAAAGCAAAAGCTAAGGTTCCATATAAAAGCGTAAAATGTTCAAAATGCACTAACTGAAAGCACTGCAAATTAATCGCCATTTTGATTTTGAGGTGCGCTAGCACTGCATGCTGGGATAGAAGTGAAAGTCTCCGACGCCCAGGGCTCCCAAAGCTCGTGAATAGGAGAATTGATGACACAAAAAGGCTGTATATGGTGATTTCAAAAATATGAAAAGGTAATGCCCCGTGTGAGGATCGAACTCACGACCTTCAGATTATGAGACTGACGCGCTGCCTACTGCGCTAACGAGGCGACATGTTTTGGTGTGACCGTTTTCTAGATCAAACATCTTACGTATGATCAGCCAGGCTCACAATTTATTTGTGATAATGTTTTTGCACACTTTACAGCCCGTGGGGATTGGACTGACCGGAGGTAGTGAACGATGGGGGATGCTCGTGGTACCTTCTTATGGGTAAAAAGCAGCAATTTTGTCTCTTTTAGGGTTAAAATATGAGATTTTTTGGTATCTTTAAGGGGTTAAGCACTGAAACTCATGATTTTGGTATCTTTTAAAGTTGAAGTATTCTCAAAATATCATACCTAATGAAAAAGAGGCTTCCTGTGTTTTACCTAGTTTTACTCAGCCCTCGTCTAGCCCCCGTCACGCCCACTTTTTAAAAGAAGTACTGCTGATATGCATGTCGCTGAATGCAGGCGCGTTTTCCATTTGAAGCAACAAGTTTTGAACAAGTTTGCAGTGAACATTTCTGTTTTAAGGCCGGTACACACGAGGGAGCTTGCTCCTGCAACAAGCTCCCGGAGCAAGCTCCCTCGTGTGTACCAACGATTTCACGCGAAAAAATGTGTTGCACAACAAAACTTTTGCTCCCTCATATCAAATTGGTACAGACTGAAGGGAGCTTTCAACCTCGTCCCCAGGGCCACTCTGTTCGCTCTTTTTTCAAAAATGGCGGTCGCTCACACATTGACCCTGGTACCGGCTGGTTTGACACGTGACTGTCGGCCATATTGATTTTATTGGTCACGTGATCAAAATCTCCAAAAATCTTGGAGATTTTGATCACGTGTCAAACCAGCCGGTGCCAGGGTCAATGTGTGAGCGACCGCCATTTTGAAAAAAAGAGCGAACAGAGTGGCCCTGGGGACGAGGTTGGGGAGCTTTGCTCCGGGAGCATGCTGCGGGAGCGTGTTGTACCGGCCTTTAGTTCCTCCTGCAATATACTGATTGTGACATAATATCCAGGCGCAAATTTACTCTTTACTCTGTATGATACCTCGAAATACAGAATCGGACAAAAGTAAGCGCGGGTCATCAGCTCGCGTTGACTACGTCCCTGCCCTTTGTACACACCGCCCGTCGCTACTACCGATTGAATGGTTTAGTGAGGACTCCTGATTGACTGCCGAAAAGTTGTTCGAACTTGATCATTTAGAGATTAGAATATTACCTTTGTTTCTGATGCTATCGTTGTTGTGGCTTAGCCTGGTCCCTAAGTTCATGTATAACTTTCTCAATTATTAGCTTTATAAAATTTTGGCATTTTCAGTTATTATTAATTTTTTGGCATATACATTTTTAGTTACAAAAAAGAAAACAAAAAGCAAAATGTGGTATAGAAACTGGAAGAAGAAAAAAGAAAAAAAAAGTCTGCCGCACCAACGGCTCGAACCCATGTACGGAAAAAAATCAAATTTGAGTCTAGTCAGTTTACCAATCAAATTCAAGAGTGTTCTATAACCGGTTTGAGCGGTGTAGCCTGAGTAACCTGTCGTACCATCTGAAGGTATGGAGGCGTCAAGGGATCGGTTAGCCTCTAACGCAGGCATTCTTAGTGTCGTCATAATAAATTATGACGACACTAAGAATGTCTGTGTTAGAGGCTAGGGATCGGTGGGGTTTACGATTGTATTTGTCAAACCTTCATTACTAGCTAGACTATAGTCCATCAAAATGAACAATAAAGCCTATTTTTCGAAAGAAATGGCATGGGCTATAGCCCAATTTTAACAAATTTCCATGGACTTTAACCCATCAAAATGACCGAGAAATCTCAATTTCCAGAAAATTTCATGAACTATAGCACATCAAAAATAACCATCATGCATACCATCATCGAGGGTACGGGACCCCACACCCTTCCTAGATGCGAAATTTTGAACGCAACTGAAGGGCAAATAATGTGATCCTGAAATAAGGGGGGGTTTAGTGGTTATCTTCCGTTGCACTATATCTCAAAACATTGATTATAATTTTTTTCTTACGTGACACCCCCCTGAAAGACTTCTGGATTTGCTCCTGAACGAGTTACAAAGAAAACAGAACTTATTATTTAAAATGTCTAAAACAAACATGTAGAAAAGGGCTTTTACCTTATATACCCGGGGGAGGGACTCCGGGATTAAACGATCAACGATTTGGTCTCTTTTAGGATTTAAAATGTGTGTTAGGTTTTTTTTTTTTTTTGGGGGGGGGGGGGTGGGGGGATTGAACCCACGTATCCATTATAGCACTGAAATTCATGATTTTGGTATCGTTTAAAGATAAAAAGTTTGTTCAGCGCGACCTTCGACGAGTATGTCCGATCGGTTTATTCCCGGAGTCCACTCCCCGGGGATAATCCCTCTAGCAACTGAAACCACGACATCGCGACCCCCCGTGCAGGATCGTGCAATGCTCCCAATCCACAGGCGGACTAGGACAATTTCCTGTGGCTTATTAAACGAAGGGTCGCGAGTTCCAGCCCCACGAAAATCACTAAAAACAACACTCCCAGAAAAACGTTATTTGCAACAAGGGGATTTTTTTACCAAAAGAAGAAGAAGAAGAAAAGAAAATAGACTGAAAATGATCTTAGATTCCAATGGGGCTCGAACTCGCGACCTTTCTATTAATAAGCCACAGGAAATTGGCCCGATCCGCCTGTGCCCAATCGAAAGTTTTGACACACCTTAGGGAGGTGAATTAACACCCCAAACAAAATAAAGCAATTGCCTTGGTATCAAATTAATTGCTACCAAATGAAAACGGGAAAAGTTGTTTATTGGCAATTTTTTCCATGTTGTCAAAAATAAGATGAGGATTTTCACTTTTTACGTCTTGGTGTCAGTTTTTCGAGTCTTGGTGAGAATACCCCCATCACAATACAGGTGCAGCATCCATCCCCAAATCCCAACCCGTCAACCAAAACCCACTGGTATTAGCCCATCCAATCAGTAACAAATCACTACAAAATAATTGACCAATGAAGATAAATTTATTGCATAATATTTACTTCTGTACTACAAATATAAATAAACATTAAACTCAGGCGGCAACTCGTGCAGCTAGTTCAGCAACAGTTCTTTTCAACCTTGTTGTATCATTGAAAAAACATAAGAACAGATTCCTCTCCATTGCTTTTAGATTGTCTGAACGAAGTACCTACAAACAAGACCAGTTAAATCGTGATTAATTGTGAACAGCAAACAACTTACAAGTAATTAAGATATAATCATCATCGTCATCATCCTTCGGCAACCGAGGCTGAGATAAGATATAAGATATAATGGGAGAGAATTGTGTGATCCAGTTTTTCAATAATTTGTTTTTTTGGATGTGCAATGAGCTTCACAACATTCATTCTTTTCACGGTACATTGCAGGGACCCAGACAATCCCAACATATTAACATCATTTTATCTATGGGAGACTGGAGATTCTGGAATCAATGCAAGAGACTGGACTGAACCCAGTTGGTATAGATGGTTAGCATTTCAAGTCATGGCAGCCATCTTGGATGAAATGGAACAAAAGATCTCACATCAGTGACCATTGTATCCTCTTACAACTTGGCTTCCATTCTTGTGTGTTTTGATTTCCAAAGGGATGGTTGCAAGCCAACAAAATATAATAAATAGATATGTCATCCAATTAGTTTTGAGAGTCTTGAGAAAGACTGTTTTTGTGGTCTGATGTTTTGGCAATATTTCTCAAGACTATTTCCACCTGGATGATCAATCTACTTTATTGTCTATCAATTTAGCACCTTTTTCTTTGCTTCGACATCTTTGATTATGTCTTTGATGGATTTCTCTAGAGAAGATAATAGATCTTCAAACTGAACCAATGAATCTAAACTCTAGAAGAAAAAAAAAGAAACAATGAAGTCATGGTTTTATGATAACAATAAAAAATACACAGGAAAGAAAAAAAAAACAACAACAAACAAAAAATGATCAAACATGATAAAAATATAATCAAACGAAAACAACCACAACAATAAACAAACTTGTAAAGACTCAGACAAGCAAACACACCAAACAAAACAACATGAGAATCAAACAAAATAATGATCAAACACTACAGACAAACAGATCAACAAATAAACAATGAATCAAATAAGTAAACATTTTTACAAGTATGCCAAACAAACAAAAAACCATGACTATGTACAATGCGACATTGTACAGTTACCTGAAGTCCAAGAGTAGTGGTTCCTCCAGTTGTATTTGACTTGCTATGCAACACTCTCTGATACTGCTGTAGGATCTGTTCTCTATGGAAAGAATGAAAATGTAAAGTGAATACCCTTCCTAAACAATATCCTATAGAAATCATGAAAAGTTCTCCTGCAGTAATTTAAAAAAAATTCATCTTTATCTTCATCAATAGTACCAGTAGCTTTTTTTCATCACCATCATAATTATCATTATTATCATCAATGCCATCACCGCCTTCATCAAAGCACAAGACTGCTTTTACGCCATAATCATCATCACCAAATAATAACATCACAACCATTTATACATCACCAGTGCACCACAAGACACATTCTCTTCTTCATAACTTACAGTTTTCTCAAGACACTAGTCTGTGTTTGTTCAGTGACACCAACTGCTGACTCCAATCGTTGCAGGCTCTCTATTAGATTACCACTCCATTCAACCACCTGGCTGTACATTTGAAACAGCTGACCATCACGAGGCACATTGGATGCCAGCGGCTCCAGAATCCTATGCACATGACCAAGGAATAAGTCACGACTGTCAATGGTGTTACGCCTTGGATCAAGAGGCTGAAGAATTGGGTTATCCATTTTTGTCTTGGTTGGTTAGAATTGAGGAAAATAATCGGGATAGAGGTAAAATTAGTAGAAATGCCATTTTCATTCCTTCTGTTTTTATTTATCCCTTTTTGATTCCTTTCTTTCATTCTGGATTTGAGAATGTTAGTTTTTGGTCCTCGACAGCTATTCCTGTCACTTTGTGCATTAACTGACAAGCTAATAACCCCGTATGAAACATCTTAAATATATATATCCAATTCATTCACTTACAGGAGCCAATACAAACTCAACATTAACAAAATTAAACAACAAATGATACTATGAACTCTGTAAAAGTGAGTAAAAAAGTTCAAAGATCATGCTAGTATTAATCACTCAGAAATGTTATTGCCTGGATAACTTATGTATTCATATTAAACATAAAAAATCAAAATGATAAACCCATCTTCATCTCATCATTGATAGAAACCCTGAAATAAAAAGGATACAAGGCGGTTTTGCAGTCCTGTAAGGTTTTCGTGTAATCCTGATTCAGCAGCACTAAGTAGTCTGTGTATGTCTCTGTTTTTACAGCCTTCAACTTCTAGTGCCATGGACAAAAACTCATAACGTGACCTTTGACAAAGAAGCTCATTGATTACCTAGAAAAAAACAACATGTACAAGTGTTGGATTAATAATTCAATGACCATTATTTAATTCCCTGGAGCTTACGGTGACAAAGGAATTACTTAAAGACAGTGTAAATTGTGTCAGTGTCTCTAATGGCTGATTTACATCAACAATTATTGTTATGATTATACTACAAATCACATGCACCTAATTGCACCAATGTAAATAAGCAGAACGTTGAGTTATAGTTATTGTGCTGATCGCCCAACCGTGAACACCTAACAAAGTTTTGTACAAGTCTTTGACAGGTTTTTCTAAGCTTCGATCTTGACAAAACGTCAAGAGCAAAGAACAATGATGAGCTGTGATTGGTTATCTAGAAACTTAAAAGCATCAAAGTTGTCAAAAACCTGTCAAAAACTTGTACAAAACTTTGTTAGGTGTTCACCGTTCGGCGATCAGCACAGTAATAATCTACAGGACTGTGAAAAGTCATACTGACATTTCTAACAAAAGTCATTTATTGCTGACAGTATTTTATCAGTCAATGGTCTTAGTACCTGATCTTGTTTGGATGTGAAGTAGTTTTGTCGAGATATCTTCAGCTCATAGTCTCCTTCTAGTATTTTAGTAGGTTGCAGCTCAGCTAGTTCCTGGATGATTGTGGGTAGTGTTTTCTCTGTTATTAACTTGATGTCCTCATTCACAAAGTGCAAAGCTGATTGAGTCTCTTTGACCTGATCCCTAAGAAATATGATTTTATAGACATTTATCCGAGTTCAATGATTGTTATTATCATTATCAACACCACAATCAACATCACCATCATCATCACAATCATCATCACCACAATCACTCAATCAACATCACAATCAACATCAGAATCACCATCAATAAAATTATCATTATTCTGGTAATCACCATCATCACAATCATCATCACCACCATCACTCAATCAACATCACAATCAACATCAGAATCACCATCAACAAAATCATCATTATTCTGGTAATCACCATCATCACAATCATCATCATTATCATCACCATCACAATTATCCTTAACATCACCATTACTACCATGACCATAACCTCTATCTACATCGTCATTACCATGACTTACATTATCATCACCATCACAATCATCCACATAATCATCACCATCATTCATGAATTCTAGATGTGGAAAATCTAAGTAACAACATCTTATTTATCAACACAACCAATCATTATCACAATTAAATAATTAGGATACAAGATTAATGTAGACATATTAGCAAGGTTTGTAGCATCATTTCCTGTGAGAAGCTTTTTCATGATGAGTGTGAAACAGTATGGACCATATTATATCATAACCTGCTGCATCGTAGCAGTATCATAATCATACCATTTTCACACATTGGGTAATGTGAAATAAGTGTCACCTTAGAAACTGATTGACATCCCATCAAAGTCAACATCAAAACCAACTCAAAAACAGGTTGCAATAGCTTACTTTCGATATTCTGGTTGGACGGCCATGCACAAAACAACTGAAGACAAGGCCAATCAATATTCATAATGATATTATTTTATTTCCCCTGAGCCTTGTCTTCAATTGTTTTGTGCATGGCTGGTCAACCAGAATATCGAAAGTGAGCTATTGAACAGAGTGGATGTAATATCAATAGTACCTTAAAGTGTCGACATCAGCAGCTGTGTGTTGGTAATGCATATTCATGTATTTCTGTTTAGCAAAGCTCACTGCTGCCTGATTTCCAACGGCTTTTGCTTGTGAGAAAAGTTCTTGAGTTTTACTCGGTATGTAACTAGTAGGGTAATGAAATAAATACTTAATTCTGTTACTTTGTGTTATAACAGAACGACAACTACACCTTTTGCTGTTCATTAACTGCACTGAAACATTCATTCAAGCAAACAAGCATTACCATTAGCGTGAAGAAGCATTCAGTAACATGAACAAACACTCAATAAGAGCAAAAACAATGGTTGCAAACAATGTATTTCTAAAGAACCACTACTCGTATTGAATGTTTGTTTGCATTAATAATATATATTTGGCTCTCATTCCAACAGCACTGGAAATTTATGCAATTTTCACTTCATCATAGAATTAATAATAATTATATATTTATCTAAAAATATATTCTGTAAACTTAAGAGCAAAATAAACTTGAATTTGAACTATATAAAAATAACAATATATTCTAATGACTCTTCAGACTTACACTGATTTAAGTCTTGCCAGCTCTTGGCAGTTATTCATTGTAACTTCTTCACTTTCACCTACATCAAACAATATCATTACCTCCAAAAATCATTTTATATTTACATTACATTTTTATTTATTGATGTTTTTATCGTCTCTCTCTCTCTCTTGCAATCAGTCAGAAAATGTCAAGGACTGTGCTATGGTCATGGTTAGGCCTTCGTGTTTTTTTCATCATAGGGCAAGAATATTGTCATTAAATACTGGGCCCTGTAGAGGTCAGAAAACACAAATGACCTACTTCACCAACTGAACACTGGATCAACAAATAGAATGGTTGGTTAATAATGCTCAAATGAATGATTAATAATCAATTATAATTTGAATGATTGATTGATTGATACCCCTGATCAAAAGAGATGCTGGGTCGCTAAGATCCAAGAGTTCATAACGAGATTTGTCGTTCCGTCCAGCCATATCTGCAATACCCTGTAAACAAAATTTTGAATAAATAAACATCACAAATCAAATGGTATATCCAAAATACTTTGATATTTGATTGAAATGGGTACTAGCAAGAATGATCAAGCTTCACAGCCTCTCCCCTCTCATTGCTATGGTCTGGGTACTAGCCCTGGCTGGATTGTACAGTATTATGCATCGTAGAGTGTAGTTTAAATGTTATTTCTCTACCATGAAGTTCTCTCCAAGTTCTCTGGTTTCCCTCCCTCATTTCAAATCAACTGTGTGTAAAGTAGTAAATGTTGGGAAAGTGTGCAAGAAAGAAAGTATCCTCAATTATGACTGTCTAGTAAATTAAATGCTAAAAAACTGATACTGAGAAAAGTGATTTATTTTTTATTTTACCTCAAAGAACTGCTTCTTTGTATAATTTGTCAATTGAACAGTGAATAACTCTTCACACTCAAAGTAGTCATTGTAGTCAAGTTGTGATAGAAACCCCTTTCTTGTACTCTTGTTATCTGTTGGAAGAAAAGCATTTTGTCATTTACATTGAGGGCAAAGCTTCGACAGGACTCTACTTAATAAACTAGCTTAGGCTAAATATATGGACCTGGAGAAATATTGTTAGCAAAATAAAAAATAAACATGAAAACTTGGTTTTAATTAAGTTTTTTTTAATAGGATTGAGCTCAAATACTCTATTAAGTGATTAAATCAAGAAAATATAATTTTACCTGTGTCAGTGAAAAATTCTGTCAGTTCACAAACCGTTTGCTGTAATTCATTAGTTGCAGTGTCCATCTAGTACAAATCACAGAGTAAACAAAGTTAATAACATTAATGGTGATACAATGTACATCATCAAATTTAATAAATGAATATATAGCTCGGTTAAAGAAATGTCAAGGCATGATGTTAGGTCCTGCAAACGGCAAATAGCAGGGCTCTTGTCTTTTTTTAGTAATCAAAATCAAGAGAATACATGTTGCATACCAACGGATGGATGGAAAGATAGCATGCATTGAGACATTGTACATTGTAGACAATAAAATCTTTATTTGACAAGGTCAGCTTTTACTAGTAGACAAGTGAGAAGTATAATTGTAACTTTCCCCTGACAAGAAAAAAGACAGACTCTGCTGACTCCAGCCTGCTTTTGTTACCATGCACACTCTTCAGTATCCAAGCAACCAGAATGCATGTGGGCTCAAATATTCCACAGCGATGCTACTTCATTTGGCAGCTAATCAGCTTATTTCCAGTCAAACTGGATATCAAACTGGTTTTGTTTGTCCACAGTTCTGGATGGCAGCATATCAAACAAATCTTCTCAAGTCTTTGTTCTCATCAGGAATCAGAAACGAGTGAGACTTTTCTAGCAGGTACACTGTGTGTGAACATTAGGGAATGGAGACACATGTCTAGAAGGACAACCATGCAAACAAAAGGAAACTGCTTCATTCCCTGGTTGCTTCACTCCTTGTGTCTCTACTAACTTCTCCAGTGAAAAGAACAGAAAAGTTGCAGCAATGTTGTTACCTGAGTACTTATAGTTTGACTCTTCTCCAGAAGGTTCTTATACTTCTGTTTTTCTTTCTTTGTGACTTCATTCATTTGGTTCAGTTTATGGCTGCACTTGGCTTGATGTAAACTGATATTAATAGTAAATCAAAGAGCAGTTGGTCATTTACAATAATGCAAAATTTGTATTATTTTATAATCATGGGGCTGATCATGATGATTTATATTCAGACCAAAGTAGGTTTGGGATTCCTTTGGAAAATGATCAACAAAGGAAACCCAAATGAGGATGAAAGCTCATAGAAGTTGTCTACATAAGCTGCTAGCTGAGGGGCCAGTCATTATCAAGCCAGATAGGGTGGGTGGCAAAGAAAATTACTTTTAGCACTGGGAATGAAGATCCCAAAAATAATTAATTTTTTTAGTATCACAGGTACTTTCACAACCTCTCCTGCCGCATCCCTGTCACCCTCCCACCTACCTACCCCTCTCTTCCTCTTGAATAATGAGTCCTGTCCCAAAATATATATTGTAGGGTAGATGGGAGATAATAGTGACAGAGATAGCTGACAATTCATAGAAGTTATACTTCTATAATTAAGTATTATAATTCAAACCTTAATTGATTTCTTTGGGATACAAGTTTGTGTAATCTTTTATCCATGCTCTCACATTTCTGTTTAGTAGAATGAATTTCTTCTCTGAAAACAAATTAAAAACAAAAATGAATATTTCTTTAACTTTCATTGATATCATAGCTTATTCGTACTACAAAGTTAACTCTTTAGGAAAAGATGGGAACATTACCTTAATGACTCCACCGGTGTATTTTCTTTTTCAGAACTTTGAGTGTACATCAGTGCTTCACTGAGCTTATCACCCTATAAATAACATCGGATTAAAACTAAGGCCAAGGTATGCAGTAGTCAGTTTTTGACTTTATGCTGATTCAACTTATAATACTCACAATATTAAGCTGATTCTTTAGAAACACCAAAGCAGTTTAAGTTAGTTTCAAACTCTTGGGGGGGGGGGGGGGGGGGGGGAGGACCCTGGTGGTAAACGACCGGGGATGCTCATCATATGTTTTAGGGGTAAAAATCAGCGATTTTTTTTAAGGGTTTAAAATAGGAAATTTACCAAATTCTCACTTCTTGGTATCTTTTAGGGGTTGAGTAGCATTAAAACTCGTGATTTTGGTATCTTTTAGAGATGAAAAATTTGCAAAGACACACCCTTTTGACAAACGTCGGGTATCTTTTAAGAGTATTTTTGAAAAATTCCGACTAGCGTCCCTGACCGTTAATCACCGGAGTGCCCCACACCCCTTTGGGGTTACACAAGTGTTATCATAATAGCATAAACATTATTACACTGACATCACCATCACTGAAACCATGTACTATAAATACCTCGATAATTCCCTCTCCTGATGCTACTAGTTCATCGTATCTATAACATTATCAAGACATAGAACATTTTAACAAAAAATATATATTTAAATGAAAAAAAAGTGAAAATAATTTACTGAGTCTTCGACATTTTATCAAAATATATATCAAAGAGTAAAAAAATCAAACGGTTCAATTCTTGTCAATTTTAAGTTTACGGAGAGCTACTTCATACATATAGCGATCTTTAATGTGTCATAATCTTTAATTATATCCAATTACTGGGCTTGCCTTTGAAGTTCTTCGTCAGTGACTATATTTTGTCCATCGACATCCGATTCGACACATTCCACAAACCACTCCAAGAATGGAAGACAAGGTTCGAGCTCAAACATCCAGTCTAAACCTTCGCCTGTGAGTTCTTTAGCTAAAGGACAACCGATGCTTTCTATAGCACGGAGTAGACGATCTCCTTGACTCATTTTGGAGCTACATGAGCAAAGTTTTTACAGATTTTCAAGGTTGTTTTTGTTTATCGTTTTGGTTTTCGCGCCAGTCTTGAGTCGACGTTTCTTTTGGCCAGCGCGCCTAAAATTTATGCATGCGCCGGTAAACGATTGGGCTTTCTGTGGCTTTCAGGTTAAATGTTTTGAAAGATGGCGGACGAAAACATGGAAAAGTTGAAATCTGCAGCAGAGTTGGATGCAGAGCTGGATGAATATTTAGATAAGCTCATGGCTAAAAAGAAGACTAAATATAAGGATGGTTTTACTGAAGAAAACTGGGAGCAGGTAAATAAATGTTTGTGGTCAATTTTAAAGACAGAGATTATTACACGTGATTCGGTCCGTTTATATGTTTTCAATTCAATAATTCAATTTGAAGTTTTAGCAATGGAAATCATGATTTTTGGTTTTCTTACAGTCTTGAGTAATGAACGATTTATCATGCAAGTTTTTCTCATTCACAGATCATATATAAATATTTTGATAACAAGGACAATTTGTTAAAACATGCTATAAAGTGTTCTGTTATGAGAAAGCCATGATTTTAGAGTCTTGCAGGCTATAACAATTTTTTTTGTTTCAACGTTTTTTCATCTACTTACATACTCAAGATGGATTCTGCATGATTGCTCTGATTTGTTGGATTATATTGATAAAATTAATGATTGATTGATTGATTTAATGAATTAATAACATGGATGGAATGATTCAGATTAAATAAAAAAATGATTGATGGATTGACTGATTGATTGATTGATTGATGAAATGATTGTTGAATTGATGAATGATAGCATGATTCATTAAATTGATTAAAGGTTCATTGATTGATTGATTGATAGATTAAATAATTAAGTGGTTGATTGATTAGATGATTGATATATTGACTGATTGATTGGTTGATTGATTAATGGATTAATGTATTAATGGATTGATTAATAATTTATTAGTCCAGTGAATTGGTAACAGTATTGTTAACTGAGTTGTGAAAAGTGAATAAATTTTACCACAGTAAAGATGTACAGTGAAACTGACATTTTGGCTTAGTCCTTCATCAGAGTTATATGTTTGTGAACTAAATTGCCTGATTCAATGGGGCGACTTATTATCAACTCTTCAAGTTATTTCTGTGTGATTTCCCAGGAAATGGAGAACATACCATTTTTCTCAACCAAACCAATACAAGAGGGTGATAAAGTCAGTCCAGAAATAGCAGCCTTGCAGGCTTTGAGATATGAAGATGAGAATCCCACAGGTATGTTATTCTGCAATATAGTAGCAGAGCTTTGAAATTCCACTTCACAGTGAGCTTTCTGCATGAGAGATCAGTGTAGTACTGAAGGATCCGTAACAAACATTAAATATAGTCCTTTTCGGTCAAGTGTAAGTGTAAATTTTTTATCCACCTTTTTTATGTAGTGTAAAATCCAGTTTACAAACATGAGGTTGATTATTGATAAAAATATTGATTATTAATTAGTATGCATTAGTCCAAGCCTATGACTGATGATGGTAGGCAGTGACCTCAGTGGTCCTCAGTTCTTTTAAATCCTGGGCATTAACTAGTACTGTAGGCATGGCGAGACAAGATCTCAAATTTAACATTCTTATCCATTTTATCTTGGTCATCAGCCATCATCTGTAGTTATCATAATCATCATTATTTAGAGCTCACAACCCAGGAGCGGATCAAGAAATTTTGAAAGGAGGAGCATTCATAAAAAATTACTGATTTATCAATCAAAAACTAAAAGAACTATCATTCTATAAAAAATCCAAATGGGGGGAAGGCAATGCCCCCATGCCCCCCCCCCCCCCCCCTCTCCTTGGAACCACCTCTGCAACCTGTATCATCATGGTGGTTATAACAATCAGAGTCATCTTTATCTAGTTTATATGCATTATAACCAATTTTAAAAAAAATATTTTACTATTAAATTAATCTTATATATACTGATCTGATATGATATGCATTCTACTATTATTATTATAGCGACCACCATCCTCAGAGCATCACAATTTTCCCTGTCCTCTGCAACAAACGTATTCAAACAAAATATACAAAGCAATTGCCATATAATTATTATAAGTTATGGGTGAAATACACCAGTAACAAAGGTTGTTGTTCTCTTGCAGCCAGGGCAGAAGCATATAAGGAAGAAGGAAACCATGAATACAAAAATAAGAATTTCAGAAAAGCCATCATTGCTTACACTGAAGGCATCATGGCAAAAAGTGAAGACAAAACCCTTAATGCAATTCTATATACAAACAGAGCCACTGTGAACTTTACTCTAGGTAAGAGGACAACTTAACCAGGCAGATAACAAACTAGTAGATATAAAGTGATAAAAACTAGTATGATGAGTGGAGGAGAAATAAATTCCATAACTGAGTAAATGGATGAATAGATGAAGGATTGAATGAATGAGTGAGTGAATGAATGGAGAGATAATTAAGGAATGAATAAATGTCATACAATAAATGAATAAAAAATGAGTGAATGAATGAGTAAATGATTTTCTGAATAAATGAATTATATTAAAATAATTATTATATATTAATGTATGATACATTATAATAATACATAATATATGATATATAAAAAAGTTACATATTTCCAATGGATGGGTAATTATTAGATATATAATAATAGGTAAATGTATTGAATGAATGAATGAATTTATGAATGCATGCAATGGAATGAGTGCCATGAATGACCTCAGTTGGTAAATGACCAAATGCTTCCAAATTTCCAATTTTGTTATTTATTCTTTATAGGTAACCACAGATCAGCACTAAAAGATGCCATCCAGGCACGAAAATTTGATCCAAATTACATGAAAGCCATCGTAAGGGGTATGTACATCTTCATTGTTTCATCTGCATGTACTATTACAACCATTTTTATTGAAGTGAGGTCATTTGAAGCTATTAAAAGTCTCATCTAGAACTTGTTATTTTGGTGGACATCAATCCAAAAGCTGACAAAGTGTTCACTTTGAAACAAATGAGACAGTTCAGCTGCCTCACACTTTGACAGTGTTTTGATTGATGTCCACCAAAATGCTAGTCCTTAGACAAGACTTTTGCCATGAAAGCTTACACTTCAATGAAAATGAAATTGAGTCATGAAAACGAGTTGTTCTGCATGAGAACTTTACAATCAACTACAGTTTTCCATATATATATATATATATATATATATTTTGCAATCTCAAACAGCCAAAAGATTTTTATTCAATGTTCAAAAAGTGACTTTTGTGGGGCACACAAATAAAAAACATGTTTTAGAACACGGATATTTTTGGTATTTAATTGTGTGTTCAGTTTATGATAAGTTTATGTAGAAAAAATCCTAAAATTCTTAGCTTTCAATAACGGTGACATTTTGTTGTTGTGACTATTAAAAATATGTTTAAAGGTGCTCAATCTGCATACAATATCAAGTTATATGATCATGCTATGAGATGGTGTGATGATGGACTAAAGATATCCTTTGATAATATTATTATGATAATAATGATGACAATGATGATAATGATGACAATGATAATGATGACAATGGTTATAGTGATGATAACAATGACAATGATGGTGGTGTGGTTTGATGATGATTTACAAAATGTAATGGTAATGTCAACGTTTTCATGTTGTAAACCCTTAACATTGATCACATTGAACCTGATAATGAAAAGCTTCAGACTCTTAGGAAGGACGCTAATAATGACAAGGTTAGTTTTGTTTTAACTTTTCTCCTTAAAAGGTTTTTTTACTTTTTTGGAATTGTGCTTTTGGAAAATATGCATCATAAAATACATATAAATTGAAATATGGAACACAACTTTATTTACATGTAGCATTCCTAGTTCCTTCAGTTTGATATGCTAGTCAGGTATATATGCTCCCAGGATTCACACATTTTTCTATCTTATATAATGCTACTTTCTAAGGGTTATTTAACGACGTATGCGCTAATAGCGAAGTACTTGTCATTTTTTTTTAAATTTCGCCAGTTGATAAAACAGCATGAAACACATGTTATAAGTGAAAAAAAAATTTAGGGTTTCCATTCGATCTTCGGAGCTACAATTTTTTGAAGTCGACCATTTCGGCACTTTCATTAAGCAGCGTGACAAGTCATCATGAGGTAAAACAGAAAGATGATGAAGACAGAAAAATTATCAAACCAGCTGAAAGGGTTATAAAGAACAATCGTATTGACACTAAACTGTTTGAAAAGCAAAAATTGTTGATCACTTCTAGGCAAAAAACACTCTTTTAATGAAAATACCACGCGCATCGCTCGCAACTATGTTGCTTCGGCGTAGCTTTCGCGTGTCGAAATTTAGCAGAAAGCATCAAGTTTTCGTACGAAAAATAAATGTCATTTAAAAAAAAAAATAGGGTGTCCATTTGATTTGGTGAGTTATCAAACGACAAAGTTGGTGATTGTTGGTAAATTGAGAATGCGTGACCGGCAGAATCCCATCCGCGCGCTGACAAATGGCGTGTGTACTTCAACGGTTCAACTGCTTTTGGTCTTTTTTCAACACAAACTAATTTCTTTTCACAGTGTTCGGGCAACAAAAGGTACACTTGTTTTGTTTAGTTAGATTTATTTTTATTATTTTCTTTTTCGGTCAAAATAAAGCAACTGAAAAAAAAATGGTGTGTGATGCATATGATGTCTTCATGTCTTCAGCATGCGCAGAAAAGATGCGCACAAGCAACTAGCGCATACGTCCTTATAAGCTGCAGAACTACAAAACATTTAATAAGTAAAGAAGTGAAAACAAGGATGGGGAGTTCTTTAATTAATAAGAATTGTACTTGGAACCTTTCAAATAGCTACACTATAGCTGTGCTCTTTATACTCCTACAAATGTTTGCACTTTTTTTTTTCTTCAAGAAAAAAGATGAAAGAGATAAAAGAAAAGCTAAACAAGTCAGAAAGAAAATGTATGAAGAAAGAATTGCAATTATTGATGAGATTAAAGTAAGTTGTTATTAAATCCTTACATTTAGGGTACTATTGAAGTCTTGACGTTTCAGTTGAAATACTACAACATTCTTATGAAAATGGAATATGCTGAATTAGCTATTACACAAAAGCTTTTTGTAAACTCTTGGGGATTGAATGTATTCATTGATTGATTGTTCGTCACTTATCGAGTGTCACTCTTTCTTTGAAATTAATCAGAGACAACTTTTATCCTCCTTTTCCTATATGATACCTGATTACAAAATCTTCAATTATATACTAATGAAGTTGTTGATATGGTCAAATGTAAGGGTTGATCACTGACTCCCTGATTGATATTGTTGTATACTTTATCATTTAGAATACAGGTGTAAATGTAATAATTATGTTTTTGAATTGTTGGCATTTGCATATTTATTATTCATTTATTTATTTGTTTATTTATTCATTTGTTTATTCATTCATTTATTTATTTATTTATTCATTTATTTATTTATTTGTTTATTTGTTTGTTTTGTTGATCTAAATATTTCTTACCTTTGTATATCTCTGTGTGTATGATTGTAATGTAGTATGTTAGCTCATGCAACTTGATTGTTATTATCTTCAGTTCACATTTGAATAAATGTTACAAATCAGTTTTCCATGAGGATGGGTTTTGCAAACCCGAAAGCTTGGATAAATGCAATACTTTACCAACACATGCAATCATAAATACTAATTGAATCTCTTGTAGAAACGCGGCATACGATGTGCAAAAGCAACACAACCAACAATAGATGATGATGATGATGATGATGACATTGAAGAAGATGAAAAAGAACTTAAGAAAAGGTTTGATGAACTCGACTTGGGACCCTACCATCCCTCTGGTGCAACAGTTCAGATAGATGAAAACAAGAAACTCTACTGGCCAGTCTTGTTCTTTTATCCTGAATATCAACAGTCCGACTTTATTGCAGCATTCTGCGAAGACAACTGGTAAATGTTGACTTAATTCTGCTATAAGCAAATAATATAGTAGTTATTGGATTGTGTTGTAGAATGAACTGTGCACAGTTCAAATAATAATATCCAATCTATAATACTGTAGAGCAGATTTTGTTTGTTTTTTTAAACTAATAGAAAACAGAATCACTCACTCAATGTTTCTTTATATTTATGACAATTTTACTGATACATTGTGTTACAGAAGTACTATGAGAAGGCATGTCTAGATTGTTATTTTCCATGATTTTATTTTTTTTAAATAGTTTTATGGATCATTTTCAAGTGATGTTTGGTGGTAATGACCCAGCGCCTTGGGACGAAGATTGTAAATACGAACCTGACAAACTTGAGGTAAATAGTCCATCAGTCTCACTGTTTCTTTGGACAATGACATAAATATGTTCTATTTATAACAGTGTTACTTTGAAGACCAAGAAAGAGGATGTCTAGTCAGAATACAGAGTTCAGCAACTTTAAAAGAAGTTCTCTCAGATAAAAGGTAACCGCAAGAGTGCTGCTGCATTGGTTTGAGGTCACATTAAGCCTTATTTATAAGTCAAATCTAACATGTACCAAACTCAATACAAATGACGGATGAAATGAGGCAATAATTAAGGAAGACAAACAAACGATTTGAGTAATTTGCATTTGCATTCAGCACATGTCAGATTCGATTTATAATTATAGCTTAGTATAGTGTAAATAGGTATTGTTTTTCATGGTTTGGGATGCCAAAGAGGAGAGAAAGGGGCTTGGTCATAAATACTTTGAGCTCAGGGCCCCATGTTATCCTGGTCAGCTGTTAATAGAAAAATAAAATAGTGGTCAGCCGGCACAAAAAAGGGTGAAAACATTAATAAAACCATTTTGTGGACTAAAGTTTGCTGTGTTCCCTTGATTTAAGCCACTTGACACCTATCCTTTTTTCTCTCTCTGCCTGTCTGTCCTCTTAATGTCTCTGATGCCTTGTTATCTGTTTTCTTTTTCATTTGCTGCCTTTCTGTTTCTTTGCTTCTGTTTGTATACTATCAATCCTGTGGTTTACATGTTTGTCCCTCTGTCCACTAAAGGTCATTGTGTCTATCTATTTCTTTGTGTCTGTCTGTCCACTAAAGGTCATTGTGTCTATCTATTTCTTTGTGTCTGTCTGTCCACTAAAGGTCATTGTGTCTATCTATTTCTTTGTGTCTGTCTGTCCACTAAAGTTCATCGTGTCTATCTATTTCTTTGTGTCTGTCTGTCCACTAAAGGTCATTGTGTCTATCTATTTCTTTGTGTCTGTCTGTCCACTAAAGTTCATTGTGTCTATCTATTTCTTTGTGTCTGTCCACTAAAGGTCATTGTGTCTATCTATTTCTTTGTGTCTGTCTGTCCACTAAAGTTCATTGTGTCTATCTATTTCTTTGTGTCTGTCTGTCCAATAAAGGTCATTGTGTCTATCTATTTCTTTGTGTCTGTCTGTCCACTAAAGGTCATTGTGTCTATTTCTTTGTGTCTGTCTGTCCACTAAAGGTCATTGTGTCTATCTATTTCTTTGTGTCTGTCTGTCCACTAAAGTTCATTGTGTCTATCTATTTCTTTGTGTCTGTCTGTCCAATAAAGGTCATTGTGTCTATCTATTTCTTTGTGTCTGTCTGCTTGCATGCCTCTTTGTCTGTCTACTTTTTTTGTCTCTGTTTGTCTACTAACTGGCTACTTTCACTGAACCAACTTGTTGAAGAGAAAGAAAGTAGATTTCTGGCCTGTGGTCTCACTTTATTCATTTTGATATTTCTAGGTATGTAGTTCAGCATGGTACTCCTGGTTTTGTAATCGTCGTGAAGAATTCACCTTTCAGAGAAGAATTCCTTAATAAATATTGTAAAACATCGCAGTAATTGTAAATTGAAAGTTTAGGAAATTATTATTAAATTTTTATATTGCTAGAAAATTTATAAATAAATGGTAATTTATTCCATTTGAGCCGTTTTTATTCCATTGAGTACACTTTAGTTTGTATAAGTTGGTATTTTACAGTTTGTATCCATGACAGTTATCATAAAGACACTACCAATAATATGACGATGATGATATTTGTGGTGATGATGATGATGGTGGCAATGGTAGTGATGGTGATATTTGTGGTGATAGTGATGATGGTGGCAATGGTAGTGATGGTGGTGTTGATGGTGATGGTGGCGGCATGGTAGTGATGGTGATATTTGTGGTGGTGATGGTGGAGACATGGTAGTGATGGTGATATTTGTGGTGATGGTGATGATGGTGGCAATGGTAGTGATGGTGGTGTTGATGGTGATGGTGGCGGCATGGTAGTGATGGTGATATTTGTGGTGATGGTGATGGTGGCGGCATGGTAGTGATGGTGATATTTGTGGTGATGGTGGTGTTGATGGTAGTGATGGTGGTGGCAGTGGTAGTGATGGTGATACTTGTATTACTTATGGTGATGTTTGTGGTAATGGTAGTGATAATGATGACGAGGGTGGTAGTGATGGTGATGACAATGGTGATGTTGATGAGGATGATGGTGTTGATGGTGATGATGGTAATTCTGGTAATGCTGCTGATGGTGAAGATGCTAGTGGGTGCAGTGGAGTGGTTTTGATAAACCTGTGAAACAATAAAGCTAAGTAACAAAGCTTTTGCGGAATTTTCTATTAAATCTGCATGTTGATTCTATTCCCCACATAAACAAGCCATGTAGTTACACGTTTTACATGTGTTCATACGTACACACCTTAAACCCCACCTTAAACAATGAATCTCCATTGACTGAGCACAACCAAACATTGTCTACCCAGTGAACATTGTCCATCAGTGGGTGACCAAATAATGTGCTGTGCAGTGTATGGTTAAGTCAAGTTACTGAACATTAACCGTTTGACGGGGGCTCTACAATGCGTACCAAATACAAGAGTATATTATATTGCACCTTTTATGTGAAACGCTTTTGCGCTTTACTACGCATAATAGAGTGTTTATGAGAAATGCATTTGAATTGCACTTTTAAATTACAATGTATGTATCAATAGCAATGATATTCCTTTATGGAATTTTTGTGAAGCTCATCAGTTAATCAGAGACATGGATAAGTTATTTCATGATTAATGATATTGATTTGATATATATCGAAATCGCACTACAATAAATGCAGGCCATCAACTGCTCTACACCATTACTTGTTAACTGTGGCAACTTCACTCCGTCAGATCACCAAGAAGGACATCACTACCATCACGAAGCCAACACAGTCCAGTACACGGCATTGAACACCAAGAAGGCCAATGGGAACAGAATCCTGCACATTTTGTTGAAGACTATTCCTATCTCACCATTGGTTGCCTGACTTCCAATACCACAAAGAGTCTTGGGTAGCTTACCATTTACCACCATCTTGCCCTTCCGGGGGCTGATCCGGCTGCGGATAATTGGGTAGACAGCGCCTTGTGAGTCAGCAATATAGTGAGAGATGTGGTTCTTGATGTCATGCTCGTGATCATCTGGCGTTGTCTAGGAGACAGAATACCTAGTTAGAGAATGCTTACAGTGGCGGATTTTGTTTCCAAAATAGCCTCAGTATTTCGTGTTTATTGGGTAGTGCACTCTCCTGAAGATGATCCACACCCTCCTGGAAACAATTATTGATCCGCCCCTGGCTTAGCACAAAGCAGGGACAACTATTGTTTACAATTATTAAACATGGACGTTTATATTTATATTCCGCGATTGCAAAGAACCCTTTTTCGCAGATCATCATCACCATGCAAAACAGCCATCGCAACTAAAATAGTAAAGATAAGTAAGATTCGGGCAAAATCAGCCCCCTCCTACACCATCACTTAGAAGGAGTTCACCTCCTTGTGTGTTTTTGTCATTGTCACTATGAGCCGTTATCTCCATCATCACCGTCATCATCATTGCCATCACCATCATCATCATCATTGCCGTCATCATTGTGATCATCATTGTCAACATCATCATTGTCATCATCATCATTGTCATCAATCATTGTCTTCATCATCATTGCCATCATTATCAATGTCATCATCAACCACCTACATACCACGGGCGAATTGAATTGAATTGAGTTCATAGACATCTGCCTCTGCACTTCCTCTTGCGCTTCCTGGTCTAGTGATAAAGTCGATATCTTTTCCTTTCTCGTGATTTGATTCAGCATAAATATCAACAAACACATTATCAGTGTCGTGAAAACGAACAAAAAGGAACCCATTAGGTACCAGTCTATCATCTTTGGATAACTGACGCGCGGCATGGTGGAGTTACTGGAACCGAGTAAGAAGACTATCGTGAGAATGGTTGTGATCCCGAGCGAGATTCGTTCACCAATAGAGTTGCAGTCCATCCAGAAGACGATCCAGCTCATGATTACCATCACCACGCACGGGACGTAGAAGTTGATAAGGTAGAAACCAAGCCGACGACGGAAAGTGAAGGACACAATCAGGTTTCTGTATGGACCTGGGGAGTTTAGCGTAATATAATTTAACATTATAGATTTATATTAAAATTACCTGAAAATTATCAGCGATGGTAAGTTGAGCACCAGTGTCTAAAGGCTGATTCACACGATGCGATTTGTCGAATGCGATTTGTAGTATACAACTACTACGTGTACGAGATTCAAAACCTTCTAGAACTAGTCGTAGGGCACTCTAAAAGACGTTTTAGTGTGTGTGCGACTAGTCTTAGAAGTTACGAATAGTCGTATACCACAAATCGCACCTTGTAAATTGGCTTAAGAGAGTTTCCTGTTCGGACAAAACAGAATACAATATGTTTCCCACTTTTAAATTCAGGAAGCAATTCAATTTATTGCAAAGTTATAACTGGAGGACACTTATTACCTGCAACATAAGTCTGGTCAATCTTCTCTATCTCCCATTTATCCATATCAAATTCTGCCAACTCTTTGTTGAATATCGTGATTGGATTGCGGCCTTTCCAGTGGAATGCAACATGGTTATTTGTGTAGGCAACTGTTGACACAACATGCACGTTTGAGTTAGAATAGATCATGTAGCATATAGCCAAGCAAATAAATGTAAATTGTACGATCAAATTTAAGAGTAAAGTTTGAAGATCGATGACAATGATTCATTTTTTGTGTTTTGTGTATCTTCCACTGTTGAGACCTAACGGCTATTTCACAGATTTAAACCTGGTTTCCATATAATCGCTACGATCGCCACAATCGCCACAATTGCCGGAAAAAGTGACGAGCGATCGCAGCGATTATATGGAAACCACTAGTTCAGCGATCTGAGCGATCGTGGCGACTGTGGCGATCTCGATCGCTGGGATCGCTCGGATTCTATCTCGGCGATCGTGGCGATCGTAGCGATTATATGGAAACCAGGCTTTAATGATAAGTAAAAATCTTTACAATAACAATGTCGGATACAGAAATGCAGACAGTACTCCACCCCTCCAAAAATAGGTATTGCGATGGAATTACCGGAATAAACGTTAAACAATAATGAAACGATAATTCCCCTGCTATTGCCAGGGGTTAGGGGACCGCCCTTTCAATATACTAACGCATAATGTACGAATACACAAAGATTCGTAGTTCGGTTATGACTTACAGCTTTCTAAGATTAGCGAGCATTTCTGTACATCCATGGGAAAGTTCTGCAGATACATTTGACAAGACGCCCTCACCAGCATCCTATAAAGTTACACACAACAAAGTGAAAATATTTCATTTAAAGTATCAATGAATAACTATGCAGCATTGTATATTACCAATTGAAATAGTTGCTTTGAATACCCACAGTTCGTTGCGCTCATGCAATTTACATCTGACAATCGTCAATCTCAGATCGTTTTTTTAAATAGGTATGTCCCATCGTACCTTGCGCTGAAGTAAACCTCTCCATATTTGGAGATCAAAGCCAGTTGGTTCTCTTGGTGCAACTCGTAGTCGTTGTTGTTGTTAATGTATGTATCAGGGCGCCATATCATATCCACGTCTTTGCCCCCTAAAGAAATGGTGCCATCTAAACCATGGGCCAGTCTGATATCGGTCCATTCTTGACGCAGGAACATTGATGTAGTGAATTCCTGAAAAGTAAAATACAAATGAAAGATATACATGGCCTCTAACACAGGCATCCTCAGTCTCATCACCTGTGTTAGAGGCCAGTAAAACCAATGGCAGTAGGAAAAAAAAATAATGTCTATCCCTCCTGAGATATTTTTGGAGAAAATCTATATTTCCTTATATATAAACAATCACGCTAAACCTAACATTGCGACCACTTTTGATTATTTTTTAAACCTTTTAATTTGAAAAGTAGAAGTTGCAAGGCTTTTGAATATCTTTCTATTTCTTTGCATATTTGTGGAGCCTTAATACAAGCTGGTTCCATAACTCGGTCCCAGTTTGCTCTCTGTTATTGTTGTTGTTGCTTTTTCACACGAATTCATTATCTTTTGCCACAAACAAGATTTATACATACCATATTTGTTTCCTTGATACTCGTAAAGGACTGGACACCAATGCTCAGATACACATCAACAGGTTTTTCTGTGTTTATTCAAATCAACACGTATCAATTATGAATCACTTTAATATGGTCACCGAAGGGGGGTAGTCCAAAGTGGCTGTATTAACGGGGTGGCCGATATTAAGTGCATAACTTTTGCATAAACGGCCTCCTCCGCAGGCAACCCTCAACCCCATTTCCTTCTTCAGGATTCCTGTGCTGTTCTATCGACTTAGAGTCCTGGTACCCATGCGAAAAAGAGATGGATGACCTAAAAATATTGGCTGCAATTAGGGATTGGCCGTATATTAAAAGCGGTTGGCCGTGAAGCGTGGTTCTACTTTATTATTTTAGGGGCGGACTCAGGATTGTTTTCAGGAGGCGGTGCAACATCTCCAGTGGGGTTCATTACTCAGTAAATTTGAAATATGAGGTTATTTTGATTAATTGGCCGTTATTTGAATATAGCTTAATGTAGTTCCTGTTGGCACATTAGCACTACAATTTGTTACTTTGTTTCTAAACACGAAGTATCGCTATACTTACTTCCAGCATATGGACGGGCCTTTTTGTCATAATGACTTGGATCTAACATTTGCTGAGTTATCATCGTGACGTTGATTATCTCTGTGCGATCCATATAGCTGCTTTCGGTCACAATACTGGAAAAGAGATAATAACAAGAATACAATATATATGCATATTTCAATTAATGCAAACAGTAAAAAATGATCGATTATATGGGAATCACGCTTTAACAGTTTTAACAATAGACTGATTTAAATATACCAGTGAAATACACTTCAGTGCAATTTGCACAAAAATACAATAATAATAATAATAATAATAATAACTGTAGTTTGCAATTTGCACAATAATAATAATAATAATAATAATAATAATAATAATAATAATAATAACTGTAGTTTGCAAGAAAAGAAGTTAATTTCGATATAGAATGCACACACTAAAAGTGTGCAACATAAATACCACTAAATAGTGCTATTTTATGCTAATTCTATTGTTTTCTTTTGTTTAATTAGTGTTATTTACTACTAAATAGTGACAACTGCACAATTTAGTGTTTGCACTCCATACCCTCCAAATTACAGTTCTTGTTTACTCCAATTCCAGCCTCATTAGCATCTAATATATTCTTTAGAATTTTACTACTGTCCGTGGCTATCTCAGAAATGTACACAGCTACAAACAATTGTTATAATTAAGACAACAGCAATATTCTAAAGAATAAATTACACTTGATTACATGTGACAGGAGTTGATAAACTTCACTATAAATTGCACTACTGTGCTGTAATTCATATCATTGTTATTATAGAATACTCCGACGAAGGACTAACGTCCGAAACGTCAGTTTTCTGGAATCACTCTACGGTGTACAACTTATCGTTATATTTACAACTGTTTCTTTAGAAACACCGACGCAGTCCTTGCTAGTATTTTTTACTAGTTTTTACCTTTATTATAGAACATGTTCAGGTTTTGATAGTTTTCCTCATTCCTATATTCGCTTTTAACATCGTTTTTATTACCATTACAATCCGACAAACAAAGCCAAATTAGACAAAAACACAGGAGTCCCAGTGTTCAATTTACGCTTTCTAGTATTGTCTCCAAATTCCTTTAAAATCATACAAAGCCATTATTTTGATAATGCAAAGAAGAAAACTGTTCACAAACTGAGAAATAAAAAAAACCGCGTACACCCGACCGAGAGTGGCACCCATCCAAATCATTCCGACCCGAGTCATAGCCACTAATCTAAAGACACGGAAAAAAAGAGAGAAAGAAAAAAAAAATAGAGTCTAGTCAGTTTACGATATTATCACATTTCCACTTACCTTGTTCACCTACCTTATTACCCTATTACCCCGGTCCCTAGTAGTGTTGCCAAATACCCAAATAGCTCTAATCAAAAGATCAGGGAGTGAGAGATTAACCGGCCACTAGACCATACATGGTTAACCCCTTGAGCTACTAAGGCATTTGACAAATTATATAATCGAAAAACTTTTAGTCTTTCATCCGTTAATAGTATGCTGATCACGTGGGTATCAATTCTCTTGGGTACGGGGTAACCAATCAAATTCAAGATTGTTCTATAACCGGTTTGAGAGGGACATCTAGCCAATCGCGCAATAAGCCTGAAGCGTGATGACGTTTTACCCCCGTGTCTAGACCAGAATCCTTTTCACATTGCTTTTGTTCAGTAATTATGACTATTGTTCCTGTATTCTCGAGGGAATATGAAATTTGAATATGAAAGGATTTTAAAAACTATTATGGTATAGAGACGGGGGTAAAACGTCATCACACTTCAGGGCTATTGACAAATTCTATAATCGAAAAACATTTAATCCTTGATATGCAGTTTATTGTTATGCTAATGACATAGGATCCAACTCTCCAGGGAAGCTGTAACCAATCAAATCAACCTCATTCGAACTCGCAATCAAATAGTTTTGCTCTCCTCATTCGCGTTAAAAATATCAAGTATATGTTGAAAAGATGTGTTTTTAATAATTTTAAAAGTACATGTTCTTGTTTTGTTCCTTATATTACGCGGGAGAATGTTCCATAATTTAGGAGCTGTAAAATAATAAAACGCAATAGATTTAAAAAAAAACCTATTGCATCTGTATTTCTAAAGATTATTTCAAATATTTCAAAATTACTTTGTTATATAGTATATACATATGTTTTTATTTTCAGTAATATCTCTAGACTGTATCGTTTATTGATTTCCTTATATGGTGAAAGTTAGCAAATAAAAGAATAAACATAAATAATACAATCCAAGCTGGAGAATTATAAACAAAAGATATGAAATTGCTCTCCTTTGAATTCTGAATGCTCCGCTGATTTCGTAACTTTCTTTCTGAGCTGTTGTCAAAGCAATGTTTTATTTTGCATTTTATGTGTTGTAGTTTATCAGCTCTCACTTCACCGTTCTTCCATTTTTGTAAGAAAAAAAACATCATTTCTTGAGTATTCGTTTTTTTAATTAGACCAACATAAGTTAAGTTTTTAATTTTACTGATAACTATTTATGTTATATTCTATTGTTTTGATTATTGAGTTGTTCTATTGTATTTTTATGTAAAGCGCATTAGATCATATCTACATGTAATTTTGCGCTATATGAATAATAAATGTATTATTATTATTATTACATTTGCGTATTGTTCTGCTGTTCACAGTCGAATACGTTCAAGCTTTGATAGTTCGCTGCATTCCTATTTAGGACAAATTCGGACAAGCACTGACTTGTTACCGGATTTGTCACAGGTAAAATATTGCTGCCAAAAAAATCCTGTACGGCACGCTACGGCGACCAAACTTGCTCCTCCCCCCTCCCATGCAGTCAAAATTTTAGCGTGAGAAGTAGAGTGCAGCACTAAAAGTGTGCAACATAAATACCACTAAATAGTGTTATTTTATGCTAATTCTCTTGTTCATGTTTTCTTTTGTTTAATCAGTGCCATTTACTACTAAATAGTGACAACTAGAGTGTAAACAATTTATCCGTGAAACTTTAGTAATACTAAATAGTGCTATTTTTTGCTAATTCTATTGTTTTCTTTTGTTTAATTAGCACTATTTTGTACTAAATAGTAATTAGTGTTTCACGGATTTATTGTTTGCGCTCAACGATTTCACATTATTATTAGTTGAGCAGTAGCACAAAGAATATTGCTATATTATTGATATTATTAAACAATACATACCTGCTGTCCTTTCCAGACACTGGGTACCAAAGAAGAAAGAGAAAAATGCAAACAAACAGAATTTCCATTTCCACGCTTTGGAGTTCCACGAAGATTGGTTTTCGGATCTTTATGTAGTTTTACTTTACCTATGACGTAATTACAACAATACTCCAGTCACGATTTCATTTTTACACAACCTTATAGTGCCTAAATATTGCGTAATTAAACTACTCAGAAACTATTCAGAGTCATCTCGCCACCGAGGCTAAGTCTGTAAGGAATTTGAAACCTATTAAGGGATGGACTGTTAGATATTTGAGGGGATACTTTTTCCCTCCCGGCACGATGTTTTTTTTTCGTTTTGTTTTGTAGCGTGTTTTTCTGTGGCGTCGGAGATCTGGTACCCTTTAGAGTCTTTCCAGTCTCAGAATTAAAGCTGGTACCATTTAGGGTATTCACGGATATCGAAAAACATAAACTCGATTTTACGACCACTATATTCAATAGTTCGTATTTGAGTTGGTACCTTGTATAGGGATAAAAATCATGTATTGCCACGCCCTTCTGGATAGAACTTTGGTACCTTTTAGGGGTCATTTTCAAAAAAAAATTTACATCAATTACATCACCGGTGGAATTCTTTTTCTATGCTGTTTTTTTCTTTTTTTTCCGAGAACCAAAAATATAATAACCAAACATCAATGCACTGAAAATACGAAGGAAAAAAATTACAAAAAGAATTAGATATGAAAACATATAAAATAACTGTGAGAAAAGAAAATTACAAAATCCAAATAAATACAAAAACTTGAATTCTCAGACAAATTATCAATGCACTGTTTTTTTAATGCTTTTGTGGTTTGTGAAATCATTGGTCATCATCCAAAAAACAATATAAGAATTAGGTGACTCCGTTTTTATTTTAAATTAGATTAATCTAAAAAGCGCTTTTGATCTTCGGACTTTCTCCATATAAGGTGTGGTTTTTGAAGCGTGACAAACTTAGCTTTAGAAGCAGATGCTCTTATTTATATTATTTGGAGTAAAAAAGATGAACATAACGAATTATATTGTATTAATGAGGCAATGAATGTGTTATGTTTTCATAATTCACATTCGTGGATGACATTGATTTTAAAAACTAACAATCATTCAATTTTAAAGCTGTTTTGCTTATCCGAGATAATAAAGATTGCAAAAGGTGCTATCTTTCAGAATTAAACTGCATTACCTTTTTTTCACACTGAATAAATAGTTCTGTATAGAATAGGAATCAAGCTATTTTGCTCAAGATATATTTACAGTAACATAACGGATTCAGTGTGAAAGACGCCCACCTTCTTTAGCACTGGGGTTGGTTGCACGAAGCCTGAATAAAGTTATCCACTGGATATAAAGTTATGCACTCCATTTGATTTCTTTAGAAATGATCTACTGGATAGGGATTTATCCAGTGGATAGCGCTATTCAGGCTTCCTGCAGCCTGCTCCTGAAGAATAGGCCTGAATAGCAATTGAAAATAAATGTAAAAGCTTTGCGCTGCTGTTGAATTTATTCATTTTTTACTTAGCAGACTCAAAACATTGCTTAAAATTGTGTTTGCTTACCTTATTCTTTTTCTGCGCTCCAACTTGTACGTTATCGCTGTCGTTATTTAGATCTCAGAGAAACGTTTGGGAACTCTTCTTCTCAGCAGATCAGTTGATTTTGCAATGGCGTATTTTGCATCAAAATATTAACCCTATTACTAAATTGCTTGAAAAAAAGCAAATGAAGCTTCTTTTAAGATTTGTACAAGAACTTCTTTCACTTTTTGTGCAAGAACCTTTCTATTTGTAGTCAGAATGAAAGGACTAAGTTACTTTGTTGCCCGTTTAATTTTGTGTCGCCTGAACCTCTATCCGTAAAGCGTCATCTTTGATTTCATTCTTAATTAAACCTAATTTTTCTTGTTATGATATAATAACTTTTGGTTTTCTTCACCAATTAGACAGAAAGATTTTTTTTCAATATTTTGAGAACAGAATGTCTAAGCAAATTTTAGTCATCATGTCTTGGTTTTGGGCCATTTTGCATATTTGAGTCGATGTGCGAAGTCAATTTTAAAATTTATACTGATTATTTTTTTTACAGTGTTTTTTTCACATGCATGAATACCAATAAAATGTCAAAAACAACATACGCTTTTGATGTATTGCTTTGTTAATTTACTGTTGTTGGTGTTTCATGCTATTTCACAATTTTTACTTAGGTTGAAGAAAAGTCATACAATTTTGTGTTGATTTTTTTTTCTCATATTTTTAAAGTTCTATTTTAAAGCTATAGAAATTCAATTACAGAGTTTGAACAATGGATTTTCTCCCTTCCTTAATTGTCTAGTGATTGTAATAAACCTTTAGAAAACCACAGAGCTACTTTGAAGAAAACGATTTGTGACTTCATGTGCGTCTATCAAATTGTTGGGTAAACCGATATGCAGAAAGAGTACGCATTTGCCAAATAAAACGCTTTTTCATATTTTGTTTTTCTGGAATTAAGAAGTATCGTGAATATACATTCATGGAATCGAAAGTTATATTGTGCTGGACCGAAAAGCATAAAAATCTCTTCCAAGTTAAACATATAAGTATTTGTTAGGAATTTCTTAATAAGACCTTTCCAACCTCGTTTTGGCGAATAAATGATTAAAGGCAAAAATGAATGCGTACATAACGTACTGAATGTCGTCATAATTAATAGAGAGAGATGGTTGAGAAATCTATTGTTATATGTCTTTGTTTCACTTTTGATGTTGAACGGGTCCTGAGGGTGCACGAGCTCTGACTTATTTCCATCCAAAATTACAAACTAACTAATCATAAACATTGTCTTTGTAATCTTGGCGAGGGATGTTCAAATATCTGTCGGAAATCTTTAGCTATTTAAGACTAGAAATCAAAAGAAAGATTTCAGTCTGTTCACTCAGCCTTAGCCAGCAAGTCTAAAACAATGCTAAAACAAAAGATTGTGCACTGTCACGCTTGAAAAACTTGTACAACGAGTTATAACAACAGGTTTCCTATAACCAACTCCCTCTATTAACTATGATGCCGTTATACATATGGATGAATTGATAAGGTTGTTTGTTATTGTTGGCCTGAGACAATAAAAGGAACAAAGACAGGCTATTTAATCAATTATGGCGATCATATTTGTAACCTGTAATTTTTCATCATTTTCATCGCCATCATCATATGTTTTATTGTAATAGAAATCGGCGATCTTCAAGTCACATCACATCAACATATATACAAGGCAAATAAAACATTATAGTATAATATAGTAGCAATGCAGTGACAATAGTGCGAAACAATTCTCAACTATTGAGTACCAGATTAGATTTAGTTATGCATTAACTAAGAATTTACCGAGACATAAACAAAGCCAGCATTTTATTCAACTGTCCGCAGTGCATGACTAACTCTTATCTGGCATTAAATATTAAGGATTGTTTCGTACTTATGTGGCGTTCACCCTATACGAGCTCAGCCAGATCGAGGATCATGCAACTGGCCTTATGATACGGGATTACAAAACACCGGCTTAGGATCTGTGTCACGATGCAGATAATTAGTAATATGGTTTATTATACTATTTTGTAGATCCTTCCCTTCCCTGTACTACCAGAGTGTCTCTGGTTTGTGATTTCTGACAAGAAAAATTAGAAACACTTTGAGATCATATTGAGATGCTTTTCTCAAAGCGCATGATTTTTGAAACAAGCAACCGTGACACATTTGACACTACAGGCTCAAAATCTCATGAATATTTATCTCGTCAGGAGTCACTAGGGTGTAAATACCTCAGAGGGGACTTAGAGTCCTTTTGTGTTTATACCCACCTTCGGGTGAATCACTAAAAATAAAAACAGAAGAGAGATAGAGACTGTACAAGTAGGGAGCTCATCCCCTATATTAGATCACCCATGTCAGGGTCCCTTTAATAGGGCAATATGTTTTTATTCTGCAGTTGCATGTTAACTTTAAATATGGATATATACATATAAATATATGATGCGTATTTGATGATACAGTTCTTTGACAACACCTTATTCCATTTTATAGATATACGACAGACCGGTCATTAATTAAGTCGGAAAGGGGAGGAATGGAGGGGGGCCTTGAATTATTCTCAACGATAAATAGGGGGTCTTGAATGTTGCATGTTTGATTTTGAATAATGCCCTGTATTTTTCAACCAAGTCGGAAGGGGACGGCCCTGGACAAAAATTCAATGATTCTAGGGAGGTTCTCGAAGTGTTTTTTTTTGTATCAGAAGAATTTTCTCTTTGACCATCCCTCCGACTTGAGTAATGACCGCTTCCTTATAGTGAAACACGCATTTCCATATGGATAAAAAACAAATGAGAGAAAAGTATACATCTGTAGCATATATCGTTATTCTCATATTGTTGATATCAATCATTTGCTCCCTATCTATCATTGTACTCTTGAAAATCATTTTGGGATATGGTAACTGATTAAAAATCAATGTCATCGATCAGGGACGTTAAATGAGACTAAGCGCGAGTTTTGAAAAATCCGACAACAAGCAAACGGCTGAGCTGAATTTCTGTCTTTATTAGTAGATGATCTTAGGATGTTATGGTTTGAATTGCTCGTCTTCTCGTACAAGAACGTTAAACCTTAAGTTAACTTAAACCCTGTGTAACTGCGGAAAAAAACACAAATTTTGAAACAGTTGTGACCATTCAGTGTGACCGCTATACTTTGCTTTGGACTAGCTGATATGAAGTGGCACTAGTCTTAACCCTACGCAGTCATACTCCAACACAGCTAACCCAAATAACTTCCCACTGAAACTCATGCACAAGCTACAGCTTTGCTGTTACGAGACATGATAAAAAATATCATGATACAAGAATACAATAATCAGCAAAAAAAGACATTGCTAGGTACCAGGGCCCTGTGTCGGCAGGATGACAAAGGCTTCCCATAGATAGAAAGAATCCCGTATGGAAACGGATAAAGGGGAAAAAACTTGTCCTCCTTCACACTCCTTCACACATTTCTGTGGTTAACTCGACTCAAACTCATTCACAATGATGGAAACACGCATTATCTACTCAAAAACAAACTCGACCAGTATACAACATTGAAAATGGTGAAAGCCGCTGGATACATGATTCGACAACACTTGTTGATCAACACGCTTATGTCCGGTCTCTCAGTTTCTTTGACGTTCCTTGCGTGACATGTCACGGGTAGGCAACAATTTTGTAAAGCCTGTTTTATGTATTTATTTGCTTTTTCTTCTTCGTAAGAGACCACGTGAACTTCTCCATTAGCTTCGGCGATGTATGTTGGCTTGAAACCGTGTTTACAGTTGAATGTTATGTGCGCTCGCTATGAAAAGAACAAAAAGTGGACAAATAACAATCAATGAATAGAGTAAACACAGGAAACCCATGAAATACAAACAAACTAAATTATGATAATTGTTGCTATTTAGTAACCATTTGTCACTAACTCTCAACAAGAAAATTACTATTTCTTTTGTCTGGGTATTGTGTTCTGGTGGAGTGCTAGTAACAAATAGTTTCCATTAGGCTCAGTCTCCAGCCGTCAGGGGTTCGTGCGCCTAGATTTCCATATGATCAAAAACGATCGAGCAGAAAAATTTCGATTTTATGGAAACCAAAGTTTTTCGATCATACGACCGTTTGCGATCGATTTCGATCGTCTATGGGAACACCTTTTTCGATCGTACGACCGGAATGTTGCGATGGTTCTTGATCGTTCTCGATTATATGGAAACCAGGCTTTAGTATTTAGTTTGTTTTTATTTCATAGTTTACCTGCGTTTCCTCAATGTCACGCTATGAAAAATAAATAACATGATAAGCAAAGAATGTCCGTACTCCAGGCCTTTTGGGAATACAGGACTTAATTCGGAGAAATTATAAAGCTATTGGTAAGATTGTCATGCAAGGGATGAGTCATGAGCATGGTACATATTGAACTTGAAAAAAAATTGTTTTGCACTGAATTATATGGTAAACGTCCATGCGGGATCCCAGAGCGACATTTTTTTCTGTATGTGGCATGAGTAAGTTGAACATCCTAACTGGTGAGTACGCAGAAAATCAACGTTACGTATAGTAGAAATAGTCGAAATACGCGTTTCTAGATATTATTTGATGGGAAGGTTTTTAGCTGGATATATCAATAAGCCAATTCATAGTTAAAAAATCGATTTCAGTGCGCATGCGATTTTATCCCGATTCCTCACTTTCTTTTGTATTTTGAAAGACAAAAGAACGCAAAACGGAAGATGTGGGATAAAATCTCAAGCGCACTGATAGCAGTTTGTTAACTATGAACTGGTCTATCAGCCGGGATTGTGAACGATACCTACCTCTTTGCCTTCCTTCCCTTCCACTCTAGCGTCAACCAGTCTACTAAACCGATACACCAACAGATCTGTTACGAGAGTCGAGAACACGAAGATAAAAGAACCAATCAGATACCAGTCGATTGCCTTTGCGTAACTGACTCGAGGCATCGTCGAGTTACTAGAACCCAGTAAAAACACTATCGTAAGAACTGTCGTTATTCCGAGTGACACTCGTTCTCCGATGTAGTATCGATCCATCCAGAATGAAATCCAACTTAGCATTACCATCACAATGCATGGGATGTAGAATTGGATGAAATAGAAACCCATACGCCGTCGAAATGTGAAGGTGACTACAAGGTTTTTGTATAAACCTGCACAAAAAAACAAAAATATAAAAAAAAATAAATAAATAAAAATATATGTTATAATACATCAGTAAATAACTTAATTTGTTTCTATTATCAGAACATTTCAATACGACGTCGGAGTGTGAGGCAATACTTATTTTACCTGGAACATACGATGCATTGCGTTGGTGAATTTCAGTGTTAACCACATCGAACTCGGCCAAGTCGACATTAAATATTCGTACGGGATTATCTTTTTTCCATTCTATGTTGAGCTGCTCTATAGTGTAGGCAACTACAGAAAAATAACATAATAATAACCAATTCAGGCATTCCCTGCTAGTAAAGAGCCTCTAGATATCGCAGTTGTATTCTCTCATTTGCGGTTGAAAGACCCGGGGGGGAGGGGAATCCAAGGGTAAACGATCGGGAATGCTCGTCGTATCTAGGGGTAAAAATCGGCGATTTGGTCTCTTCTAGGGTTTGAAAATATGAAATTTGCCAAATCCTGACTTTTTGGTATCTTTTAGGTGTTGAAAGCCACCGATGCATGATTTTGGTATCTTTTATGAAAAATTTGTGAAGCCACTCCTTTTGAAAAATGTTTGGTATCTTTTAGGAGTATCTTCGAAAAATTCCGACGAGCATCCCCGATCGTTTATCCCCGGAGTACACCCCCCCCCCTTCTCCCCGGGGTTTAAAAACGACAGCGATATGGACAGTTGAAAACATCACGTTTATAATAATGCAATTATGTCTAAATGTTTATAGACCTTGATGTGCTTAACCTTATAAAATAATAATAATAAAAATAATAATAAATAAATAAATAAAAAACATCACTTTGAAAATAACAATGCTTTAAAGTTTCAATCAATATAGGTATGAAGCTTGATTTACGTTTTGCCCCACAATGCTTTTGTTCATTCAAAGGAATGAAATATTCAATATGAACGATTTCTGTAAATTATATGATATAGAAATGAGGGTAACTGAAACGGTATCTCGCTTCAAAGATATTGGCCAATAAATAATCAATTAGAACAGGTGTTTGGAATTGTCTCGTTATGCATATTGCATGGTTCCGTTTTTCAGTCACTTAAAAAATTTCAAGACAGAATACTCACAGCTTTCCATTATCAACGAACATCTTTGTACATCCAGAGGAAAGTTAACCAAGTTCATCTGACAAGATGCTTTAACCTTCACCCTGCCGCTATAATACACGTCCCCATTCCCCGATATTAACGCCAGCTTGTTCTGGGTATACACGGTGTATTCATTGGCGTTGTTAAAGTACGTGTCTGGAGACCATATTTCATTCACTCGATCTTTTGTCAGTGATAATGTTGCGCGATATCCATGAGCTAAGCGAGGATCATTCCATTCTTGTCTCTTGTACATAAACACTTCAAATTCCTACAAAAAAGTGTGAGTTGCAGGGATAGGCAACATGTTTCTTTGAAGGGAGAGGGGATATAGAAGGGTGGACCATATGCACGCCGAATCTGAAAATGGAGGACGATCTCGAGAATGAGGCTACACTCAGTTGCAAAATTGTTTTTCCCGTTTTCTTTGGACACTTCTCATTTTTCTATGTATACAACGTTTTCACCCTCTTCAAATCCCCCCTACCCCGAATCAATGTTGCATTGGCGTTGTTGTGACATGTTAAAAGTCATGAAGACTACCAACATTGTGGAGGGGGGAGGGGTTAGAGTTTGAAAACAATACTGAGCGGTTTACTTCTAAATTATGTGTAGTGTCCCAACTAATTTTGCAACTCAGTGTAGTCAGTCGTTTAGGTGAGCAGTTCATTTTCGGGGTTTGTTGTTGTTGTTGAAAAATGATACAAAACTCATGGAAATCACTCTATTTGAAGTTAAACTACAATATAAGGATCAACTCAAAACATTATTGATGTGCGTCAAAACTTTGGTTTAAAAAATATTGAATGTTAGTGTGAAATAAATCAAACCAAACGAGCGATTACATCAGATTAAAAAAGGTCTTACCATATTCGATTCTTTGATCTGACTGAATGCTTGCACGGCCATGCTGATATTGACTAATGTTGGAGCCCCTAGAAACACAACCAAAAACAGAAACGTTAACGAGTATACCAACGAATGGAAAGAACATTGATGAATGAATAGATGAATAAATCTTTAGTCTTTAATAATGATATGAATAAACGAATTTATCGATGACTGAATCATGGAAGAGATCGACGTATAAATCAAATGTACTTGTTATTATAAATGAATAAATGAATGAATGAACCAATGAATGGATGGATGGATAAATGGTTTACAAGGATTTAACACAGAGTTAACTTGCATTTGTTGCCTCTTTTAGGCACTTTCGAGTTTTCTGTCGCCCGTACCGTAGCGGTATTATAACCGTATCGCTTCCCACTCATTCGAAAACGACTCTCCGACACAACTTCCGTACTTACGTGATACAAGTGGTCTAGTGAATTTGTCATATCTCTTCAGTAATCTTTTGATAACTCGAGATTCATTTTCTAGCTCAAATCGCTTGGATCCAGACGTCTGTTCGCTGTTAGAAATGTAACACGTGACGATGAATCCATGAGTTAATGTAAAACAAAATTTTGCAATGCGATTTTCGCGTGAAAATCCTTCATTCATGTAAACGGCATGTTTATCGCGCGATTATTGCTGCAAAATTGAGCAATGAAATCATGCGATAATCAATGCAAGCATTGCAGCCTGAAATCGCACTGCAAAATGTGCTAATGTAAATAGGCACATGTAACCATACATTGTAGTACATTACATCCCGGGGGGGGGGGGGGGGGGTACTACCCTACATCGACTATACGCTGAACAGGGTATGGTTTTTCGACCTTGGTGTCATGAACAGTGTATCCAATTCTACTCTATTCCAATTTAAAAAAAGATAAGAGCAGCGCGTGTATCTGAATTGATAAATTTGTACAAATCATATAATGTTCGTAAGCAATTGTAATTTGTCATAAACAGGGTATGGAAGTTACGTATTTTTTGTCATAACAGGGTAACCTACAAGATCCCAGCGGAACACCCCTACCCAGATCTGAAGGGAGTACACCCCCGGGATTACATCTAGACTTCTGAAGGGACACTGGTTAAAAAAACTTGATACGCTGCAACCCATATTGTATAACAGAGAATGTTTTGAATCCATGGCTAATATAGCTCTGGTTTGACACCGTGCGCTTTGTAACGCTTATTATGTTCTACGTTATCCAAGGCACGTTTTGTTTACTTTTGCGAGTACTTAATTTCGCGGACTCAAACTGCGTGATTTTCTCAAAACACATTTTTAAATTGAACATTTTTAAATTGAAATGCTTAAAAAAGTAAAAAAAATGTAAGTTTGGTCAGAAAACATGTATTGAGCATGAGCAGTTGAGTTAAAATGTACATATTTTTGATCCCACATTGAAAGACCACTGAACAGTAGTCTAGTAGAAGAGTGCTAGCTTCTAAATCATCTTCAAACGCTAGTGAAGGTCTATGATGACAATGCAACTGAGACCTTTTCTAGAGGCATCCGATAAGGGTTTTCTCATTAGTATGCTTTATATAAAATTTTACGTTCATTAGTATTCTTTATATAAAGCATACTAATGAGAGTGTTTTATCGGTTTTAAAAGCTCATGCTTCAAACTGGCTATTCCAATTGGCCTAAGAGCTCATTAATTATTCATGAGTTTTTGAAGACAAATTTCATGTATTTTATTTCTGAATAAAGTACT
Source organism: Diadumene lineata (assembly GCA_918843875.1). NCBI lineage: Eukaryota > Metazoa > Cnidaria > Anthozoa > Actiniaria > Diadumenidae > Diadumene > Diadumene lineata. The sequence continues at coordinate 5,797,007 of OU974071.1, forward strand.
CCTCTCTATGATAATATTAAGACAGGATATAACAGTAGATCAATAAAAATATTTAAGAATTTTTTCCATGCATTCTATAGCAAACTAGTAGCATGAAGTCAAATAAAAATTCAGAAACAATTTGCTCATATTCAATATATATATATATATATATATATATAAAAGCCTTCTTCAGCAAACTCTTAAATATATATATATCTGTGTGTGTCTTATATATAGAGATATTATCCTTAGTGTGAACAATGCATGGTATATAAATTATAAAAGTGGATAATAAAACAGGTCATATTCAAAAATTACATAGATTTTGGTATTTAAATTTAATTTTAAATCTTTTTGAGGTATAAAGCATTTTTTTATCAAAAAATTTAAAATAGCCTGAACTCGTATATAAAGTTAAAATAACTTTTTTCAAGACCCCCTATTTATTGTTTTCAGATTTCAAGACCCCCCTCATTTTTGCTTGAAAAATTTCAGGGCCCCCCATTTTGTTTGTTGCGACTCACCTAGATCTTGGAAAGGCTAGCAGTAACCATAGCAACACAAACAAGAGATGAATGAATCGATATCTAGATGATCGTGTCATGGATGGATTTTTTTTCTGCAAGAAAATAAAAGGGTTATGAAATATAACAGGTTCCTCAATAACCTTTTTCGGCTTTTATCAGTTTCCCACGCAAAAGATAACAAAATTGTCATCCATATAAATTCGTCTACTCTCCTGATGTAAAATCTTGACATTTGGCATTCTTGTTTAACCTCGTGCACCCCACAGTAAGCTAAGCTATAGACTGGAAATCTATCATTTTTGAAAATAAAAAGGGAATAATGACTTAGAGCACCCAATTAATGATAATAAAGCTAGCCACCGATGTACGTACAATTCGCCATAGCCGTTTGTTCGGATAAAACCAGTAAAAACCTGATCCGATTTGTGGTCATAACCCATCATTAATTCAATCAAAACGCTCCAGAACATGAAATAACAAATATTAAACATTCGCATAAAACGAGTCATCAAAAAGCACATGATTCAGCTTCTGTCTTTGCATTGGTTTTTGAACGGTTTATAATGGCTTAAAACTATGCAGTGTGATATCAAACCGTGCATTTTAGTGATAGTAAATGAACAATAAAAACAACTTTATTACTAGGTACACTCCCTATATCTATATTCGCTATCTTTTTGCCTTGTACGAATAAGGCTAAGGCGTCAGATGACGTTGCACCCTCGTCTCTAGACCAGAATCCTTTTCACATTGTCTGTTGCTCACTAATTATGACTATTGTTCCTGTATTCTTGAAGGACTAAAAAAATTGAATATGAAAAGATTCTAAGAAACATTATTGTATAGGGATGTGGGTAAAACGTCCTCTATCTCGCTGCAGGGCAATTGTCCCTGGTCCCACGTAACCATAGTCATATTCAATCGTTCGTGCAATCTCAGTTCATTTGAAAATCAACATTTTTCCATTATCTATGTATTTATAATGTATCAGAAAACATTCCAAAAGAACCCAAAAGAAATATGAGAGAGATGAAAGTGGGAAATTTGTTATATACAATGTTGTTGGTGTTTGTGGTTGGCTAATCCATAAAATGCTACACATTTTGTTTCCGTGGTATTTTTCAGTAGCTCTTCGCGAAAAAATTATATTCGAACTAGCCAGATTTCACGCTCTGAAAAGTGTTTAATTGATTACGTAAGAGTGACAAGCGGCTATTACGAACTTCTCCATACATGTTTAAATTTGTTCTGCATGTAGTTGTGGTTAGCGAGTTGTTTTCACATCACCTGCATCGTTGTATTGAACAAGTGCTCAAACATTGCTAGAACTGAAATACGCAACCTAGCTAGTAAATATCACTAGTTAAACAATGATTCCATACTTAAACTATTGCAACATTTTTCATAATAGTGCTATTTTCTACTAAATAGTCATAATCACGTTACAGTTTTATCGGTGTGCGTTTGTAGTCTATCATATCAATCCCAGCAGTGATTTTTTGTGCATGCCAACTTTTATTGACTGCATTGTCAAGTTATATCAAAGGAACATTATTTTCATCAACAGAAGATTAGTACTATTATTGATAAACCCCGCATTTTTTTGCAATAAATAAATATAAATATATAACTGCAACATACCAGGCTTGCAACACAAAAAACCTTTCTATAATAAAAATATCACCCCATGTTTTGTAAAAATCACCACCCACCAAGAAACTGGCCTTGTTTTGAATACAAAGAAGCTTATTTTTAATCAAATCATGGCCTCTTGCTTTGGTTCGTTTGCGCCCTGAATTGCTGTATCGTATCGTGTCTTTACTCCTTACGAAAGCTAAAATGCCATTTTCACACTAGTAAAATGATTTTAATATTCATCGACTTAGTTCATTGACATTCTTAATCGTGTAAGTGGCAAAAAAGTGTATTGTGCCACGAAAACAAAGCACGATTTTATTTAGTTGTCATAAATTAAATTTAAATTAAGTTTTTTTTTTATAGATTTCTACAGAATATTTTCGAGGAAAAAGTATTGTTGTTGCATGCGTTGTCCCATTGGCTTATTTGAGTATATCATAAATTTAGCGTGATTCAACCGTTCATGTGGTCGCCTAGCCTAAGAGGTTCATTTTAAAAGTATTCAGTTTTATCATCAGTCAATGTTGCACGCAGTTCAAACATGACTTTCTACAAAAAGCGTTGAAATGTTAATACTCATTAATCATGGAAAAAAACACTGAAACTATAAATAAATCCACCTATACTACTTACCATTTAACCTTGAATCGAGGAATTCCAGTAGAAAATGTAGTGTTGTTCGTATTACTCCCAGATAAAAGATTTTGCACACATTGAAGCCGACCACCATTAAAGTGCCAGTACAATGCGATAATTTACTGTTTGTTAATGAAGTTCTTGTTATAAGCAAATTGGCGCCGTTTTTCACGGCGGTTGCTCAAAAGTAAATATATATAACCTGCAAATATCAGTGTAGAGGCAAGTCAACTTCCGTCTCTTCCTGAGAATAACTTGAGTTTGCGCATTTTTTTTTTAGATCTCTATTGACGTAGCAATCCGTTAAGGCATAAGAAGATTTGTGACTTGAAGGTATTTCACTTTGTCTTTACTTTAATTAATGAGACAAACAACTCTCTTTCAATATATCGTCACAGATATCTTGAAGGTTGAAGACAAGTCATCCAGAAAAAAAAAACACACGCAGAGGTAAAATGCCTTGCGAAGTTTCGATGTCAATTCCAGTGTATAATACATGAACAAATGGAAGAAGTGATCGGAAAGTATTCCATCCTGTGTTAATCAAGCATTTGATTGTCAATGCTAGGAGAAACTAGCACACCTGAGATTCCAATCTTGACCACATATCAATAATAAAACAGCAAACATTTTTAGAACGTCAAAATTGAAACATAACTTCAATTGATTCCTGAAGTCTTTAAACCCTCTAAAGTGCTCTAACAGTCTCTTTCGTTTGCAGTTCGTAATATCAAGTGATTGTTGAAGTGTTGGGAAGGAATTTTGCGCGATGGTTAAAACCGCAATGTTTTCAAATGAACGTGAAAATAAACATAGCAGTTTTGCACCGTGAATAACCAAAAACTAGAATTTGAATTCCAAACTGCATTTTTTATGAGTTAGGGCTTACAAAGAAAGCTAATTTTTTTAACTTTTAAAGAGTTTTTTTGAAAAAAAGACTGAACTCTTCTTATACTTCAAATAATTGTAACATTTCAGCTCGCAAATTAGCTAGCAATTTAGCTACAAGGCTCAAATATTTGCCAATTACCATTTTATTTTAATTGTGCATTTTCAATTCCTCGATTAACGAATTTAAGCCGTTTTTAATATTCTCAAAAGAAAATTTCTTTATGCATTATTACTTTGAAGAAGCCACTAATTACTCATCTCTTCAAATTGAGTTAAAGTTAGTCGATACAATTTTGATTTAACTAGCGTATGATTCTTATCAATTCTCGGCGTTCCTATGAATAGTCAGTCCAAATTAATGTTTTTGATATAACGGGATAAGAATTGCACGAAATATTAAATTGTTATTTGAATCGGTGATGGATTCTTTTACAGGAAGTAGTTTCAGAACTAGCTTTTTTTATTGCATGTTAAAAGCGTTCTTCTTCTAATGACATTTTGTTCAGGCTTTGGTCACGACTTGTCATACAATGTTGATTCGGGATTCTAATTAAATCATTTTCGCCGTCAGAATCCAAATTGATAAATATCAAATATGTAGTTTTGATCCGGATTTTAAAGGTTAAAATTGACGATCTGCAGTATGGCGTCATTTTACTACAACTACCAGCATTCTTTGCGAATTCTCTTTCATATTCAGATTCTTAATCCCTTTGGAGATTAACAGAACAATTTGAGCTAATTGCGCTACAAAAGAAAGTAAGCAAAGCATTCTGGTAGTTGTAGTATATGACCATAATGCAAATCGCCTATTACTGCGCGCTTGTCGGACCGGGTTTTCAGACAGTTTAATTTGTCCAATCTAAAAAGTCCTCAAAAGGGATTTTCAGATCGGTGAATTTATGTGTCCGTATTGTCATCATTTTTTAGATAAGATCATTATTTTCAAAATATCTCTCAAAGAACATAACTTCTGAGCACTTTTGATAACCCTTAATCTTATCGTGTGGTACATTCTCAGTAGACTGACGTAGCTAAATAAGCCCTTTCAGGACATTTTTCCTCATTTTCACGGGTTGCCGTGATTAATTGCTCAAATGTATCTTATTTTTTATTAATTAGTGATTAGTGAATCTAAAAAAAAGTATGCCAAATAACATTCTGAATCAAGAATCTTAGGAGTTTTCAAGGAATCCCTCCCCCTCCGTTCCAGGAATATCGCCTACTCTGATTGCCTTAGAACCGGGCTTCCTGTGAAGCAGCTGATGTTTGATAGACATCTCTGTCTCTGTTCCAATTTTTTCTACGTGCGTATTTAGACAAGAGAGAAATAACAAAACTCTCAGATTTGATCCCTGTCAATTAGTGGAATTACTTAGGCCAAACTTAATAGATTGTTTTAAAAGTGTTTGATATACTTCACAGATTGATATCCGAATACGTGACGAATAAGTCCGAGGATATTACGAACGATCACGACAATCGAGCATAACATGACGTCATTCATAATAGATAGGCTTTGACATTTGTTTTGGTGCGAATAATTTTCTTCTTCTTTCGATCTTAGACGTGGAAAAATTGCCTTTAAAAGCCGCTCTGGTCGAGATCAAAGCTTTCCATCTTATTCCCAACATGGGGAATTGTTTCAAGAGCTCGGGGCAGGATGATATTTCGCTTTTACACGAAGATGAAACCCCAGATTCTCCGGGCGCAGGCGAACCACCACCGCCATATCAGGTTAGACTCATTTCTTTTTCACCATCTTTTGAACTTTTTCCAACACGTTTTTCTCTGATTTTCCCTCGTAGGAAGAAGCACCAATTTATATACAAAGTCAACATGCCCCTCATCTATTATCGGAAGAACAACAAATTCGTTTAGCTCAACGGTTAGGTTTGATACAACATCTTCCCGAAGGCCAGTACGACGGATCGAAAGGAAAAAAACGAGAGTAAGTTTGTTTTAAACTAGCTTAGACATTTTGAGGGTTTTTTTCCTTCATTACATCAAACCAACGTGCCAAATTTGTTTGTGTAAACGGAGGTGTTTTTTGACGATTTTTCGTACGTTATTGCTAATTTAATAGTTCCTCAATGGCGTTCAAATTTCACTGTGAACATTTCGTTCCGTGGAAATTGTGTTTACTTTTCCGTGATCGATGTATTCAAATGCAATTCTCTTCTTTTAAGCAAATCAACCGTTTTAATAGGCTTTAAAAAATATTTTTTTTAGACTAAGAGAAGTTTTTATCAGTAACTTACATAAGCCCTCTGCTTTAACCATTTATTGCATGCTTTCAGTAAATTCTTCAAATTTGCGGATTTTATATAACTGAAACATATGGATGCATATTTTTTTACCATTAAATGTTTTGTTTGTGATTTTTTTTATTTTTACATCCAATTATGGGGGTATTATCAAAAAAAAAAAAAAAAAAAAGAATTAATACATGCGATTATTTGGTGAAATTCTCGATAGTATATTTATATTAATTTATTATTTTTAAGGGTTAATTCTTTCTTGTTCTTTGCATCTCTACACTGGCCAATTGATCATAATGTTCAAATTTGAAATCACCTTTACTTTTTTGTTGTCAATATTTAATGAGCCTTTAAACATTCTTTTATGTGTTGTATAATTCTTTAATTGTATATATTTTTTCTTTTTATTTACGTGTATGCCATGCATATTTCTGTTTTTCTTAAATTATAATAATAATACTTTAATGTATGCATATTCAATTTTCAACACTGCCAAAAATAGATTAATAGTTTCAGATACAGTTTTTTTCATTTCAGTTAAAAAAAATGGTTTAGATGTTCAACATTTGATTAATTCTAAAACGATTCGATCAGGATGATGAAATTCCAACTTTTCAATTGGTGTTGTGTTTTTTCATTACTTTTGAACCACATGTACTTGCTGTTTTCAAAATAAACATTTATGTACCAGTCTGAGATTGTTTGTGCTTTTCAAGAAAAAGTGATCACATAATTTCCTTTTTAGAAACAGACTACTTTAGTACATACCACAATGGTATATACTAATACTCAAAATTTGGAAATTATCTCTGAAAGGTGACTTTTCATTTTATTTTTGTGTTGTCACAAGGCCAAAAATAGCTCAAGCTGTCAAGCACATTTGCATATTGGCCTGTGCAGTCTTTAAAATGTCTAGTGATATTGCTTAAATTTGACTAATAATAATTCATATCAGCAACCCGTCTGGAAGGAAGTTATACATGGGAGTACACAAGTCTAGTAGTGTATATTATATGAAAAATGTCAGGTGATGAAATCATTCCTCATCATGTACGCCATTAAAAAATAATTGATGATACATGACCATTTAGTCCAATCAGTTGGTCTCAGTGTGTCTTTGAAGATCTTCCAAGAAATTACTGCACAATGAAGCATGTCATTACTCTTGAAGACATGTAGCTAGCTTTTATTTACTGCATATTAATCTGAAATTTATTGTTCACTTATTTCTTGCCCTCCTCGCATGCATCAAGGACTTTATGATAACAAGTATGATAACAAGAGCTGGCATGTGACCAGTTTCCAGTTGTGTGTAGGGAGTCTTGTTTCAGTCCAAACATGTAGTATTATTTATGACAGCAACTGCTCAAAATGCAATAGCCACCTCAAAGGAAGGTACAACTGAAGGCATTTACACACCATTGATATAGTTTGTGGCAACTTGCCATTGCACTCACCTCTTGTTTTCACAATTAAGGTCCATATTAATGGTGAGAAGATCATCTGTAGGTTGTACTGTACATAGTAGTCACAACATTTCAGTACTGGCCAGACCAGCATACCGTTTATTATTAGAAGTACTACCATGTCACAGAGGGATATTAAGGATTAAATGTCCCCAAAGCCAAGATAATGTCTCAACCATTGTGGGCCGTAGGGACTTTTACTTAACTGCCCAAAGCAGAGGGAAATTTAATCCTTTAAATCCTTAAGAAGCCATTGTATAATAGTTTGTAATTATACTTGGTATGATTTCCAAGGAAAACTTAAAACATATACATGTTGACTTTGAAGGCAAATAAATTACTTCCCCTATTGTTGAGAACTTTAAAATACTACTCTTTTTGACATGGCAATACCACGTTATTTCATAAATCTGATGATTACGGGAACGTCATCGTGCTTCAGGATTATTTCACATTTTTCAATGAAGATTCAATCTCTATTTGCTGATTTGGAAAATGGCAGATCATAGATCTCCACGAGACATCTAGGTGAACAGTAATCTTTTTCGGCTTAGTTGATAATTTATTGAAAGATGGTACAAACTCATGGAAACCACTCTATTTGAAGTTTAACTTCTGAAGGATCAACACTTAGTGAAAACACTTCTGTGAACTCATTCCAGTGTACAATGGCGCAGTCTGCCATATTTCAACTCAGTGAATTGACTCTTATAATAAATAAAGTGTTTATATTTTTTACATAATTTCAGGTGTGTTATATGTATGACAGACTTTATGGTTGGTGACCCTATACGATTTCTACCATGTATGCATATTTATCATAAAGAATGTATTGACGACTGGCTTGTCAGATCATTTACCTGTCCGTCATGTATGGAACCAGTAGAAGCAGCACTATTATCAACCTACGAAACACCAGAATAACTGACCTGTCAATGGTATATATTAACCAGTCTTAACTTACAACATTTGACCATGTTGAAATAATTATTATTTACTTGGTTGAATTGTTTTTGATGTGAATTGCTAAGCCTTTAAGACACACCATAACCATGTTGATTATAAGTGTACATCTTGATTAGAAATCTTGCAACACTTAAGAACATTGCAATCATTAATGGGCAAGCAACTATGTAATCACATTGCCATGACAACATTCAGATAATGAGGCTACACTAGACACTTGTCAGACTTATGAACTGGCACGGTTTATGCCTTTGTTAATGTGACTGTTACAAATAACAAGTTGTTACAATGCAACAGAGATACACCCATCTAACAGAGACAGCACATTACTGTTCAAAGATCAGTAGCACTCACGCTGCACCTTATACTACACAGAACGTCGCACCATACAATTTTGAAGTATCATAGCATGCCATCAATACGACAAGGATTCCAGACAAAATAAATATGGGGCAATATTTTTTAATGTTTCAACTAATGACCCAATAATTGTGACCCTCCATAGGAAAACAGTGAAAAAGGTGATCGCACGCACACGGTGTTTTAGCACGATAGAACAATAGGCGCGGTAGATAGCACGATATTGCATGCTAAAATGACCTAATTATCGCTCGATACTATTTACCCAAAGACACAAAAGAACGTGCAATAACACCAATGTGTGATCAGTATCGTGTTCATGTATCGTGTTAACCTATCGAGTTCAGGCATCGGACTGAAATTATGATCGTATTAACCTATCCAGTTCATAATTATGAACGTGCTTCTAAATGATTTTAAATAGCCATCATCATAAACTTACCAATCATCAGTTACTGTGATCATAAAAAGAACAGCATTCTACGGTACAATGATCGGTTTAATATTAAGAAAATGTGACATTATTTTGATTTTCGGACTGTCCGCGCCTCGGTCCGTAGAAACTCAAAACTTCGAATCGAAAATGGGCAATGTTTTAAAAGTAGCTATTTCATCATGTTTTCCCCCCACTATTTTGAGCAGTAAAAAGAATTCAAGTGATAACACCGAAGCATACTAAAGTATATTTAACAGTATAACAATTAAAGTCCCAATATCGTGAAATATCGGTTTTTCGAAAAAGTAACATAAACAAATTGACCGTTCTACTGACAGTGGTATTTCGATCACAACAATCGAGAAGATTACATTTTTGGTACCAGTATGTAAAAGTCGACCTTTTTTCCATCAGTGTTTAACACTAACACTTTCAATTTTAGTTAAAATAGAGCAAAAATTGACAGATTTCTAACAGAAAACATCGAGCGGGCGCCATTTTGAACAGTGCGTTCGAGAAGAGAGAGACTGGTGTAACAACGTGCTTCAAACAAGATGGCGTCGATGGCGTCCTGTCAACCGAAATGTATCACGAGTGTATGCGGTTTTTTAGCAAGGTTATGTGTCTTTATTCCCTCTCTTTTTAAAATAAAGTCAGGTATTTAAACAAAGAGGTATTCAGTGTTTGTTTTGATCCATGTTTTTCTTATTTTATACGCATTTCTTATGATACGTTTACTGAATTATCGAACAACAAACGCTAGTTAAACTATCGTGCGTACGTTCCTTGTTTGTGATTGGGTTTGTTTGCATGGTTACTGGGTATTTTTTGAAATTAATCGAAAATTTTGAACAAGACATCTTGACAGGATACTTAAAGGTAAGACAAATGGTTCGATCAATAAATGTTTTCTTATGTTCTTTCTAGTAAGTTAAATTCTGATGGCAAATGATCGGATAATGTCATATTATACACCGGCATCGCATATTATCGACACCTAGAACACATCAACGTTTATCTTCTAAAATCTGCATGGTCATCTGATCGTCAATAGTGCTTAGAATGTATAAAGACAATTCTGATTATAAACTGAGCGTGGTATGTACCATGTTAGTCTCATCGTGGAGTTACTATAGTAATTTAACGTGCTAAGTTAGCACGCAAAACTTTTATCGTGTTAAAAAAGAAAAGAAACTCCGTGCTAACTCTCACTAAAGAAAGTAAACATTAAAACAAATAAAAAAACAATAGAAATAGCACGATAGCTTAATGAGGTAACTTTATGCGCATAATCGCGTGCGTTGCTTTACAAGCGAACGTGCTAAAAATTCACCGTGTGCGTGCGATCACCTTTTTCACTGTTCTCCTATGGAGGGTCACAATTATTCTATATTTCATTAACATAACAAACAAACAAAAAATTACTAGGTATATAATGTTGGGACTCACACTAATCAACATATAGATGAAGTGTTTAAGTTATTCATAACTTTGTACATCATCGGATATAATTTTAATTCCAAGTCTGACAAAATCCACCACTGTGGGAAAAGTTATAGTATGGTGTATAAAAATATAAGTTTTGTTTGGCAGCAGCAGTCATGTTTGCTGCCATTTGGACCTTGGCTGGTATCTCTTAAAATACAACCAACAACGATGACAATCGCTTAATAAGAACATTGAAACTTTAACTTATCTTTTTGTTAATAGGGATTCTTTTATTTGTTAATGTTCATATGATACTAGCATGATTATATTTAAAACAAACAAAAACTCTTAGTAAACAAAATTAATTGAAAAAAAAATTACAAATATAAAGTGGGGCAAAATGGGATAAAAAATAACAATGAAAATTAGACAATTCCATGATTATTTAGCTGGTCCTAGTTTGCCCTTTGCTGGGGGGAGGGGGAGAGGGGGCTGTTTTCAAAAAAAAAAAAAAAAAAAAAAAAAAAAAAAAAAAAAAAAAAAACCATCTCCCAATAGAGCAAACTAAGACTCAGACTTATGGAATACTTGTGTAACAGATTCAAAAAGTGTATGTAAATTAGATTGAATCTGTATTTATATCTAGTAACTGTATAGTTACTAAACTCATTTCTGTATTGATTTGCCTTGAAAATGATTGGTTGATTGTTCATGAGTTGTAGAATTAGAGTGCAACCAATTAATAAATCCACGAAACACTATTTACTATTTAGTACAGAATAGTGCTAATCAAACAATAGAAAACAATAGAATTAGCATAAAATTGTACTATTTAGTATTACTAATCTTTTACATATTTCTTGTTTGCACTCTAGTGTGGACAGCTATTTCAAGTAAAGTTGTCAGTGAGAAGCATTACATGAGAACAAAGGGGATCATGGGTATATTAAGAGAACAAAATGACTGTTTGATTATTCAGATTATTCCTAACCCACAACCCAATTTGTCAAGATTCAACTGGTCCTGTGTGTGTTTTAGATTTAAACCTATATCTAAAAAAATGACCAATCCTGCATGCTGCCAAACCTGTCGTGGACCCTTAACGTAGCCTGGATATCTTGATATCTTGGATATCACCCAAGCAAGGCTGTTAACCTATGTTTCTTTGGTATGTCATTTGCATGACAGCTATATGAAGCAGAAATGAGCTGAAAGACAAATTCTGCCAACAGTCGGCAAGGATGAATTGCATATCACTGACACCTTTGATTGAAATATGTGTGTCTATTTTGAAGGTCTTGTGCCTTTACTTCAAATACAATGTATTTTGTCTTCCAAATTTCTGTAAATATTAACTTTTAGTTTATAGTTTTTGTAAATATAATAAAGAGTAAAAATGTGTTTATGTTGTAGTAAATTGCTTTAGATATTTTCCAGAGGCCTATAGCGCTATCCACCAGATAAATCCCTATCCAACGGAGAAATTAAAGAAATTCTACAGAGTGAATAACTTTATCTAGTGGTTAACTTAATTCAGGTTTTGTGCAACCGGCCCCAAATGTTTATGCTTTTTACATGTCTGCAGCAGGGACAAAAAAAGAAAAAAAATTGGGAGAAGGAGAGAGAGAGGACAGGGTAACTTGAAAATAAGGAAAACATTTTCAACATGTTCCAATTATATGCTATCTATCAAATAAATTCTGGAAATTACTGGAGGGCTTAAAAGCTTTCAGCTCAAAAATTAAAGTCTCATTGTCTAAACACTTCACAAATGCAATAAATATAGATATGCTTTAAGTTAAAGAAAAATTACAATGAATAAAAGAACCCTGATTGTAAATGTGTGTGTTCATGTGAGCCTTGTTTTGTCAACTTTTAACCTGTTTATTAAATCAGACGTGTTGCCGCTGTACATAAACACTTTTTCATCTCTACTGCCACATTTACTTGTATCTGACTATTAGTAGCCAGCATGCAGGCTCTTAATTCCTAGAGCCCCCTCCCAGAAGAGCCTGCACGCTAAGCTATGCTATTAGTAGTGCTTGTGTTGTTTGTGTAATGTGATTAGTGATGCAATGTAATCATAAGAAGTAATGTAATGAAATGAGGCATGATCAGAGGCAGATCAAGGAGTGGGGCCAGGGGGCAGTGCTCCCCCTTTTGAGAAGACCGGATTTATTTTTATAGATAGTACTTTTAATTTTTGATTGATAATCAGCACTAATGTTTTGATTAGTGCATCCTGCTGTCAAAATTTCTGGATCACTTTTTGATTAGTGCTCCCCCCTTTGAAAGTTTCTGGATCACTTTTTGATTAGTGCAACGCCCTTTCAAAAATTTCTGAATCATTTTTTTATTAGTGCATCCCCCTTTCAAAATTTCTAGATCTCTTTTTGATTAGTGCAACCCCATTTAAAAATTTCGGAATCATTTTTTTATTAATCCACCCCCCCTTTCAAAATTTCTGGATTATTTTTTGATTAGTGCACCCCCCTTTCAAAATTTCTGGATCATTTTTTGATTAGTGCACCCCCCTTTCAAAATTTCTGGATTATTTTTTGATTAGTGCACCCCCCTTTCAAAATTTCTGGATCATTTTTTGATTAGTGCACCCCCCTTTCAAAATTTCTGGATCATTTTTTGATTAGTGCACCCCCCTTTCAAAATTTCTGGATCATTTTTTGATTAGTGCACCCCCCTTTCAAAATTTCTGGATTATGTTTTGATTAGTGCACCCCCCTTTCAAAATTTCTGGATCATTTTTTGATTAGTGCACCCCCCTTTCAAAATTTCTGGATCATTTTTTGATTAGTGCACCCCCCTTTCAAAATTTCTGGATCATTTTTTGATTAGTGCACCTCCCTTTCAAAATTTCTGGATCATTTTTTGATTAGTGCACCCCCCTTTCAAAATTTCTGGATCATTTTTTGATTAGTGTCTTCCCACTTCTTGGTCTGCCCCTGATAATATTGATGCCTTGTGATAATAAAGTGAAGCTGTTTAATGTGCTATGCAAGGATATGATATCACACAGATTTAATAATTACCTAAATAATTACCCTGACGTCCCTGCATAATTATCAGTCAGACTTTTATTTTCAAAGTATCACTGCATATGTATTTTATTCAGAGATTAGCATCCATAGCATCCAAGTATTTGTTCTGGATTAACTTTGGTACCAGTAGGTGTCTGAATATAAAAGAAACAAATCATGAGGGCTTGACTATTTGACTTGGGAACAGAAGGGGGTATCTGGTTCATACCATGAAAGCCTCATTTTAGACGGCAAACACCTGGATGGAAGGTTCTAGATTATAAATGGTTTTGCAAGCTACATTTTTTTCCACCAGCACCATTCCAGTTCCATTCTGCAATTAGAATGGAACCCCTATTTGAAAAATCCTGGATCCGCCACTTTTTAATATTACAATACCATTGTACCATGTAACCCACTGTGCCTTACAGATATCCCGTTATTAAGCCAGTTTTTTAGCTCACGACCAAATGCATATCCATTAATTAAAAGGCCTCATTCACATGGTTCTATTGTGATATCCCTGAAGGGAGTCAGCGTTTTACCCCCATCTTAACACCATGTAATAGCAACTTGAAAAGGATCCTGATATGGAGAAGGGGGTTAGACGCCCCAACATTCAGGGCTATTACCAATGTGTTAATAAACCTCTGTGTTACCTTATTGGCAATAGCAAGATAAGAAGCAAGGGGAATACCATCTTCACATAAGTTAAAGATCCCATAAATCCAAACGCACACAGAACAAACAGCTGTAGAAACTGTATTCCGGTGTATTGGTGTATTTTACGCTGAGGAACACGACGTATGTAATGGTTCGGGGGATAGGAATTCTGTATACAAGAGACCAAAAAATATCAATCAATCAATAGCCCAATCAGTCAATCAACAAACCAATCAGTCAATCAACCAGCCAATCAGTCAATCAACCAATCAATCAGTCAATCAACCAACCAATCAGTCAATCAACCAATCAATCAGTCAATCAACCAACCAATCAGTCAATCAACCAACCAATCAGTCAATCAACCAATCAATCAGTCAATCAACCAATCAATCAGTCAATCAATCAACCAATCAGTCAATCAACCAACCAACCAATCAGTCAATCAATCAATCAATCAATCAGTCAATCAACCAACCAATCAGTCAATCAACCAATCAATCAGTCAATCAACCAACCAATCAGTCAATCAACCAACCAATCAGTCAATCAACCAACCAATCAGTCAATCAACCAACCAATCAGTCAATCAATTAATCAATCAGTCAATCAACCAACCAATCAGTCAATCAACCAATCAATCAGTCAACCAACCAATCAATCAGTCAATCAACCAACCAATCAGTCAATCAACCAACCAATCAGTCAATCAATCAATCAATCATTTGATCAATCAATCAATTAATTAGTAGAAGGGCAACCAACACCACCATCATTATAATCATCACTATCTTCATCACTTCCACTTTCCATCTTCATGATTCCATACCTGTTCTGTAACTAACAATAAGAACCGTTCAAACATCTGGTTACTAAACAGTGGTGTAACAGCAACGTACAAGAACAGTCCATCAAGTACAGGTGGAGGAATGTAGTTTAATGGAGAAGGCAGCATCAATAGAGACAAGCCGATCAGTATATGTGATATCAGCAATGATAAACGATTCTCACGAACTTTTACAATTCTGTTGGACAAAATACAAAATAATATGATGTCAGTGACAAGAAAGAAGCAATTCTTATTTTCTGTCATTCACTCATTTGTTTAATTCTTCATTTATTCAATCATTTGTTTATATATTTATTACTTCATTCTTACTATCAACCAATCATTCATGCATCTATTTATCCATTCATTCACTCAAACCATCAACCATGAATTATTTTATTCATTCAGACATGCATTCATTTGATTCCTTCCTTCCTTTCTTCATTCCTTCCTTCATTCATTTATTCCTTCATTCATTCAACTATTCATTCATGCATTCAATTATTCATTCATCCATTCAACTATTCATGCATGCATTCAATTATCTATTTATTCATTTAACCATTCATTCTTTCATTCACCAATGAATCATGCATTCACACAATCATTGCTTCCTTCCTTCACCCATCCATATATTTCAATATTCTTACATCTCGTGGACATGTCCTTGGTCGACTCTTTCCTCAACATCAGCCAAGGCTCTGACGTGTAGGGGTGAGTGGGGCAGTGCAGCATGTACCCATGGCAACCCAAACAATGATAGAATGGCATTGAGCACAGCAATGACAAGCAGGTCTAAATGAAACGCTGTGCCTTTCTTAAGCCTGAATATATTTAGTACACCAATCAATCAATCAATTAACCAACCAACCAACCAATCAATCAATCAATCAGTCAATCAATCAATCAATCAGTCAATCAATCAATCAATCAATCAGTCAATCAATCAATCAATCAATCAATCAATCAATCAGTCAGTCAATCAATCAATCAGTCAACCTATTGTGCATGAAATCTATTGTAAAATCATTTATTTGTTAAATCAATCATCAACCATCGAACCAATAATCTATCAGAATGGATGAAAAAAATGAACGAATGAATGATTGAAAAAAATGAATGAATAAATGAAAAAAATGAATGAATGAATGAAAAAAATGAATTAACGAATGAAAAAAATGAATGAATGAAAAAAATGAATAAATGAATGAATGAATGAATTAATTAATTAATTAATTAATTAAAAAATGAATGAATGAATGAATGAATGAATGAAAAAATATGAACGAACCAATCAACCGGTGAGCACAAGCATGACTTATCTGATAAATGACTAGTGAGGATAGTATTGAAAATGAAAATGATAATGGTTTCAGGAAAATTGCTACCATGTGTATGTGTACTTGCAAATAAATGGTAGCATAGTAGATAAGACATAATTGGCCATACATTACCTATTGCTGGGGTACGGTGTTAACAATTGCACGACAATCGCTACCATGACAATAAGTATGTATAATTGCAAATAAATAGTAGGATGGTATATAAGACATAATTGGCCATACATTACCTATTGCTGGGGTTGTTTACAATTGCACTCACTATGTTCTGAGCCATGTAGAACAGGAAAGACAGACAGAAACCAAGTCCACATGCACCGAAGATATCACTAACAGACAACGTTGAAATGGGAGATATCTGGAAAGTAGCTGTCCAAGTGTAGTCTAGTTCGTGCACTGAAAGATATTAACAAATAAACTGTACAAGTTAATCAGATAAAAAGGCGCTTTCCAGACGAGCCGTCTGCGTTCATTTGATAGTTTTTGATACGATTTCTAGAAAAACGTAAAACGTTTTATGCCGCGCAAACTGTTGAAAATTCAGAGTAGATCACGACATTTTAGGAGGGTGCCATTGTACAGATTAATTTGATGATTGGACGAAAGAACCTTTTATTAACTTACTGAAGATGTCTTTGAATACATAAGATCCAATGAATGAGAAGATCACCACTGAGACGGGTAGGGCATAGTCTGCCAGGGCTTCTCTTTTATGGCCATCTAGAAAAGGACTGACAAAGAACGCTTCATCATTGATTTCATTTCTAATTGGTGACTTGCATCTATATAGAGTTAGTTAACTACAACTAGACCTTTTTGCTTTAACATTTTTTTTAACTTGCTTTGATGATGACAAAGTTCGTGGAAATGTGAATTTCTTTTATTTTAATCTCCAGTTCATGCATACATGTTTTGCTATGCGGCATTTACGATCTAAAAATACGTACATAAACTCACTCTGTTCGTCATTGCACGAGCTTGCTTTTTTTAAATGATTTTAAAGCAAAAGGGACTACTCCCAGCATTCTTTGCGAAACGTCTGTCATTTTCAAATTCTTAATCCCTTTGGAGATTACTATAACAATTAGTGCTAATTGCACTGCAAAACAAAGGCTCAAGCAGAGAATTCTGGTAGTGTGTATAGCAACGTTATCTTAAAGAGCATGATACATTGAAACGTTGGTGATCAGATAATTATGAACTAACCAATGATGATGATGATCAGGGGAAGGGAGATGGTTGTGGGATGTAGTCGGGGTTGGGGAAGGTTTCAGGGGTCAGAGGTATCTCAGTATATTAGTATAAAGGTTGGTACACACCCGCGACAGGTCGCAGCGACAATTTCCCCCGTGTGTACTAAGCATTATTTAAAGAAATTGTTGGCGTTGCGACTTGTCGCACGAAATCCAATCTCTCTCGGGCCAGAAAGATGTCTAGGCGACAAATGTTGAACCAGTGCCACTGAGGCGACCTGTACCGACCTTAATAGTCGAGACCATCTACCTTGTTTTTAGCTGACTCAGGTCTTAACAGGAATGAGACCCTGTTTTCTATATTTTTTCGAGTTTCAGCTCTGACATAACCACAGTTTTTTTAAAGAATTCCCTTTGATCCGACTTAAAAATAAATTCAAATGACCTTTTTCTGAAGTTATAAAGTGTTACTCCCAACATTACAGTTCCAAGACTTAGCAGTATGTACAACATCCCTCCTTCTCTGGAGCAGAAGCAACTTTGGTTAGCAAATGCTGTACAGCTTCGAGTATGTGTAGTGTTGGTCGAATGACATATGGTGCACGAACTGTATGGTATCCCTACACAATGTGGATTCCTATATTCTGAAATTAAACAGACAAAAACAAAATTGTGATTAAATCTAATAAGAAGTACAAGTGGCACGTTGAATACTTCGGTCGTATCAAAATGTCACATGGAATATATATGCATGCTATATTCTGAAATCTTAAAAAGTACATATAGAACACATCGATCTGTATGGTATCCCTACACAATGTGGATGGCTATATTCTGAAATCAAACACACAAAAAGAAATTAAAAAGTGTGATTAAATCTAATAAAAAACAGTCTAATTAAAGTGAATACTTCGGTCGTATTAAAATGTCCCATCGGATACATGCTATATTCTGAAATCGTAAAAAGGACATATGGTACACGAACTGTATCATGGTATTCCGACACAATGTAGATTGCTAAATTTAAAAATCAAACACACAAAAAGTGTGATTAAATTTGCAAGATAAAAATGATTACAAAAATGTGCTGAAAAGGTGTCATTTCATTTGCACAAATAAGAAGCACAACTGGCAAGTTGAAATCTTTGGTCGAATCAAAACGTCCCATTGAATACATACTATATTCTGAAATCTTTCTGAAAGCTTGAAGAAAATTGTGATTAAACCATGTATAATTCAAGTGATGCTTATACACTGGCGTTCATATAGGCCACGAGATGGCGTCATCACTACTACAGGGAACCCACCACAAAATTCGAACATAAAAATCGGCCTTAGCCCAGTGATAAAGACACCAATGTTAATACTTACCATTTTGAATGCTATTAGCTGCAGCGACAGTAAAAGCTACTGATATGAATAGTGCAAATATCTCATTAGTGGACCTGAGTTGGAAAAAAATCAGAACAGAAATTAGGCATAGAACAGATAGATGGTTAAATAAAATTTTATTATTTGTTATCAAAATTCATGAATAATTAATGAACCCGGAACGATAGAAAATCACTACCGTGAAGGCATCTGTATATCTGATACAGAAATCGTTCTGATTTGCACACGGTTTAGCTTGAAATATCTCGGCCAAATCACATATAATTTCAAAAATATTAATTTAGAAGTAGCAGCATTAATCTAGACATTTCATAAGTAATATACAATATGAGCGGTCGATCTGTATGGAATATACATTGGCGAGCCGAAGGCGATCCGATCACAACTATCAACAGTTATACTTCACCATTTGATTTGATCACCATCATCGATCATAATCTCCATCACCATCATCATCATCATTGTCACCATCATCATCATCATCACCTTACTACCACGTCGATCAAAATTCGCCATTTAATAAGATCAATCAGTATGATCACTATGTAACATAAACACCAACATCTTCATCAACATCATCATCAGTGTTGCAGCATGCATACCTAGTAGACCACCTCATGAGATTCGATACTCCAAACAGGGAATACAACGTTAGAAAGAAAGCATTCCATAGTCCAGTCATTGTGTACATAGCAAAGAAATCCAGGTTAAACTCTTCACAGATCGTATGAATCACTGCAAAAGTATTTTAAATAATGGTAAAATCAGTCATTCTGATTATTGGTAGGTCAGCTGATAAGAAAAACAATGGGGTGATCAATGAATGAATGAAAAAATGAATGAATGAATGAATGAATGAATGAATGAATGAATGAATGAATGAATCAATGAATCAATGAATCAATGAATCAATGAATCAATGAATGAATGAATGAATGAATGAATGAATGAATGAATGAATCAATGAATCAATGAATGAATGAATGAATGAATCAATGAATCAATGAATGAATGAAAGAATGAAAGAATGAATAAATGAATGAATGAATGAATGAATGAATGAATGAATGAATGAACGTAAGAATGAATGAATGAATGAATGAATGAATGAAAGAATGAATGAATCAATGAATGAATGAATGAATGAATGAATGAATGAATGAATGAATGAATGAATGAATGAATGAATGAATGAATGAATGAATGAATGAATGAATGAATGAATGAATCAATCAATCAATCAATCAATCAATCAATCAAACAATCAATCAATCAATCATTGAAAGATCTGACTATTACCTTTAACATAAAGAGCCAAAGGTGCAGTCGTCAGAAGAACAATCAACGGCTGTCCAGCAAACAAGGAAAACACAATCCCGCCAAATGACTGCGATATCATGACTCGCTCTATTCCTGGACACAATGGAGAAAGCAAATAAGCTCAAACAGATAAATCGAACGTGGAATCGAACAAATATAATGTAATATAGTGCTTATATAGTGCATTTCACCTAATGTTACAATGCGCTTTACAATCTCTAATATTTATAGTATTATAGTATGTAATATCCGGTTTTACAAGCATGGGGTTGATTAGTAATTAGTATGTATTAGTGTAGCCTCCGTTGCAGACGTCTTATGTGATTCGGCGAACCACATAAGACGTCTGCAACGGAGGCTAGTATTAGTTTAGGCCTATCACCGAGGACGGTCGTTACCTGCGTCCTCAGTCGTTCTTTTACGTCCCCCCGTTACTGGTTAATGTGAAGTATGGCGAGAAGGGACCTCCAGTTTATCGTCCTTATCCGAGAAGACGCGAACTCTAACAATTATAAATCGAAGAACATTCTCCTCAATCATTTTAAGACCCTGAGTGATGGTCCGGCCGAGGGTTTGTACCCGCAGCCTCCCGGTTGACAGACCAAGCTCTCCTAACTGAGCTAACCTGTCAATCGAATTAAGTGAACTGAATTTATATATAGTCCCGACTCAGTGTATAAATCTTGCGACAATAAATACATTTTTGACCAGAAAAACAATAGTTATTCAATTTACGTCACCTATTTTTCCATTTGTGTTTTTGCTGTTCAAAGCTCCAAATGCGATCGACGGTAGAAGACAAGCAAAGTACAGAAAAAGAACAGTTGAAGCTAGTTTCTGTAAGGTACGGTAGCCAATGACACCTAGAAAAAAATGCAATGATAATAGTCTATTTATTGGTATTTATGTTTTACACTTTTAGTGCGTGCACTCTAGATTGATTGGAAAACCTTTCAGTATCTTACCATCAACAAAGTCAGACTTATAATGTGGCCAACGCCGAAGAAAATCATCTTTGAGTCCTTTTCCAAATGAAATAAGCATTGCATTCTAAAAAAAAGAATTCCAATTAACTTGCCGTTAAGGGTTTGAACGAATTAAAGCAAGGGCGGTCCCAGGATTTTTCTCAGGGGGCGGGGCGCATTGGGATTTGATTTAAAAACTGTTAGTGAAGATCTGTTTTTGATTGTCTGAACGCAAGTGGAGGGGAGGGGGATGTGCGCACCCCTCTCTGCATGCGCCTCTATTTAAGTCTTGTCAGTGTATTTGTTTTATTATGCACTTAATACTTAGTACTGGCGTTTAATTAAAAAACGACCGTAAAGTGGTAGGCGTTTCTTGACCTTCCTTGCAGTTCAGTTCTGTACGGAAAGAGATTCATTTGATCTACTGAAACTCGTACCGGATCATACTGTCCAGGCTGCGTAAAAGACGATGTTTTCCTGTGTACTTGTGGTTGTGTGTAGTTAGTGTCATCTGTAGATAGAACAGCTTCTTTACATTTCCTGAACACGTCCTGCATGTTAAAAAAGAAAATCCTGATACATTGGGTGTACCCTGCGAGAAGAGTCTACTTTTACCTTCCCCCGAGAGAGAGAAAGGAGACTATGCTCGCAGGGTACATTGGGTGCAACTAAAAAAATCATATCTGTAAAAAATGAGCTCGTTTTCGTTTGAGTGGGAAACAGTACCGGCATCACATTAACCCTGAATAACGAGGAACGTAATAGAACGACTGAAGACGCAGGTCACGTTCATCCTCGGTGATAGGCCTGCACTAATACATACTAACTACTAATCAACCTCATGCTTAACGAACGAGACCTTGACCTGCTAAATAGTCACGCGAATCGCTCGCGCTTCGCGGAAGGCTTCTTAGAGGGACTGTTGGTGTTCAACCAGAGTCAGGAAGGCAATAACAGGTCTGTGATGACATAAGATGTTCTGGGCCGCACGCGCGCTACACTGACGGCATCAACGAGTGTCCCCTTCGCCGGAAGGCGCGGGTAATCTTGTGAAACGTCGTCGTGCTGGGGATAGATCATTGTATAAGCACTACATCTTTTCGTAACCATAGTTTCTAAGAAAACATTCGAATCATCTGCCGTATTGTAGCCATATCGTAATCGTACAGTTTCCTTTGCACTCATACTAAAAGGACTCTATCAACTAATATAGAAAACATTACGGAATCACTGGTACAATCACCACCAGCCGTATGTGTAGTATAGTTACACTGTTACCGTTACCACCCCTTCCCGACCTTAGTCTCTTTCCTACTTTCCAAAAAAAACCAAATGCATACATGCAGCTAGTCAAGAATTCAAAACTCGTTCCTTGTGGTAAATAAAAAGCTGCTATTTATTCTGGATTTTATCGATATAATATGCCAACGTTGTGCTAGTTAGGCGATTACAGTCATCTATTCTTCAAATAGAAGTCACATGACCTGTCACATGACATGTCACATGACCTATGTTGTTCAGTGTGCAGCGTCAACTCTAAGCGGGACAAGTTATTATCAATCTTACCAGAAAATCATCCTCGTTGTCTGCTTCAAGTAGACGCTGTCTAACATCGACTATGGACAGCAATGTAGCAAACGTTCGACCTGTTTCCAATGATGTTTTGGTCATTTTCTGAAATGATAACAGAACAAATATTTATTTGTCCAGTATAACTTTCTATGAAAAAGTTACATAAGCCGAGAAACATCAAACTATAACCAATTAAAGAAAAAAAAGAAAAGAAACAACTGAACGCCAGGAAAAGTTGAATCTATTTTCTATCTAATTTTCTGGATGATAAGACTTTATCCGTGGAAGGGCAATCGTGTGTTTTCAGAGAGCTATCTTTCTATTTTGATGCGAATTTCAGTTTAAACAAATCGCCCCATTAAAGGGAATCTAGCGAGGATTCAGGCTTTGGATGCCAAGTAGAGGATCTGACTCTTCCGGATTCCAAGACTCTGGTTTCCGGATGCCAAGTGAAGGATTCCAAATTCAAAAACAAATTTTCGGTGTATTCCCAATTCCCTTACATGGGACGAAATACACACTGGGTGTCTTTCTCATTGTTACAATACTTACAATTTTCCTAGGAGTCAAAACTAGTACCACCAAATGAGTCCCCTCCAATGTCCTTCCAAGGTTGATAGAGTGTCGTAATCGAGCTATGGCTACACGCGTCTGTACAATCGTCGATAATTCTGCCCTTAAAAAGAAAACGCGTATAATGTGTGTTGTGCTCGAAAATGTGATAATTCGACACGCAGCTGCTACTTGTTTATCCATTAGACAGCGTTTAAAAGGAAAAATTCCAAGGCGATGCTACAAAGTGTAAATTTGTTCGTGTTACTTGTTATGATGATATCGATGGTGCTAGTCATGCGCTGATGATAACGATGATAGTTATTTTATGATAATGATAGTAGCACTGGTGATGATGCTGATGATATCATGATAGGTTGTGGCGATAATGATAACGATGAAAGTTATTTAATGGTAAGTCGTGGCGCTGATGATAGCGATGATCGTAATTTTCAAATTGTTTCTAGCATTGTAACTTACATAGCAACAAGCCAACCCTGGGATTCCTCCCATCCACCACCTTCAGTCCTTTCTGTACCTTGTATCATGCGAGACAAGCGATGGACTAGATAAAGAACAAACGTTCAGCTGGTTCAGTCGTTTTCAAAGAAAGTAGGAAATAATTTACGGTACTGCATCGCTGCTATAGAGCAGATGATTTATCGACGATAAATGGGAGCCACCTTTGGCTGATAAAAAAGTAACTTGAATAAGGCAAGAAACAATATGGACAACAGTTGTAAATGGGTTAGACTCTATATTTAGTAGTAGCCCTCTCCCCCCTCCAGAAGGATGGGGGGAATGGGGGTTACTAATATCAAAACAATAGGCGATTTGCATTTCAGTATCATTTGTGAATTCTCTTGCATATTCAAGCTTTTTATTCCCTGTGGAGGTTAGAGTACAAACGATAAATCCTTGAAACACTAATTACTATTTAGTACAAAATAGTGCTAATTAAACAAAAGAAAACAATAGAATTAGCAAAAAATAGTACTATTTAGTATTAGAGTGCACGCACTTAAAGTGTGCAACAGTTGTCACTATTTAGTGGTAAATAGCACTAATCAAACAAAAGAAAACAATGGAATTTGCATAAAATAGCACTACTATTTAGTGGTATTTATGTTGCACACTTTTAGTGCGTGCACTCTACTAAAGTTTCACGGATTAATTATTTGCACTCTAATAAAACAATTTGCACTAATATACTACTACGACCAGAATGCTTTGCTTACTTTCTTTTGTACCGCAGTTGGCACAAATTGTTCTGTTAATCTTCAAAGGGATTAAGAATTTGAATATGAAACAGAATTCGCAAAGAATGCTGGTAATTGTAGTAAAATGACGCCATAATGCAGATCGCCTAATGCGATACAAATTTAAGAAAGTCGGCAAAGCATTCTGGTAGTGGTATTATTCCACCTCATGCAAATCGCCTATAAACGTGGTGACAACGCATCGTTTTAAACTCACTCGATCCTTTGGTAAACAATTCCTTCAAAGCGTTGGCGGATGAGAGGTCTATTACGCTTCCGTCGTTCGCCACATTCATTTTTTTCAGCATCAAGTCTACTATTTCCTCAACACCTCGCTCATGGACATTCAGCAATACAGTCGGTCGGTCTAGGAAGTTTTCGATATCTCGAATCCCTCGGACTTCAATCCGAAAATCTTTCACTTCAATTCTCTGGAATACAGAAAGGAGAATTTGAGGTTTTTGACACCAGCACGTAGGAACAGATTCAGGAATGAAAGAAAAGGGGACGCGGCCCTTTGGCAGGGACAAAACCTTCCATTCAGTCCATAAAGTCACATTTCTTCAGTTTTACTTTTGCAAAAGTGAAGTCTAAATCCGCCTCTGGTATTTTGTTTTTCAAATAGTTCATCATAAATAATATTATGTGTAAACCGCGAAGGTGCACCTTGACAAACTACATTACATTGTCGAACACGACCAAAACTGTTAGTGGTGGTTCAGCAATCAGGCTTTAATAGCGTAGCTTTGTAATATCTAAATGTGCCTTATATCTCACCGTGTGTTTCGAATAGATGAGGAAAACTTGCCCATCTTCGTTGTCATCACCTTGAACAATCAAGCAAGCAAAATATACCTTGAACAATACTTTTAGTTTTAGGCAAAAAAAACTATTCTAGTAACTTTAATGCATATTCACAAACTTCCAGATAGAAAGTCATTTTGATTTTTTTCTGAACGTCTGCTTCGGTTTCTATTTGTTTTGTGTGCATAAAGAAGTTTATCATTTTGTCAAGACCGAAAGTAAACAAGGTCACTAAACTTGCAGTTATTATAGCAACGCAATAACTTTCTTTTCTTTTAAAATATCAGCTTCTCGGCGGTCAAAACCCAAGTGCTTTATATCTTTTGTTGTAAAATAGTATATTTTTGCTATTGCAAACTCAAAGAAAGCATGAAAATGCACGACTTGACAGAAATTGTAGATTGGCCGCCATTTTGAAAAAAATATATATATATTCACAGAGCGGATTTTATAATTAATTCTATACCTTGAGTTTTCATTGAAATATCATCCATGGCCAGTTGAAAAATATCACTTGATATGGACGGTGGTTCGTCCATTGCTTGGCAGAAATGGGTAATAATTTTTTAAAATGGCTCGAGGTATGATCTGCACTAACTCGCCCCCGCGTTGGGCACACGCGCCTGCAGTCCTTTGATTTTGGTCAGCGCTTAGTCGATACAGATTGAAAAATAAAGATTATTGACATCTCACTGTTTCAATTGAAATCTTTTTGTCTCTCAAAATACAATAGAAAGTGAGGAATTCGGGTTAAAGTAGCATGCGCACTGAAAGCAATTTTTAAACTATGAATAGACGTTTTCGGCTTTCTGAAATTGCCCATTTCAGACGCGACACTATGGAAAGGTTCTTTTATGATAAAATGTGTTGAAATAGTTTTACACCTGAATCATTTCCCATGATTGACACCACAGGATCTGAAATTGGAAAATAAACTTGGAAGCGAATAAGGTCTATTGGCTTACAGTATATCTTTTTATTGATTCAGTGAACTCACATCCTGATAAATGTGGGTTGTATCATTCACACGTACCATTTACATCCTCTGTTGTATGAACAGGGTAAAAGAGTAGTTGAAATTACTGGGCTGAAGATTTTTTTGAACAGACCGGAAACGGATTCGAGGGAGACTAGGCTTTCATTAGCCTGTAAAAGTCATTTTAATACACGAGTGAACCCCACTTTCATTGTTTTTGTTTTTTTGTAGTTATAGTAATAAAGTACCTTTGATCAACCCATAAAACAATGAATGCCAATTATTAAAAATTGCATATAGCTATAAAAGAAAAACAGTGAAATAGAGTTCACAACACCATCTGACATCTTTCATTCATTCATGGTGAAACTGAAATCAATAAAGCTACACATCACCAGAGGTACTTGTTAATCGTTAATGTTTTAATTGTATTTCGGTGTCGTTTTTCTGTTTTGCTCAATTAAAATTTGACAATCTGATAAATAATACCATCAAAAAGTTTTGATGTACAATATTGGTGAATGATCTCCCCCATCATTGAGGTGCACAGCTTAACTCTTTGGCAACATCTTCATCCCTAATTAACTGTAAATTAATAATTTTATTTTGTTGCAAATGATAGAAATCTCTTAAGACATCAAGTGATCACAATATTTATGGAGTGGATTCAAAAACTGGTAAAAATATGATGAATTGTGCAATACACCCAAAAACCAGTGAAACAAATCCCCCCCCCCCCCATGAAAAAAAACAAACAAAATAAGTAGAGTTAAAGTTTATGTCAAAAAATTGTTTAAAAAATAAACAATTTTAATAATTACAGTAAGGACATTGGAACCGTGAACACTGTGCTTTTTTGATACTATTTTACATGCTTCATTTGAGTGAATTGACTTTATTTTGATATAATCACTGTTCTCATCACAACCCATTGTTTTTAGTCAGTATTATCTCAACGAATGCATTAGGTCACACTTCAACAAACAGCAAACTGCATTATTAAAAATAATGCTTCTAGCTAAAAGCATTATTTTTAATAATGCAGCGAGTTCCGCCTAGCAGTCGATATAACGAAAACGAATAAGACAACGATAAGAACAATAATTATACTAGATAATCACTTCGTCACACAGCATCCGTGGGTATAATGCAGGCAGCTTCGGGCTGCGCCCTCAGCTGCCTGCATTATACCCACGAATGCTGTGTGCCTCAGTGATTATCTATTAAATAAACTCTGTGCATTTGAGTTCAGCCATACTTTTTTGAAGAGAATTTGAAGCAGCTAAAGACAAGTGTTCATGGTTCAAGTGTCCTTACTGAGTCTAATATACTATCTAGTGCATTTCACCTGTTTTTGGAAACCACTCTCAAAATCAATTATGAAAACATGTTTCCACATTAATTTGTTTGACCAACTAGGCTGTCATGCATACAAACTGGCATATTATAAACTACAGTTCAAATGAGCTACTTGTGCACCACATTCAATATCCCCTATTTTAATATTTTCTTTGGACTTACTATACATC
Organism: Diadumene lineata; assembly: GCA_918843875.1. Taxonomy (NCBI): domain Eukaryota; kingdom Metazoa; phylum Cnidaria; class Anthozoa; order Actiniaria; family Diadumenidae; genus Diadumene; species Diadumene lineata. The sequence continues at coordinate 5,825,027 of OU974071.1, forward strand.
ATGCCATGTATTGTTGTCACGTTATACTCGATTCATTGCAATTTTCAACGTCTATGTTTTTACACCATTCTCAAGTTAAATTGGAGGAATTTATTCTTGCTTGCTTACTTCAAGGTGATAGCCACTCAATAGCAAATCCAATTTTCAAAAATAAGTTTGACAGCACTAACAAATAACAGTGACTTTACTACCACGCAGGGGTTTGTAGTTCACTGTCTAGCTTTTCATTATAAAAAATTCCATGTAAGTAGTTGGGCATTCGTTTACATCTCAGATCTTACAGGACCTATGGAAGATTTCTTGCTTGGAATATACAAAGTCCTAAGGACTGACAACAGCTAACAGCCCACTCCCAAATGGCTGTAGACTTCTATTACAGATGCGGCACCATTTTTAAAGTCTTTTGCTTTGGTTTTAGCTTAGTGTTGGGAATTCTTCCTGATTAATTTCAAAATCAGGATTGCTGCGGCCTCCTCCGAGGCCACTTCCAAAGCCACCTCTTGGTTTTCCACGGCCTCCAGCACCTCTGCCTCCTCCAGCACCACGGCCACGACCACCTCTACCTCCACCACGTGGACCACCACGTCTGCCGTCTTGACCCTCTGTGTTTACAAAGGAGTACTGTATTCCCTCAACCTTCTGCTTGACACGTCCCGAGGTCTTGATTCTTTCCTCGTACATCTGAAAACAGAACTTGGATCAGAAAATATGCAGCACAATCAAAACTGTAAGATTACACTTGAACTGTTGTAATATGCAAATTGAATTACTTCATCATTTAACTATCATGTTCAAATTCCTAATCTCTAAGAAGATTTTTAAAATTCATGAATAATTAATGAACCCAGAACAATAGAAAATCACTACCTTGAAGGCATCTGTATATTTTATACAAAAATTGTCCTTAACTGCATAATATTTAGCTTGAAATATTTCAGCCAAATTAAATCTAATTTAAAAAACATTACTCTAGAATAGCTGCATTAATCTAGACATTTTATAAGTAATATACAATATGTGCAGCCGATCTGTATGGAATATAAAATGTCTCGCCTTCAGTTCGGCATTGTATATTCCATACACATCGGCCGCTCATATTGTATATATTACAAATAAACCAATATTTGACACTAACTGTATTTCAAAAGTAGGAAAAACATCCTGGTTGCTGTAGTTAATTGCATCATCAGTTTTACCTGTCGTCTTTCATCTTCATCACTCTTCTTCTGAAGGAGGTGAGTGTTCTTCCATTGGCCCTTCTTTTCACCTTCACCAGCTTTGCGCACTTCAAAGGTTATTTTAGAACGGAACTTCTCCTGTAGTTCCTTCCATTCTTCCAGGGTCATTTCCTTGGGCTCTTCAGGCTGTTCCTCTGCATTGTCTGCAGCCTCTTGAGCACTGTGGATTAGAGGAATATCAAAATCATTCAATAAATACTGCATAAATGTGATGACAAAGGCCAGGGTTTTCAATATCTTTTTGAATAAGCGTCTGAGTAAATGAAATAGGTGTCTGTGTCCCAAAATTTACAATCATATTTTTTTACGAAGGACACAAAATAGCTGGCGATAAGAGGTAAAATAGGAGGCCCTATACCGCCGGTAGCCACCTGTTATTGAAAACCCTGAAAGTCATGCCCTTGCTTAAAACATCAGCAAGAGCAAAAGCAAATGCAGAAATGGTAGGTTTCCCAAGCCAGTTGAACGAAGCCGGGATAGGACTATATACCAAATAAATCCACATCTGTCAGATAAATTCTGTGTACTGGAAAAGGTGCTTAGGGACAGCCTGAATATTATAAGCCGATAAAAGTCATCAACTACATATAATCTTTATGGAATATTTCCAAGATAGCAATTTATCCACTAGATTGTGCTATCAAGTCTTCATGCAAATGGCCCAGTGGCCAGTAACACAAACCCCAGATAAAGTTGTCCATAAGAAAAGACGTTAAATGTGTCCCCTACAAATAGCACTGTTATCTTAGGCTTTGTGCAACTACCCATCTGGATATTAGCAATAAATATGCATTTGTAGACATTGTGTCCATTGGAGGGATAGACCCATACTGTGCAATACTTACTCATCAGCATGTGCTTTTGCATCCTCTGCTTCAGGGCTATTTTCATCCCACTCAGGCTTCTTCTCATCAAAGATTTCACCTTCACTGTAGAAAAAAGTTGAAAAGCCAATTGTAAGGAAAAACATTTCAAAAATATTGTAATGCTTACTGGTTGACCATGTAATAACAACAGACGACAGTGTAAACTAATCTGAATTTTTGTCATTAAACCTTGATAACAGAGTCAAAGCATTAATATTTATTCTTAAATAATGTTTTGTGCAACTTACTGAGCATCTGCAGGATTTCCCCAGTTATACGATCCACCGCCATCTCTCTTATCATGAGGTTTCACAGATCTGGATAAAATTAACACAGTGTGAAATTACTCAAACTTATTCAATTTCAAAACAGCCCCAGAAAAACATCAACTTGAGCAAAGTTTAGTCTACTTAATGACACTCTGAAGTTGAATGTACATAAATTAAAAAGACAAACAAAACATTCTCAATTCTATCATCATGCAATTATACATTTTGGCTTATTTTACGCAAAAAAATATAGATTTGAGAGTGCTAAGAGCTCTTAGACACAAGTATATTTAGGGTTAACGGTTTTTATAATAGTTTATTTTACATACATTTATTTTATGGTTAGTTCTTTTAGCATGCAAGGTTTACAAAGATGATATCAAGAATCAACAAAAACATACTTCAATATTAGTGATAGGTTATTTTAGAGGTGTTTAATGCAAACAACAGAGGTCTTGAATGCACCACTGTATCTGGCTGCCATTTATGTTGAGCATAAGTGAAGCAAAACTGGTTTGTAATAATGAGATGCTCAAACCAAGTCAATCCTTTGTCATTTATGTGCCAACTAGACAGTAATTGTTAGTCATTTCTATGGCATAGGTTGATGTTTGTTAGTGAACAATGAAAGCTTGTCAGACATTCAAGTGTTAGAAACAAATAATCATTGTTCTCATCACAACCCATTGTTTTTACTCAGTATTATCCCAACAAATGCATATAGGTCACACTTCAACAAACAGCAAACTGCATTATAAAAAATAATGCTTCTAGCTAAAAGCATTATTTTTAATAATGCAGCGAGTTCCGCCTAGCAGTCAATATAACGAAAACGAATAAGACAAAGATAAGAACAATAATTATACTAGATAATCACTGAGGCACACAGCATTCGTGGGTATAATGCAGGCAGCTTCGGGCTGCGCCCTCGGCTGCCTGCATTATACCCACGAATGCTGTGTGCCTCAGTGATTATCTATTAACTAACTTGGTCAGGCACCAATTTTAATTTGCTGCTAAATTCAGCTTGGTTATGTTGTACTGTATTATTAGTGAAGTGTTTAGTACAATCTAATGTTTTCACTGTAGTTTCTAAAGCCCCTATTACATAAACATTTTTACTTGGAGTCATTTGTGTCCCTTTGGATTAAAAAAAAGCATAAAAAACACTTTCATTCTAGCCCACTGAAAATAGCTGTGGTCATGTATGTGTGTGCTAGTGCGAGAAGACAAGCTTTCAATTAACATTCTTATCCAAGAAATGACTTATTCACAAAAATATATGCTGAACTTGTGATTATAGCACAATCAATAGTTAACAGTAGATATGCAAACTGCAATTTTTAAAAATTCAAAGTAATTGTTTCGAATTCTACTACATTCTGCATAACAATTAGTTTTTTTCGTAGGTGATAGTTGATGAAACTTGTAAGTTTAAAGTTAAAGTTTTCGATAACATCAAATCAGTGTAAATACAAATAAAGAAAACTTGTAAACATTTTCTCTATAGCAAAATGCTGATAAAGATCTAACAGCAATGTACCAGCAGCACTTTATAATAGCAATTTAGCAGGTGTTTTAAGCAGTAATGTAATGTAATATTTCAGGGTTGTTAGCACACCTTCTTGTAGGTAGTCCTGTCCCTTCCTCTGGTCCTCTAAACCACAAAACAAACACTTGTCACTTTACAAAGATCACACTTTCGTTAATTATCACAAAAAAGGTCTACAGTGATAGAATAAATGTACATATGTGTTGAACATTGTTAGTATTTAGTGTTACAATTATTCAAAATGTCAGTTAAAATAATTTGTGTGCATTTACCGTTTTAGTTTAAGGAGGAAGTTTATCTAGTAAAGTTTAGAAATATTAATTTTGTTTTAACTTTGAAAACTTAATAATACTTTTTTAATTTATTGAAGTGACATGCAAGAAGTTGAAACGAACTAATACACTCCCCAGAGCTCAAAGGTACATGCTTTAACATGCATATCAGGTCTTCATAACAGTTTTATACGGCGTGACATTGATACTCACGTTCGGTCACTGCCGCTTCTTCTATCAAAATCTCTCTTACGACCACCTCTAGAGCCACCAAAACCTCCTCTACCTCGGCCAACATTACCACCTCGTCCTCCTCGACCGCGTCCACCGAAGCCCATTCCGTTTCCTCCTTCTCTCTTGTCGTCTTTGGAAGGGGAGTCGGCATCTGGAGCTCCCTCGTTATCTCTTCTCCTGTTGAAACCTCCCTTGCCACCTCGCGGAGGAATATTTTCACGATCTTCACGAGGCTCACGAGGCCCATTAGACATTTTACTGTTTTTCTCGTTTTCTCGACGTACGCCATCTTTGGAAACTCGTCCGCCCTTCTTGTCGCGTGCTGGTAATAAACAGCATAGATTATTAGATAAAAATAAAGTACTGTAGTTGGAAAATACTTGTTTGGTATCGAAACTAATCTAACTGGTGTTCATAACAGATGAATATACTGTTTTCGATGGCGAATTTGCATTAATTTGCTTTGTACAATGAAAAGTACATTTTGAAGATGACCTAACTTCACGCTTCACATGGCGTTGTTTACTACTGGCCTACCAACTCGCTTCGTTCCATAAAATAACGTGAAAAATACCTTAAATGTGGAAAAATTCATACAGTTGTGACCATAAAATCTATTTTTGTTAGCTTCTGTTTACTGAGTGCCACTTTCTCGTGGTTGAAGCATGGCTGAAAATTTCGCAATTCACAGACCTCGTGGTCATATTCTTGTCGACAAGTTCGGTCAATTCTGTTCGACGGATTTCCAATACCACTTCAGCCGCCTATTCGCGAATTAACGCTGTAACTATATCGAAAGTTTAGATGATAATACAAAATGAAGAGAGTTATCAAGTAGAAAGTCGAGTGTGAAAGTATTAGAGCAACATGATGAAACTGGCGGACCGTGTCATTTCAATACTCAACATTTCAACTTTCTGTTGTACAAATTTTCCGCAAATTTAATTTACACAAACAAACAGCAAAACTGCTATTCTTACCATCCTTTCTGATCTCTTCATTAGTGACCTCCTTCTCTTTCTTAGTTTGCTGAGGTTTGGTCTCCTTGACAGTTGGTCGAGATGCAGTTTTTGCCTTCTTGTCCTTTTTATCTTTTGCGGATTTTTCAGCATCCTGAACGGCATCGACAGGATCTTCTTCGTCCGCCAAAAGCCCAAAGCGATTATTAACGCCTATACTGTACTCTACTGCATCCATTTTCGATGGATGGCGTAAAAATAGGCTTGATTTTGATAGATTCAATCTACCTTCTTTCCAAGGCTCAGGATGTTGTGCAAAGTACTCGAAGCGCGCGAAGCATCACATTGGCACATTCTATCTACATACAGTCCCTCCTGCCATAGGGGCTCTCTCAGCTGTTGTGAATAAATTAAAGCATGAGCTAAAAATAGCTACTCCGATTTTGTCACATCAAAAGTTTAACATTTTTCGTTAGAATTTTCTGTCTATTTGAAAATAATTTGATTAGTTTAAATTTTCAAATAATAAATAAGCATTTTTTTGTACATTTTTGAGCGTGAATTATTTTTTTCTTTGTGTGTGCGTTTTGGTTTGAATGACAGTTTGGGTGTGGTCAGCGGGTAGCTTTACAAATATCATTATCAGATCATCGACGAATACTGATCGTCCGATTCAAAAGCAATATCGGGCCTTCATTTAAATTTTTCATCATTTTTCAATTCTTTTACTCATGAAATGAAAGAAATGAATTAATGGCACGAACAATAAATTTAAAAGAAGAGAAAGATCGAAAGAGAGGATCAAAAATAGCACGGGAAAGGCAAAACACACACAAATAGGATGGAATCTGAAATAAAGAGGGAAAAATTGGAGGAAGTTTTGATTCTCAAAAGCAAAATAGCTAGCATCTAATACAGGCTCAGTCAGTAAATAGGCGATTTGCATGAAGACGATTACAGCTACAGTGCAATCACCCGAATGCAAAATTTTCGATCAATAACCAAAGGGATTAAAAAAATTCAAAAGAAAGAGAATTCGCAGAGAATCTAAATCCGTTTCCACTCACACAAACACCACTGTTGCGGCTCACGGGCTTCCTGTTCTCCCTTGATCTTCTTACCAAAGGCAACCCATCCCCCACATGAAGAAAGGACTAGGATGCGCGGTGTGCGCAGCGTTTAGAACTATACAAAGCATTGTGTTGCGCGATTTTTAAACATTTCTTTTGCATGGGGGGGGGGGGGGGACAGTTAGTTTTCCACGCGTTTTCATCACTCCCTCAAGGCCGATACACACTAGGCGACAAGTCGCAGCGACTTGTCCCCGCGACAATTTCCGGTGTGTACTAACATTTTTTGGCGAAAATTCTTGTCGCCGCGACAGAATTTTGTTGCTGCGACTTGCCGCATGAAATCCAACCGGTTGGGATTGCTGAACCAGTGCACACTGAGGCGACATATCGCGGGGACAAGTCGCTGCGACTTGTGGCCTAGTGTGTGCCGGCCTTCAGACTCAGACACAACATTTCTTTCTCCACTCGGGCTTCCCAAGGTCATATCACAACTAACCAAAAACAACTTTGCTCACACTCCTCAGGTCTCTCAGGGTCGGCGGAGCTGAGCGGACTAGAGTCATCTCAATTTCCTGAGATTGACTGATAATAATTTTATTTTATTTTTTGCAGGGTGGGGAGGGTGGATAAGAAATCGAGCTCGACGTCCATGTTTCTCAGCCCGAAAGAAATGATGTTTGATTATGAATTGAATAATTTCTTGTACTTATAATTCTACATAATTATTGAAGAATATAATTTGATAATTTTCTTTGTGAATAAATCGTCCATTACGTTAAAAAATAATTACACTTTGTTTAAAAGAGGTTTAAAACATTACAAATTTATGAAAACAGCTTATTTACATAATGCTTCTCTTAAATGTCTTTTTAAAGTTAAACAAACTGCGGTTCTCGGTCTTCCTGTGTTTCTTCTTCCGGAAACTGTCGGCGGTGACGTCGGGAAGCTTTCGGAGATTTTTGCATGAGAGGATAAGAGTTCGTAGATTGTAAATGTTTCTTTTGAATTTTTTCAACGTCAGGATGATGTGATGTCTCCTCCAATGAAATATTGACCTTCCGTGACGTCAATTTTCCTTGCTCTTTAATTTTGGCGCCATTTTCCTCTGCATTGTCACCCCACGAATGTTCGAGTTTTTCAAGTTTTTCATAGTTCAGCTTCGAAACTGATGGAGCAGTTTCCACTTCATCTAGATCTTCTCTAGATGAGCTCAACGAACTACTTTTAGACTTTTTCGATATTTCATTCAGTTTTTTATAAGGTTCCTTTTTGGCGCTTTTTTCGATTTCTTCAAAGAATTGCTTTCGAGAAGCAAGATCGATGTTTCCGATCGGGGACGTAGGTTTGCGTACAGGTTCGGATGTTTCCGTAGATTGTTCGTGGTCGATGGAGACATTTTCGTAGTGTCGTCGTCGATCTCTTACTGAGATACGAGGACATTTGCGCATCTTCTCTCGTACCTCGTCGCTGACGTCAACTTTAGTGGTCTCTTCATTCCTCGATTCGCATTGGTTTTGTTGGGTTTCAATTGAGTGAGCTTTTTCATCTTCATGATGTTTTGGAAAGTCTTCATGTTTGTCTAACTTTTTCAACGCGACCATGAATCTGTCATCCATTTCTTTTACTTTTTCCGTTATCGCCTCAACTTGGTTATCTTGCGAGATATTCGGCTCTTGTTCGACTACGTTGTTGTCTTGTACTGGTATTACTGCGCAAAAACCGTCAGTAACAGTTAGTTCTTTATTTTCAGTGGGTTCGAACTCAATTGTGTTTTTCGTACTATCTAGTTCATGTATGTTTTCTTGTTCGGCAAGGTACCATTCTTTGGTCTCCTTGGCCTGGTTAAAATGTTCGTCTTCGAGAGGTTCCTTGGTAGTAGAGTCTTGTTTTTCACCCTGTTCCGTCGAGGATTTAACAGGTTGTTCGGCATTGTGTAGGATAGGATCGTAGACAATATGCATCTCGCGCAAGGCCTCGCTAATACCAGGGTGTTTCCTCGGGGTTGAGCCAGCATTGTCCGAATCTCCGTGCATCTTTTTCGATGGTTCGTTCTCAATGATAGACGACTTAGCATTACTTGGGAAAAGCCCTAGTCGGGAAAGCTTTCCCGGGAGATCAGAATTTCTCTTTAAGAAGCCAAGACCCTGCGGTCGTGATCGTGTACGACTCGGTACAGACGAATCATCAACGGTTTTCTTCGGGTAAGGTCGGAAATACTCGGAATTTCCATCACCAGGGACTTCAGGGAGTTCTGGAATCTTTGTCTCGGGTTCTGGACCTGCTTCGTTTAAGTCTGAGAAATCAGGAAGAAATTTTTCGTCTGGAAATTCGGAATTAAAGGTGACTGAAGTGCCAAGTGAGTAACCTGATGAGCTGCGTGACATGGCGGATGCTATGTCAGGCATGGAGCTGGATGATGGTAAGGTAAACTCGCCAGCTGGAGACAGTCCAGTGGGTGATTTATTGGTTTTCGTATTTTCTTTTGTTAGACTTCCTTTCGAACTGCCAAGGTCATCGTCTGTAGTACACAGACCGCTGGTACCTAAAGAGTAACCAGAACAGTGTTTTAAAACTCAAGAGTGATTTTCAAAGCAACTCAATATCTGTGACGAGACACAACTTACAGTCAAATTTCTCCAAATAAATTTACATAATTCCCGAGTTTTTATGAAAAAATAAAAACTTGCATTTAGGTTTTAAAACTCGTTTACAAAATAAGAGAGAGAGAGAGTGCTATATCAAATTGACAGATACGAGGCCACCAGACCGAGTGTCTTTAGATCTGATACAGAAAGAACTGACATCTTTTCAAAACGATTTAGCTTCCTCTGGAAATTAGCCATAAGCACTATGACGTCACATGTAAACAAATCTATTGTTTTAATGTTAAGAATCATGGACAAAAGAGGGGATTCGACATCTTAAAATCAGTGAAAAATAGGGTAAAAGTTCACTTATAATATTGGATCAAATTATAAGTATAAGTACAATGCCAAATGTATTAAAGGAAAAATATTTTGCCAGAACTAGATGCATTTTTATTCATGTAAACAAGCCATGACGACATAGTGCTTGACGACAATTGTTGTTGAGGGGTCTTGCAAGCACGACGTCAAAAGGCCAGTGGGCAAACCTCTATGTCTATATTTCAGCCAATCAGCACAATGTTTGTATTGCAGCTTGACTGCTGATTGTTAGACGTCGAGACATGCCACTTATTGGTCACATTTTTTAGCGTCACGCATTCGAGTGTCACGCAATGAAGCGTCACGCTATAAAGCGTCACGCTATAATATATGTATCGAAAGTCTAATAATCTAGTACCTTGTGTACTATCGTCGAAGCTCTCATCAGTATCTTTATGTTGTTCTTTATCACCTTCAGAAAGTAGGAATTCTGGTATCGTGTATTCTTCCCCTTTATCCTGAAAGAAATAAGAAACATCACTAATAGTAGAAAATTACTCAACACGAATTATAAGTAGTCACGGCGTCACTGTCTAAAGCAGGGCCACTGCTATATATATTCTATGCACAAGCAGCTCAGGACGTTGAAATAGCAAAAATCGAACGTTGATCCACTGCGGATTAAAATCCTGGACTGCCTGTGCTTTTGCGCGACATTGACTGAGCTACTGAACTTGCAGGAAATGCGCAAGGTACGTAAGTATTTTTAAAAGCACAACAACAAAAACAAAAAACAACAACAACAACAAAAAACAAAACAAACAAACAAAAAATAAACACACAAACAAAAACAAAACAACAACAAAATATACTTACTTCAGTTCTTTCGTTGCTTTTTGCCAGAAGATCCAAAAACCCGCTCTCAAAACCCAAAATTTTCCTGAAAAAATCAAATTTATGCAGTATTGATATAGGTTTCTTTGGAATAACGTGACTGGGAGCTAATGTTGTGAGTGCTGGTGGTTCATCGTGATGGCGCTTATGATGATGATGACAAAGATTTAAAAAGATAATTGATGGCGGTAATAAGGAGAGAGAGCTGGTAGTTTATTGTGATAGCGGTTGTTAATGATGATGATGACAACAAAGATTTAGGGAGAGAATTGATGGCGGTAATGTTGAGAGCGCTGGTGGTCAGTTATCGAGATGATGATTGCGATGATTGTGGATACGAACAAGATGAGGTTATACGTACGATGGTGAAGAACAGCCGTTAGAGGAAAGCGATGAACGAGTGGATGCAGAAACATTGTGTGGTGTAAGATTCCTACAAATGATAACAATTAACACTCTAGTTAACGACTACCACACTAGACACACCAATTATAATAGACTCTTTATTAAAATAAATGAGGATAAAAATTTCGATGCACTTGTAAAAAGTGAGCAATTTTGAACATCGTAAATATGTACGTATAGAAAAACTGACGTTTCGGACGACGGAGATACGTCCGATCCGCAGCATCCCGCTCGACAATCCAATGCTCTGCCAACTAAGCTAATCTGAAAATCCCCCTCCCCTTCACTTTTCTGATTATTCATTCCTAAGAAGCATGCCTCGTCACGTGATGCATGGTGAGAAACATTACTGAAATTATCAGATTATTGGAAATTATCAATTTTAATTATTAATTTATTAAACTCCAGCGCAGACAAGTTTGCGTTGTCACCAGTCACGCAATCCCACCCAAACAAGAGATTGTGTGACGCGTGACAAAACAAATGGGTTTCTGAAGGAGACCATTAATAGTTAATCAAATTAGCATCAACTTACTTGTCAGTAACACCAGTATCAACTGCCTCATCGCCATGATCGAGGATGTTGTCAGGAATTAGTTCATTGGTATCATCGTGAGTTGTGTCTGAACTAAATATAGTACGATGACGTCATGCATGAGTATAAAGTACGTATGATCAGCGGTTATTTATGATTACTCAGTTAATTATAAGCGAAAGTGTCAACGAATCAGAGATGAATGAAAGAAATGTTGAAATAGTAGAACTGTGCCCAATTTACGTACCTTCCTTCGTCAGCTATGTAAGGAGTCTGTGAAGAGCTCGAATCTGCTTACAAAAGAGACAACAAAATGGTCACTAAAGATGTCTGAAGAATGTAATCGCTTCTAAGAATTTTTTCAATACTTTCCATATTTACGCAAACAAATGAAAATCAAGGTTTACAATAATATTTGTTAATGTACCATACCTCTACTGCGTGCACTGTGAACATCGCTCGATGTTGAATCAGTTTTCTCATGGTGGAATACCTGCATAACAAAAATAATAACAAATGAATACACAAGTGCTGATCCAGGGTTTTTTCTTTCAGGAGGGGGACATCAACTTCAGGGGGTGCACTACCCAGTAAACATAAAATACCGAGGATATTTTGAAAATAAAAACAACAACAACATTTAATTAAACAAGAACTTGAAATCCTTCCAGGAGGGGGTGCGCACCCCCTGCACCCCTCCCCCCTAGATCCGCCTCTGAACACACCTATTTCAAAACACGTTGTCAGAGAGAAAGGCGATAGCCCAACCGAAAGGAATCATGGGTATTGTTACTGATGTAAAACTATTCTAAACGTTTCTTACCTGGACTGGCGTATCCTGTGAGGGTATTGTTACTGATGTAAAACTATTCTAAACGTTTCTTACCTGGACTGGCGTATCCTGTGAGGCCGGATCATCAACTCTTGGGTTATCAAAAATCTACAAACCAAAATATATAACAAGTTAGCATTGATTAGTTAGTTAATCTAGATTGAGTCTCAAACAGGTTGTGTTGAATGCACGGTGACTTGGCATCCAGGTTTCTACATCATTATGTTTAATGTAGGGTAGGTAAGCTAAATAGTAACTGCAAATAGAGGAGTCATCCCCCCCCCCCCCCAAACATGACATCCTGGGAAATCCATGCGGTCTGCTCTTTCGCTCGAAACTCGCTCCCAGAGAGTGAGTTTCGAGCGACAGAGTATATCGCCTGGGTTTCCGAGGATGCCCCCCCCCCCCTGATAAATTAGAGAGAGCACCTTCACTGTACAAACTACCTGATTGAAACAGACAACGAAAAATGGTTAGAACCAATGGAAATGGTTATGTTACCCAATTTTGTCTCGGTTGCTATATAATAGTCAGAATCATAGAAAGAACTCTACTAATTTTCTTTGGTTATTTCAACCAAATGAATTTTGGTTGGTTATGACGACCCATTGTTTTGATCATGTTTGTTGTAACCAATATAACACTACTTATCTCAGTTACCGACGCCTTTTTAACAACTAACTTAATTTATCTACCTTTTGAGGAGAAGATCAAGGTATAATTTCAATGTTTTCTAACTAATTGTGTTTGTACCTGTGGATTGTTGATGAGAAGCTCGACTGCTTTAGTCTGATGCGCCATGTCCACCAAGGCTGACATTGAAACTGATTCTGTAGAATCCGACTCTCTAAAAACATAGTGAAGAATTATTTGAGCGTTACAGATAATCACATTAATGATGATGGTGGTGATAATGCTGATGGTGGTGATAATGATGATGATGGTGATGATGATGATGGTGACAGTGATGATGGTGGTGATAATGATGATGGTGGTGGTGATAATGATGATGGTGGTGATGATAATGATGATGGTGGTGATGATGATGATGGTGACAGTGATGATGGTGGTGATGATGATGATGATGATGGTGGTGATAATGATGATGGTGGTGGTGGTGATAATGATTATGGTGGTGATAATGATGGTGGTGGTGGTGATAATGATGGTGGTGGTGATGATAATGATGATGATGGTGGTGATAATGATGATGATGGTGTTAATGCTGATGGTGGTGGTGATGATAATGATGATGATGGTGGTGATAATGATGATGATGGCAACGTATGTGGGGGTGAGACCTCATCGTGCCTCAGGCCTAATGAACCACATTCGTGTTACCCACATTCAATCGATACGATGACTCGAACTACAGGGAGAAACTTCGCCTTTTGACGACTCTTGTTTCGGTTCGAATATACATTACATCTAAAATACCCATCAATTACCTTGGTCTTAAGAGAGTTGGGCCAAATACAATACCAAGATTAGAAGCACTCATTTGGTTTTCCTCCTCATTGTTGGCGATTCGTTTAAGATGACTGATTAACTTGGCTGCTGTTCTAAAGTTCGCTCTTGGCATTCGCACAACTACTTCACGCAGTTTTGCGACTAAGTCTTTGTATTCGTTACTGTTGTAATCTTGAGGGCATTCCTGAAATTTACAAAACAGCGTTTACAATTGCTCTGCATAACGAATGGCAACCTATGGAGATGTGTCCTTCCATAATTTTTAGCACAATTTTCTGTGGGCAACTGACAACTAGTTTTTTTTTAACGTAACAAAGATCGAAAGCTTCTTCTTCTATAACAAAGAAACAATGAAACAAACCAAACAAACAAACGAACCAACAAACAAACAAACGGACAAACTACCAAACGAACGAACGAACAAACAAAAACTGAAAACACACAGAAAGACAGACAAACAAACAAACAGACAAAAAAATAATAATCAAACAAAATGAAATAGAGAAAGGAATAAAACAGCAGTACAGAGATCAAATGGTTACCTTTGCTAGTCTGATAAATTCTGGATAAAGTTTGAAAGTGAGAAGTGGCTCAGGAAGCTGCGAAAAACAACATTTTATATGAGTTTTACTGTATTTTGAAATTTGACCTAGCAATACAACGTTACTAGCTTTGACCAATCAGGTGCACCGAAGAAAACACAGCACGTAGAGATTATTTCATAGATAGTACATCGCATGGAATTTTATTCACGAGTTGTCCTAATATAAGACAAAGGTTGCCTTATTAGAGTGCAAACACTAAATGTGTGCAACAGTTTTCACTATTTAGTAGTAAATAGCAGTGATTAAACAAAAGAAAACAATAGAATTCACATAAAATAGCACCATTTATGTTGCACACTTTTAGTGTGTACACTCTATCACCTACGATAACATCGCATACAGAATCATGGACTTTATTGGATGAACGTACGGTTGTGTATATGATAAAATCAAATCATTTACCTGTCGTAGATAGAGCTTTAAAACTGCAGCAATCACATGTGGGGGAATATCACTCAAATCTACAGGACCATTGTTATTCTCAAAAACCTGGAAAAACAGCATATCAGTCTTTAAACTCATCTCTTAATAGTCCAGTTTCGTGTTCTTTGTTTCGTGTTTATTCATTCATTCATTCATTCATTCATTCATTCATTCATTCATTCATTCATTCATTCATTCATTCATTCATTCATTCAGTCAGTCAGTCATTACTTCGTATGTCCATTCATTCGTTTGTTTATTCATTCATTCATTCATTCACTCACTCACTCATTCATTAATTCATGTATCAATCAATTCACAGATATATTCTGTAGCTCATACATTCATTAATTCGCAATAATTCATATATTAACTAATTTCTACCTGGCAAACTTTCTCTACTTTCGATTTAACGCCAGAAGTACGATAGATGCCCTTGATCTGAAGACCTGTCAAGATAAATTGACGTTACTGACATAAAATGACACAAAACACAATTGATGTCACAACATGGTCCAACGATGCGGTACATGTTAAGTGACGACACGTACCTCGGTTATTGATTTCTTCAATACACGATGATACTATATATGGAACACATTCACCATCTTTACGGGTAGCTTGTAAGTGCGAATAAAAGTCGACGCCAAAAGTTGTCATACGCCTGCCACCGTTCTGAAGATGAATGGGAGAAAAATGAGATGAAATATAGATTGAATGAGAAAGAAATGGAATGCTTACTTACATGATCAGACGAACGATGATTATGGCCTTTCTGAAAATACAAACGAGAAGAGATTTTGATTATTTACGTGTTACAGCGGGACGCGCTTCAGCGTGGCCACCAAAACAAAGTTTGGTACAATTGCTTAATTGTTTAATTCAATTTTTTTCATTGCAAGAAATATTTACATTCATATTAAGCCTGGTTTCCAAAATCGCTCACGATTACAATTATTTTGTGCAAGTTAACCAATCAAATACCTTTTTATCGCAACGATGTATGATTCTCGCCAAGCATTTACGATGACATGACAGTGCACAGTCTGCGCACTCAGCGCCGTTAAAGTAGACATAACTGTCACAACCACGACATCGTGAAGGGGCTCGCAGCTTCTTGAACTTATGGGTCTTTGCTGCAGGAGACATGCGACAGTTCTCGAATTGACCTGGCCTGTTTTTAACTTTACGTTGATCTTCTGGTGAACATAGATGTTAAAACATCAGAAAGAATTCCTTTTTAAATACGTGATTTGCATTATGGCGACATTTTACTACGACTACCAGCATTCTTTGCGAATTCTCTTTCATATTCAAACTCTTAATCCATTTGGAGATTAATAGAACAATTTGCGATACAAAAGAAAATAAGCAGAGCATTCTGTAATAGTTGCCCTGCCTACAAGAAATACGTTTTTTGTGTTGATGTCCCTATAGATAAGAAAACGTTTAAGTCCGTTTAAATTCACCACTCTCACAATAACCATATAATGCCTTTTGTATTTGAGGGGTAGGAATCAATTGTTATGTATATGCAAAGGACTTCAATGACAATAATTAGAATGCAAAACCACAAGGTATTATGGGAATGTGAAAGTAGAGAATAGCCGCTTGCAATCAAATTCGTGGACTATCGATCTTAGTAGTTGCCTCAAAATGCGTCACCAAATAATTATACTTGTCATTCTTGTGACGCCTACCACTATCACCACAATAGGCAATTTCATTATGACGTCATATACTACCAATACCAGAATGCTTTGCTGACTTTCTTTTGTATCGCAATTAGTGCAAATTGTTTTGATAATCTCCAAAGGGATTAAAAATTTGAATATGAAAGAAAATTTGCAAAGAATGCTGGTCTTGGTAGTAAAATGACGCCACAATGAAAATGGCCTATTATCATCATCCTAACTAGGATCATCATGATCATTTTCAATCGTCATTATCATCGTCATCAATACCACCTATAATGATCATACCTTTTTCAATTTCAGTAGTGGATTCATCATCGGACGAGTCATCATTTAATGGTACTGTCACGCGATTCTTGTGTCGTGAGATGGGACTTCCGTCTGGCGTGACAGGTGCTGATTTACTTCCAGTGCTTTCGGCGTCACTCAAATGATCGGGGAGTGCAGCTCCCCATACTTTTTGTGGAGGGTTGAGTCCGTTACGATTGGTGTTTAACGGTGAGACCACTCGCGCAATATCGGAGGTGGATCGGGAATTCTGCTTATCAGAGCTGTAGAATTATAAGAGGAAATGGATGCATAATGTAACGTAACGTAAAGCAATGTAATTTAGTGTAATGTAATGTAATGCAATGCAATGTAATGCAATGTAATGTAATGCAATGCATTATGATGTAATGTAATGTAACGTAATCTAATGTATTGTAATGCAATGCTTCTATAGCGCATTTCACCTAATGTCTCAATGAAATGAATGAATAAGGAATAGAAGAATGAACGATTAAATGAATGACTAATGAATAGATGATAGATGATCGTGACGTGTGGTACCTGATGTAGGGTTCAAATAGAAATTCTCTTTCCACCATAGGTTGGGCGCTTTCAGTTTGATCATGAACGAAGTCCGAAAACTGGCAACCAGGTTCATAAGTACGACTAGTTTCCGCGAGGCACTGGAAACGAATAGGTGCTGGCGTGGACTGGGAATGCATGAGTTGGAAGAAATTACATGTGACCTACAATATCGAGAAAGCATTTGAGTTTAGTCGAGTCAAACCATAGTTAATAGAAAGAATGGTTAGGAAGCCTATTGTTTTATGTCTTTGTTCGGTTTTGAGGTTGAACCGGTCTTGACCCTGCACAGGGTTTTATTTGTTCTCATTCCAAAGTGTGAAATATGTAGACATAATATGATACTATGGTAAGATTATTCAATTTGTTTGTATCAATTATTAGGCATTTGCAGCGAGCAGCCAAAGGAACGATTTTGATTTGTTCACTCAACCATATCCAACAAGGGTAAAACAATAGTAAAACAAAAGATTGTGCATGGTCATGCTTGAAAAAAGAGTACAATAACATATAACAACAGAGTTTCTAAACCATTTGACTCTATTAACTATGTTCAAACTTGAGCAAACGCAGGAAAACCAAGAAATTCCAGTGTTACTAAAAAGCTACTATATGTAGTCTTATATTTGGTTTTATTTTACGGTTTTCCTGCTTTTGCTTTATACATATCGCATCGAAACAACATCACATCGCTTTGCACCCACATTTTAACACCACAGCATAACAACATAGCATAACCCACATTGTATTCTTACCGCTTTCATCGTTTGATCACATTGGTAAATCAACTGTCTAAGCTCTACAAGTACATGGGATTTTGTTTTGAGTAGTTCTCGTTGTCGTACGTTAGCTTCACTAACACATTGTTTGTACCATTCTTCTGCATCGTCTGCCTTTCTCACTTCATCCTGCTGTTTCTTCTTCTGAGCGCGAGTGAAGGATGACGATAGATCGACGTCTTTGGTATCTGTTGAGCTTTTGAACTAAAATAAAGAAGAAAAAACCCGCATGAAATACGATGAGTGATGTGTGTACTATGACAAGTACTACTTTAAAAATACCTTTTCAATTTCTTGTTGTTTCTGTATGTAAGACTGCTTTGCTTTCTCTAGTTTTGCAATGGCATCGTTCTACAATACAAGACAAAAACACTTGAATTAGTCATGTGGGACATGGCACATGGCACATAACAAATAATGGCACATTTAAATCGGTCATATGGGCAAGATCTAGAAATAAAACACAGTACTTACAAGTTTCTTATAAGCCTTTGTCCAAAGATCTTTCAAATCTTTTCGTTTTTTCTCGTGGTACGTCCGTCTGTGTTGTAAAGGCTGAAAAAATATGAGTGCCTGGTTTTGACAAAATTGAAGAAATTGGTTTCATGTTCTTACTTTGCCAGTGATTTGATTTCTCTTTTTTTGTTTGTTTTTTTGTTTGTTTGTTTGTTTTTGTTGTTGTTGTGAATATTGAAGATTATCAATATTCCTCATTTGTTTCAGTATTTTTCAGCATTTCTTTGTTCCTTTGTTCATTTGTTTGCTTGCTTGGTTGTTCATGTGTGTTGTTTGTTCATTTGTTTGCTTGCTTGGTTGTTCATGTGTGTTGTTTGTTCATTTGTTTGCTTGCTTGGTTGTTCATGTGTGTTGTTTGTTCATTTGTTTGCTTGCTTGGTTGTTCATGTGTGTGTGTGTTTTTTTTTTGTTTGCTTGCTTCATTGTTCATGTGTGCTGTTTGTCCATTTGTTTGCTTGCTTGGTTGTTCATGTGTGTTGTTTGTTCATTTGTTTGCTTGCTTGGTTGTTCATGTGTGTTGTTTGTTCATTTGTTTGCTTGCTTGGTTGTTCATATGTGTGTTGTTTGTTTATTTGTTTGCTTGCTTGGTTGTTCATGTGTGTTGTTTGTTTATTTGTTTGCTTGCTTGGTTGTTCATGTGTGTTGTTTGTTCATTTGTTTGCTTGCTTGGTTGTTCATGTGTGTTGTTTATTCATTTGTTTGCTTGCTTGGTTGCTCATATGTGTGTTGTTTGTTTATTTGTTTGTTGACGAACATTTCCCGTTTTCTTACTTCTAGAAACTTTGATGAGAGAAGAGAGCTGTAGGTGCGAGCACAGTTTTCGGCATACTCGATATCCTGGTCTAACGATGTCACGTAGATGGTCTGGAATGGCAGATATCGCTAGGAAATAACAACAAGGCAATATTAGGGAATACTTATCTCAGTATTCTGGGGTCTGGTTGTACAAAGCCTGAATAAAGTTATCCACTGGGTAAAAGTTTTAAACTGTATAGATTTTATTTATTATTTATCCGCTGGATAGGGATTTATTCAGTTTATTAAGTGGATAGCGCTGTTTAGGCTTCGTACAACCAGTCTCTGGTGTTCAATAACACGGTTCAAAACACATTAAATAACATTTGACTGAAGTTGTTAGCGTTATCACTCCGCCCTTTTTTGGTGACCCTCATTTTTTCAGGCTTGATCGCTTATAACACTGAACGACGATCTTCAACAGAATAGATACTACTTACATCTTCTGTAATTGATACCCTTGTTGCCTGTGCTAGTTTGGACAGTTTGTTTGTGAACTCCATTTCTGTAGATTACAAATGACATATCATCAAAAAATTAATCCTTGTTATATATTGAATATTTTATTATATCATTGTGAAAGTCATTGGTATTTTAAGCATCACTCGTTTCAGCATCAGCACCTTCGTCATCATCATCACGTTCTTCGAAAACTTTAGTGTAATTACAATGTCATCATTGCCACGATCGTCATCGCCATCACTACGGTTATTATTATGAACAGCGTTATCACCATCAACATCAGATTATCATCACTATCATCGCCGTCATCATCATCGTCATCATCATCATCATCAGCATTATCATCACCACCATTACATCACAACCATCATCAACAACATTATCATGGACAAGTGGTAGATGAACTAGTATAACACTAGCTTGAACTCCGTAGGCGTTTCTAAAGAAACAGTGGAATATATCTTCATGTATTAAAAGTTGTATCAACGCCTCACCACCATCACAATTTGTTACCTAAGTGAGCTCGTCTCTCTAAATACGTGGCAATATCTTTAGCGTACTTCGACCATACTTTAGTTCTTTGTAATGTCAAATCGACCCCATGTTCCAGATTGAACAACGCCTTGTCCAGTTCGTCAGCCTTCTGTGCTGACGTGTCCCCGATGGCTGAAAAAGAAAAACACAACATAAATCTACTATGGGGGAAGGGGTTGAATTTACGTTATCAGGACTTCAGAAAGGACCCGTTCGCATGTGGTAAAGATAAGTGTTTTGTTGATTGTGTACATCGGGATTAGAAAACAAGAATTGCCCATACCAAGTGATGGTAAGAAATCTTTAATCGATACAAGCGCTATAGAACAAGACTTTCACTTTAACAGTGTAGAAACACTTAAAGAAACCTTTGAACACTCATGATCACGAGGATAGTTTTTACGATATTGATATGAAATTCATGTGAAACGTGCTGCAATGTACATTGTGATGTATATCAACGAAATTGACATGAAATTTGTGTAGCGGTTTACAACATATATATATGGTATTGATATGACTGTAGCATGTGTAGCGGTTCTTGGGGAGGGGATGGGGAAGGAATTTGAGAAGGCTAATATGACAAGATTTTATATAGCGAACTACTTTCCGCGTGAATGCGATGTTCAAATGCGACAATAATGTGCTTTTCTTATCTAGATTACCTACCAGAGGTTTTCTTGTCAAAATCTCTTCTGTCATCTCTGTAATCATCATCATACTGATCATCATCCATGTCATCGCCATCATCTTCGATATCTTCTTCTTCGTCATCGTCGGCAAAATCATCAAAAGACTAAAATAAAAACGAAAAAAGCATTGATAATAGTCGAATTTTAATCCCTGGAGATAAATAAAACAATTTGACCTAATTGAGATACACAGGAAAGTTGGTTACAGCGAGGGCACTCGAACCATGAACACTTGTCTTTATTTGGTTTTACATTTTCCGAGCTTTCTACTGCTTCAAATCTTCTAAATAATTAGGTTTTAACTCAAATGCACTGGGTTATCAAAATCAAAACGTTTTCACATCGATTGACTCGAAGGAAGCATGTTAAAAAAAGTATCAAAAAAGCTCAAAGTGTTCACGGTTCGAGTGTCCTCACTGTAAGCATTCTGGTAGCGCTAGTATTCTACGTCACCATGCAAATTGCCTATTTGAAAGTTGTGTTGAAATTCTGTGACGGAAATTTTGTACTACGTAATGTAACAGCCGCGTAACAGCATACGTTATACCCCTTAGAACAAAAATGCATTATACAACGCTGTGCTCAGTTACGAAACACTACTAAACGAACAATACGCAAGACTACATAACGTTGCAAGAGTTCCAGGTTTTTTAAATTTCTTATAAACCACACAAAACTACGTTGCTGGGTTAAGAAACGTTACGATCCAATACGCAAGACTACACTACGTAGCAAGCGTTACAGTTTTTTTATATTCCTTATAAAACCAAAAAAGCAAGAAAATACATAAAACTATCGCGCGACGGCGATAAGTACCGGGCTGCGTAGGTTAACAGACATAACTAGAGTGCAAATTCTATTGTATTTAAGAAGTACTTTTTTTGGTACCAAATAGTAACTTTAAAAACTGTTCTGCTTCAATGATATGCTACTAACTTCCATAAGCTAGTGCAACTAGACATTATCAATATAATATATTTTATTTCGGCACAGCTTTTCTATCAAACTAACTAATAAGTTCTGAAATGTATCAGTGTCTCGCTGACACGTCTGTGTGGAACTATAACGTCACTGCTGAGCTCTATACATATCGTACGCACAAGCTGCTGCACGTGACCATATTCACAATAGGTACCAATCTATCCCGACCCTACCAGTAACGCCGGTGAGTTCTTGCCGCTTTGGACTTTTCAAAATGACGATAATCTTTTGGAATAGAAAGAATTTTGATGGAACCTTGTATTTAATAACATTTTTGTCTGATAAAAATTTTTGCCGCAAACTAATGATCAGGAAAAGCTTCTGATTTATGCGTCCTTTGACAGGACAAAGAACGCGCATGTCAGATTAGTCAATTCTATGTTCTAAAAGTAGACAGCAAAAACAAACTAAGAGAGCAGGGAACACAAAAAGGCCAGAGTGAAAAAAGAGTTTTGTTTGCATAAACTGCCGTGACAAATCCTGCATAATTGTATAGCTATCATGCAAGTTTTTTTTATGTTTCGTGCAAAAAGATGATCTTTCAAAACGATAAAACAAACATTTTACTGTTGTTAATTGTTCGCCTAAATTGGATTACGTTGTTATCTTTAAAAGTGAAATATTGTAGCTTGGAAATCAAACTTTTATCTGTTTTCATGTTTGCGTTGTGGTCGAGTCTTATCTAAGTTTTTCAAAGTTAAAAGTTTCGGTTGTCCAGTTGAAATACTGATTTAGCGAATAGCAAAGTCATTTGCATATTTGAAGTTTTAGTCATATTTCAAAGTAAAAACCTTTTTTGTTAGGTATTCTTATTATTTATCCTACACTTTGTTTCGCTGTATTTTTAAAAGATTTAAGCCAAGTTCGGAGTGATTGTTTTGGCGAATTTTTTTTTGGTCAGGGAATTACCAAATTGGTCATGAGAGTATGAAAGACTACAGAAAAATAAAAAAATCTGAAAACTGGCAAGTTCGACTTCTTTTTGGAACTTTATATCACAGTTTCGTGTCAGCTGAAAGATTGACTGCAAGATAGATAGCACGTATTCCACAAGAAAAAGAAAAAAAACTTAAAGAAGGTCAAACCTCCAGTTGTTGAAAAAAATTTATGCATTCCAAAAACAATAATCACTTTTCCATCGGTGAATGCGCATTTGTTCTCACTTAGGCGGCTTTCAGGTCAAAAATGCGATAATAACGACCAATAATAAACTAATGGCGACTTTTGGAAGATGTTAGATCAATTTTCAAGCCAGCTGAGATGTATAATTGTTCATGTTTATTAATAGCTGAACCTACAATGAAAAGGTGAATTAAATTATGAAAAAAATAAAACGTTTTTTGGGGTAAAAGCCGTATAAACATAAACAAAAATTATCAATGTCAACATAATGACAGGTTTTTTTGCGGATGACTATTAAAAACTGACATTATATTGAACTTCATAATTTTTCAGCGTAATTTTGATACAAACAAACAATAATCTAAGAAAACATCAACAAACAAACAAAACAAAAACAAGCAAACAAAAAATATCGCAATTGAAAATGAGACAAAACATCGTAGTATCAGAAGAGGAGAAGAAACTTTTCGTAATAATTTAGTATCGCAATCCATGCGTCAAATCGCTAATCCACTTCTTAAAATGTCAAAAAGGTGAAGGCTTTGCAAAGTTATTTTGGGCTGAAAGGAAGAATTTAATGAATTCCACAATTTTAGGGCTTGCACCAACACGTTGTAATATTTGACATGAAAACGTGGAGGTTAAAATAGCTACAACAACGTGTTGAAAAATGAACTATAGTTATATCAACATTTGTTGCTTGTTTTTTACAAGAATGAGGGTCGTCTAATATATAGATGTACGACGACGTAACAGACAGTGGGAGATAATGTGTTTATACCAAAATATACCACGATTTTGATGAAAGAAAAGTGAGTTTGGTTCTGGATATTCCCAACAATTTTCTGTCGATTTTATTTTTTATAAAGACAAGACTTAATTATTTCAACCGCTCATATTCACTCACCCATTCATTCCTCATTTATTCTTTTATTCATTCTTTAAGGCGAAGACTGATAATTGAAAATTTACTTTGTATAATAAATTGAGCTCTATGGCGTACTATCACTTCAATTTCTTGTACTTTCAATTCATTCTTCCGTCCATTTATGAGTAAATAAGTGCAATAATGAGTTCTGCTTTTTGGAAGGAAAGGGAAGTGGTACTGTCATTAACCGAATGACTTTATTGCTTTACTTACTGATCTTTCATTACTAGACATTACTAAAAACAAATCACTTCATACACGCGTCTCAACTTGCGTTCTGACTAAACAAATACATAAATATACAATTAAAGAATCTTTTGGGAGTGTAAAGGAAGTCTAAAATATTTTTCTAACCAACTTAGTGTTGACAGTCTGTCGTTGTTAATGCCAACTAACATCAGTCTTCTGTAATCAAACAAGTAATGTTTTTCTAAACCTTTAGAGACTCAAATATAGACGCACTACCATTACATTAGCCTCTAACACAGGCATTAGCTTAAGGCTACTCTACATCGACTGCCTTCACATCTACACACTACGGTACCCCTGCATGAATTTTCCAAGTAGAAAAAACCTTGCAAGCAAATGATTTAAAATATTTGGAAAGCTCAGACACAAATATCCTAGACATACGTGAAACCCTACTAAACGCGCACGAGCTACAACCCATGCCCACATTTAGTCGTGTGGACAAGTATACACGTTCTATAAATGTTGCATGAGCTCTTGTTTGTTGTTGTAGTTAATCAGGAGAGATAACCAGTAAAGTAATAAGCATATTATTGAATCTAGAGTCACGTAAAATGGGACAAATCAGACTGGTCGAACGATACTGTCCATCGTGGACGAATTTTCAACCTTGCATAAAGTTGAACGATCACATATATATGGTGCGTCGATCACTGACCCTCCAGAAAGTAACGAATCTATCTACTTTTGTCCCCTGTCAAAAACTATAGCATTTACACATGCAACTAGATGTTCAGGTTTTCAAGAGAGTCAAGAAAATGTCGACATGTATCCTACATAAAAATTGCGGAAAATTGTACAAAGTACAAAATACAGTACTGCTCTTATTTTAAAGGTCAGACGGCGTACGAATTTCTATGTTGAATCCTGTCTGTGACATTATTGCTTAAGACGGCTATGAGTACTCCGATATCAATGAAGAAGTTGGGTCATCGACTTATCTTTAGAGAGCAGCAATAAAGATGATGTCAAAATATTGGAAGTTTATTTTTTGGTTGGAACTTAAAATTCGTACCTTCCACATCCACTCAGCTCTAAAGTGTCAACTTATTGCGGAAAATAAGAAAATGGGGATTGGGGATTGCACGTACCTAAGATGTGGCAACTCTTTGAAAATGTGCAATAGAAACGCCAGCACACTTTCTAGCATATTTTTAACATTGAAATGTTTCTTTGTTTTGGGGTTTTCTTTGAAACGATGGAAAAATAATTTTCTTTTCCTTAAATACTGCAAATATCGGAGAAGTAACGCTAGCTTGGTGTATATGAGTACATTAATCAGACAGTGTATCTACATGACCTACACTCGATATCTACTTGGTATAAGTACAACACTACGTGTACAAGTATTTAAGGTGTCACGTATGGTCCATAATTTCCCTTTCATATACTAGATAGTAAAAATTGAAATCATTTACTTTCAGAAAATTTCAGGTTATTGTACCGCAAATCGTTAAACATAGATCATGATCTTTTTGTCGTAATGCGGTTCAAAACACAATTTAACTTCTTGTTTTAGTAACAAAGACGGTTTTAGAATGTTTTAGATATTGATTTTCAAGTTAATGTGTAAAATTTAAAATACTTACACTGCATGAAAGATGGCGATTTTTGACAGGAATACATGTAGCATATCGGAGAAGATTTGCCATAGAATTGCTACGGCCCCGGCTTTCTTCCAATAACAGAATCATTGATCACAAATGCTGGACTACAAAACTTTACACTAGTTTTTAAACCAATATACGTGCCAGAATCTTTGAGAAAAGTGGTTTTTCTCTTATGATTATTGTTTTACGTTCTGTCAGCATAAGAAATGGTATTTGAGAGAGGTCGTGAGCTCAAAGTGAAACTATCCGTGCAATGCTAACGCTACGAGTACCTAGTCACTCAACATGATGTGATCTATGCTGACAGATTCTAGGGATAGGGGAAATCTACTTCCGGTTTAACAACAAAAGAATTTGGTCCAATTAGAACCCAGAACCGCATGTCAATCAAATAGTAAGGATGCCCGCAGCACGTCGGACAAATATATTTCATACTTGAGGAGCTTTTTATTTCGCATAATTTGCTATTTTATTTTGTTTGTTTGTTTGCTTGTTGATTTGTTGTTGTCGTTATGTTTTGTTTTTTTGTTATGGTATTACCATTGCTACATTTTTTGTGTCGTTTTTCTCAGTTGTTTTTGGCTTTATTCCACAAAAAATAAAACTTTCAAAAAGTAGCAATTTATGGTATACATAAAAAACGTATTTTTTTCCAATAATCTTATATCATTTCTCATACATTGTCTATATTGCAAAAATAATACTGGAAGCTATTATAGTAAAGCTGAAGTACTCCAGTAATTCATACTACAGTAATTTTAATAGTTTTGATGAATTAACAAGAATTCAAGGAATTTTAAGAGCAAAGTTATATCCGTGTTTAATTTTTCTTTTTCAAGAGTTTGTCAGTTTGGATTATTCAAGCATCCAAAATGGCGCCAAAATGGAAGAAAACCTATTCGGTGATTGTTCTAGGCGGAAGTGGATCTTGTCATGCATGAGTCATTACAAACCAAACACGGGACTTCCGGTTCTTAGGGTGAGGTTAAAACCTAACCAAAATCGGGTAATATCGACATATTAGTAATAACTAATAATAGATTTCCAGGTAATTATGTCATTTAGTGGAAATGTTACCTCTTGTTCATGTGAAATATATTTTATCTTTGTAAATCTATACCACAATATGAGTAACCAGCGGTTTCGCGTGACGGAAGTAACATTGACGGTAATAACCTGTTGTATAAATCCCCAAAAAGTTAGATTTGTACATTTTTGTAACATTTTGTGTACAATTTTGGATCCTAAATGTAATTTCATCATTTGTTTATTATGCTTTTTTATGTTTTTTTTCGTGAAATTAACTCACAAGTACACAAGTTTCCCTCGTCTTTTCCGTCAATAACGCTTTATAAACTTTCCCCACTTTGGAACAAAAACACTAGTACTACTAACACATCAATAACGCTGACACCAATAACATCATCACTAACACATCAACAACAACATCACCACCACCACTAACACAACAACAACAACAACAACAGCAACAACAACAAAATCAACATGACCACCAACGGCAACATCACACAACAAACCGTGTGAGTTGTTTCGGTAATCATTGGTTTCTTGTACATAGTGTGGGTTTCCTCCAATCGTTAAACTATGTCATCGCGTAACGACTATAAATAATAATACAACATCTAATTATTGGTTCTTTGATGACTATTTAAATGTTATTGTTCTGAAAACCATTCCTGTAAGTAAAATGTTTTGTTCTCCTGACTACTATTTTTGTGCACGCGTTTCAAGGGTGACCAAAAAACTTGACGTTCGACGTTTTTGTTAAATGAAATAACGAAATGAAACAAAAGTGAAACACAATAACACCAACAACCTATTTCAGAGATAATAATAAAAGGTAACCGTTAAAAAAAAAACAGAAAAAGGCACAGACAAAACAAATAGAAAAAACGCAACGGTAGCCAACTAATCTCACAAGGATTACCAGCCCGCACAGACGAGACGGCAGACACAACAAAACTGCATATGTAACCGATGTAATGCGCAGCCTGCCAACAGGGTCTAAGGGGACTAGAAAAGGACTTCATTCACTCAACCCCATCCATACGGTGCCTATATATTCAATGGTAACCATTTACATGTAAATGCCAACACACTCGAAATCGTCCGCGCCTACATTTTTCATAAACAAACAAAATAATAACTTGAGGCTTTCATGATGTCCCTTGATAGGACATTGGAAGATACTTTTACTTCACTTTGACTTTCTTCAAATTGAGAACTTCTCGGAAAAAAATACCTATCCATTTGTATTGAAAACGCGCGAGTATTCCACTAAGATTTATTTCAACAAAGTATGTTACCGCATACTGTTTAAGTTAGATGGGAAACCGCCAGAGGGCAAAGGATAAAATTAGTCCTGAGAATCTGAAATCTACCATAACTCCCGGAAAACGATGGAAACCACAAATCATTATGTCTATACATAGGTATGATGCTTCATTGAGAATGGCGCCTCGATGTTAACCAACACTACAATAAACTTGGCCAGCTACGAGTGTCAGCCACAGTGTGGGAAACTATACGTGACTACAAGAAACTGATGCTAAGATAATCCTCGGATGGTAGCATAACTACATGATCACCTCAAAGGAGAATAGCGAAAATTAAAAAGTGAATTGTAAGATGATGTTGGAGATATAGCGAGCGTGATTACAGTGGCGATCAAGACTGAATATGAGTATAATCTATTGATGATGATGCCGGTTCAACAGATGATGACGATGTATCAGATGTCCCAACAGAAGACTAGCTTATCAATATTATGATAACGATATTAATAACGATACTGACAAGAATACTGATGATGATAGGATGATGATGATGATATCGATAATGATGATGACAACGACATAGATAACAATAGTTATGATGATGATAATGATGATTAGACACACCTAGTCGCACACCGATATCATCTCGTGAAGGAAAGAAAATCACGCAAAGAAAAAAATCTAGAAAAGGAATTCTAACCAAAATAAAAAAAAGAAACAATCTACCAAGGTCATGATCAATCAAAAATCACTGTCTGAACATACAGAAACAGCACCAACGGATCGAAAACAAGTCAAAACAAACTACTCGAAGGAGGCAAAGAAAGAATATGAGTCATTCTCATACAACATGGACGAGCCACATCCGACAATAACAAACCGTCCGTCACAAACTTCACCGACATTTTTTCATTTTTGTAGGCTTTTTCGTCACAGCTTGAAATAACAATTGAATTTGATGTACAGCGTACGTTAAAGAATTCAATATAACAAACAACTCCCTTTTCTGAGTAAGATTGCGTTACTACAGGGAAGTATATGGATATTACGCTGTTTGGGTGCAGTATCTATATGTCACGCATTCTTTGATAGAAGTAGTTGAGGAACCATGCCTGGCTGATTCTATTGTGCAAATTAACCTCGATGTCAGTTGACAGTAAACACGAGTAAATGCTAGCTTTTTCGAGTGTAGTTATAAAAGAGTATAACATTATTTTGAAGATTTATTAAAATATTATTAACGTAATAGTATTTTAATTTTTTATTTTAATATTAGCGTTAATTTTGCAGCACTCGTCACCATTGTCATCATCATCATCATCATCATTATCATTCTCACCATCAACATCATCATCAGTATTATCAGTATTTCCATCATCAACAACATCAAAATTATTCAACCCTATTACAATTACTACTAGATTCCTGCATATATTTTTTTGTGGACGCTAGGCTTTTTAAAGACATTATTGTCATCATCACCACTATGCATGACGTCATTATCGCTGGGTATTATTACGTCACTGACACGTGATATAGGATATCAATGACCACAAATCGTTATGTTATGCTCTATTTTCATAACAACACAGCATGGCACTAGTACAGAACTACGCTACAATAACAACAGGAATGTTGATATTTGGATGGCTTTCAACTACTCCACGGGGGGAAAATTAGCCAAGTGTGCAAAATATTTCAGTCGATCTACAGCCTTCACTGAAATGGCAGGAAAACAAATCATTCTCACGTTGCTACTCTATTTCTGAAGACAACAACAGTCGTAGGCTATTTGCATGACTTTTAAACCATTTAACTGCAACTACAAGAATTATTTTTTTTTAACCTGTTGGCAAAGCATTTTCATTGCTATAACAAGGAGATTGCCTTTTGTTAGTACAACTACAGAAAGGTCCTTAGAACATTACACTACAGTTCTTATAATATTGTCCGGTACTTACTCGTGAATTCTCTCTCGAAGTTGACAGAGGAGCTTCTTGATCACCCATCAAAAAGTCTGAAACACTGGAAATAAAATAAAAGAACATAATTACCTGCATGACAATGGAGGGTGATAATAAAACAATGGTCCCTGTTGAGTGTGTGTAAATGATAGTGAAACACTGTGTGTGACAACACTAAAACCAAGAAGCAGATTTTTAATTTTCAACGCAAATTTGCAGATTTTACATATTAATTGAGAATTTGTGGATTAATTCATAGGAATCTTTTAAAAAATATGCTGATTTAGACTATTTTTTTTCTGTAGATTTGAGGAGGATCTATAGACTTCCTTCCATTCTCCCAGTTGTTTTTAGGGTTTGCAATGCAGTGCTTCTCACTACAAATCACTAGAGGGTGATGGAGCCTCAAGGTTGTAATGACTCATTTGATGGCATTTTCTTAGTAACTTTTCTATTCTGTGGGATAATGGGAGGGGGAAGATGAAATTTCAAAATAAATGAAATCACCACAGCCACCACTAATTAATATGTTGCTAGATATGTGTGTTGTAAATATTGAGTGCAGGTATAGTGAGTGTAAGCGTCCATCGCAATGATAAGCATGTGGATGAGATGTGTAGAGCATTCATACATTCATTTATTTATTCATCCATCCACTCAATCACTCATTGATTGATTGATTGGATTGATTGATTGATTGGTTCATTCATTCATTTATTCATTCATCCATCCACTCAATCACTCATTGATCAATTGATCAATTGATTGATTGATTGATTGGTTTATTCATTCATTCATAATCGTATCCATCCATTCATTCATTTATTCATTCATCCATCCACTCAATCACTCATTGATCGATTGATTGATTGATTGGTTCATTCATTCATTCATAATTGTATCCATCCATTTATTCATTCATTTATTCATTCATCCATCCACTCAATCACTCATTGATTGATTGGTTCATTCATTTATAATCGCATCCATCCATTCATTCATTCATTATTCAGTGAAAATTGAAAAGCCATGGACAGAAATATTTCAGGAATGCAATATTCTCCTTAAAAAATATTTGTTATTTGATGTAGTTTACATTTGGGCATATACATCACTCTTTAATAAGGAGT
Source organism: Diadumene lineata (assembly GCA_918843875.1). Classification (NCBI taxonomy): domain Eukaryota; kingdom Metazoa; phylum Cnidaria; class Anthozoa; order Actiniaria; family Diadumenidae; genus Diadumene; species Diadumene lineata. The sequence goes on from OU974071.1 coordinate 5,856,165, forward strand.
TTGTCCTGAGGCAAAATAGTTAACAATCTGCTAATAATCAGCTACAAATGCTGCTCCTTGTGTTGCTTTCTCTCATCTAATAACTGCCGCTACTAATGCTTCTTTAAACTGGCAGTGAATTGATGTATACAGATACGCTAATTATTTATTATGGAATTTTCTTAAACCCTTCATCAATTTTTAGAGTTATAGTTTAAATATAGATTATAGATTAGTTCCTTTGACTCTTCTAATTAGATTTTTTGGCTAGTCAATTCCTGTTTTCTAGACATAATATTTTTTTTATCTCAATGGGTGCACTTCAATTGAAGCCTCGCTCTGTTGTACTTCCCTCACCAACCTTTTACTTTGTTATTGTAAATAGTTTTTTTTTTGCAAGCTTTTATTTTTGATAATATCTTTCATCACTATCGTTTATTGATTTCCTTATTTCATTTTCTTTTTGTATTATTTAGTGGAAGGTATTAAATAATTTCTTCGTGTGTCTACAAACTCTAAACCACAACAATTAATTTGTCAATGTCTACCTACATGATATATTGTATATACAAGTTCTATAGATACCAGATACCAGAATATATTCTAAGATTGTCCAAAAGTGTATACTATACTATGTAGTAACGTTACATCAGTTTACACATGCTTCATATCAAAACTGCTCAAACATTATCAACTTATAACAACAGCCATAATACACCAACAATCTCGAGTATATAGCGACTCTTCAAGTGTAACTTCAATAATATAAAATCATAATAATATTATTCTCACCTAAAATGAAACTATTTCCAAGAAAACATATGTAATAATTATTGCCATATGAACACATGTACTGGTAGAATTATTTATGTTTTCTTGGAAGTAATTTGCAGGTATTTGTTTATTTTATAACCAAGTCTGTGAAGGCATTATGGAAGTAATATATTAAACTAATAAGCTATAAGCTACATGTAATACACAATATAAATAAAATCAAAGTTAGAACTTTATCTGACTCACCAAAATCCTTTAAATACTTATAACTGTGTACATGATCTTTATGCTATAATTTGAGGTGTGTGGCTCTCTTAATGACAAACATAATGACATTCAAAATATCAATAAGGTCATGCATTTAATTTGTACTTATTTATAAAATTCAAATCTAATTTATTTTCACTTACTTTGTACAAAATCTTTGTATTGTACACATATCTGTGTGTATATGTTCATACAAGAAATGATTGGAGGTGTTAGACATTTTTATTACTGCAGTAGGCATAGTGAAAGTGTCTATTAGATTATCAAACCAACACAGGAAATGACATCTTTATATAATATCAAGACCCCAACACAGGGACCCCAACACAGAATGCATTCAATGATGCATATCACATATTAAAATCACCAAGTTACAATAATACTTTGTTTACATTTGTATAGATTGCAAATGACAAAAAAAAAATTCCAAATTTTCTCTCATTAAATGTAAGACGAAATAGGCTATAAATCAAAATTAATTTTTATTGGAGATTAGAAATTATAATTTAAAAAGTTTGAAAACGAACGTCAATTAGCTTAATTACACAGGAAGCCCATCAATATAAGTTCCCAGAATATAAGGAAGCCAGATCTACATCAGAACCACTCCTGCTGAATCAAAAGCCCATACTTCCTTCATGACCCTTTGATGTTACAAATGAATGATTCCACTCCTTTGTTTCCACTATAATATTAGACATATGGGCTTGTTTAATACTCTAGTGATTTGTTAAGATTTTTAATGTTTCTTTGTAAAAAGGAAGCAATGCTTGGGTAATTACTCTGCTCACACCTTAAGGGAGTGTTTAGTTTACTTTGAGTAGTTAACAATTCAATTTACATAACAATATGTTTTGCCCATTTTAGGTTACATCACTCAATCTCACCCTGCACATTGACTATGTTTGATAATTAAGTTTACTTTTCAAAGATGCAGATTAAGAATCAAATCAGAAATTATTTTGATAACAGTGACATCACAGACATGTGACAGCCAGTTAAAGGTAATACGTTTGTGTAATAATCATGTTATGCAATTGATGTTAATAATAATCATCTTCATTCATTAATCTTCTAGATTCTGGCAAAAAACAATGATGGAAATTTACAAAATGGTATATAATATCCAGTGCTCTGTTCAATTTATGAAAATAATTTACAAATGGTTTATAATTATTGACACTCATAATATTATTCTAAGAATGGAAGAAATTCATGATTGTAGGTTTATAAATAACAAATTAAATATTAAACTGTATGAGTTTTCGTAACTGATTAGTTTACTGATTTACCATAATTCTGGGGCCTGTTGCACAAAGCCTGAATAAAGTTATCCCCTGGATAAAGTTATCCACCCCATAGAATTTCTTTAGAATTTATCAGCTGGATAGCAATTTATCCACTGGATAGCGCTATTTAGTCTTCGTGCAACCGGCCCCTGGGCTGGTTAAAATAAGCCTGGACAGTTAGTTATCAACCAGATAACTAACTATACATAGATAGGGAATTTAAAAACATGGACAGTACTATATTCATTGGATAAATCTATCTATCAGATATAAAATTCTAAAGAACTGGCCCGTAAAAAGATAGACTATCCATCTTAATGATTGATTGATTGAAGATTGATCGATTGGTGACTGCCTGGCTGATTGATGATTGACTCACTGATTTATTTATTGTTTTATTGATTAATTCTTTTATTGACCATTGATTGCTTGTCTTATTTATTTAATTGTTTTATTGATTCATTGATTGATTGAAGAATGATTGATTGATTGATGGATGGATGGATTGATTGATTGAAGATTGATTGACTGATGGATTGATTTCCAGCCAACTGTCTGATTAAAGATTGACTAACTGATTGTCTGATTGATTGACTGATTGATGGATGGATGGATTGTTGATTAATTGATCTAATGTTTTCTGGATTGTCTGTCCCAATCATTACAATACAGCTTGATTTGTAAGGTATGTATCATTACTTTCTTGACAACACCACCTACCTGCCACTAAAAGCCAATGCCAGCTGGTCAATACATTCACAGAACTCCTCTGGAACTTGATCAGACTCTTCATAATTGTGCCCTCTGACTTTGTTGATAAGCGTCCCTGCTGCAGCAAGTATTTCTGTTGAATGAAGTGGCTGGTATTCCTTGAGGACCCCTTTTAGTATAGACAGGACCTCCCCTAGTCTTTCATGTGCCTTCACTTCTGGTGGTTTGTCATCATGACTCTCTGTTGAAAGAGGAAAAAACTGGATTATTAATGCATTCAATCATCTTATAGGGTCAGACATCAGTGGTGAATGGTCAGAATGTCCACCAGTGATATGTGGTCAGGATGTCCAGGATGTTTCAATGGAAACTGATAAAGAGAAATACACCTTACGATTCTTGGTAACCCATCCATCCATCTGTCTATTGACTCATTCATTGCTTACTCATTCATATCTCTATCTGTCATCTCTTCACCCAATCATCCATATCTTTCAATCCATTCAATCAGTAATCAATCCATTCATCAATTTATCCATTCACTCATGTAATCATTCAGTTGTAATTCATTCATTCATTCATTCATTCATTTATTCATCAATTCATTCATCCATTTATTCATCAATTCATTCATTCACTCACTCACTCACTAATTCATTCATTCAATTATTCATTCATTCATTTATTCACTCGCTCGCTCGCTCATCCATCCATCCATCCATCCATTTATTCATCAATTCATTCATTCACTCACTCACTAATTCATTCATTCATTCATTCATTCATTCAACAATCAATTTATTTGTTCATTTTCATGAAGTCCTTTATACACTCATTTATCTCTCCAATTCTTCATTCTTTCGTTCATTCAGTCAGTCTGGCTGTTGCATGAACTAAGGTCTACAATCATGTCTGTCGTCTTCAACCTTGCCTGTCCACAACCCTATCTGTCTACAACCCTATCTGTCTACAAGAATACGTTTAGAAATAAATAGTCACTTAAATCTTGCCTCTGCACATCTGGTGTTACCTTAACTCCACACCAGGAAAACCAATTACTGTGTTACTTGATATGAAAATTAGTGACCTTTAAAAACTCCAATAAAGTATCTCTACTTGAATTAAGTAATAATAACAAGAAAGGAATTCAACAAAATGTGAAGTAAAAGTATTTTTTATAAAACCAAAAGCAAATTAGTGCAAATGAAAACATTACAAGATTATTGAGATTTGTGCTATATAAATTCAATAAAGTATCATTATTATTATTACCAAACATCATGTTTTTCTTTATTTGTCACTGATAAATATTTGATTCACACTTTGCTCATAATATTACCACATAAATCATTCTAAGTTATATAACATTAATTAATCATTAGTAAATAATAATGGAGATGTATCAACAATACAAGAAAAAAAAATTCTTGAAAAGAATAGTTAATGTTAGATTCCATAACAGATGATCAATTTGTAAATTTGTCCAACTTTTAATCGATCCACTAATGTATATGTATATATATATATATATATGAAATTTAATAAATATTTGGTGAATATTTGCTTTCTAATGAAATGCGATGATATATCGTTGAATCAATACAAATATTTGAAAGATAACATGTACTCTAATAAAACAACAAATTGTGTCAGAAGTGAAGCACCTAGGAATATTATTAAAGTGTTACATTTGCTTGAACACATAACATACATCAACCAGTAATGGGCTGACATAATAGAACAACTGAGGGTACAGCTTATGACCATCCTCGGCCTCCATCAAACTCATACTTGTAAAACCAAATTACATAATATAAATATTATAAAGATTGTGAAGCGCATTTAGACATTAGGCTAAATGTGCTATATAAGCATACATTACATAACTTCAACTTGACAAAATGTTGGGTTTTTGTTATTTTAGGTCATACTTGTTCAAGTGAGATTTGATTGCTGTATAGGGACTTGGATGGCAAAATCTTATTACTATTTGTTTTTTACTGACATTGATCAATGAGAGGTTAGAAGGCGAGATTAGTAAAATTGATACATTTGCACAAAAAAATATATATATATTATATATTTTAAAACAAGCTCTCATTCAATACAAAGTTTTCATTTTTTCATTTTTTTAAGAATAAAATCTTTAGCCAGACAAGATTAAATAGGAACAGTTAATTTTTGTTATATTTTCTGATTTGTGTTTGTAAAGAATTTTCAAAAGCACAGAAACTATTTTTTAATAACATTTAGTTATAGGTATTTGGGACGCATATAAAATCATGGTAAAAATTAAAAAAAAAAATTCTGATGAAAAAAATTAGTTTGAAAAATATTACAAAATTTTGTACATTTTTCAAACAAATGATTTTGGATCATTTATAGTTCAGTAGCTACAGATGAAATATCATAGCAAAAACATTTTTGAACAGTAATTAAAAATTTCGCGTCTAATTACTATAACAACAAGATGAGACTAAATAATTATTTTTTGGTAAAAAAAAAAACAATAGAAAAGCCGTTTCACATAGCGAAAATTGAATTGATTTTCTCAAATGGATTCATCACGACATCAAAATCATTTGATATTAAAAAGCCACTTCTAATTTGACAGGCTGAGAAATTAATAAATCACGACAATTTAAGGAGTTTTATCGTTGAACATGACTTGCTAATAATTAGGATAAATTTAACACTAGTTGAAAACCATATTCAAATATGATGTCATTTGGACTCTAAATAACAGCCAATTATAATATAATTGCTATCGTGCGAGATTGCGTTCTTTCTGGGAGAGATAATACCAAGAAACGATGTCGCTATCATACGTAGATTCCTTTAAATTCCAGGCATAACTTTACGTGAACAAAATCTATCTACTTCAAAGTTGTTCATTTCACATCTCGAATTGAAAACCCAAAATAATTTATTCTAGATGTAAAATAGTTAAAATCACATTGTACTTTATGTAGGTATACAAATTAGTAAGCTTATTAGAAGAATTAAATCGATGCAAGTTGGATTTCCAAAGATTAGAACTACGAGATTATCTAATTCAGAATTCCTGAAGAGAATTTAGTAAACAACACAACTAACAGCATTAGGGGAGTCGATTCAACTTTATAAGAAATACCTGAATTTTCGAAGAATGTGTTCTTCAAAGCACCGAGAGCTTCAGAAAAAGCCCTGACATGATCGGTCAGAGCAATAATGTCTTCTTGGTCCACCATCGGTAGCTCAATAAGATCACTGAACAAACTACTTTCACTGTTCACAGACCCGCTCCGATCATGCCCAAGAGAAGTTAGAGACTCTCTATGATTTGAAGCTCTACTTTGCGGTCTTGGGCTTCTTGTAGTTACTCTGGCTTCGACTAATGGTAAAGGGCTTGTTGGGCTTTCTAAAGCCTCAGATGTTTCATATTCTTTGGGGAAAGTTGACGAATTAGCGTTGAGTTGAACTTCTAAAGTCTTGAAATCAGACGCACTCTCCCCGCTAAGCGGTCTTCCAGTCGTTTCCTTTATGCAATTCAAAACAAAGTAAGCAAAAATAAACTTTTGAGCTCAAAAATGCACAAACACAAACCAAAAAGACCTCAAAATATACTTGTATAATTGAAATAGCTACTAACCGGGGTTAGAGGTCGAAATATTTGGTTTTGCGACGAGGAATTTGAAGAAAGTTGAAGCGGCGTTGACCCTATTCCACTTTGATTTTGTCCCTTGGGTTTTCGCTTGATGGATATGGATGGAAAAATCGCCTTTACAGAAGACATATCAGCTGAACACGTCACTGGTTACATTGCTCGAGTTAAACACCGTTCAATTGTTCGTCTGTAAGCCCCAAGCCTATCAAAGTAGCTCAAAACACGGGCTAATATCTCAACTCATCTACGGCCATTTTGTGATGTTACGGGAAACCATTTTAATGGCATACATTAATTTTGATTGACAGCTCTTGACGTCTGTTAGTTTAGGAATCAGAAGATCAACCACGTGACAACTACTAGCGACTTTATTGGTGTATTTTGACATTCCGATAAAATAAAGTTTTTTAATTTGATTATAATTATTGATTTTAAGTATTCGAGAATATTTATTTCCATCGAGCATTTGAAATTTCGGAACAATTATTTAAAAAAAATCTATTCTATCCATTTTCAATTTTGAGAGATTTTCATTCATAGCTATATTTTGAATCTGAAGTTTCATTTCCAGATACTACGATATTTTGGTATTTTGTGTATTTACTGGTCATTTCGCAATAGAATCTGGACAAAAACCTGTTCTACTATGGTCTATTGACCGGGGTTTTTGTTGCTATTTCAACTTCTTAGTTGAAAGTTAAAATCAAACATTTTTTTTAATATAAGCTATTTTAGAATGCTATGATTACTGAATGAAAGGCTGTTTTAAAAATGTACTGCTGTTTTGGATGATAGTCATATAATGGCGCGACGATGGTGATGATAGTGATGATGATAGCGATAATGATGATGGTGATGATGATGATAATGCCGGATGACAGTTCTTACCAGCACTGAAGATGCTGTATTCATCTTCATCTGGCTCCGTTTCTTCTTTCTCGTCGATTGTTTCTAAAAGAGAGAACAAAAAGAATTCAAGTCATCCGACTATGATATAACGGAATATAGAACCAGGTCGGAAGTAAAATAAAAAAAATAATAATAATAAAAAAATAAAAAAATAGCAACAGTACACCTTTTTGAGGAAAGGTATATAAGTGAAATGGGTGTTTTTTTCCGAAATTCAGTAAGAAAAAGGGAAGCCAGATTATGGAGTTAGTCCAGTAAAGGGTGTTAAAGTGGTTGTCAAGGTTCGGAGAGTCTGAAAAGCTAGACATTTTGAAAGACAACCATAGATTAATACACGATGCCTTTAAACATCACCGATTCTTTAATTTCTCTTAAATAGCTATTAACTAAACAGCAATCTTGTTATTTATATGTAGTATTTGACGATTTGGATTAATTTCAGCTTATTTGCGTGCTTCCTGTGTTCTGCGTATAACATACCATAGGGAGCCCAACAATTAATTGAGAAAATTCGAAAATTTTCACTCATCTTTAAAGAAATAAAATCCATCTTTCCCTTAGATATGTAGTATTTTTAAATATTTTTAGTGCAAAAACGAATATTCTAAGCAAACTTTGAGCAAACCGAGTGTAAGTCATTCAATTTTGCCTGCTTTAATTTGTGCAACTTTAATTTTCAGTTAGACTGTAAGTATATTTCACAAATAAACATTTTTTTATTCTGCACATTACCAATCATACCTTAGGAAGCCCACAGATTAAACGAAACATAAAAAAAAAAGTTTTTTTTTATAAACCCTTTATTTGATTAAATACTGGGGTTGTGTTTTAGCAGTTCATATTGAAGACTAAATTTAACTGTAAGCCATGATATATTTAAAGCCAAAATAACCATTAGTAACTGTAATAATCCCGAAATAGCGTGATTTACTTGATTTTGTAGTTTGAAATTTACCTTTAGTCCATTTTAGTAAAACCATTAACAATCACCCGATTGAAACTCTCATAAAAACTCTCACTTGCGGAGTGAAAACACAGGTAGCCCAAGCTATCTGTTTGCGACCGTTTTTAGCAATAAAACGAAAAAAATAAAATATGATAAAATTAAAGTATGTATATGTGTATTGTCTATTTATTTATTTTTTATTTATTTATTTATTTATTTTCCTGGTAGAGTTTCAAGCCATTTGTAGCAATATAAAGTGATTTTAGGACGTTGGTGGGAATTTTTAAATAAATTACTTAATATTGCTCCAAATGGCTTGAAACTCTACCAGAAAATAAATAAATAGACAATACACATATATACAGACTTTCATTTTTATCGTATTTTATTTTTTTCGTTTTATTGCTAAAAATGGTCACAAACAGTTAGCTTGGGCTACCTGTGGTGAAAACAGCATAATGACGATATTAGTGATGATGATGCTGACATGATTTATATCTTGGCTGGGTACTCACCGCTACTGGCATACTGGAAGTCTTGTCCATTTACTTTCACCAGTGGGGACTCCAACATCCGATGAACAGACAAATTATCAGCTACTCCTGACGAAAAATACGGGTCACGATCAGTTTCTAATTTATTTCATGGTGCACCGTTTCCCTGGTAACGGCACTGCAGTCCAAGCCAACAACTGGACGATCATGAACGATTGCAAGTTATCGTATATCGCAAAACTACTTCAATGGAAAAAATTGTACTAACCTCGTTCTCTAATTTCCTTTAGTTTCAACGTCGGTGACCAGAAACGTTTATTATCCACAAGACTTTCAGCAACATGGCCCAGACTTTGAGATCGTTTTTCTGAAAAATGTTAAGAACAAAAGATGTTGTCAGAGTATCATTATTATTTTCTTCGCTGTTGTTATCATCATCTTCACCATCATTTGTCATTATGCATCTAGCATCATTAATATCCATTGCTATCCATCAAGAACAGTCATATAATGCTCATCGAGGTTTGAATCATCATCATCGTGCTTTATGACACCTTGTATGGTCATCATCATCATCAACATCAACATTGCCAATATCACTACCATTTCCTCTAGCTTTGTCATCATCATCATCATCATCATCATTTACGTTCACATTACCTTTTCCTCGCGGTGAGCGGGGCAGTTTCAGTGACCATCCTTTATCAATGCTTTTTGATCTCTTGTAAAACACTGTATAAGAATTTTAAACAGGGGTTGTTTTATTTCTCATTCTCTTTCGGATCGTATACATGACCAGAGATAATTATGAAGAGCAAGTTAGAAACCTGCACCCATAGTGCATCTCGCTGTACTTCTCTGTCCCGGGGGGAGGGGGGTACTCCCTGGGTAGGGGTGTTCCGCTAGGATCGTGTAGGGGATACCCTGTTTATGACAAATTACAATTGTTTACCAACATTATATTATATGATTTGTATAAATATATCAATTCAGACACACGTGCTGCTCTTATCTTTTTTTAAAGTCAACGATCTTATTCCTGCCGATTTCCTGAATGCAAAATAATTTCTCTCATTTTTTGGTCCCTGAGTATGACAGAAAGATGGATTAAATCGGAAATAGAGTAGAATTGTATACCCTGTTCATGACACCAAGGTCGAAAAACCATACCCTGTTCAGCGGATCATCCCCCTATAGTCAATATAGGGTAGTACCCCTCCCCCCCCCCCCCGCCGGCCTCTGTGCACTCGCAAATAGGTCGAGTCCTGACTCGTTCCCAGTCGTCTCTATTTCTATTTCGCAAAGCACCATTCTCTTCCTTCTCTGCCGTGGTGCTTTGTCGGTGCTTTTGAAAGAGACGACTAAAGGCGCATACTATGTACTGTGAACGATACTGCGTTTGACCATCCCCTCAAAGAACTACTACCTCCCTCAAGAAACAGACAGTTAGGGAAAAGAGGTGACAACTACAAACTACTTCAACGCTATAAAAACACCTTGACCTTTTACATTTGTTTACTACCCAAAATTGGAGAATCTCCAGTCGTCTTTGGTAATTTCCATGCAGTGTATCCGATTTTTTATGTCTAAATTGTGTTTTATTTATAAATATTGTTTGTTAAGTATTACGAGTGCTAGAGTGCACACTTTTAGTGCGTGCACTCCAACTATATAAAGACTAATTACTGTTTCATTATTCGCAGCCGGCAAATGCGTAATGATATAAATCACGAGCCATTTCAGTATCAGCGTGAGAGTGAGTAAACATTTATATAAGTTTTCTGAAACCGTTGAGAGTATCTCCACTTTTGTTTGCACAACTCGAGCAAGCCTCTTTAGCTTCACCATCGCAACTGTGGATAACTCCTGTATGCAAACTTACAGCAAGCATAAGAGCCTGCTATCGTTGCCACTGACAAAGATTTTTAGTTCCGAATTTTTTAGCACTTTTTCGCACTTTTTAGTGGATTGGCGGACATAATTTAACTTAAACATACGAGGTGAAAGAATAAGCGAACGAAATGACCATTTATGAAAACGAGTTTGAAACATTTATCATCAACACGTCTGCTGGTAACGTTAGCGTGGTCCGCGCTGTAAGCTTGCAGGCGCTACATTCCATTGTCAGCAGTTTAACAGCATGCATATGTATGTTACATACATTTACAGTAAAGGTCGGTATGTCGGTACACACTAGGCGACAAGTCGCAGCTACTTGTTCCCGCGACATGTCGCAGCGACAATTTTCCCCCGTGTGTACTGGGTATTTTTGGCGGAAATTGTTGTCGCTGCGACTTGCCACATGAAATCCAACAGGTTGGATTGTTGAACGTCTTGAACCAGTGCACACTGAAGCGACATGTCGCGGGGACAAGTCGCTGCGACTTGTCGCCTAGTGTGTACCGAACTTGAATGTTATTACCTTTGTTTTTTAGTTTCTTGTCCAGTCTTGGTGATCTGATAGCCTCTGTTGAACTTGCACTATCGGGACTATCCATTCCATTCTTAGGTACTGCGTCTGAAAGTATGGGAGAAAATGGTCATCATTATTACGCCTTACTAACTTGCTGAATATTTTCCTGTTCTTCCCCGAACTGCGTGATCAGTGCTTAAAGAACGACGATTTCAGTAACTGATCAAAGCAAATCATTATCTGTGGCAGTCGGTTGTGAGCTGTGTGAGCATGCAGGTTTCTCATTCCACAATGAGATTTGCAAAATTACGTGAAGAAAATTAGAAGAAAAACAGAAATTTGCAGTTATTGTGATCTGTATCGTCGATTTGCACGCAGAACTATTGTGTCATCATATTGTTCTTTGCAGTGGAAATGATATTAAGGAATTTGTGTGCATTAAGTACCTTCGTTTTCACTGCGACTGTCATCGCTATCAAAAAGATTCGACGCTAATGGAACATACAAATACATGACGTTCTAGTCGACCATAACTATGCAAATGCTTGTAAAACACTATTTGTTTTATTTTTTATTTTTTACGATGAGACAAATCATTAAAAAATGTGGTATATGAATAGAAGAGACGGTGAAAGTTTCATGGCAACGCAAAAAAATGCGTGAATGAATAATGATGAACAATGAGTGCGCAATGTTCTAAAAATTTCTAAATATAGATGTTGAGAGTTTACTTAAAATAAAGAAAAAAATAAACATTATTTCATAGCTTTGTTTTACTCACTTTTAGGAAGTACAAGGTTATAAGATAAAGCGTAATACAATTTTATCATCAGTACCTCGCAAGACTAATTCAGCTGACAAAACCTAAGGCAGACGGCAGGCAGACGGAGCCCATATGCGCATTTTCCGTTCCCTTGATCTTTCTGCTATTTAACGATTTCAGGAAATGCTCCTTTGAAATGATCATTTAATGAGTTTGGACGACAATGACATTGAATTATGGACATTAAGAACTGACTCATTCTAAGTTAATTTCGTGAGTATTGAATTTCGCGATTTTTCTAAGTTACATAAATAGTCAACCTCTTTCACATAAAACACCGAGTATAAAAAGAAATTTGCAAATGAAGGGAAAATATGTTAAACGCACGGTCGAATGTACACAAAAAAGGGAGTGAAATTAGTTTAACTCTGTACAAAAACCATGACAATAATGCAAATGATATAAAATAATGAATATTGATTTAGAATTTATTGATTGTTACCTTGTGAAATCAATAGATCATGATTTGATTTATTTGTTTATAATATTGTATTGAATCGTTGTTTAGATTTTTAGACACATTTTCAAACTAGGATAGTATGGATATTCATATTTAGAGGACTTTCGATAGTATATACTTTACTATAATTATATGTAAAGTCGTGCAAAAGACTGCTCGTCACAGCAATGTTTGTCAATTATCAAGTGTTGCTGTAATCCTTAATCCGTAGAATCATTGTATTAGAAGTGTTTACTCTCTTAAACATTATTCACTGACCTTCATTATCAGAGAACCCTCTTTCTGACAGATGATCGTTTGAGCGATGAGTATTGCGTTTTAGCATCGGGCTTAGCGTCAATGCGGCCAAACTCATGCTGCGTCTTGCCAGCCTTGAAGAAAATTTGTTGGTGTCCGTCATCGTATAGTTCAGTTGTGAATCATATTGCAATGACGACTTCACATCTTTGCCTTGAGCAAACACTTCCCCAAAAAAGCTACATTCCAGTTGCAGAAATTAGAAAGAAGAAATTATAATGTTCGTTGGCATCTTTGTATTTGCAGAATAATCGAAGATTACTTTGCGCAAAAATGATGTATAGTGAAGGACCTTCGAGTATTAATATATGCTCAAACACAATCCCTTCGTAATTCCCAATGGGAAATTATTTAACAAAACAACGCTTTGTTAAAAGATGAATATGACTAAACGTAAGCACAGCAACAAAAGTTAGTTGGTTTAAGGAACAAAGCAGAATAATCAGTCAACGTTTTATATTAGAATATGGTTTATATTAATTTATTCGTCTCCTCGTTATGAAATCATTGGTTGACGTCAAAGTACCACTTTTGGACGTAATTTTTTTAGAGCTAGAACGTGCGCTTAATAGAATTCTATCAAATGGTTTATTCAAACGTGTTTTGATAACCACCATTTCAACCGCTATTCAAAGTTCATGTAAGGCATCATTCATTTCGGTTGAGTTCGTGGTTGAAAAGTTTAGCTCTCATTTCTTTAGTGTTTAATAGGCTTGGTTTTATCATTTCCCCCCTCTAATAACTACGGTTTAATTGATTGATCTCTTCTATTAATATATTTTTTAAACTCTCTTAATCTGAAAAAGATATATACACAGCTGTTACGAAATAGAAGTTAAAATTTTCTAGTATATTAAAGGCCTAGTCGTAGAGAAAGCAACACCGAAAGAAATTGTGGACAAAAGGATCTATTTCTATTTTAATATATACTACTGCGCAACTCTTATGGTACAATCCATAATCAGCTCTCACCCACAGATAATTATATTTATGAAGTCAGCATTTATTTACTGATTTGTTTATAGTGCTGCTTAATTATGTCAATGTTTTTAAAAAAATCATGATTCCTTTGGGTTGTGCTACAGTCTTCCTCTTTGATGTCTTTTCAGGAAGTTGGTGTACAGTATATCAGAAAGCGTCAATCAAGCTTATTAATGACTGTTAACAATTTTAACTTTTAACTTTATACTAATATTTTGTGATAGATCATAAGTTAGAATGCAAATGTAGTTCCCTAAAGATAGTTTGACTTTATTCTATTTTATTTCGATATATATCTATCATTATTTTACCAATTTAGTTCCAGAAAACGGCAGCATTATTTTTAGTAGTTTGGTATGAGGAACAGTGTGTGAATCTGAAAGCTGCAGTCGCGTTGCCACAAATCCAAAAATACTCACAGCGTCAGCTGGGTATTGCCAGAAAACAGCTCTCCCCTACCCTAAAAAAAAGTTTATTATTGTATTGCTTACGTCAATAAACGTTCTGGCAATTGCCCTATTACATTATGACGTCACATCGAAACAAATCTTTTGTTTAAACGGCTAAGAATCATGGTGGCCATAAGGGATACATGTACAGCAAGTATAAATTATTTAAAAATAGGCCAAAAGACCGGTTATAAGAAAGGAACAAATTCTATGTTCAAGTATAATTCAAAATAAAACAGGATTACATACTATAGATATTAGAGATTGTAAAGCGCATTGAGACATTATGTGAAATACGCTATATAAGCACTACATTACATTAGTGTCGTCACGCATTCTCACCACGTGGGGACTAGCAACGATTGTGTGACGACACTAAAACGACTATTCAACGCTGAATATTGAATCTATTAAAGGAAAGAATGCGGTTGATTTGGATTGGTTACCGCTCCCCAAGAGAATTGGTACCCACGTGACATCAACTGCGGACGAAATACTAAATGTTTTTCGTTTATAGAAATTGTCAAGCGTCCGATTAGCTCAAGGTGTTAACCAAGATGGTCTAGTGGCCGGTTCTCGTCCTCACTCACTGATCTTTTGATTAGAGCGAGTTGGATGCTTGGCAACACTACTATCGACCGGGAGTACAAGGCAAGTGAAGGTAAGAAGGTAAGTGAAAATGTGATAATATCGTAAACTGACTAATTTTTTTTTGTTTTGTTTTGTCTACAGATGGATGAGCAATGCCTTGGAGGGGTTGCGTTCTGGTTAGCCTGTACAGTTTTTTTTTTGTTTTTTTTTTGATTAAATAAAAATAGATAAATAAATGAATAAAATAATAGTATTCGGAAATGAATAATGGGATTTCTGTGTACGATATGGTAATGATCGTTTAAGGCATACTCGCAGTCAAGGTGTATGATATGGCAGTGTTATTATACAGTATACTTGTAGTCCAGGTGTATGATATGACAGTGTAATTATACGGTATACTCGTAGTCCAGGTGTATGATATGACAGTGTTATTATACGGTATACTCGTAGTCCAGGTGTATGATATGACAGTGTTATTATACGGTATACTCGCAGTCAAGGTGTATGATATGACAGTGTTATTATACGGTATACTCGTAGTCCAGGTGTATGATATGACAGTGTTATTATACGGTATACTCGTAGTCCAGGTGTATGATATGACAGTGTTATTATACGGTACTCGTAGTCAAGGTGTTTGATATGACAGTGTTATTATACGGTATACTCGTAGTCAAGGTGTATGATATGACATTGTTATTATACGGTATACTCGTAGTCCAGGTGTTTGATATGACAGTGTTATTATACGTTATACTCGTAGTCCAGGTGTATGATATGACAGTGTTATCATACGTTATACTCGTAGTCCAGGTGTTTGATATGACAGTGTTATTATACGGTATACTCGTAGTCCAGGTGTTTGATATGACAGTGCGTGTTATTATACGGTATACTCGTAGTCAAGGTTTTTGATATGACAGTGTTATTATACGGTATACTCGTAGTCCAGGTGTTTGATATGACAGTGTTATTATACGTTATACTCGTAGTCCAGGTGTATGATATGACAATGTTATTATACGTTATACTCGTAGTCCAGGTGTTTGATATGACAGTGTTATTATACGGTATACTCGTAGTCCAGGTGTTTGATATGACAGTGTTATTATACGGTATACTCGTAGTCAAGGTGTATGATATGACAGTGTTATTATACGGTATACTCGTAGTCCAGGTGTATGATATGACAGTGTTATTATACGGTATACTCGTAGTCCAGGTGTATGATATGACAGTGTTATTATACGGTACTCGTAGTCAAGGTGTTTGATATGACAGTGTTATTATACGGTATACTCGTAGTCCAGGTGTAGGATATGGCCGTGTTATTATACGGTATACTCGTAGTCCAGGTGTATGATATGACAGTGTTACTCTACGGTATACTTGTAGTCCAGGTGTATGATATGAAAGTGTTATTATACGGTATACTCGTAGTCCAGGTGTATGATATGACAGTGTTATTATACGGTATACTCGTAGTCCAGGTGTATGATATGACAGAATTACTCTACGGTATACTTGTAGTCCAGGTGTATGATATGACAGTGTTATTATACGGTATACTCGTAGTCCAGGTGTATGATATGACAGTGTTATTATACGGTATACTCGTAGTCCAGGTGTATGATATGACAGTGTTATGTATAGGATAATGGTCGAGCTCTGAGGATTATTGAAAATAATGACCGAGCGCGTAGCGCGAGGTCATTATTTTCAATAATCCGAAGAGCGAGGCCATTATCCGATTTAATGCATACTCTCATTGTTTTCGAAGAAACGAAACTATGTGTGCTGATCGAATTATCAAAACTATATTGTGTTCGTGGTTTAGAAGCAATGAGCAGGACAATTGATAGTTTAGAATAGTCAAACTAACAGTGGTAAACACGTCCAAGGCCATTATTTTCTTTTTTCTAATCTTCTCCTACAAACTATATGATCTATTTTCGAATTCACGATCATATGCAAACGACTCAAGCGTATTACACTTTCTTAAGGTGCATTAAACTTTATGTTCACTTTTTATCTGATTTTCATTTGTATTTTCGGTGTATTATTACAGCGTCAGTTTACAAAGATACAAAGAAAAGAATAATTCCGTCATGACTATAAATCACTGTGATTGTAGTTGTCGTTGTCCATTAAAATTTCTATATACAAAGCATTCGAAGTCTGATTGGTTTCAAGTAAGCACAAGAATTTTTGTGCTTTGTGTAGGAGTTCAAATAAACTTGAATGCAAAGCTCAAATTATATGCTTGAATAATTGCACTTTATCGAAAAACACAATGAGACCTTTTAGCATTTAAATGTGCAGTGCATTGAGCTCACTTCGCCGTTCACTTTGCTAAGATCGTCTACAAAGATGGAGTGCTTCGACGAAATTTTAGCTGACGATGAAGACGATGAAATCTTATCGCAGTTGGTGGACAGTTTAGAAAAGGACAACTCGTCTTTCACTGCAAAAGGTGATTTGAACATCGTGTTTCTGTTGATTTTATCATGCAAAGTTGTTCTCTTGTCTTTCAGTAACTACTTGTATAAATGTTTTTTTCACTAAATGAACGTCTTTATAATTTTTAGCAATTGAAAAGGAGCAAGTCCGTTTCAAGAAAACGGAAGAGCGAAATTTTGCCGAGCTAGCAGAACAATCTATCCCTGCTAATACAAAGAGAAAAGCAATGTGGGCTTTCCGTTTATACCAGAACTGGGCAATGTGGCGTAAAAGTGATGACTTACCTATGGAACAGAAGTCTTTGGTTTCTGAAATCGTGGAGAGGACGACGGACGTGTTGGATATTAGACAAGATGAAGACCTGAGTGACGTCCTCAGCCAATTCATCGCAGAAGTCAGAAAAGAAGGAGGCGAGCGGTATCCTGCTAAAACTTTGCACGAGATAGTGAGTAGTTTGCAGAAGTATTTAGAAATGAAGGGCAGAGTAGTTCAGTTTTTTTCTGGAGGGGCATATGAAAAGCTACGAAAATCACTAGATATCGAAATGAAAACTTCAACCAATAATAATCTAGGCTTGCATCCTAAGCAAGCACAAGTAATCTCTGAAGAAATAGAAAATTATCTTTGGGAGAACAAATTTCTGGGCGATAGTTGCCCCAAAGTTCTGTTGAGAACAGCCCTTTATTTGATTGGCCTGAATTTTGGCATGAGGGCTGGGGATGAACATAGGAAATTAACAATAGGTAATTTTTCAATTAATATTGATTCCGAGGGGAGGGAATATTTGCTTTATTCAGAGGGTGTGTCTAAAACTATGCAAGGTGGGTTAAAACATCGCAAGTTAACACCCAAAGTTAGTAGGGCATATGCCAATGTACAATGTCCAGAGCGATGTGTTGTGCGAATTGTTAACAATTATATAAGCCGTTGTCCTAAAGATGCATTAGAAAAGGCGTTTTACTTGAAGCCTTTGCAAAATTACAAGAAAGGAGAATTATGGTACTGTAGTGTTCCTTTGGGTCATAATACACTTAAGAATGTAGTGCAGTCAATGATGAAGGAAACTGGGGTAGATGGTTTTTTCACAAATCATTCTTTACGAGCAACAGCTGCGACTAGATTGTTTCAAAAAAATGTTGATGACCAATTGATAAAGGGGGTAACTGGCCATAGATCAGATTCTTTGCAAAGCTACAAAAGGGTATCGGATAATCAGTTAGTTGAGGTTTCCAGTATTGTGCAAGCTAGCCATGGAGCGAAATATAGTGATAAAGCGGAAGTTTTATCCGCGCGGAACAAATTTTCTGAGATTGAAAGTAATCCAGGGAAAATATGTGTAAATGTAAGTGGTGGGAATTGTAATATTACAATTTACAACAATTAATGAAGTCCTGTTCATATGCATAATGCATGATGGAGAACTGTAATGAAATATCATAAACAACCGAAACAATAAAAAACATTTTGTTGTTGTTGCTGTATGTTTTGTTTGTAAAGTACGTTTTGCAAACTGTAATCAGGTCATTATTGTACCCACTGACATTGGATAGGAGGTCATTATTTTAACAAATAATGACCCCCTGTCCCATCTCCGTGTACACAATAATGACCTCTCTACAGTTTGAATTGAATTAATTCATCCCCCCCACTCTTCCCTGCTGAATTCAAAACCCTCCCCGACTTTTAGAAACCTAGATTATTAGAAATAAAGAACACTTCAAAACAATGAGAGTGTGCATTAATATACGGTATACTCGTAGTCCAGGTGTATGATATGACAGTGTTATTATACGGTATACTCGCAGTCAAGGTGTATGATATGACAGTGTTATTATACGGTATACTCGTGGTCCAGGTGTATGATATGACAGTGTTATTATACGGTATACTCGTAGTCCAGGTGTATGATATGACAGTGTTATTATACGGTACTCGTAGTCAAGGTGTTTGATATGACCGTGTTATTATACGGTATACTCGTAGTCAAGGTGTATGATATGACATTGTTATTATACGGTATACTCGTAGTCCAGGTGTTTGATATGACAGTGTTATTATACGTTATACTCGTAGTCCAGGTGTATGATATGACAGTGTTATTATACGTTATACTCGTAGTCCAGGTGTTTGATATGACAGTGTTATTACACGGTATACTCGTAGTCCAGGTGTATGATATGACAGTGTTTTTATACGGTATACTCGTAGTCCAGGTGTATGATATGACAGTGTTATTATACGTTATACTCGTAGTCCAGGTGTTTGATATGACAGTGTTATTATACGGTATACTCGTAGTCCAGGTGTATGATATGACAGTGTTTTTATACGGTATACTCGTAGTCCAGGTGTATGATATGACAGTGTTATTATACGTTATACTCGTAGTCCAGGTGTTTGATATGACAGTGTTATTATACGGTATACTCGTAGTCCAGGTGTATGATATGACAGTGTTTTTATACGGTATACTCGTAGTCCAGGTGTATGATATGACAGTGTTTTTATACGGTATACTCGTAGTCCAGGTGTATGATATGACAGTGTTTTTATACGGTATACTCGTAGTCCAGGTGTATGATATGACAGTGTTATTATACGGTATACTCGTAGTCCAGGTGTATGATATGACAGTGTTATTATACGTTATACTCGTAGTCCAGGTGTTTGATATGACAGTGTTATTATACGGTATACTCGTAGTCCAGGTGTATGATATGACAGTGTTTTTATACGGTATACTCGTAGTCCAGGTGTATGATATGACAGTGTTATTATACGTTATACTCGTAGTCCAGGTGTTTGATATGACAGTGTTATTATACGGTATACTCGTAGTCCAGGTGTATGATATGACAGTGTTTTTATACGGTATACTCGTAGTCCAGGTGTATGATATGACAGTGTTATTATACGGTATACTCGTAGTCCAGGTGTATGATATGACAGTGTTATAATACAGTATACTTGTAGTCCAGGTGTATGATATGACAGTGTTATTATACGGTATACTCGTAGTCCAGGTGTATGATAGGACAGTGTTATAATGCGGTATACTTGTAGTCCAGGTGTATGATATGACAGTGTTATTATACGGTATACTCGTAGTCCAGGTGTATGATATGACAGTGTTATAATACGGTATACTTGTAGTCCAGGTGTATGATATGACAGTGTTATTATATACGGTATACTTGTAGTCCAGGTGTATGATATGACAGTGTTATAATACGGTATACTCGTAGTCCAGGTGCATGTATGTTATGACAGTGTTATTATACGGTATACTCGTAGTCCAGGTGTATGATATGACAGTGTTATTATACGGTATACTCGTAGTCCAGGTGTATGATATGACAGTGTTATTATACGGAATACTCGTAGTCCAGGTGTATGATATGACAGTGTTATTATACGGAATACTCGTAGTCCAGGTGTATGATATGACAGTGTTATTATACGGTATACTCGTAGTCCAGGTGTATGATATGACAGTGTTATAATGCGGTATACTTGTAGTCCAGGTGTATGATATGACAGTGTTATTATACGGTATACTCGTAGTCCAGGTGTATGATATGACAGTGTTATTATACGGTATGCTCGTAGTCCAGGTGTATGATATGACAGTGTTACTCTACGGTATACTTGTAGTCCAGGTGTATGATATGACAGTGTTATTATACGGTATACTCGTAGTCCAGGTGTATGATATTACAGTGTTATTATACGGTATACTCGTAGTCCAGGTGTATGATATGACAGTGTTATTATACGGTATACTTGTAGTCCAGGTGAATGATATGACAGTGTTATTATACAGGTGGATGACACTATCGATATGCAACCTAAAGGAATGGTTCAGCTCACTGAACATTTTTTTATTGTCAAGTCCACTAAACATGGAGTGAACATGCAAGATTGTCAAACAAAACAGTGTTTAGTCACTGAATATTTTCACGGTTTAACCAGGGCTTTAGACATGATCGTCATAGGGAGTGGTATTTTTCTCAAGGGAAATAGTCATCTTATTCGAAATGAAATTAAATCTTTTGAGAGTACTTAGAGAAACAAGTGTAAAAATACACTTCGATTCCCTGCTAGCAGAGTCTCTCGCGTTTGCGATTCAGGAATCAAATGCAAACAAGAGACTCTGCTAGCAGGGAAAAAATACCGACAACGAAATAAACCTGTGGCAAAGCGCGCGCTAAGCTTAAAAGCAATTTTTCTCGAGTGTTTGACAACCACTTTGATACAGTGAGTGCGATAAACTGTATTCAAATCAAACATTCTATTTTTTTTAAAACGTCTATTCCATTTAGATGTCAAGACTCAACTTTGTATTTTGACGATCATCTCTATTAGTCCCTTTACTGACCCCACAGAAAGAACCACCGCACAAGAGAACAGGAACTTTATTTTAATCATAGTCGACTGAAAGACAATGTTTTGTCTTTATATCTATTTCAATAGGTTCATTAGTGATAACCAATGAAATAATATATATTTTATACTTTTTTTTTATTTGTTTCAGCGCAATCGAGTATACTTCACATTTGCGCTTTTTAATTTTCTTAATAAGTACTATTTATTTATCTACATTTTATAGTATATGGTTTATTTTATAATAAGAGAGCTCTCTTAAATTAGTGAATACAGTGGATCCCTTTATTTAGTGCAACTGATACAGAAAAGGAAAAGGTCCGTCGACGTTAAGAGAACGTTACGCAAAGGGTTCAATTCACGTTACGCATGCGTTCCTTAGATAGGCGCAAAGTTAGTTTGTTACGTTAGAAGTGAAACATATGCGTAATGTGAGCTTTACACCCGTTGCGCTGCCAAATTCCCTAACATGAGGCAAGTCTCAAGAGGTACCCGACGCGAAGACGTTAATTTACGTTGTGCATACGTTGCTTGGTTAGGACAGTGTTACGTTAGTGTTACGGTTATAAATGCAACGTATGCATAACGCAAACTTCCGTCTACGTTTATTACCTTTGTGGACAGCTAAGGCAACGAAGATCGAGGGGGGTGTATTTAAACCAGTTCAAGGATCCATCGTATTCAATTTAGTTAACTAT
Source organism: Diadumene lineata (assembly GCA_918843875.1). Lineage (NCBI taxonomy): Eukaryota > Metazoa > Cnidaria > Anthozoa > Actiniaria > Diadumenidae > Diadumene > Diadumene lineata. The sequence goes on from OU974071.1 coordinate 5,878,738, forward strand.
ATATATATTTTATATAATATATATTATAGGTATTTCTTAAGTAATCATAACTGTATAATGCTAATTAAAGCTAAACTAGTTTTAATGCGTCCAACTGTAAATCCAAAGACATTGTTGTATATCACCATCGTCGATCCGTAGGGACTAGCGAAATCCTGAAATATAAGAAAAATTGATTTATAAGACAGAAATGACAAAAGAAAGAAACAGTATCTTTTCAAGGATATGAAATAGATGACAAGAAAGGAAAGAAATAGGGAAAGGAAGAAGAAAACGAATTGCAATTGACTACAGAGAAAGCAACGGGGAAATAAAAATGATATTAGTTGTAGAATATGACTTTTAAGCTATCCTACTTACCTCAATATGGTAAGCTATGCGGGGACTTGTGTAGAAATGATGTCTTAGATCTGGTATCATGGTTTAGGGCGTGGCTATATGAACGGGTACAGTGGTTTGTTCTCTCTTTTTTAACGGCATGGTCTTGATCTGGTATTCTGGTTTAGGGCGTGGTTCTCTCGATGTGTACAGTGGTTTGTTCTCTCTTGTCTAACGGCATGGTCTTGATCTAGTATTCTGGTTTAGAGCGTGGTTCTCTCGATGGGTACAGTGGTTTGTTCTCTCTTGTCTAACGGTATGGTCATGGTCTGGTATTCTGGTTTAGTGCGCGGTTCTCTCGATGGGTACAGTGGTTTGTTCTCTCTTGTCTAACGGTATGGTCATGGTCTGGTATTCTGGTTTAGTGCGCGGATCTCTCGATGGGTACAGTGGTTTGTCCTCTCTTGTCTGACAGCATGGTTTTGAATTGGTATAATTGTCGAGGGCGTATTCTGGTTTCCAAAAGGGCGTGTCTCTTTCAAGCTGTACATTAGAGGGCAGATAACATCTACAAATAACACTAAGGCCCCGATTACATAAATATTTTCAACCTGGGCTAGAAAAAAAAAGTCTTTTGGTTTTGTGTCTGTTGAGATTAAAAACACAAGACTTCTCCCATCTACTGATCCCGGGCTGAAAATACCCATGCAATAGGGGCCTTAGTAAAACAATTAGTAAAACAAATTAGAAATATATAACAAAGACAAATAAGTAACAATCTGTAATGTATAGAATTGATAGAATTATGCTTCAGGTTACACAACGTTTTGAAAAAGTTGTCTCGATTGAAAAACTACATATATTCTATTCATTCTACTATCGTCTATCAAACCAGTACCGAGTCATACTCTATTTATTCCGTCGATGGTTGAAGTTCGTCTGAAAAACAAAAGAAAACTTAATAACAATATGCGATTTACATTATGGCGTCATAAACAGCCAATACCAGAATGCTTTGCTGACTTTCTTTTGTATCGCAATTAGTGCAAATTGTTTTACTAACCTCCAGGGAAAAAATTTGAATATGAAATAAAATTTGCAAAGAATGCTGGTCTTGGTAGTAAAATGACGCCATAGTGAAAATCGCCTATTTTCTTTCAGTCTCAATTTACATTAAAATGCCTGGAAATATTTGTATTAAGTTGGTACATTCCAATTGGACCGACTCTATTCAAGTATTGCCAGGCATGTTCCCTTCCAACAAAAGCCATCGTCTATTTTCTGGATTCTCTGGATGCTCTTCATGGAAATGTCTAGAAAATATTTACAAAAAGTTAGATATGCAAACTCTCTTATAAATTTGTAAAAGTCAAGCGAGGTTGCACGAGGGGGAAATGTAGTGTACAGTGGGATGAAAAGGTTTTGCAACTTCATGAATCCTATATTGCACCGCAAAGTGCACTTTAGTATCGAATGAACCTAGAAAATAAAAATACGAAATGTCAGAACAATTCATGAAGTTGTGGATGGCATTACTATGGTTTGACAATAAGTTGGGAAGTAATATGCAGTAATTGGACGAAATGAATAAACATTTAATAGAGAGAATTAACGAATATAAATAAAGGAAATGCAAAAATGGATATAAGAATGAAATAATGAGAATTTAAAATGAGAATGAAATGACGAGTGAAATAATGATACTAACAATTGCGAATGAAATATTGAGAATTATAAATAATGAAAAAATGAGAATAATCGACATGGAATGTGAGCAATGGAATAAATATAGTCTAGTTGGTCCGAAATGTTTCGTTTCCCAAAAGCGAGTGCGGAACAGCCAGACAATAATAACATCAATCGAGGAACATTCACGCGCGCGAATTCCCAAAAATCTATCTAATTAGCTCTATTGTGTACACACGCTCACACACATTACCGAAGATACAAAATCACTAATAAAGTACGCACTCACTCATCACTTTGATCCAATAATCTCAAGCTAGTATCCTTATTAAGATTAACTATAAACAGGAATAGAAAAAAGCCCAAACAGTAAAAAATAGAAGTCCGGAAACACATGCCTAGTTCTGTAGTAAAGTAATGAATAGAAGAACAATCCGTCTCATAGAAATATATCATCGAAAATCCGCTACTCCCAATATCGAAGATAGTTAAAAGAATCAAAGTGGGATACTACTATATACAGAAACGATCGATTTGTGCAGAAACATCCGTGTCTGTTGAATAGAAAAGTTCGGAAATACATGCCTATAGGAATCCTATTTCTAACGCTTATGCGGAGAGAATCATGCAACGCGGCGCCCATTTAACGTAATATTCAAATAACATAACAATGATAACAATAGACATAAACAACAACAACATTCAGACAATAAGCCAATTCATATCTTTGATATTATTCTCATCCTAAGCTAAAGCTACCACTTGCAAAAAAAATCACTGATTCTACTTGGAAGCGATGCTCGTCGAAACAACCGAGTTTGGTTGCCCTTGGTAGATCTTGAAGCCACTATATGTAGGGGTGGTGAATATGGTACTCCGACCTCCAAAAACACAGAATAAAATACCAAAACGTTTTGATTGAAAATTCCAGTTGAATTTAAATGAATCTGGTTGCAATATTTTTTCCAGATACCTTTCGCCATCCCTACAAGTAGCAATGATAAGTGAAATGCCATGGCAGTCACATTAGGACATACTCACAGCATTTCCCCCGTTTGCCCATTTTCCTGCGTGCTTAACTTAGCCTATGCGCTATTTATGATAACCTAAGATGAGAAAGCCAATTTACAATGCAATTCTCACTGATGAGATATACTAAATTTGGACTATCCTTAATTATATATTAACCTAATCCAGAAATAATGACCACTCGCCAGGAAGCACTACCGAGTTGTGATCGATGGAGACCGTGGGAGGGAGGGGCGGAGATGGGGCGAGACTATTGAGGTTTGGAATGTTCAAATATAAACGTTCAATCACATCTCAGTGTCGATGCCCGCCAGCGTTATGTTGGTGCGATCTGACCAGCGCTAACCTCAAGACCTAAGACCGGCAAAAACTAAGCCTAACATATTTTTAAGTAGTTTAAATGTGTGCGTTGTATGTCAAACCGATCAGAATCGCGTAAAAAGTGGTCAAAACTCTGGACCTAATTAATGACAAAGACAACAACAACCAAAAAAGAAAAGCAATTTTTGAAAAATGCGATTTCCAGGTCCAGTGGGTAGTCCATGGCTCCATTGCAATCCCTCGTTGATATCTCGTAGGCCTAACCTTATACTGGTCCACAAAATGACCTCCTAGCTAACCTAGTGTTGGCCCCAAGTATTGACCATCGATCAATGCGTGTGTAAGTTGGCTAATCCTAGGCTAAAGTGGTAGCTTGTCTAGTTGATTCCACATCCCTAGGTCTGTACTCGAAAGCACGATGACCCTCATATCCTAGCTAACCTTACAAATTTGGGTAATGAATTCCTTTCCGTCTTGCGAGGTACAGAATTGTCAAAATAATAACGTCTTTGTTCCACCGTATCATCATAACACTTGCAACAAACAAACAAACGAACAATAAGCACAAACGACAACAGTACATAGTACAATCAACACAGCATCAAAAGTACATAATGATAATTTTATTCCAACGCAAGTGAAAGGAATTCATTTAGTTAATCTATTCAGCGGGATGATAGTTCTCCTATTCGAATTAGGAGCAGATATAACAACAACAAGCACCTCGAGGAATCTAATCAGTATCAAATCAACTGAATAATATAAATTGCGATAAATTTTGGCTTCCTCGAGATGTGTTGTAACAATTGCACCTTAATATGGAGGCTGCATCAAGTAGGATCTGTCCTTTGAATAACCTGTTGGCGAAATTGCAAAATAAAAATTGTAAATACAGCTCATTTGTTTGTCAGTCACTATATATCAGAAGCATTTAATTTGCTTTGAAGTGAGTGCAATGAAGTAAAATACTTAAAATAACAAGCAAATTGTAATTAGAATAGACAAATTCACTCGTTCGTGCACCACTTCGAAACCTGCACATGGCGAAAACTCTCGTACTGCTGGACTAATAAATTCTCCCATTTATGAACATAGTCTTCATTTCGAAACATAAAGTGTACAAGAAATTAACTTTTTCAACTTTTTAGAGAAGATAATACAATAATTTTCAATGATTTTTTTAGCTGTTCAACTTACCATTTCAACCTTCCAGAAACTTGACATATAAAGTGCATAATATGAACGCGTGCACAATCTGATATATCAATGTTTCAAATGGTTTCAACATGTCAATCAAACGCTCTCAACCAATGGGAGAAAGAGAAAATGAAGGAGGGGTATCATGGTGTGTTTTGATTGGTTCTAGATTTAGCAGTGCACGGGCGCGCTAATTAGTTCAGCTGAATGGCGGGAATTTTCACGTGCAAACGCTGCTGAATTTGCCAAGCTATCAAAGCTCACAACAGAGCTCGTTTTAACTAGAATTTTCTTTGCATTTCACAGGCCTCATGACCAGGTATACAATAACTCAACAACAACAGTTTTCTAAACGATAACAAATGCAAAGAAAAAAGAAAAAAGAAATACGGCTTAAAATAAACTGGTGTCATTTCGACTTTTCACTTCCATGCCACCGGAAACAAACTTGTACAACGTGACATCCTCATAATCCAATCCGGAAGTAAAAACTAACATTGGCATCTTTATTATCCGTATTATCCTTTTTATTTCAAAAACTATATAGAAGTCTTATTATGTTGTAATTATCGACTTTGCAATCTCGATTATCGGACCAAGCACGCACTTGACCTTAAGGTAATTCCGTAGAAATAAAACTGCCCGATGAATTTTGTTTTATACTCGTTCTAACAAACAATTTTGAGAAACGCTGTCAGAAAATGCAATAAAAAAGGGGGGTCACCGACTTCTTTGTTTGTGAAATATGACGTCAAAGTTCATGCATTTTAATGACTTGAGAACGTAAAAAAAATCGAAGAGAAACGGAACAAAAACGCAGTAATTTCTTTTTTTAAGAGCAAAATTCGTGTTTTGCTCAAATGTCTGCACTTTATTTTATTTAAAAAATATGAACAGATGTATAAAAAATATGTGATCTTGAAGAAATTTACGAAATAGAACGTGCGCACGAGCTGCTAATTCATTCGAAAAAGTCCTAAGCGTAAAGTATTTTGGAAATTTCTCAAAAGTTAGCCCGATGACCTATTTTCAATTTTAGATATATTTGATGTTATGTTATACAAAATAATTTTATCAAATAGAAAACATAGGTCACCGTGCTAGTTTGCGAAATATTGCAAAAAATATCATTTTAATGTCAAAAAACAGGTTTTCCGAGAGAGGACTGGGTCGATTTTCAAAATTATCGCGTTTTCTCGTTCCAAAATGTCGAATTTTTTATTCAAAGTACTTTACAAACATAATTTGACTAGATTACATGATAAAAGTCCTGAAACCAAAAAAACTTGAAACATGCACAGAACTATGTGCAAAACTACGGAATTACCTTAAATACGTTCATAAACAAACTAACTTTCTGAAACAAACTATCTGTCTGATTTGTACAACCGGAACAGGACATGTTATCCCTTTCATCACGACACAGGAAACCCGGCCTTAGAATGGCTCTCGCAGCATGTGATGACGGTAATAGAGTGCTAAGTAATCGGTTTGTAATGAATGAAGGTAATTTATCACTAGTCTTGATCCTTGATTGACATGTACAAGTATCGCAGGCATGAAATGGTCGACGATGATGATAATGATCGATGATGATAATGTTGATGATGATAACGGTCGAGTCTGAGTCAGTAAATAATGTATAAGGCTATCAGTAAGATCCATTTACGTAATTCCTCACTCCCGACGCGTAGGGGCCCAACCTAATGAGCTTCAGTCACCGAGTTAGAGAAGTAAATAAAGCAGACTAAAAGAATACTGGTGTTTCTGTATTGAAACATGCAAGTGAATGCAGATTAAATTTTTTACATCGTAGACTTCCGATGAAATAAAGTGACGTTTCGGACGTTATTTCTTCGTCGGAGAGAGTCAAAGTACTCTCCAAGTAACGAAAGCATAACGTCCGAAACGTCAATGAATAAACGAATGAGTAAATAAATGAATTAATATGGACGAGAAGAATATGAAGTAATTATCGATAAATCTTTATTTCACTCTTCAAATTCATAGCATATACAATATCATTTTCTTAATACATTTGATAAAATAAACACTTCCTATTTCTCCAATATTTACAATAATTTCAAGCATAATTAACAGTTGTAACCACTCATTATGATTTTGTGTTTCTGACACTCCATGAAATAAAATAATTTTTTAAGTAAGTTCCAAATCTTGTATACATGTGTTAGTTTGATTGTTGAAAATGACACCTAATTAAAATAACGAAATAAACAAAAAGACAACAAAAACCTAAAAAACCCAAACGTTCAGATACAGAATGTTCAATTGACGTTGACGAATTTTTAATTGACGTTTCAATTTAAAAAAAAAATATGTGTATTTGTTCTTGCAATGAATGCAAGGATGTGTCTTGGTCACGCAACAGTCCACAAATCCACCCCTGGAGGGGGAAAATGATATATCGTTTCCTCCTGGTATAACAGCCAGCTAGGGTACTTCTAGCTAAATAACCCATATATATAGCCAAGCACTTCTAGTGTAGCTGTAACGCCACAGAGACCACAATTTCTACATCACCTCAGAAAGGGACAGCAAAAGTTTTCCTTTCAACTTAAAACTTCCATAGCTCAGGGTGTTCACTGTTGGGTACTCACAACAGTGAACACCCTGAGCTATGGAAGTTTTAATCACAACATCTCACAACAAGTTGGTTATTGCCATGTATTCGAAGAAGACTATCTAGTTTAGTCTGTGTTCCTGGTTTGTGGTTAGTCCTTTCTTTTTTTTTCTTGCTAACTGTAGACAGTAGATAACACAGGCTACACAGATGACAATGAGAACACAGGCTATACAATCAACACACTGACAGGATGCACAAACATCACAGGCTAGACAGGCTACAGACCTGAGCCAGAATTCTACTTCTTCTTATACAAGCTTTACCACATTAAATATTGAAATATTTATCAGTGGTCACCAGGTTCTGTTTAAGTTCATCCAATAGTCTATCAATGCTAACCATACCATCCCCAGTACCACTTGACTCAATGGCATCCTCAATGACGTCGTTCTTAAAATCCAGGCGGTATACTAGGTTATAGTTGGTGACAAGCCTTCTGATGACATCACACTCTAAAAAACCTGAAACATGTCAAAATGCAGAAACCTTCAATGAATACAGGCAGCAACTACAGTTTCAAAAATAAACAGGGGAGAGGGGTAGAAGAAGCCACAACTTTTTATGAAATTTAATGGTTGAATAAAATTGAATAATTTTATGAAAGAAAGAATGAATGAATGAATAAATGAAAGAATGAACGAATGAATGAATAAATGAATGAATGATTGCATAAATGAATGAGGGTAAGATGGAGTGAGTGAATGAATGAAACATGAATGAATGAAGGACCAAATCATTGCATCAACAAATTAATTGATTGATTGATTGATTGATTAATTGATTAATTCAATGAATGAGTGCTCAAATAAATAAGACAATGGATTAATAAATTTTTTACATTAATAAATGAAAGAAAAAAAGACTGAACGATTACCTGTCCCACTAGCATCATACAAGAACAAGGCATGAGCAAGCCGCAAGAAACTTTGTACTGGATTATCATCCACACCATCTAGTGTTCCTCTTCCACCACTCACATACTTGTTCAGCTTCTCTTGTTCCTCATTTATCTGTCTTTTTTGCTCAATAAGTTCAAATTGTTGCTGTAGTAGTTTTCTATGTTTTTCTTCTAATTCAATCTGATCTTGTGAGACGTTTTGTGGTTGGTGAGTCATGTCAGGCTGTTTACCAAATTTTTCTGCAATGTGGTCTTCATTTTGAAGTACTTTTTGTTGTTTGTCCAGGAATTTCTGTTGTTTGTGTAGTAGCTGTGATAGTTGCTGACTTTGATTCTTAAGCTGCTCATCTACAATCAATTCAGGGTTTATATTTTAGAATCATTATTTGTAATTAACTATTTGTAGTGTATGTCATCATTATCATCACCAACATTAGCAACAGTATTGATCACCATCATCATCATCTCTAGTTGGAGATACTCAAAGACTCATATCGTCACCAAATCTGTCATACTCATCATCATGCAAGAAATGTTTGTTTTATATAATAGTCAGATACTATGCTCCCTCTGATTGGTCAGGAGCTGTGTGTTATTAGAGAACAGAAGCATGGTTGACATCATAACGGTTGTTTCAAATGTTAAGCACATGCTTTGATTCGCAATGTTCAAACAGAACAACAGCAGAAAACGCTTGTTTTTTTCACTTGAATTAGTATAAAAAAGAAATAGATTCCATTTGCCATGCATTTGTACTCTTATAGATGTACAGAAGACATCAAAATATAGTGAGGACAAAAAGTATGCACAAGATGCAGGTGACATTGAAAAATGGAATCTATTTCTTAAACATCTTACCTAACATTCTCTTATGCTCATCATACATGATATCTTGCTGGACAGCTGCGGCTTTGGGAATGACTTGTTCACGTTTAGATAAAGCTTGTAAAGGCTGCCTAGTTTCCCAACTTGGCTTCAAAGGAGGAACATCAACTGATCCTCTACTGCTACCTTGTCGTGACTTACTGTAGCTAGTTGATGCTGGGCTACCGGCTGAGTTTAGGGGCATAGCTCTCTCAACAAATGAAATAAATTCTGTCCAATCCACTCTTCCAGTACTTTTAGGGTCAAATCTATCAAGTATTTGATCCAACAAAGAACCATTGAACGGCAAGTGATGCCGGAGACATATGGTCTTTAGCTGAAGAAAAAGAAAAGTAAATTAAAACACTGCAGTGTAAAGCTGAAAGGTACAACTAGCTTCATATTGCACATCTACCCCATAGGCAACTAATTGTGCCAATTGGCTGAAGAAGAAAAAATGTAAATTACTGTATTTAACTAGTAGCTACACTGAGCATTAAAGCTTGTTTCCAGGTAGTCCACAAATGAAATGAAACACTGTTAAGAATCCCAACTGGCTAGGAGACAAACCAGTTGGATATTTTATGGACTGAACACATGAATGGGGCCTATCACATGACAGGGGACCCTTTAATGTACTGTACTACATAGATGCCCTAAAAGGGTATCATTTTTAAAACTAAAAGGTCCAGCTGTTGAGCCCCCCTACCCACTTTTCAAAGTAGTTAATCACCCTTCAATTAGGTTTGTGCTTTAAAGCAAGATCTGACTTATAATAATATATACATCTGTAGTGTAGCGTGTGAAGAATGACGCGTACAGTGGAGAAAACGCGTCAACACTAGTGATGACGAATAGTGAGTGAGTCGTTGTGGGCTTTCGGAGATTGAGTGTGTTTTTACAGTGCATGTATACATTATTCTGGTGGAAATAAAGATGTGAGTTTTACACATCATATCATACATGTACTTCGATCTCTCACTAATAGGAGAGGTTATAGGAGGCAGCATGGCCGAGTGGTCAGACTGTTGGTCTCGCAACAAAAATAGTGCTATTCAAACAATAAAATTAGCATACAAATGTAAGTTTTTAGTATTACTAATCTTTTACAGATTTGTTTGCACCCTAATGACATGTTTCATTATAATTATTATTATTTGATAGAAGGATAGCACTATCTTTTAACTTATGGATAAATCTCTATCCAGTGGATAAACTCTAAAGAAATGCTATGGAGTAGATAGATTTTATCCAGTGGGTAGATTTATCCAGGTTTTGTACAAAAGGTCGCTAGATTAAAGCTCAGGTCTGGTAGTCTTTACCTTTTGCGTGCTGATAATCATATTCCCATTTGGATCACAATCATGAAGAGTCTCCCTCAAGCTCAGTATCAATTCCTTGATATTAGTAGACTGCTTCAATAGTCTCTCCATTTCGATCAACAGATGTGCATCTTTTCTATCTTGAAATGCATGTTTTACAAGCACGGTGCTTTGTCGACCTGTAATGCTGTCATTCTTCATACTTCTTGGGGATATCTGATTTGGTTTTAAAGTGATTTCCCTCGAATTTGAATGCGAACTGAAATCATTAATAGGAGGAACTTGACCATGTTTCATTTGATTTTCATTTCTCACTAAATTGTTTATGTACTTCAACATTTGTTCATAGTTAACCCAATTTGGCCTTCTGGCAGCCATGAACTTTGATGTTATTGCATCCAAATACCTTCCTTCAATTGGAATTCTACAACGCAAGAACACTTGCTCAACTTGGCTTGAATCAACAAATCCTGTTAATGTTGAATCCATCCCACTAAAATGTAGATATGCATCTTTTAATTTTGCAGTATCCAATCCCTGTAATTTCGAGCTCAGTTCTTCTAGTAAAGTAAAGGAGTCTTTGCTGTTATGATCTGGGGCTGTTTGTTTGGAAATTGGTGGTAGAACAGCCACTGGTGAGCTGGAAAAATCAGAGGACCTCGAGCTCGACCGACTACTTTGTCTAGTATTTAATGGACTATCGAATTCCAAAGGCTTCAAAACTTTTTTCGGTGGTGTTTCTCCACGAACCCAAGGAGGAACAGAAGCATTTTGTGTTGAACTAAGACCCTGAGTAGTTCTTTCTGGTAAAGAACGAAATCTGTGGGTATTCTCGTCAACTCTTGGTTTCGTATCACTCAATGGTTTTCCAAATTTGTCCACACTTATTTCCACTCGTTTGCCTCCAACAATTTTGACGTCGAGCAAAGGCTGGTCATCTCTACCAAATGGTGCAAATCCAGCCATGATAATTTGCCAGCAACAAGATGTTTGAATAAGTGATAAATGTGAATTCGTTCAAGTGATAAACGATAACAATTTGAGTGAAGGTTGGCCACTTCTTCTGTCCGCCATATTTGAAAATGGATGACTCCAATTTAGGCTCAAAGCAACAAAACTTTCCAAAATATCTTGCCCGTCTGGCTATTCCATTAGAGATTTAAACAGACGCCTTTGTTTTTATGAGAAACAATAACACAAAAGGTAATTTACATGTAGCAGTTATAGACAGAATAACGTGAAAATGCGTCTCCATAGAACTTTCAGCTGAGCAGAATATGCTAATGAGCTATATATGAAACGGTTGTCATGGTAATGTGTATGTTGTTTGCCATATTCATTAAAATCTGATCTTTCCACAATAATGTTGATATATTTTTTCCATTTATAGTTTTGTAAAAATGTATATTTATTATTAAAAAAAAAAAAAAATTAAAGCATTATAAAAAAAACTCATATGTCTTTTTTGAAATATAAGTGACGTATTTGAAATACAGATACGATGAATCTTTTGTTGCTTTTTTTTTTTTTTTTTTTTTCAGGCCTACGGACAATTTTTAATGCACAAAAATAAACAAGCAAAATTAATTCGAAGTGTCTAGATACCCGGCACCCGTGTACCAATTTCAAAATACTAGCTACCCCGGGCAGTTTTGATTTTGTATGAAAAATCATCATTACATCATCTTCGATCGCCATCTGACGGGTCAAGGACGCGGGGGAAGGGGTGGGGGATACTCCCTTCAGATCTGGGTAGGGGTGTTCCACTGGAGTCCTGTAGGGGTTTCCCTGTTTATGACAAAAAGGATCTAACCTCCATACCCTGTTTATGATAAATGATTGAATAGTTGAGCTATCATCATAAACATATATCATAAATATTCATGAGTCATTTACTAAAGTCAACGATCTTATTCTGCCGATTTCCTGAATGCAAAATAATTCCTCTCATTTCCTGGACCCTGATGGCAGTAATGACAGTATTCTCACTTCATCTAGAATAATCCAGCTCTTCTCTTAACGGTGGAAATTTATTATTTTCGCATCGCCGTATTCATATCAAAATGCTAGCTGACGGGTCATTGACAGGAACCGTATACTTCTTACTTTATTTGGAATAGGTCAGAGATTCTCTTAAGGGTGCAAAATTATTCATTGATAAAAAGATAAAAGTGATTAAAAGACAAATGCTTGTGTATTTGAAGACTTTTCAAACAAAATGAAAACTGCCGGATATGACGTAGTATTTGAAATAAGTTCCCGTCAGTTTCCCGTCAGCAAGCATGATCATATGGATGAAAACGGCGATCCAAAAAATAAAAATAATTAGTTTCCACCGTTAGGAGAAGCGCTGGACTATTACAAATAAAGCAAGAATAAATTTAACGGATAAATGCTTGTGTGTTATTATTCAAACAAAATCAAACCTGCTGGGTATCTTGTATTTTGAAATCTGTTCCCGTCAGTCACGTGCAATCGACAGCTAGAATGTTTAAACGATAACGTCAATCGATATGTAAAACTACAATCTTTCCAGCGTTAAGAAATACACTTGGCCTTTCTAAATCAAGTGAGAATACTTCTAACGGATAAATGTTTGTGTATTTGACAATTTTTCAAACAAAATCAAAACTGCCGGGTATCTAGTATTTTGAAATCGGTTCCCTTCAATCACGTGCGCCCGACAGCTAGAATGTTTAAACAAATACGTCAAACGAAAAATGAAAAAAACAAAAACAATTTCCACCACTAAGAAACACGCCTGTTTATTATAAATCAAATGAGAAAACTTTCTATGGATAAATGTTTGTATATTTGACAATTTTGGCAACAAAATCAAAACTGCCGGGTATCTAATATTTTGAAATCGGTTCCCGTTAGTCTTGTGCACACGAGTACAGCTAGAATGTTTAAACGAATACTTCAATCAAAAATGTAAAACTAAAATCTTTCCATCGTTAAGAAATACACTTGACCGTTCTAAATCAAGTGAGAATAGTTTTAACGCATAAATGTTTGTTTATTTGACAATTTTTGCAACAAAATCAAAACTGCCGGGGTTTTTAGTATTTTGAAATCGGTTCCCGTCAGTCACGTGCACCCGACAGCTAGAATGTTTAAACGATAACGTCAATCGAAATGTAAAACTACAATCTCTCCACTATTAAGAAATACGCTTGACTATTCTAAATCAGGTGAAAATACTTTTAACGCATAAATCCTTGTGTATTTGACAATTTTTGCAACAAAATCAAAACTGCCGGGTATTTAGTATTTTGAAATCAGTTCCCGTCAGTCACGTGCACACGAGTACAGCTAGAATGTTTAAACGAATACTTCAATCAAAAATGTAAAACCAAAAATTTTCCACTATGATTAAGAAATACGCTTGATTATTCTAAATCAGGTGAAAATACTTTTAACGGATAAATGCTTGTTTGTTATAATTCAAACAAAATCAAACCTGCCGGGTATCTTGTATTTCGAAATCAGTTCCCGTCAGTCACGTGCACCCGACAGCTAGCATGTTTAAACGAACACTTCAATCAAAAATGTAAAACTAGAATCTTTCCACTATTAAGAAATACGCTTGACTATTCTAAATCAGGTGAAAATACTTTTAACGTATAAATGCTTGTGTATTTGATAATTTTTGCAAAAAAATCAAAACTGCCGGGTATTTAGTATTTTGAAATCAGTTCCCGTCAGTCACGTGCACCCGACAGCTAGAATGTTTAAACGAACACTTCAATCAAAAATGTAATACTAGAATCTTTCCACTGTTAAGAAATACGCTTGACTATTCTAAATCTAGTGAGAATACTTTTAACGTGTAAATGTTTGTGTATTTGACAATTTTTCAAGAAAAATAAAAACTGCAGGGTATTTAGTATTTTGAAATCTGTTCCCGTCAGTCACGTGCACCCGACAGCTAGAATGTTTAAACGAACACTTCAATCAAAAATGTAAACTTAAAATCTTTCCAGCGTTAAGAAATACAATTGACCGTTCTAAATCAAGTAAGAACAGTTTTAACGGATAAATGTTTGTATATTTGAAAATTTTTGCAACAAAATCAAAACTGCCGGGTATTTAGTATTTTGAAATCAGTTGCCGTCAGTCACGTGCACACGAGTACAGCTAGAATGTTAATCAAAAATGTAAAACCAAAAACTTTCCAATATGATTAAGAAATACGCTTGACTATTCTAAATCAGGTGAAAATACTTTTAACGGATAAATGCTTGTTTGTTATTATTCAAACAAAATCAAACCTGCCGGGTATCTTGTATTTTGAAATCAGTTCCCGTCAGTCACATGCACCCAACAGCTAGCATGTTTAAACGAACACTTCAATCAAAAATGTAAAACTAGAATCTTTTCACTATTAAGAAATACGCTTGACTATTCTAAATCAGGTGAAAATACTTTTAACGTATAAATGCTTGTGTATTTGATAATTTTTGCAACAAAATCAATACTGGCGGGCATTTAGTATTTTGAAATCAGTTGCCGTCAGTCACGTGCACACGAGTACAGCTAGAATGTTTAAACGAATACTTCAATCAAAAATGTAAAACTAAAATCTTTGCAGCGTTAAGAAATACACTTGGCCACTCTAAATCAAGTATAGTAAGAATACTTTTAACGGATAAATGTTTGTGTATTTGACAATTTTTCAAGCAAAACAAAAACTGCCGGGTATCTTGTATTTTGAAATCAGTTCCCGTCAGTCACGTGCACCCGACAGCTAGAATGTTTAAACGAATACTTCAATCAAAAATGTAAAACCAAAAACTTTCCAATATGATTAAGAAATACGCTTGACTATTCTAAATCAGGTGAAAATACTTTTAACGGATAAATGTTTGTGTGTTATTATTCAAACAAAATC
Source organism: Diadumene lineata (assembly GCA_918843875.1). Lineage (NCBI taxonomy): Eukaryota > Metazoa > Cnidaria > Anthozoa > Actiniaria > Diadumenidae > Diadumene > Diadumene lineata. The sequence goes on from OU974071.1 coordinate 5,893,911, forward strand.
AAACCTGCCGAGTATCTTGTATTTTGAAATCAGTTCCCGTCAGGCACGAGCACCCGACAGCTAGCATGTTTAAACGAACACTTCAATCAAAAATGTAAAACTAGAATCTTTCCACTATTAAGAAATACGCTTGACTATTCTAAATCAGGTGAAAATACTTTTAACGTATCAATGCTTGTGTATATGATAATTTTTGCAAAAAAATCAAAACTGCCGGGTATTTAGTATTTTGAAATCAGTTCCCGTCAGTCACGTGCACACGAGTACAGCTAGAATGTTTAAACGAACACTACAATCAAAAATGTAAAACTAGAATCTTTCCACTTTTAAGAAATATGCTTGACTATTCTAAATCTAGTGAGAATACTTTTAACGCGTAAATGTTTGTGTATTTGACAATTTTTCAAGCAAAATAAAAACTGCCGGGTATTTAGTATTTTGAAATCGGTTCCCGTCAGTCACGTGCACCCGACAGCTAGAATGTTTAAACGAACACTTCAATCAAAAATGTAAACTTAAAATCTTTCCAGCGTTAAGAAATACACTTGACCGTTCTAAATAAAGTAAGAAATCTTTTAACGGATAAATGTTTGTATATTTGACAATTTTTGCAACAAAATCAAAACTGCCGGGAATCTTGCATTCTGAAATATTTTCCGTCAGTCCCGTGCACCCGACAGCTAGGATGTTTAAACGAACACTTCAATCAAAAATGTAAAACTAGAATCTTTCCACTGTTAAGAAATACGCTTGACTATTCTAAATCTAGTGAGAATACTTTTAACGTGTAAATGTTTGTGTATTTGACAATTTTTCAAGAAAAATAAAAACTGCAGGGTATTTAGTATTTTGAAATCTGTTCCCGTCAGTCACGTGCACCCGACAGCTAGAATGTTTAAACGAACACTTCAATCAAAAATGTAAACTTAAAATCTTTCCAGCGTTAAGAAATACAATTGACCGTTCTAAATCAAGTAAGAACAGTTTTAACGGATAAATGTTTGTATATTTGAAAATTTTTGCAACAAAATCAAAACTGCCGGGTATTTAGTATTTTGAAATCAGTTGCCGTCAGTCACGTGCACACGAGTACAGCTAGAATGTTAATCAAAAATGTAAAACCAAAAACTTTCCAATATGATTAAGAAATACGCTTGACTATTCTAAATCAGGTGAAAATACTTTTAACGGATAAATGCTTGTTTGTTATTATTCAAACAAAATCAAACCTGCCGGGTATCTTGTATTTTGAAATCAGTTCCCGTCAGTCACATGCACCCAACAGCTAGCATGTTTAAACGAACACTTCAATCAAAAATGTAAAACTAGAATCTTTTCACTATTAAGAAATACGCTTGACTATTCTAAATCAGGTGAAAATACTTTTAACGTATAAATGCTTGTGTATTTGATTATTTTTGCAACAAAATCAATACTGGCGGGCATTTAGTATTTTGAAATCAGTTGCCGTCAGTCACGTGCACACGAGTACAGCTAGAATGTTTAAACGAATACTTCAATCAAAAATGTAAAACTAAAATCTTTGCAGCGTTAAGAAATACACTTGGCCACTCTAAATCAAGTATAGTAAGAATACTTTTAACGGATAAATGTTTGTGTATTTGACAATTTTTCAAGCAAAACAAAAACTGCCGGGTATCTTGTATTTTGAAATCAGTTCCCGTCAGTCACGTGCACCCGACAGCTAGAATGTTTAAACGAATACTTCAATCAAAAATGTAAAACCAAAAACTTTCCAATATGATTAAGAAATACGCTTGACTATTCTAAATCAGGTGAAAATACTTTTAACGGATAAATGTTTGTGTGTTATTATTCAAACAAAATCAAAACTGCCGGGAATCTTGCATTCTGAAATATTTTTCCGTCAGTCCCGTGCACCCGACAGCTAGGATGTTTAAACGAACACTTCAATCAAAAATGTAAAACTAGAATCTTTCCACTATTAAGAAATACGCTTGACTATTCTAAATCAGGTGAAAATACTTTTAACGTATAAATGCTTGTGTATTTGATAATTTTTGCAACAAAATCAAAACTGCCGGGTATTTAGTATTTTGAAATCAGTTCCCGTCAGTCACGTGCACACGAGTACAGCTAGAATGTTTAAACGAACACTTCAATCAAAAATGTAAAACTAGAATCTTTCGACTATTAAGAAATACGCTTGACTATTCTAAATCAGGTGAAAATACTTTTAACGTATAAATTCTTGTGTATTTGATAATTTTTGCAACAAAATCAAAACTGCGGGGTATTTAGTATTTTGAAATCAGTTCCCGTCAGTCACGTGCACACGAGTACAGCTATAATGTTTAAACGAACACTTCAATCAAAAATGTGAAACTAGAATATTTCCACTGTTAAGAAATACGCTTGACTATTCTAAATCTAGTGACAATACTTTTAACGGGTAAATGTTTGTGTATTTGACAATTTTTCAAGAAAAATAAAAACTGCAGGGTATTTAGTATTTTGAAATCTGTTCCAGTCAGTCACGTGCACCCGACAGCTAGAATGTTTAAACGAACACTTCAATCAAAAATGTAAACTTAAAATCTTTCCAGCGTTAAGAAATACACTTGACCGTTCTAAATCAAGTAAGAATACTTTTAACGGATAAATGTTTGTATATTTGACAATTTTTGCAACAAAATCAAAACTGCCGGGTATTTAGTATTTTGAAATCAGTTCCAGTCAGTCACGTGCACACGAGTACAGCTAGAATGTTTAAACGAATACTTCAATCAAAAATGTAAAACTAGTATCTTTCCACTATTAAGAAATACGATTGACTATTCTAAATCAGGTGAAAATACTTTTAACGGATAAATTCTTGTGTGTTATTATTCAAACAAAATCAAACCTGCCGGGTATCTTGTATTTTGAAATCAGTTCCCGTCAGTCACGAGCACCCGACAGCTAGCATGTTTAAACGAACACTTCAATCAAAAATGTAAAACTAGTATCTTTCCACTATTAAGAAATACGCTTGACTATTCTAAATCAGGTGTAAATACTTTTAACGTATAAATACTTGTGTATTTGATAATTTTTGCAACAAAATCAAAACTGCCGGGTATTTAGTATTTTGAAATCAGTTCCCGTCAGTCACGTGCACACGAGTTCAGCTAGAATGTTAAAACGAATACTTCAATCAAAAATGTGAAACTAAAATCTTTCCAGCGTTAAGAAATACACTTGACAATTCTAAATCAAGTAAAAATACTTTTAACAGATAAATGTTTGTATATTTGACAATTTTTGCAACAAAATCAAAACTGCCGGGTGTTTAGTATTTTGAAATCAGTTCCGGTCAGTCACGTGCACACGAGTACAGCTAGAATGTTTAAACGAATACTTCAATCAAAAATGTAAAACTAAAATCTTTCCAGCGTTAAGAAATACGCTTGACTATTCTAAATCAAGTAAGAATACTTTTAACGGATAAATGTTTATGTATTTGACAATTTTTCAAGCAAAATAAAAACTGCCGGGTATCTTGTATTTTGAAATCAGTTCCCGTCAGACACTTGCACCCGACAGCTAGCATGTTTAAACGAACACTTCAATCAAAAATGTAAAACTAGAATCTTTCCACTATTAAGAAATACGCTTGACTATTCTAAATCAGGTGAAAATACTTTTAACGTATAAATGCTTGTGTATTTGATAATTTTTGCAAAAAAATCAAAACTGTCGGGCATTTAGTATTTTGAAATCAGTTCCCGTCAGTCACGTGCACACGAGTACAGCTAGAATGTTTAAACGAACACTACAATCAAAAATGTAAAACTAGAATCTTTCCACTGTTAAGAAATACGCTTGACTATTCTAAATCTAGTGAGAATACTTTTAACGGGTAAATGTTTGTGTATTTGACAATTTTTCAAGCAAAATAAAAACTGCCGGGTATTTAGTATTTTGAAATCTGTTCCCGTCAGTCACGTGCACCCGACAGCTAGAATGTTTAAACGAACACTTCAATCAAAAATGTAAACTTAAAATCTTTCCAGCGTTAAGAAATACCCTTGACCGTTCTAAATCAAGTAAGAATACTTTTAACGGATAAATGTTTGTATATTTGACGATTTTTGCAACAAAATCAAAACTGCCGGGTATTTAGTATTTTGAAATCAGTTCACGTCAGTCACGTGCACACGAGTACGGCTAGAATGTTTAAACGAATACTTCAATCAAAAATGTAAAACCAAAAATTTTCCAGTATGATTAAGAAATACGCTTGATTATTCTAAATCAGGTGAAAATACTTTTAACGGATAAATGCTTGTGTGTTATTATTCAAACAAAATCAAACCTGCTGGGTATCTTGGATTCTTAAATCAGTTCCCGTCAGTCACGTGCACCCGAGAGCTAGCATGTTTAAACGAACACTTTGAACAATCAAAAATGTAAAACTAGAATCTTTCCACTATTAAGAAATACGCTTCACTATTCTAAATCAGGTGAAAATACTTTTAACGTATAAATGCTTGTGTATTTGATAATTTTTGCAACAAAATCAAAACTGCCGGGTATTTAGTATTTTGAAATCAGTTCCCGTCAGTCACGTGCAACCGACAGCTAGAATGTTTAAACGAACACTACAATCAAAAATGTAAAACTAGAATCTTTCCACTGTTAAGAAATACGCTTGACTATTCTAAATCTAGTGAGAATACTTTTAACGGGTAAATGTTTGTGTATTTGACAATTTTTCAAACAAAATCAAACCTGCCGGGTATTTTGTATTTTGAAATCTGTTCCCGTAAGTGTCGAGTCAGCTAGCATACATGTTTAAAAACGGCGATTCAAAAAGAGAAAATAATTTTCCACTGTTACGAGAAACGAGGGACTATTTCAATTGCAGTAAGGACAATTTTAACGGATAAATGCTTGTGTATTTGAAGATGTTTCAAACCAAATCAAAACTGCCGGGTATCTAGTATTTTGAAATGAGTTCTCGTCAGTTTCCCGTCAGTTAACATGTTCACATGGAAACTGCGATCCAAAAAGTTAAAATAATAATTTTCCACCGTTAAGAGAAGCGCTGGACTATTCCAAATAAAGTAAGAACAAATTTTAACGGATAAATGCTTGTGTATTTTCGATTTTTCAAACCGAAATCAAAACTGGCGGGTATGTAGATTTTTAAAATTGGTTCTCCGTCAGTGTCCCGTCAGCTAGCATGTTCATATGAAAACAGCGATCCTAATAATAATAATAATAATAATAATAATGGAAACTTTATTTACTTTTTCATATACAATTGTAAATCTCATCGGCTACTTGAATTGACGAAAATGAATATTAAAATAAAAATGTTTACAATGTATTTTGGTTACTTAAGTATAAGATATTCAATTATATATACAGAATAATGATTACAATGAAATGAAGAAATGATAAAGGAAAAAAAAAATTAAAATTTCATTAATTCAGGATTTTCCCAGATTTTGTTTCGTTTACAAAAAATAAAATACGTAGACCTAATCGCCATTTGAATTATTTTTCTTATTATATACATTTTCTGTTTTTTATCGAAATCAAGCTCTTCGAGCATTTCTAAAAACGAAGAGCATTCATTAGAGAATACTCCAAGAGAACTAATCGAAAGGTTAATAGATTTGACGGTTTTGAAATTATTTTGTAATGTTTCAATCAGAATTTTGTACTTGTTGTATTTCCTTTTGACGTTATTCATTAAATTGGATTCAAATCCAACAGTAAGTTCCACAATGTACAGACAGTCAGATGTTTTTATGAGTAGGTCAGGTCGATAGTTGTCACCAGTGATAATTGAGGGATTTTTGTATCCATCGATGTCAGCGTAAAGTAATGTTCTGTCAATGTTTGATTGTAACGATGCAGCGATGAAGTTGATGATTGAATCATGTCTCCAAGTGAATCGGTCTAAATAATGTTGACATCCAGCAACAACGTGATTAAGAGATTGATAATCCCCATTTTGCTAGATTTTTACGTGTAGGCAGCGAGTTATTAATATAGCGAATAGTGAAATTGAATATGTTTTTAGGCAGATTAGCGTGTGCAGTAGACCAGTTTATCCTCTTGAATTGATCTAAAGTCCTTGAGAACCTCTTGTTGACTTATAAACATCATACTGGATGTTAGAGTTATTGCTGGATGTTTTCCATAGATCTTTAATTGAATCACTTTTTGACGATTTAAGAGCTTTCCGGGTAACAGTTTGACATTGTATGAATTTGATTGATGGGGGAATGATATTTAGACCGAACTTTTTACGTTGGAGATATATGTTACTTAATGTTCCAGATATGGGAATTTCTAACCATTTTCGAAGATATTGATTTACCACAGGGTCAAGATTTTCAGTCGGGAGGTGAAAAAGTTTTGTTGGATTAGCAGATGATAACGTTTTCTTGAAAAAGTCAACACATTCAGCCATAGTAAAAGAGGGAAGAATGGTTTCCTTTGTTTCAAAGATCTTTTTGACGTAGCTCCAGAAATTTTTGTTGATAAAACTATCGTGGTCGATGAGATTGTTGGTGTCTTGTGTTACATTGTTCTTTTCTTGTAGACGGTCACGCAATAAGTGGGAAACGTATTTGATTTCAGTAAGGTCAGTTTGTGAACGTTTTAATATTTTTAGAGTTTTCTTTAAATCCTTTGTTGTTTTGTCTTGTTAATCAAATGTTCATTAACAGTTTTCTTTACATGACCGAAATTTTCATAAAAATAGCTGTATATAGTGTCATTTAAAAGTTGGATGCATGAGTTCAAATCCTCAAATGTGATTGGTGAATTGAAGTGAAGGACAGTTTTGAAATATTCGTTGGCCGTTAACCATTGCTCATCTGATTTTGGAAGATTTATTTCCATTTTTATATTTGGCAAACTTTCCTCATCAGACTGAATAAACGATGTATCATGATCTTGTTCATCTTCATCATTTTCATGCTGTGCAGTGTTTATAAAATCAGTAAGTAGTTCATCATTTAATCCAGATATTACCCTACAACTACGCTGATGCATTTTCAATCCACGATTGCCTTTACAAATCTTCCCACAACAGCATTTGACAATAGTAGCATTCGGTTCAGGAACAGATGAACTATCACGGGTTTGCTGGTCATGATTTTGATGTTGCTGATCTTCGCGATCTTCTGATTGCACTCTTTGCTTGCAACGCCAAGCATGACGACCCAACGAGACGAAGTCTTGACCACAGAACGAACAAACAATCCCAGTTATTAGAATTAAAAGAAAACTTGAGTGGACCATGATTTTAGAAGTGTTAAAAAGCTATTATTATTTTGATGTTGATATTAATTCAAGTAAGAAAAATTAATTTAAACTGCAGACATGTACAGAGCGTGTCTACTCTGCTCAATGTCACGCAATAATAATAATAATGGAAACTTTATTGAGTTTTTTACCTAAAGTACAATTGTAAATCTCACTAATAATAGGTAATTTACAATTGGCTACTTGAATCTATTATTTACAAAACATGAGAAAAACGATGTTCACTAATACTGCAATAACTCTGGATTGTTCCATTCTTTGTTTCTGCAGCAGAAAATATAATAAGACGATCTAATGGCAATATTCATTAACTTCTTAATTATGTGGAGTCGTTCGTTGTTATTAAAATGAAGATCTTCTAACATGTTGATAAAATTTGCAGAATCGTTAGCGAATACACCAAGCGCACTGATTGACAGATTTACAAAAACTACATTTTTATAATGACTTTTCAAGCTATGTACAGACTCTTTGGCTTTTTTACGAGTAATATTTTTTTGTAGATTTGATTCTTTTTTGTAGATTTGATTCATAACCCACTGTTAGTTCAAGTATGTACAGGCACTCATCATTTTTAGTAGATATCAATAGATCTGGACGGTATTCATCACCAGTAATTGTTGACGGACTCTTGAAGTTAGATAGGTCGGCATATAGGGACGCTTCTACAATAGATTGAAAGGTTTTAGCGAGATGGAGAAGGACAGAGTCGTGTCTCCAAGTGAACCGACCTTGTTCAAGATATGAGTTACATCCAGCAATTACATGTAGAAGAGATTCAGGTTGAAGGCATAAGGTACAGTCTGAGGATGGTGAAAGACCCCACTTGGCTAGATTTTTGCGTGTAGGTAAGGTATGGCGTTCAATTTCCGCCAAAATTCGACTTGCTCAATTCAACATTGTACTTCTTCTATTCGACCTTTTTTTATAATTGGACATTCAACTTTGTTGTTTCAAGAATCCAACATCCTTTGCTTCATAGTCCGACTTGCAAGTTTTCTGAATATTGTCGATGTTTCTGCAATCGAACTTTGTACTTTAACGAATTCAACATTCAACTTTCTCACAATCGAACATCCTTCCGCATGCCACTCTCGTCCAGTCAACGCGGGCTCATAAAATACCAATTCCAACACTGTTGGGTAGGGGGACGGGAGAAAAAGGTAACTTTCCGTACCCCCGATGGATAGCTGTGGAACTCAAAGTCACATAAACCCTCCCCCAAAGCATATTTTTTTGTCTTGTTCCACGTGATCTAGAAAAACAAGATGGCTGCACGGTGATTTCTTAATTCCCGTCAAAATTGTAACTGGTAAGTATTTTTTTCTTTCTTTTTGAAAATAATCATTTCTATGATAAGCACGTGCTTTTCATGGTCAACTTTTGCTGTACATTCAGTACATTTTACAATCGCAATTAACAGCTACATTCACTATTTCACTAGAAAAACGGCACCTTCAGTCTTTGGTTTTTCTCGCTGTAAAGTCGAAAGGCGATCTGCCACTTTCAGAAGGGCAGACCTGACCTCGTTTAAGTCATCATCGGCCATGTTTCAATCCTCCGTAAGTGCAGCATCCGACCCGAGGGAATGATCACGTGTTTTTGGATAAGACAAAAAAATGTTGCTTTGGGGGAGGGTTTATGTGACTTTGAGTTCCACAGCTATCCATCAGGGGTACGGATAGTTACCTTTTTCTCCCGTCCCCCTACCCAACAGTGTTGGAATTGGTATTTTATGAGCCCGCGTTGACTGGACGAGAGTGGCATGCGGAAGGATGTTCGATTGCGAGAAAGTTGAATGTTGCATTCGTTAAAGTACAAAGTTCGATTGCAGAAACATCGACAATATTTAGAAAACTTGCAAGTCGGACTATGAAGCAAAGGATGTTGGATTCTTGAAACAACAAAGTTGAATGTCCGATTATAAAAAAAGGTCGAATAGAAGAAGTACAATGTTGAATTGAGCAAGTCGAATTTTGGCGGAAATTGAACGCCATGGTAAAGTGTTGTTGATGTATCGAATTGTGAAGTTGAAAATGTTTTTTGGTAATTTAGATTGTACAGTGGACCAAATGTTGTTTAGTTTAGGGAGTGAGAATTTTACTACACTTGAGAAGAAGCTACCTTGAGATAGTAGTTGGTTTTGTAGCTTCTCTTCATGTATAGCTTGGAGAAGGTATAATAATAATAATAATAATAATAATAATAATAATAACAATAATAATAACAACAACAACAACAACAACAACAACAACAACAACAACAACAACAACAACAACAACAACAACAACAACAACAACAACAACAACAACAACAACAACAACAACAACAACAACAACAACAACAATAATAATAATAATAATTATAATAATAATAATAATAACAATAATTTTCCATAGTATAGAGAAGCGATGGACTATTCCAAATAAAGTAAGAAAAAATTTAAAGGATAAATGCTTGGCATTGTATTTGAAGATTTTTCAAACAAGTTAAAACTGCCGGGAATATAGAATTTTGAAATCGGTTTCGGCCAGTGTCCCTTCAGATACCATGCATGTTTATATTGCTTGTTTTGCTTCTCTCTCACTCTTTTTTTATATACTTTTTCTGTTTCGGAAAGAATTAAAATTTTCAAAACACCATTCTGGTTAACCCTGAGCCCCTCCCCTATCGGATGTCCCCCCACTCACCTCCCCCGTAAATAAATCGTACCCAGTTCCTCCGCAAGGAAGGATTCAATATGGCTGTTTTGACATGCACGCAAATTTTACTCGCAGTTGGGATGCTTATTTCTGGTTCTATCAACACACTGTCAAAGAAAGCACAAAATGATTGTTCGTGAGTATCAATTTTTTTGTGTTTTCACCATTTTCCATCGTCTCTTTATCTTTTGTTGTACATTTTCTGAGCGTTTCTTCCAGACCTTCATTCACGTCGTGAAAGTTTTGAATCTCGACAGCTTCAACTAAAATGTTGGCGCCTGTTGCACATTGTTTGTAATATAATTTTAGTTGAAAAGAGACAAGGAATAGGTTTCGATATTTATTGTAATATAGTGGTATTTATACAACTTTTGAGCGATAAAACTCGTGACTATCTCGCTGCGTGACTTTGTGTTTGTCACGGTCACGTGATACTGATGTGATTCATTCAATTATTTGTTGCTTATTCATTCACTTATTCATTTTTTATTATTCATTCTTCTATTAATCATTCATTCATTCAATCATTCTTTGTATTATTTTTTTATTCATTCATATATTAATTCATATCCACCCATTCAGTTTTTAATTTAATCATTTATCCTCTTTGTTGTTTGGCTCCTTGTCTAGCTTTGTATTTATTTCTTACATTTTCAGTCTCTTTTAGTTGTTATTTGGATTTCATGAAGATAAGATCCCTGATTCAATCAATCTTACAGCTCTTGAGTTTATATTATTTTTTTAACTATCTCAGGTCAAAAGGACTGCCAGATATGAAAGGCAATGAAGTACATAAATTTGATCATCCATGGTTTCAAACTGGACTGATGTTTATTGGTAAGAAAAGATGTCTAATATGTCTAATAACAGGCGGCTACCGGCGGTATAGGGCCGCCAATTTTTCCTCTTACTGCTGGCTATTTTGTGTCCTTCATAAAAAAAATATGATTGTAAATTTTGGGACACAGACGCCTATTTCATTTACTCAGTCGCTTATTCAAAAAGATATTGAAAACCCTGTAAACAATGGCTTGTTGCATATAATGCTATAAACCTTTAAAAATATTTTACAGTTCATTGACTTACCTGCTAGTATTCATAAGAGTGATTATATATACATGTATGACCATGTGTATGTGAAGTAAGGAAAGGAACAACAACTATATTTAATGTTGGTAATTTCTTCAGCATTACACTGTTCTCCCATCAATCCTATCAGGGGCAGGTCCAGCAATATTGAAAGGGGGGAGTCTCCCCCACCCCTGGGTTAAACACAATGTTGTTATCTTATTTTCCTTAAATTATTTCAGGTGAGACCATGTGCTTGATTGGATTGTTTTTCCACAGAAGAAGAGAACGACAGAAGGCTAGACAGGTACATATATGTCCTTGAAGATTTGTTATTCTAAGATTTAAACAGTTGTACATTTTTATCCTTTATTACTTTCCTTATCATGATAGACTTGAATGCCGTTGTTGATTACAGCTGCCATATATCATGCTCTTCATCTATTGACTGGTGCATGTCCCCTCAATATGTCATCTCGCTAGTACCTCTTAATGCTAGCTCATCTATTGACTGGTGCATCCCCCTCAATATGTCATCTCTCTACCTCTTAATGCTAGCTCACCTATTGACTGGTGCATGTCCCCTCAATATGTCATCTCGCTAGTACCTCTTAATGCTAGCTCACCTATTGACTGCTGCATCCCCCTCAATATGTCATCTCTCTACCTCTTAATGCTAGCTCATCTATTGACTGCTGCATCCCCCTCAATATGTCATCTCTCTACCTCTTAATGCTAGCTCATCTATTGACTGGTGCATCCCCCTCAATATGTCATCTCTCTACCTCTTAATGCTAGCTAACCTATTGACTGCTGCATCCCCCTCAATATGTCATCTCTCTACCTCTTAATGCTAGCTCATCTATTGACTGCTGCATCCCCCTCAATATGTCATCTCTCTACCTCTTAATGCTAGCTCACCTATTGACTGGTGCATTTCCCCTCAATATGTCATCTCTCTACCTCTTAATGCTAGCTCACCTATTGACTGGTGCATGCCCCCTCAGTATGTCATCTCGCTAGTACCTCTTAATGCTAGCTCACCTATTGACTGTGCATTCCCCCTCAGTATGTCATCTCGCTAGTACCTCTTAATGCTAGCTCACCTATTGACTGTGCATTTCCCCTCAGTATGTCATCTCGCTAGTACCTCTTAATGCTAGCTCACCTATTGACTGTGCATTTCCCCTCAGTATGTCATCTCGCTAGTACCTCTTAATGCTAGCTCACCTATTGACTGGTGCATCCCCCTCAATATGTCATATCTCTACCTCTTAATGCTAGCTCACCTATTGACTGGTGCATGCCCCCTCAATATGTCATCTTGCTAGTACCTCTTAATGCTAGCTCACCTATTGACTGGTGCATGCCCCCTCAATATGTCATCTCGCTAGTACCTCTTAATGCTAGCTCACCTATTGACTGGTGCATGCCCCCTCAATATGTCATCTCGCTAGTACCTCTTAATGCTAGCTCACCTATTGACTGGTGCATGCCCCCTCAATATGTCATCTCGCTAGTACCTCTTAATGCTAGCTCACCTATTGACTGGTGCATGCCCCCTCAATATGTCATCTTGCTAGTACCTCTTAATGCTAGCTCACCTATTGACTGGTGCATGCCCCCTCAATATGTCATCTCTCTACCTGAGTCTTAATGCTAGCTCATTCTTGATTCAATTAGTCAATCAATCAATCATTTATTTCCTTTCTTTTTCAATTTTTCAACACAAAGAATAAGAGAAAAATTATCATTATTATTATATATATTATATAATGATCTTTGCAAGATATAATGATATTCGTTTTTTTCACAATTTTATTGATAACAAATTATTTAATGATTGATTAATAACTTTTTAATTGATATCGATGACTGCATTGATTCTGAATTAATTCATTGCAATTGACAAACATTCCTTGTGCTTACTTTATAATATATTCTCTTTGAACTAAATGTGAACATTGTTTATTTTGCGAGGTAAAACTAATGGATCAATGTCCTGTTTTGTAGAGATTGGTAAATATCAATAGAGCAGACAGTGATGGAGGTTCACTATCAGCAGAAATATCTCAACAACCTAGGTACAGAAAATGTTTAAATTAATACTTAATAATCATTATATTCTTAGTGTAACGGACTGAGAATTGGCAAGTGAAGACTCACAGCTTTGTAGCTTTGTTATAAACAACTTTATTGCTTGCTAGCTAGACTGCTAGAAGTGACTGTCTAAATACTAATAGTTACAACTGTGCTCTATTTATTTACAATTTATTCTCTGCCCAAATAAGTTACATTTGTAATCTTATGGTTATGTATACATACATGTAAGGGAAATCACTAAATTACGTACAAGAATAACATATAAGATTGTACAACATTCTGTAACTAGATACCTCTAGTTAGTATGTAATTCAACAAAGGAGTGTGCTTATGACCTAACGCCGGAACTAAATGGATTGTCACAGAAAGGTCACGTAAGCTAGCTATGCTACAACAAAAAATAGCAGACCAAGGCATGGTGGTCCATTTATTAGTATGTACATCATGCTACAAAGCTGAAAAGTGCAGATAAGAGCAGAAAGTTGAGGATGGGAGAAAAAAAAGCTGTAAAAGCTAAGAGCAGGCTGAAAATTGATTACCTAGTTACATGTAATTGTTGTTATTTATACTAAGATATTATTTGTTTGCTTTTAATGTTGTAGAGCGTTTCAATGGATCTTTGCATTTCCTACTATATGTGATTTATTTGGAACAACTCTTGGAGGTAAATGTAATATGACACAGTTCTTATGCAGCATATTTCAGGGGCCACCGATAAGGAGGGACTAGAGGGCTATACCTCTGGAGCCCCAAACCCTTGGAGAGCCTGTATTAGTGCCCCATTTTCAGATTTATGATGGACTAAATTCTTCATGATAAATTGTTGAAAACTTCAGGGATTTTTTTTTTGTTTTTTTTTTTGACCTGACACCCCCTGAAAGATTTCTGGGTCCATAACTGTTACAAATGTTTCATTTGTTTACATTAGGGATTGGTCTTTTGTATGTCAATGCATCAGTGTGGCAGATGTTGAGAGGTTCTATTATTATATTTACTGGAATTTTATCTGTAAGTACAATCATATTATATTTTTTTTTACTAATTCCTCACCAAAAAGTGTTGATACAATTTCAAGGTCTGAACCTAAGTACAACTTACATTGACTTTATTCATATGGTTTTATCATTGCAGAAAATATTTCTCAAGAGGAAATTGTGGCCAATTCACTGGATAGGCATGATTGTTACTATGGTAAATCTTCTCTTCTCTTCTCTTCTCTTCTCTTCTCTTCTCTTCTCTTCTCTTCTCTTCTCTTCTCTTCTCTTCTCTTCTCTTCTCTTCTCTTCTCTTCTCTTCTCTTCTCTTCTCTCTTCTCTTCTCTTCTCTTCTCTTCTCTTCTCTTCTCTTCTCTTCTCTTCTCTTCTCTTCTCTTCTCTTCCCTTCCCTTCCCTTCCCTTCCCTTCCCTTCCCTTCCCTTCCCTTCCCTTCCCTTCCCTTCCCTTCCCTTCCCTTCCCTTCCCTTCCCTTCCCTTCCCTTCCCTTCCCTTCCCTTCCCTTCCCTTCCCTTCCCTTCCCTTCCCTTCCCTTCCCTTCCCTTCCCTTCCCTTCCCTTCCCTTCTCTTCCCTTCCCTTCCCTTCCCTTCCCTTCTCTTCTCTTCTCTTCTCTTCTCTTCTCTTATTCAATTCAATCACCCACTTCTCATGAATGTTGTTTTTCATCCACACATTAGCTAGGACAATAGCAATTTATAACCTTCACATTGAAATAGGGGGAAGAGATGCTACACTGAAAGATAATAACAAATGTGTGCATTCCAATAATCACACAAAAATTTGTGCTTGCAAATATTTCACTGAGTAAGAAGTTGTTTTGTCCAAGATTGTGGATTGGAAATTAATTAAAAAAACAATAATATTTATATTTTAAACTGGAATGACAACAGTGCTCTACCTCTGTTTTAGTTAGGGCTGGTACTTGTTGGGCTGTCAAGTGTACTGAGAGACAACCACCGTGGTACAAGTCAAGCAAAGGTATTCTTAGGTAAGAGTGAAAAAGTTTCAGGAAATATACTGTCACACAAATGTTGTTGTTTTTTTAACACAAGGCATCCTACACTGTACAAAACAGCAGTCATCTTCGCATGGTGCTTAATATAAAATTTCATTGTGAACCAATCAGTGTTATTTCTAATTGCCAGGAATCGCATTGATCTTGGCTGGTCAATGTGTCAGTGCAACACAAATGATTGTAGAAGAATTGTTCCTGAAGAAAAGACATTATCATCCTCTTCAGGTTAGTCTGACATTATAGTTGTTCTTTACAGACCTCTTGTCTTTATTGTCTGAGCTTTCCACTGCTTCAAACACTCTAAATACTCCAATGAAGGACTAACATCTGATGTTAGTTTCTTTTTGAAATTACTGTATTCACTTTTCACAACTCCCTCTAAAACGTAGGATTGAACTTGATGATAGTAACTGTACTCTGAGGATGTTTCACTCAAAGGATGCATGTTAAAAAATAGTTAATATTCAGAAAAACATAAAGTGATCCTAATTGGGATATTTTTGGATTCATTGTAAGAGAGAAAATTCTGGGAAGTGGGATCCAGATAATTTTGAAAGAGGGTACACCACAAAGATAGTGACAGTCTGTATTATAATTATAGAAAATCACTCAGGCCTTTTCCAAAAAGGGGGAAGAGAGATTGGTGAACTAGACATATAGAATTGATAAAACCTACAATAAAACATTTTGAAGTTTTCCAATATAAAATAAAAACTTTAAGGTATTGGATTGGATTTTGTGAGAATTTTTTGAACATATTAGTACAGGAATTCATTGATGATAAGAAAATCTAAGATTTCAATCCCATTCATTAGATAAAGCTTTGGGAATAACACACAAAAAAAAAAAAAAAAAAAAAACCAATGTCAATCACCATATTAACATACCAATTCCAACTTCAAATCTTGTTGATTGGACATCCACACTCAGGCTGGAAATCTGTTTTTTTTAGAAGTAAAGAATCAGTATTATATAATGCTTGTATGAGCCTTTTAGGCAATCATTGCAGTTTTAAATTAATTCATAGCATTTGGTTTGTAGGTTGTTGGCATGGAAGGATTGTTTGGTGTTATTTTTATGACTTGTGTAAGTACCATATGTTAAAAAAGTAAATGTCTATGTTCAACTTCCAAAGTGCCTTCAGCATCTGGAAACCAGCACTGGTCTACCAGGGAGTGGACGAAAATGTGGCTTATATTACACATACTGTCAGTGATATATATCTCTTTCTACCAGACCTTCAACATACCAGAATTATATTGATAACAAACAACATTTTTAATCCAATCATATTATTTATTATTAATATTTGTTTGTAAAAAACAGTAAGGTAATAATAAAGAAGATCACCACTGCTGCTACTCTGTGTATTTTTTTGTTCCAAGTGCTGTCTTCAATAAAGAGGACTAACGTCCGAAATGTCAGTTTTGCATTCACCACCTTATGGTGAACATCTTGTCTATACAATGTACACTTTATAACAGTTACTGTTTCTATAGAAATGCAGTTCACTCGACCAGTATGTTACTTGATCTCTTCCTTTGTAATATGTATTGTTTTGGTTACAGTTAGTTCTTCCAGTGTTATACTATATCCCAGGAGATCAAAACCACCATAGCTATGAGAATAGCATTGATGCCTTACTAATGATTAAGAACGATACAAAGCTACTTATTATGTCCCGTAAGTATTTACTGCATATACAGCTGTTCTTGAAAAGGATGTCCAGTTGAAATACTGATTTAGCAATAACAATGTCATTTGCATATATCACATTTCAAGCTTTCTTGTTTTAAATACAAAGCTGCAAGCATTAAATATAGTTACATATTATTTAATAATTATGTGACATTGTCACAGTATTGTCACGGTCATTATTATGTGAAGAAGTTATTTTGCACATCATTTCTTCAAAAATACAAATCATGAGATATGCAAATGACTTTGCTATTCACTAAATCAGTATTTCAACTAGACAACCATTTCAAGAATAGCTGTACATAAAAACAAGGTTGAATAATGGATAGATCAAATAAGTGATTGAATGAACAGATACCGGAATAATAGACCACTTCACGTTAACGTCCGCCATTTTGAATTGGGGCAAAGTTGGAAAAATTCTTAAGAAATTGTCATCACTTTGATTTCTTCTAACTCTGTTCATTCAAGCTCAATATTCATAATTATTTTGTTTTTGAAAAGATATTAACTTCCTTATTTTTGTACTAAAACTTGGTTGACATAGCATAGTCATTTGATAAAGAAAATTGAGATTTTTGTTTTCAAAACAAAATGATTGGCGAACGATCGGCGCGCGTAGATCAAAATATATAGAAAACTTACCGGCTCGTAAAAAATAGTTCCAATTCCTGGATAGGCCTCATTTTCCACCAGTTTACTGATATGTAATGTTTTTATTATTTCAAGTAAAAAATGTAAAAATGGAGCTTGAACGAACGGAGATATTGGACGTCAAAGTGACGACAATCTCTTTAGAAATTTCCCGACTTTGCCCCAATTCAAAATGGCGGCCATTAACGTGAAGTGGTCTATGGGAAATCTTGGGTTATGTTAGGGAAGAAAGGAGAAGGATGGATGGAATGAAAAAATAGATAAATGAATAAATTGATGAACAAAATGCATAAATAGGTGAATGAAGGAATCATTGAAAAGATGGAAGGTGGACAGTCATCTTGATTTGCAATTATTGAACAATGTCCACATCATTCAGTCAAAAATTTACATGTCGATTGACTAAAATCAATATTGATTTAACATCATTTGTTATTTTCAGTCCTGTACATATGTTCTATATCATTTTATAATTTCTTTGGATTATCAGTTACCAAATCACTAACAGGTAATTATGACTCATATTATTTTGTGTTGGTTTATCCAGACCATGTGCTGCCATCTTTTATGTTTTTTACATTATTAATATTAGTAAAGGATGTATTCAAATATTTGTGTACAACCGCCATTGGACTGTTTTTCTAGACTTCAAAATATGTTTTTAATTGTATTATAATATTATTATTCGGCTTGGTTGTTCATTATCTTTCATAATGTTTGTTCATTTACCATGATATTGCTTGAATGAATATTATTGAACTCTTTTTGTTTGTTGAGCTTGTTTGTTGTGTATGTGACTGTTAATGTGTTCAATTAACACATTTTGTTTAGATGTTTTGTTAGTCTGTTTGTGTATATTTTGTGTTTGTTTATTTATCAATTTACTGTCTGTTTTGTTGTACGTTCCATCCTGTCTTATGTATGACTAGTATGCCGAGTCACAAGAACACCCATTTCATGAAATTATGTTTTCTTTTTAAGCTGTTCATAGGACGTTGATCGATGCTTGCAGAACTATTGTTGTCTGGGCTGTTGATTTATTTGTTCACTACGTTTTCCATGAGGTAAGATGCATTTTAAATGTGTACATCTCATTAGAATTAGTTTTTAATTATCTTAACGGCTGTCTACCAAGTGCTTTTAAGTCCTACTTCACCGACCTTTCTGATATACATAATTATAACACACGCTCTAAGTCAAACAAAAACCTGTACTTACCAAAAATAAAGTTGAACTATGGCAAATTTGGCGTTAAATACGCCGCGGCTAAAATCTGGAATGAAATTCCTCTTCGCATTAAACAACACCAAAGTTTAAAGAGTTTTCGGGATGCTTATAAACAGCACTTGATTAGTGAATAAACAACTAGCTTTTTTATCATCTTGATACATTCATTCTTTCACCTTAACACCTTCATAAACTTTACGACGTTTATTCAAATTAATCAAGATAGTTATGTAATCGTTATCTCTGGCTCATATTTCAACTTCATTTCAATATTTTAAATTTATTTGTAAAGGTTGCAAGAGCTTAGATTAACCTTCTAGGTTGTTCTCTTGCAACCTCCACAATATGTTTCTCTTATATATTTTTTCAATTTTTGTAAAATGTTTTTGTTGTGGAAAATAAAACCTTTGAACCTTTGAATCTTTGTTATTGCTTTGTTAGAAAGGATAATTTTTCACACTTTCGTCAGCATGATAATTTATGTGAAAAAATGTTATAAACCCTTGGCTTGACATAGATTCCGGGGTATGTATTATGCAAAGTACATAACTTTAAAAGCAATAATATAGCAAATAACACTACAGTTTAATGGAACTTAATTAAGATTTAACTGATTAAGCAAATTGATTTGCAGTGTATAGCATTCCATGCATCTTATTTTATACCAAAAGCATTTTTTTCTGGGATAGTATTGTTTCAGAAGATACAAAATTGTAACCATAACTAACAACACTGCTGTGCTAACGCTAAGGAACATAACGCACGATCTGACACAACACAACCATGTGCTATTGAGTGTAGGGGTAGTGAGTGTGAATGAGTCTAGTGGTGTATGTAGAGTACATCTAGTGTAGGGGTAGTGAATGTGAATGAGTCTAGTGGTGTATGTAGAGTATATCTAGTGTAGGGGTAGTGAGTGTGAATGAGTCTAGTGGTGTATGTAGAATACATCTAGTGTAGGGGTAGTGAGTGTGAATGAGTCTAGTGGTGTATGTAGAGTACATCTAGTGTAGGGGTAGTGAGTGTGAATGAGTCTAGTGGTGTATGTAGAGTATATCTAGTGTAGGGGTAGTGAGTGTGAATGAGTCTAGTGGTGTATGTAGAGTATATCTAGTGTAGGGGTAGTGAGTGTGAATGAGTCTAGTGGTGTATGTAGAGTATATCTAGTGTAGGGGTAGTGAGTGTGAATGAGTCTAGTGGTATATGTAGAGTATATCTAGTGTAGGGGTAGTGAGTGTGAATGAGTCTAGTGGTGTATGTAGAATACATCTAGTGTAGGGGTAGTGAGTGTGAATGAGTCTAGTGGTGTATGTAGAGTACATCTAGTGTAGGGGTAGTGAGTGTGAATGAGTCTAGTGGTGTATGTAGAGTATATCTAGTGTAGGGGTAGTGAGTGTGAATGAGTCTAGTGGTGTATGTAGAGTATATCGAGTGTAGGGGTAGTGAGTGTGAATGAGTCTAGTGGTGTATGTAGAGTATATCTAGTGTAGGGGTAGTGAGTGTGAATGAGTCTAGTGGTGTATGTAGAATACATCTAGTGTAGGGGTAGTGAGTGTGAATGAGTCTAGTGGTGTATGTAGAGTACATCTAGTGTAGGGGTAGTGAGTGTGAATGAGTCTAGTGGTGTATGTAGAGTATATCTAGTGTAGGGGTAGTGAGTGTGAATGAGTCTCAGAGATACTATCACATTCCATGGTTCTCTCAAATCCATGGAAAAACAAGACATTTAAGGGTCCTGATTACTTAAGCAAATAGTCATCACGATTTTTTCTTAGAAAGATATTTTATAGAGAATTTATCAATTGATCGAAAAATGGATAGAAATCTATATGGTCCCGAGCCCGTTTTTGAGATAAAATTTTTTGAACGGAACCATGTTTTGACATTTTTGAAGAACAAATGACGAAAAATGCATTTTTAACAAAAAAAATTATTACTCAAAAACTAATAAAGCTATTGACGTAGTTTTTACAGGCAATCTCAACCAGACGTTATTTTACACAAATATGGGAAAATAAATTATATATGTTTTTAAATTTTGTCAAAATGTACAGTTTTGTTGTCGTCTTTGACTTAAAATCGCTTTGAAAAGTGAAACCCTAAACTACTTACCATCGCGTGAAATGTTGAAAAGTCATCAGGATTTTTTCAAATCTTGCCAAAAGAAAGATTTTTACAAAATCTTTCAGAAAAAATGAAGAAAAGTATAGAGTCCCGCGCAAAAAATGAGGGTTTTGGCTGGTTGAAGTATAATTTTCGAAGGCTCCTTGTGTTATTCTTATGTTGGCTTTTGGCGGGATTTGGCGCGCGCGCGGCGTTCTCAGCGGTAAATTGCTCGCGGGCACAGGTTTCAAGCATCGTTGTTGTTCTAAAGTAGTCAGGACCCTTAACATTTCACAATCTTTATTTTGTCGATCTTAAACATAACTAGTTCATGTTTTTTTTAGGGCTTTGGTGAAGCATGGGACAAAAAGTATGGAATATTCCAAGGTATAGCCATGTTATTTTTGCATCAGAAACATCATCATGAACTACAATCTTGGACAACATCACTTGAGACTGCAAGCATGAAAACGCCAATTTTTGATTCAATGCATTTTAAACATTCATGTGCATTTCTCAGACCTCCCCTTCCTCCAACTCAGTGTTGTTGCCCAGATAGCAGCTATCGTAAGCAGCATTTCAAGACTGAAGCAACATTGTTCTGGGAGAGGGGAACAATAACACCCAGAAAACCAAAACATGTACAAACATTTGTATTTTGTCTCAAATGTTCTGTGCAAGTTTGTATCCTACTTGATCCAGGTGCAACTCCTGGGCTTCCTTGGGAATCTGATTGAACAATTGAGGGAAACTGGGCATGCTAACCTTCTGCAATAATATTTGGGTTTTATTGCTCTGTAATTAATGCCAGTCAAATTCTAAAGAAAACCTAATGGAGAAGGGGATGCTAAAGCAGCTGTCTGCAGAGATCTCAACTAATCATCTTCACCACCATTATCATAACATTGATCAATGACCTTCACCTTGTAACTCCATCGTCATCATCACTACTTCCACCAGTATCATAACATTATTCACTGTTACTACCACCTTCACCTTGTAGCACGATTGTCATCATCATCATTACCATTGCCATCATTGTCGCAATTGTCATTGTCATAATCATCATCATCATCACTACAACCATCATAATATTGACCATTGTTGGTACCACCTTCACCTTGTACCTCCATTGTCATCATCATCACCACTATGATCATTGTCATCATCATCACCATTGTCATCCTCTGCATCACCATTTCCATCATTGTCTCAATTGTCATCATCATCACCATTGTCATCCTCCGCATCACCATTTCCATCATTGTCTCAATTGTCATCATCATCACCATTGTCATCCTCCGCATCACCATTTCCATCATTGTCTGATTTGTCATCATCATCACCATTGTCATCCTCCGCATCACCA
Source organism: Diadumene lineata (assembly GCA_918843875.1). Classification (NCBI taxonomy): domain Eukaryota; kingdom Metazoa; phylum Cnidaria; class Anthozoa; order Actiniaria; family Diadumenidae; genus Diadumene; species Diadumene lineata. Next base: position 5,916,154 of record OU974071.1, read on the forward strand.
TTTCCATCATTGTCTCATTTGTCATCATCATCACCATTGTCATCCTCCGCATCACCATTTCCATCATTGTCTCATTTGTCATCATCATCACCATTGTCATCCTCCGCATCACCATTTCCATCATTGTCTCAATTGTCATCATCATCACCATTGTCATCCTCCGCATCACCATTTCCATCATTGTCTCAATTGTCATCATCATCACCATTGTCATCCTCCGCGTCACCATTTCCATCATTGTCTCAATTGTCATCGTCATAATCATCATTATCATCTCTACCATCATATACATTATTATTACCACCCCCTCCATGTACCATTGTCATCATCACCATTGTCATCATCATCAACATTGTCATCATCACCATCATCATTGTCATCATCATCACCATGGTCACCATCACTATTCCCAACATCATCACCTTCATAACTGTAAGATAGTTTCAATTTTTTTACTTTGTATTTTCTATAGTCGATGGGTTCTTATTTTTGCTACTTGGAACAGCTCTGTATAATGAATTGATGATAATACCACCACTCATGCCGAAACCTGACCAGCCATCCCAGGTAAGTCTGTTCTTGACATACCAATCTCAATACTCGCACTGCTTTTTCTAGCCATTTCTGAGAGTTAGTAAAATGAGTATTGTCTTTCTTCTGATTACTTTTCTACTCCTTGTCTTCCCTAGTGGTTTTGTGTTCCCTTTCTTTTACTAACTTCTCTCTTCATCCTTCCTCTCTTTATCGTTCCCCTCTGCGTCTTATTTGCTTCTTCTTTTTCTTCTTCGTTTGTTTCTCCTTCTATTTATTCTTCGTTTTTTGCTTATTCTCAATTTTTGCTATTATTTTGTTCTTATTCTTATGTTTCCTCAAGAATGAGTTTGTCCCCTACTCTTTTCCTGCTTACCCCTTGTTTTATTTCTCAGCCTTCTTTTCCTTTTTTTTAAAACATCTACAAAATCCATCATCCCACTTTATGTTGCTTAATTAATCCGTTCTTCTTGCTGTCTCTGACATTTCTTCTTGTGTTTCAAGACTCAAGGTTCTTCTAATCCAGATAACGATGCTCTGGGAGAGACCGACCCGTTGCTCAAAGCTGACCAGTCTACATATACAGCAATTGTATAGTGGCAAATACATATGGATTATCATAACTTATCAGGAGCCCAATTTAATAGGAGAGCACAACCTGTACAGTTCGGCCACTATCTAGCTTGATTGGTGGTTGATTGGCAAATGGCGCGAGAGAAATCCGCTTTTGTGGAAAAATGTGTCCCGAATTGAATTATTTCATTGTTACTGAAGAATTCTGAAAATTTGGATGCATGAACTAGTTTTTTTTGTTTTTTTTTGTTTTTGTTTGAAAACAATTACCTTTTTTACTCATTCAAGAGCGTCTCAGCCAATAGTATTTGTACGATATCATGCGTCACGTGATAAGTGTTATCCAATCAAAGTCTATTTTATACCATTCACTATGTGGATAATTTTAGACCTATCAAATCACTCGTTAAAACAGACGAATCATAGACTTAGGCATTCCAATCTTGTGAAGGCCAGTTAATGGTGGATTTTAGTTTTGAATCTAATTGAAAGAATGCCGTAATTTATTGAATTACTTCATCGTTAACTCGATAATTTTTATTTTTAATGAGTTATAGTGAACTTTTCTAACATGACTGTTTGTCAGAAATATATTTTAAATTAATGAATTTAGTTTATTTATTAGTTTGTTTGTTTCTTTCTTTCTTTCGTTGTATGTTTCTTTGTTTTTTGTTTGTTTGTTTGTTTGTTTGTTTGCTTGCTTGCTTGCTTGCTGGTTTGTTTTTTTTGTTTTTTGTTTTTGTTTGTTTGCTTGCTTGCTTGCTGGTTTGTTTGCTTGTTTGTTTGTTTGTTTGTTTGTTTGTTTGTTTGTTTGTTTGTTTGTTTGTTTGTTTGTTTGTTTGTTTGTTTGTTTGTTTGTTTGTTTGTTTGTTTGTTTGTTTGTTTGTTTGTTTGTTTGTTTGTTTGTTTGTTTGTTTGTTTGTTTGTTTGTTTGTAAATCGTACATCATTGGGTTTGGGTTTTTTGCTGTGATTGAGCTAGCTACAATCTTAGACATAAATGTTGAGACTCTTAGCACACTTTGACATTTCTTGAGTATGTTTGCTGCAATACATCACTCTGGCGGTCTTTCATTGAGACCCTCCCCCCCCCCCCTACCTTAAAAAACGAAGGTTTTTTTCTCTTATGAATAACGTTGATCTAGGGTGGGGAGGGAATCGAACCATATCTGCTAGGGACTGGCACCGAAGGGTTCAAATAGTTCTTTCATCTGACATGTTTTGAGCTCGGACAGGACAATATATTCGTCATTAATTTGTAACTCGAATGGATCCTTCGTCGGTAAGTCTTGCATATAGACGTTATCGCGTCCTCAATTCTTAATATGTCTTAAACAGAAAGAATTGTTATAAATAGATCGGGTTTTAAACATCTTGTTCTCTGTTCTTTCTACGTCGTCGAGTTGAAATAATTTAGTTTTAGCGATCTTTAACATCTATTAAATCCCTCTATTTTTCTCTCAAACAACAGACATGACATTACTATTTGCGTATTAAGGCCGGCACACACTAGGCGACAAGTCGCAGCGACTTTTCCCCGCGACATGTCGCCTCGGTGTGCACTTTCTGGTCCAGCAATCCCAACCGGTTGGATTTCATGCGGCAAGTCGCAGCAACAAAATTCTGTCGCGGCGACAACAATTTTCGCCAAAAAATGTTAGTACACACGGGAGGAAATTGTCGCTGCGACTTGTCGCCTACAAGTGTGCCGGCCTTTAGTCAGCATGTCTTATCATCTTTATAATATTGCGCCTCAAACTTTTACATTTTTACAGCCGCATTGTTCAGAATAAGCGTTGAAATCACCCGGTTAAAGATCAACAATTCAGACGTTTATTTGAAATACTTACGAATTGACTAATCTTGTAATCACAACATTTTTTTATCCTGTTTTGTCGAATCGTTTTCAGCTGTTAGTCGAAATAGGAATATAGAATCTCAGTACAATGTGTGTAAAGTGGTGTTATTTAGAACTATTCACAATTAATTTATGATACATGATATGTTGTAGTACCCGGAATTTGAATCAATCAGAAGAGTGCAAACACTAAATGTGTGCAACAGTTGTCACTATTTAGTGGTAAATAGCACTGATTAAACAAAAGAATACAATAGAAATAGCATAAAATAGCACTATTCAGTGGTATTTATGTTGCACACTTTTAGTGTGTGCACTCTAGTATCATTATTTTCTCTCCAAATGATATTGATATATACTATACGTCATTAATAGGTCTTTGGAAGTACGACCTTTAGTTGCCTTTATATCAAACGTGTATAAATAGAAGTAACTTGTAAATTAAAGTATAGGGAAAAGCGAAGAGCGCACACAAATACGTAAAATACAGTGAGCGGGATTGAACAGATCTGTGGATCTGCAAGGACCCTTATTAGTGTTGTTTATTCCAGTTAAAAGAATGAAACTGAGATTGCTGTAACAAGGCTGCAAGTATCCGCAGATCTGATACAGCATGAACATTTGCATAAATAAATAAAAAATGAAATTATTAAAAACATTTTTGATTTTATCTTCAGAATTCATCCTACAACTACAATGAAGAGTCGAATGTTTGGCTCGAACCTTTATCAGTTATTTTAAATTGCATGCTACCAGTGGAGTACATCTATGCTGACTGGTTTAAATGGGTTGTCAAAAATGAAGTACTGCGTTCAGATCCTGAATATATTTCTTCTCGAGGTGTCAGAGAAATAGAAACAGGAAGTCAAACTGAGGGTTTCTGTCTTCCGGAGTTTAGAGTTTCCCACAATAATGATCACTTTCCTCGGTACGAAAACAGAGATTTTGAGTTCTACTGCCTTGCGACGCCAGATTTTGAGAATACAGCTCATTGGATCCCTGACCACGATGCTATGACTCTGAGCGAAAGTGGTTTTTACGATGATAACAATCATTTTGTAGAAGTCTTCAAGGAAGTTGTTCATTCCCCCGACGACCCAAGATACTTGAGGTTAAAAATAACTGACGATTGGAAAAAGTTCCGCCCCACGTTCAAAGACGTCAATTTTCTTCATCATAGTATTTTGTTTCCTGGGAAATATAATAAGGATGAATTATTCCAGCGACATTTTTCCAGCAACGAATCTGTTTCCTGGACGTATGACGCGCATGGTCCTGTACGAAAACTAGAATCAACGGGTGACTGGACAAAATTTGAAGATGAGACCCTAGTGTTTAAATATCCTCATGCCTGGCCTGAACCTGCTATGGAGTGGCTGGTGAGACAACGTAGCGGCTCCTGGCCCTCACCTGATCTGATCCAGGAAATTTTCGAGTCTGGCTGTCACATTGCACCAGTTGGACGAGGGACACGAGAGAATGAACCACTACCCTTATTAGACTACCTCAGGGATCCAACCCAATTGGACGTTGCCAAAAGCGTGGATATCATGGATACAGTTGTTAATGCTGTCGACTGTAACGCCTGCGGAGACACTGCAAGCAATACATTCAAAGATTCCCCAGTCATGGATGAAACGGAATGGAGACTATCGTTTTCCGTTGCTGAGAATCGACTTGCCCAGAGTGTAACTCCTGTTCAACGTCATATCATGATCCTTCTTAAGATGATCAAGAAGATGTATTTTCCTGAAGTCGGTATATCGACGTATCTGTTGAAGAATTTGATGTTCTGGGAAATAGAAAAGCAAGATGAAAGTTTTTGGAGTGAAGACAACTCAGCGAACTGCCTTTTACACATGTTGGATCAGCTTCAGAAGACGCTTGAAAAAGGTTTTCTTCCCCAATACCTCATGCCAAAAAGCAACCTACTGAACGATGAGGATCCAAAGAAACTCGCAAACGCAGTAGGTTTGATCTGCGAAGTACGAAAAGCTATATTGCCTAAATTAATAACCATGTTTAAAAGATGCTGCTCACTACCGTTTCACTCCCCGACCTTTCATAGACAAATTTATTTTGAACCTTTTCTGGAAAATCTTCAAGATAAAACGTTGTCAGATGGTGAGGTACAAGAACTTGTCTTTTCCTTGCTGAACCTCTTCATCAGTAGATGCAGGGACTGTATTGAGAGCATGCACAGAATTCACGAGAGAGACGACGCATCTGAAGGAGACAAAAGATCAATCCGCATCACAATCAATGTCTATGAGTCGATGATCGCCAGGTGCTTGACTAAATCATGGTTTCTAAAAATCTCTATGTGTAAGAATACCGAGGAGTTTGCCAACTTCGTCAAACACGAGAGTTCAACTTTCCCATCCAACGATACCGTGATCCAGTTGGCTTTGGTGTTCCTTCAACAAGCTTCAGAAGGTAAAAACCTCAGTGATCTGGTACCAACCACCCAAGCCATGGAAAATATCAAAGACACTTACAGAACAGGAGAGCAATTTTCATTGAACCAAGGAAAGGCAAGTAGTAACTTATTGGCAGGGGATCTCTTCGATGCTATGAAAGTCATACAAGAGGGCCGGCTAAAAGACGTAAATATTCAAGACGTTAAGTTTGAGGAGCTTCAAGCCAAATTCAATCGGTTATTACTTCTTAAAGCTCTTGGAAGAATGCGTGAAAATGAACAAGCTAATAAAGAACAGGCAGCTCTTTATGAAAGCTCAGACAAGGCGTAAATTTCAGCGTAAGTCTCATCATAGATAGATCTGACCTGTATATTGCAAAACATACTTTTTTTTAACAAAATTAAAATCATTCAATAAGGCAAAGTAGCAATTTACGTTACTAAGAAAACGATCAATTGAACAGTCAAGCAATTAATTTAGTAAACATTGAATCGAACAAGTAAGCAGTGAAAACAATGAAGAACTAAATGTAGATCTTTTTGACATGTATTCCAATAGGCTTTGCAATCCTAGTGCGGCAGTACTGATATTTTTAAAAGTAACAAAATTATGATGATCTAAATAGTACAGTGGCAGTTATCTTAATTTTGTTTTTTTTTAAAGACAATTTTGAATTTGAAAGAAAACATGTTTTGGTTTTATAAAAGCCGAAACATGCCTTGTTTGAAATTCAAAACTGTGGCGTTTTTTTTGGAAATTACACATTTGTTGTCCTAAAACCACTTGACACTGAAAGTAAAATTAATTGATAGAGTGGAAACATTAATTGGTGCAGCAGTTGTCACTATTTAGTAATAAATAGCACTAATTAAACAAACGAAAACAATAGAATTAGCATAAAATAGCACTATTTAGTGGTATTTATGTTGCACACTTTTAGTGCGTGACTCTACCACTAAATATGTTATGCTAGAGTGCAAATACTAAATGTGTGCAACAGTTATCACTATTTAGTAGCAAATAGCACTAATTAAACAAAAGAAAACAATAGAATTAGCATAAAATAGCACTATTTAGTGGTGTTTATGTTGCACTCTTTTAGTGCGTGTACTCTATATAGTGTGCGTTAATGCAAATCGTTGAGTCGTTCACACCCCCTATTTCGGCTTAGCTTATATGAGAGAGCGTGAGATGGTTCCTCCAATAAAAGATCCCTATCCTGCGCCTAACAACCACAAAGTGAAATGATTATAAGGCTAGAAAACTATTATCAATTGTTTTGAGACCATGAACATGTGTGATGGTCAAACAGATTTGAACTCATGTAGTTGAACCCCTGCTGCAGCCGTCTTGTGTGATTCGCCGAAAGAAAGGCTTCTGCAACAACGTCTTCCTTAGTTGAACCCCAGCCCATTGCTTTTCTGGTCCGATCAATGAATGAAATGATCAATGGAGCTACACTGAGTACAGCAAAATTCAATACTATTGTTTTTTTTGAAAAATTAGCGTTACAATTCATACAATCGACAATTTGCAATGTTCTTAGGTTGTTTAGAATTGGTATTAGCTGGCATGGGCTGGCTTTAAAATCACTTTTCGCGTTTTTGTCCCAAATTGTAATCGCATTTCTGTTTCTAATGAGAGAATAAATAGAATTGGAATATGTTAACTTAGTTACTACCCATACGTTTGGGGAAATTCGAGCAAAGGCGATTTTAAAATGTTTCGTATACTCGCTATACTGATTTTTACTCATTAAAAAGTAAATTCTGCAATCCGTTGATACCAACGTTTTATCGTCCTTGTTGTATGACTAAGTGGCTGGCATCGTAACTTGAGAATGACTCTTGAAGATGAAAGTACGTTTAATATTGGACTCTCGTGTAATCCGATGCCTTATCATTTCTCCCAAACATACATTTTTGCGAGAGAAAAAAAAATCATTGTTACACGTGTATAACATTAGGAACAGTGCATGTTTTATTCATTCAAATATCTAAAAATACAATAAAAACGCAGTTGTGCAACAATTGTGCTCGATTATATATATTTATTTGTTTATAGCTATTGCCCTGATCTATCTTGGCTGCTCCAGAGCTGTCATCTTAGAAAAGCAGAAAAGCTAATATTAGTTAAGAAAGGGTGATGCACATTTTCCTCAAGAAAGAGGCTCATTGCTGAATTTCATACCGCGTTGCCTTGCGGTAGTTTCGACATATGTTATGATTGTCAAGAAGGTCAATCTGAACATTCGAATGTCTTCAAACAAGATTTGGCATCAGGGAATCTCATTTCTTCTTCTGCCATGTTTATCTATATATAACCAGTACCTCCACGTGTTTGTCCATGCCGTTATCTATGTACACATTACAGGATTTAGCATGTTTTTATCTGTGGTCAATCGTGACTTAGACGCCTTTAAGCGTGTTATTTCAGTCTAAATACTATAGTTTTACATGCGCTATGCAATAATATGTATTTAAAACATGTAGCACAAAATTAATAAAGTGAAGAGAAGATGTCTACTACTTATGAATAAAACTGTAGTCTATAGCTCTATGTTTTCAATTGTGCATGTGTTGATATATAAACTTCTCTATGCAGGTGCAAGTCTGTATATGTTTTAATTATAGTACACCAAAGTAAGTTTACTTCTGTTTATCTCCAAATGTTGGGTTGATGTAGGAAAACGTCGTGCCGTTTTGCTTGATTTTTAAGAGGTTAACCTTTTTGTTTACTTGTCTTGTCTTTTTCGCACTTGAAGACCGTTTGTTGCAGTATCTATAAACAAAGATTAAAACATAAACATAGTCATATGGAATCACGGTTCATTAAAAGTAAGGCATAAAGACAATTTATTACGCGCCGGCAACCTGTAAAAGTAGATTAGGCGAAAAGAAAAAAAACTATTTGCTTTTTGCTTTGCAAAAATAGAACAGTCGTAATAAAGACTTAGTATTAATGAACATGGTATAACGAGAATATCGATGGCAGTGAAACAAATCGAGCATGAAAAATTACATTATATCAAAAATCACCTGAAGAACAATGAGTTTAAAGATGACGGGAATGACTGTCAAAGTAAATAATCTGCTGGTAATTTTGGGCACTAATTTTATGATACTTTGAATAGTATGTGCCTTACCTTACAACTACTACAGCAATGATCACAACAACAATGAAAAATACACCAGTCGTCACTGAGCTCCAAATAATGATGTTAATGTCTTTGTCATCGGCCTCATTAGGTGATGAGGTTGTTGGTGGTGTTTCAGTGGTAGATTCTGTTCTTTTCTGGAACATAGCCACGGATAGCAGTAACTTGCCAATATCTTGACCAATACGAGCTAAAGAACCATTGATAATATTGGTTAGCATCTCACCATCGAGTGGATTACTACCAGTACCATTTTGTGGAAATCTAACGTAAAATGCCACTATAGCATTGTGGTTATCTTCGCTTATGGCGTCGTTCTGTACTGGATATCCTGGCAAGATGTGTACATGGTCTGACGTAAACACCGTGTAGTCGTTTGAACGTCTATGAAGAAAAGCAAATAACCGTCACCAGTGGTGGATCCAGGATTTTTTTAAGGAGGGGGACCAATGGGAATTTTCCAACTATTTTCGTTATATCCCTTTTTGAATTCTCATTAGCATTTTCTAGTACGTCATTCATTGCAGTTCATTTATGAGAATTAAACACTCAAAATGTATTCGGTTGGTATCAATTATTTTATTTCAGTAAATGAAATGAAAAAAAATTAAAAATGCTTTTAAATTATAAAAGAAGTAAAAAAATTATTACATTTTTTTTTTGGGGGGGGGGGACAAGTCACCCCAGTCCCCCTCCCTGGATCCGTCCCCGTGTCATAACTTTGCAAACTGGCCACAAAGCTGCCAGTGGCCGGTGACAAATCTCAATTTAGTAAGAGACGAGAAGATCTATAATAAAGTGCTTGAGTAAGCGTACAAATTTCGAAACATAATTATCGATCAGGTGGTGTCGTACTTGTCAAACCTCAAAACAATCATGCATATGTTTTAATTACTCATTTTGTAATTCAGCCCAGCTGATTATGATATACATAAAATGGCCAGGTTCTCACTACTGAATAACTTGGTAAGATTTATGGTCACATAAGGTAGAATGACGGTCATCTCGCGGGCGCGATCTCAGCGGTATTTCCCATGGCGACGTACTACGAACACTTTGCTTCTTAGTATAACTTTTGGAATGGTTGGTAAATATAACCACTTCTGCTTCAATATTAGGTATATTAAACGTTTTTAAAATTGTTTCATTAGTGGGAAAAGACTCCATTCAGAAAGTTCACAAGTCAAAAATTTCCGCGTAGTAAAAATACATTGTGTTCATACGCTAATAATATACTTGCAAAAAATCCTCGATTCTGATTGGTTGACAGTAGTGCAGTTCAGGCGTAGCACCAGTGCAGAAAGCTGTAACACCAGTGCAGAAATCTGTAATACCAGTGCAAATTACAACTTGATTCAAAAGACAAAATGCACCCTAAAACTAAATGGAGTTTTTGGAATTTTTTACTATCTAGAGAATAATTGTAATTTTGTAAACGTTTCTATTTGCAAAAAGTGTAAAATTTTACAAAAATACTCAAGAAATCTGCAAAAAACTGAGCGAGATCTCGTTGAAAAGTTTTCAATTTTCTCCTTGAGCGCGCGCTAGATGACAAAATCATCACGCCATCATCGGCGCGCGCTCGTTCGAACTTGAATCAAAATCTCAACCAAATGCTTTTAAAAATCGACAAAATGGTTGAATTTTTTGCAAGTATATTATTAAAAGGTAATAAGATGGTTTCTCGTTCAATTTGGATTAATTTGCACTCGTTCGTTTTTCAAAGAGCCAAATTGCATTCGCCCTACGGGCTCATGCAATTACGAACTCTTTGAAAAACAAACTCGTGCAAATTAATTCCAAATTGAACTCGAAACCATCTTATTACCTATACTAAATTGCTTTTACACTATCCCACAGATCGTAGCCGCATTAGAAAACAGCTTTTCTGAGCTTTATTACTGGGCTACCTGTACCACAGGTACCCAGTCTAAAGTTCGGTTTTTTTTTTTTTTTTCCTGTCGTCTCGCGAAATGGCCAAAGTTGCGCAATCGACCACGTGTATTGACCAATCAGATGTATTAGAGATATATGAAGCAGCCTAGTAATCTATTTAAAGTACTCCCTTGCTTCACAAAGACCTACAGAGTAGTTATGGGCAGAACGCGAGTGAGTAGGCTGTGAAGCACAGAAGCGTGAAATTCTTTTGGGTAGGGCGGGAAGGGGTAGCAAAGGAATCATCTCGCACACGAAATCTAGATGATTCCAATACATTCACCAATATAAGATCTTGCAGTGATCCTAACCTTTACTTCCCCGAACGCCAAACTGCCACGAGTGGATTGATGCTACACTTTATATACTCTATGTTACGCACGGGTGCACATTAAATAGTAATCTATTTAAAGTACTCCCTTGCTTCACAAAGACCTACAGAGTAGTTATGGGCAGAACGCGAGTTCCGCCTATAACAGCCTAACGTTGTCCTGATTTCCTTTCCTCGACACACCCTAACCCAGTCCTTAATAACCCGAAACTACTATCCTTTCCACTCCCATCCTTATGAATTCGGCTCAACAAACACCGGTGAGAAGCCGATAAGTAAATTCCTCTCCCGAAACTCAGAACTTATTCTTTCAACAAGATCCCCATCCTCTAGATTAAGTGGGTTGCTTGGTGGAGTTGCGGAGGTGCTGGATATGCTCATAACCTTCTCTGTCTGAGTATATAGGTTCACCATCTGAGTAGACTGCCAACCGATGTGATTTGCGACCTCCTCTTTTGAGGCGCCAAGCAGGCGAAGCATTATAGCAGCCCCACTTCTGAAACTATGGGCCGTCTCACCCTCATAAACTCCAATATTGGTGAGATACTTTACCAAACGGCTATTAGCGGCTGAACATAAAAAGGCATTATCGGTGACTGAGCCATTGTTCGAAGTTGATCTAAGTAAGTAGCCGTTAGACAGCCTAATTCTTGCAGCCTCACAGAAAGATACGTAAAAACGTAGGTTTTGGACTGGACAGATGGCTGGATTTTGGCAAGGGCGGATGGGAATTACTCTGGATTGTTTCCCTCTAATTGTCTTCCCTACACGCTGATGGATGATAAGATTCTGGCTATCCGGGCTCCCAAGAATGTCCACAGTTTTAACTCTACCCAAGTCCGCAGCCCTTCCGCCCGAGGAGAACATAAGCGTGAAGAAAGCCAAATCTCGTGCGAAGATGTAATGTTGAATGGGGGATATGCCGGCGTCTTGAAGGGCACCGCGGATGTAATTCACAAGCTTTTGAAATTTGGCAAAAAAAACAGGGTTGGCCTGTTTTGGCGAAACACGAGAGTTAGCTTGTTCTCGCTGGATCGATTTTAAGTACGCTTTGACAGAATGGTGGATGGTGGGGTTACCTCGGAGTGAAAAATCATCCCATTCACTTACGCTACCACGTGTATTGAATATCGCGCGCAACTTGCCAATCAATGAATCGACAGTGCCGGCTGCTAATCTGTGGGGGCAATTGCATGGGTGCCTCCCGGGCTGCCCATAGAAGGTACATTGCTCGATATGGACCTGGGTTCTACCATTCTTGTCCTTCCAAACTAAAAAACGTATGATGTCCTTAGGACACGCGGAGTGTAATGTTTTCGGGAAAGGAAGGGATTCGAGAAAACCCACGAGTTCCAACTCCAGCTTGGACTTTTGCCTTTCATAGGGCCTGACAGATCGGGCCTTGTTTAGCTCATCAATTCTGTCGTCAATAGACTTTACATCGATCGAATGTTGGTCGCCCCTCCTTGGTTGTAACCGGTAGGCTCGCTCAACGCCACATTGCTGACAAAATTGGAAGCAATCGTCATTTGGATATGAACAAGATCCACACCGTAAGGCTGGACGCCAAACGCGAGCGATACTCTGCAGGGAACGAAAAGAAATACATGAAAACATAGCATGAAATATTTGTTTTAATAAATCGCATAAATTGTAAGCAAATTTGGACAACTATCTAATGTGTCTACAAACCAACGAGTCCTTTTTAAGTGTTCACTAATCTAAATGCCCAAAGGTCCCAAGGCAGTGGTTTGGAGACGAAGTTGTTGTTAGCAGACGGGAATAACACTGCATTTTCATCCCCTTTCTTTCCGATCCTTAAAGAGTCAGAAGAGCGCTTAACCAAGATTGGCCACCAGAACCGACATGGTTGAACTGCAGGGGTAATAAAAGTGACCTGTAATTTAGGCGTTGAGGCGAGAAAACGCAGCAAAGGACCCACCATAACTAAAGGGGGGAAAACATAGGTATTATGCTCTGGGGGTATATGTTGAGCGAAAACGTTCACCCCCGCAGAATCTCCTGTAGGCCATGGTGTATAGTGAGGAAGAGGAGAACCATCAGCTTTACGTTGAACATTGGAGTCGAGGGACATTAGATCAAAAGTGTGGGGCCCCCAACGACACTCTATGCGGTTCCAAACTGACGCAGCCAGCATGCAATCCTGCGGGGAGAGGGTCCTGGACGGCAGATCGGCTAGATTTCCTGAAGACGGCACGTGGGTGAGAGATAGAGCCACATTGAATTTCAGAGCGACCTCATAGATTGACTTTATGATTGCCGAGAGTTGCCCGCTCTTACCACCTTGGCTCCTCCAGGCTTGCACTACCGGTAGACTATCCACATGGGCGTCAACTCTGCTATTTTCCAAGGTATCGCCCCAAGCGCTCAAGGCGTGACGAAGGGCCAAAGCCTCCCTTATCACAATGGGTTTGCTTTGATCCTCCTCGTGCCAGTAGTCTCGCACGCATTGGGGTTTCTCTGGGTCGGCGTAAAGCACCGCACCCCAACCCGTGTCTGAAGCATCCGTGAAAGAAGTGATCACTCGATGGTGTTCTTCGAACCATGGCAAGTGGCTGCTCCATGTGTCCAGGAAGCGCCAGTATTCGATTTCCTTCCTAAGGTCCCCAACAATTAGGATTTTCGAGGTGGATGCTTTGTGGGCGGCGCCAATTGCACGGTAGCAGACTCTAGAGTACAGCCTGGCGGCTGGAACAGCGATGGCAAAGGATGTCGTCTTGCCGGCAAAACGCTGCAAGGATTTCAAATCAGTCTCTTTGGAGGACAGAATTGATTCCCGCAAGCTACGAAACTTCTCTCTCTTATCGTCTGGCAGTATAAATGCGCTTTTTTGAGAATCACACAGGTAACCCAAATACCTGACTACTTGAGTAGGATCCAGCACTGACTTTGCAATGGCAATTGTATAGCCTAAGGAAGTCAAGGTTTTCGTAGTAATGTAAGCTGCGGCTTCAGCTTTCTGATAATCCGACCATGGGCAGTCTTGACTTGTGATCAATTGGCCAATATGGCGGTCATCGATGTATTGACTACAAGGCACTCCAAGGGAGCGAATATAGCTAGTGGCAATTAGACCAATAGAATGGTAAAGGAAAGCACTCGCCTTCCAGCCAAAGGGTAAGGTGCAGTATACAAAGTAACAGTTTTTCCAATATAGACCAAAGAGTGTCTGGCTTTCCGGTTGTAGAGAAACGTGGTCGTACCCACTCTTGTCGTCGCAGACAGTTTGAAAGCTGTTTTTGGTCACGTACCTTGGCAGATCGGACAAATAATCAAGACTAAAAGGAAGATCCTTTGTCCACAGGTTCAAGAACCGTTCGTCGTGGCACATCCTGGGCTTTGTGGGCTCGATGGTAATAGGCATAACCAAATAAGGAGGTTCCACCTCACCTGCAACGCCCCAAAATTTGAGAGAGCCATTGCGAACTCTTTCTAAGATGGTTTCCGTGATGAAAGACTCAAACCTTAAACAGGATTTGGAATTTAGAATCTCCATGCGAGGGGGAAATGGAGAGTCGAACTCCTGACCACCAAATTTCCCTTTGAAGTGTGTAATGAAATTTCGAGCGTTTACTCCGTCCACTACATTAGACAAAATATCCGGGTCCGCATCCGGAATAGATTTCCATACACTTGCGTGACGCCTTAGCCCGCCGGCGATAAAATAATTGGGGTCTTTAAAAATGACGTCTCGCGGGCTTGCATGAATTTCTGCCCTTGATACAGCATCAATTTCAGGTCCCAGGCCGACATTGCTGGTGGGAACGCCTTGCCAATTACATGATTGAACGCTTGACGTTTCCGAACCATATTGAACAAGATGTACAAAATCATACTTCAAACGCTTTCTGGGCGGATCCTAGTCCCACAACGGGAAAAGAAGAAAGGGAAAAAAAAAAAAAAAAGGAACAACGAATCAGAAACAAGAAAAATGTTACGCGGAACAAAAAATAGGCAAAACAAGGAACAAGGCGTAACCCACCACAATGACGGCCTAGGCAACCCCACTGGGGCATGAAAGGCATTAGACGCCCGCACCTAGACTCGACAAAGCGGTGTAAAAGGAAAAAAAAAAAAATAAATAAATATATAAATCTATGTCTTTGTTTACAAAATAGATTTACTTTCCTGTAAGACAAACGTCGATAATGACCCTGTTTAGCTTGACTAATGGTTTTATTACGCTTTCATTATAGGGTGATATTATAGAGTAGAGAATGAGATACGATGCTAAACAAGAGGCTTTATTTTCAAATCATTACACGAACAAAAATACATAATAATTTTAATACAATCGGTTTCCCATTTAACGGTTGTGGCAGTGTCTCTGGAAGTGTCCTCTCTGCCCGCATCTAAAACATCCCACTCCACGACCACGTGGCCCTCCCACGCGCCCTCTCATATTCATCATTGGCCTAGGGTAGGGGAGAGGGGGAGGGGTCCAGACTGTATGCTTAACCATCTTAGCAATAGACGTGGCTACTTGGCTCTCCTCCTTGGTGCCTACCAGTCTCGTTATAATGTCCCCCAATTGAGGGTTATACATAAGTAAACGTGACTGTCGCAGGACAGCTTCGTATTCAGCAGCTTTCGCGTGTTGAGTAGTTCTTGCATCATCGGCCAGCTTTTGTAGTGCCCCTAGAATAGCCGAGGGGTCCCTGAAACGCGTAGGCGCTGAGGCCAGCTGACGGACCTGAGCCAATGACGCCTCGACACTAACCACACTAGTTTGCGCTTTTAAGGTTTCGAGCTCAGCCTTGAGTTGCCGAATCTGTGTTCCCAACTGTTAAGGAACAGAAATAAAAACGTGAGTTCCCTATACCTCTAGCCTACATAAATCGAGCATTCATTTAACTTGTATAGGTATGAACAAAATTTAACCGAAAACGAAAACTAATAATGTGTAAAGAGCACTTGCAAATTAAAGGGTCTAAGTCCAACTATCTGTAAATGCGGCCTAACAACGATCAAATATAAAAATAGCGTTTGTAAGTAAATGATAGTAAATGCAGTTTAATCCAACAAAGGAAGGCGGTCCCGTATTGTTTAAGGGTGCAGAGTAAAACAAAAGACAAAACAAACAAATAGATAATGAATGCAAAATCAGATATACACGCGACCATTACGCGTACAAGAAACACAAACAAAAGCTTGTAAGAAAAATTCCTAAGCAAATTAGCAAGGACGTTGATAATAACAACCGAACAAAAGTATAGGATTACCTGAATGTAATATTTTGAAACGCTAATAACGATTCTGGCCCCTACCAGAAATACAAATAAATTCATTACTCCGGTCTAGCAAAATATTATGACTCATTACTTTGGCCTCTACCAAGGAAATACAAATGAACTCATTACTTTGGCCTCTACCAAAATACAAATAAACTCATTACTCTGGCCTCTACCAAAGAGATACAAACAAACTCATTACTTTGGCCTCTACCAAAATACAAATAAACTCATTGTTCTGGCCTCTACTAAAGAATTCCAAATAGACTCATTACTTCGGCCTCTACCAAAAATACAAATAAACTCGTTACTTTGGCCTGTACCAGAAATACAAATAAACTCATTACTATCTGGCATGTACCAAAAAATACAAACAAACTCATTACTTTGGCCTCTACCAAATACAAATAAACTCATTACTCTGGCCTCTACCAGAAGACACGCATTGAAAAACTCGTTGCTCTCGCCTCTTGTAAGAAGTATAGATAAAACTAATAATTCGACAGGAAAAACATGAATTTGAAAGTTCCTAGTTAAGACCTATACGAGAATATATAAGCGCAAAACTACAACAGAGAATAGCAAAGAAAACCACATAATACCTCTTCGCTCGCCGTACGCTGTTCGGCTCCTTCTTCTACATTCCCCTCTGCTTGGTTTTGGTTCTGGTCTGGATTTTGGTTTGCATTCCGGTTCTGGTTTGGATTCTGGTTCCTGTCTACATTCTGGCTCGGATTCTGATTTGTACTCTGGTCCTGAGCTTGGACTTGTCCGTCTTGTGGTAAAACCACAACCCGGGCCGGCCGTTGTTCGTCTTGTTGATTCATACTGTACTGGAAGAACGCCAAACTGCCACGAGTGGATTGATGCTACACTTTATATACTCTATGTTACGCACGGGTGCACATTAAATAGTGTGAAAATGAGCCGCCATTATGAACTGCTCGGTAAAGCAGAAATACAGTTATAAAAAAGAAAGTAACAAGACTTATATCGTTAGCTACAACTTCTTTTCGTGAGGAAGGCGTAACAGCTGCAAAAAAAAACAAAGAGATTGCTAAGTTTTTTCATTGAAAATCACATGTAGGATATTCGTGAAAATCAGTCGGCCGTTCCGATCAAAGACGTACTCAGAGAATTGACCGAATGACATGACAGCGAAAACTATCAACTTTTGGTGTACAAATCAACAAAACAGTTGCTTCATATTCAGCTTGGTTGAAACTTGATGGGTTTTTCAGGATAATGTCATCGAACATTTTGCTGTTTGTGCTGTTTTGAACAAGTTTGGTGTGACGTACCGCCTGCACTCAAGATTGTTTACTTCGGAACTGCCAAGCTACATTTGTGGTTAAAATTCCAGACTGTTTGTTCTCCTCTTGATTATTTTAGATGCACAAAAGATATGGTTAGAAGGAAGAAATTAATATTTGTGTGATTGTTTATGTATTTATAATTTCAAAAGCCAAGTTTCAAAGACACAATTACAGGACAATAGCGCCGGCCGAACGATCGTGTTTCCCCAGTTGACAGAACGATAAAGCTAAATAATGGAAATATTTCAAGAAGAAGGTTAAAATTACGCACAAAGTTTAATGGAAGATTCTACAATTATTTGTAAGTAAACTATTAAATTTTGTTCTCACTAAGTAGTTGAAATTGTTTGTAAATTCCGTGTTTGTAGAAATCATTGCAAAATAAATTGAGTTGTAATTGAACCTTGTTTTTTTTTTGTGCTGATCTTCGTACGTTATATTGCCTTTTGTACAAAATAACCTAATATAATGGGGATGGTGTAATGTATATAGTAATTTTCCCGAATTTTTGTAATGAATTACGAATTTTTTGGTGCTCGAGAGGGACAAATAGACAAAGTTAAACAAAGCCCACTCATGGAAATGGATGCTTTTGAAAATGATTTTAATTTTGATATTGTAAGAATCTTTAAACGTTTTGCTAAAGTTTGAAGATTGTTGTTCAAATAGTGCAATATTCCATATCTAATACAATATGACACTTTACAAGTAATGTGGAAACAAATGTTGGTTTTTGCATCTTGCTTAAGGGTTATAATATCTACATTTAAAATGTCAGTAAAGGTGTCCCATATCTTCAGTGCTCATCTATACAGGTTTTCAAATGTTTCTATAATGACTGTTTTGGGGTTTACTTGGTCATAATGTTGAAAATACTCATTTTCGAAACCATGATCGAAGTTTTGGTATAAGGAGCTTGTCAGAAATTAGCAGGGGGGGGTGGGGGCTTATATGGTGAACCTACCAGAGCAGTGGCAGTGAAATGTTTTAACCCTCTCGTTGTGGTTAGGTTAAAATAATGACCCTGTCCTCCATCTTACAGCTTATTTTTTCTTGACCCTCCTATTTTGGTGTCTCAAAAAATTAAGACCCTTACTATGTTTCCACCCCTCCCCCCTTGCTAATTTCTGACTGAGTCCCTAATTTATATGCTGTATTGTAAAATGTATCATAATTTTTGAGAAAGACATTACACTTGTAACAAAGATGTTTTATCTGGCCTATACCAACTGACTACCCCAGGTAACCACTGACTACACCAGGTAGCCCAGTAATCCTGGATTCCAGGGTCTAGTTTTGATATCAAATATGGCCGGTTTCTTTCAAAAAGAGATGCAAAAATGGATTTTTTTCTTTCAAATCATGAAGATCACGAAAGGCCTTCTTTACACACAAGATGGATGGATTAGCACTTTAGCAATAATATACGGTTTTCTCGTACAAATGGACGCTGTTAATCGACGGCATTGGAAGCACAAATAGATTAAATGTGATGAACAAGACATATACTTTAAGGATTTACGTCGTCAAAATAGCTCTAGCTTTCAAAGAAAGATGGTCCGAAAACATTGTAATAATACAACTCTTCACATATTCCTTGTTCAGCATAGCGGCAAAAGGGGACAGACACTCAAATTTTAAGGTAAAATTGGACGTTGAAATCCACATAGCATTGATTTGAAATTCATTGGATAAGATATATCGTTTAACTACCGATGAAAAAATAGCACGGCAAGTACATTTTCTTTCTTTCACACATTTCTTTGTCAGAGCAGATGCCATATTGTTTGAAGTTATTGACGCGTGCACAGTAACATATAACCGGCATTCTAGCCCATGATTACCTTTCTCTTTGCTTTGAAGGTCGGCAAGTGTTTTCTTTTGCGCAAAAGCTAGTTACTTCACGAGCAACACCCTTTTTGAATGAGAGTTCCATTCGTAAATTCCACTGAAAAAAAAAAAAAATAAATAAACAAAAATTCAAATTTGACCTGCCGTATCAATTATTTAATTTAGAATGAGAACTGCAGTCTTGATATCTTGATGACGATGGCAAGTACTCTAGAATAGTGTTCTTATTAGTTCAATAGCAAAATTTGCTTGCGATTATTAAAATGGCACCAATATAATAAGTTTAAGTTAATAAGGACTCCTTATTACGTTATGATAACGTAACATTTA
The DNA here is from genome assembly GCA_918843875.1 of Diadumene lineata. Classification (NCBI taxonomy): domain Eukaryota; kingdom Metazoa; phylum Cnidaria; class Anthozoa; order Actiniaria; family Diadumenidae; genus Diadumene; species Diadumene lineata. The sequence goes on from OU974071.1 coordinate 5,935,707, forward strand.
TCGTGGTGTTTGAATTGTACCTCTGCAGATATGTTTAGATGTTTTATCGTCACATTTACAGAGTTCTCAATATCTTGCTTTGTAGCTGGCGGTTGTGTGGGTATTGTCTCTTCATCTTTAGTATCTGAATTAAAGTCAATAATGATAACAAAAGTGTGCAAAGTCTATATTATAATTTAAAAAGATGGTTTTTTTTTGGTATATTATATGTGGGAGTTCGAGTCCTAATTACATTTTCTTAACTAAATCTTGACAAGTTCTTCAAAATACATGATCTGATCATGAGAACACACTTTTCCGAAATTCGGCAATCCCATTTCTATCACCTATTAATTTCTTGAATTGTGATCAATCCCAGCCCTACAACATCAAAGGCCATTCGGAGTTCAATTCAAACGCCATTCATCTGCCTTACTTCTCACTTGAGTTAAGTGATGATGTGTTAACAATTGAATTTTTGAATGAGCTGTACCTTTACATGTTCGGCCATCATTGTCCAGCTTGAATCCATTTGCACAACTACAAACATACGATCCAGGAGAGTTTGAACAGATTTGTGAGCATCCATGGTTTCGACCATAACATTCATCGATGTCTCGGTAAAAGAGAAAATATACAATGATTTAAAGTTCAATGGGGTCATGAAAAACCTATAGGATAGCAAACGTGTTGAACAAAGCGCAGCTCATTTTACGAGATCTTTAGTTTGATTTCAAATGACTTCTCATGGTTAATCCAACACCATCATATTTGATCGTAAAACTGAGGTGTTTATAATGCAGGTTTCTTTCGTTTCAAATAAAAAAAATCCACGATAGATAATATTGCACTGAGCCTGCAATGGAAAACCACTTTTGTTTCAATCATCATCCAAGTGAGACATTTGTCTGAGACCCAAATCCGCACTTGAATGATTTTTGAAACAAAAACGTTTTCCGAAACCATTGTCAAGTGTATTGTAATTTCTTGCTAATCAAACAAGACCTATAATCAATTGAAAATAAAAAAAGTGTTGTTCTTCTAATTCAATAACACCTTGGCACGAGTCGCCCTGTCCTGTAAATCCATTAGGACAAGATCCACATTCGTATCCAGTTTCATTGGCAGGAGCAGGGTGGTCTCTACATTTTACTCCAGGATAACAAGGATTCAAGTTGATTGCACAAGCATCTATATCAGCCTCACAAAATTTCCCGGTATATCCACTACTACACTGGCAGGGCATTATACTGAATCGACTGTAATCTTGGGCTGCTGCGTTGCTTGACGAATCGATACATCTGGCACTGTTTTGGCAAGCACATAGTTTGAAGAAAGCTTTCAACACTGAAGATGCACCTTTGCTGTCCGTGGCAATGAACTGAAGATCAACCTAAAATAATATATATTTGTATTTATTTTGACAATTCATGTATGTCTGAGAGGGCCGTTGTTGTAGTTTGGAATGGAAAAGCATAGAACATAAACAAACTAGGAGAAGAGAAAAAAAAAAACAAAGTTATGTGACATATGATCAACAAGCCAACCACCGGTTTGAAGTCTTTACGGCAACTGACAGACAATCCAGATCAAGCTTATGAAATGGCATAAAAGGATGTAGTTTTAAATGTCCGAGACTGATGAATTTCATTTACAAACGCGTCAACACAGGCCTCGCTTTCAAAGTAAATTTCAAGAATTGATATGGGTACGTATACCTTTTCCATTGTTACTTTCCAAGAAACCGTCACCATAAAACCATTTCTTGTTATAATTCCTCCTTTAGGAAGTCCAGTCACATCAAATCTAACAGCATCATCATCGGGATCTTTGGCTGTTATGTGCAAGGACTTTGTCGTGTTCACCGTTAGCATTGCTGCTCTAGCATCTGTACTGTTGGAAAACTTCGGGGGAGAATTTTCTGCAAAAACAAAATGAGTTTCCTGTGAAATATCATTTCACTCCAAATTTATTTCTTGTATATGTTTTTTCCCCAGAAAACAAACTATGATTGATAGATCGTCAAAAGCATCCACAAAAGAGTAACAAACCGACGTATCTCCGGAGTTGATAATGGAAATCAGATGAAAATCATTGTACAGCACCACCGTGGGTTCAAGACCTGACAAATGTTTTGCCATAAATTTATATGAATCCTACTTACTCAGCATCACAGATTCGTTTATCATCTGTGATCCAACTACTTTAGTTTCCAGTCCCACTGATACATCATTAGTAGAGGCAGCATCGAACAAACAGTTGATGTCATTGCCACATTTCTCACGAGCTTCTACTTCAAGTGTTTTGTTGGCAAACCTTAGCTCATCAATGAACATTGGCACAAAAGATGCGTTGGAGTTGGTGGAAACATTTTCATTGGCTCCATACGTGAACAAAGTGTTATTCTCGTTGACTTGCCCTATGCATAAAGAAACTCAGTATACATACAAGCTACCAAAAGTTTGCCTATCATCCTTTTTCTTCTTTTGTGTCTCTTATCTTCTCCTTCCTCCACGTTTGCCCAATTTAGCTTTTGCTTCCCTTCAATTCCATTCAGTTCTAATAATTTCAAAACAGATTGCTTTCCATATTTCTAATTAAGCATTAGAAGATGATTTTCGTGTTTCTATACTCTGTTAGAAACACGCGGGATTGTTGGGAGAAAACGGTATTGAATCACGAGCTGAAAGCAACTTTTTAATACGGCCTCATCGTTTGTAATGATGACACCCTTCAAACTCGTGTTTCTATGCTCTTATAGAAACATGGTTTTTTGGACGTTTTAGCCAACCAGAGCACGCGTTATATAATAGTTATTTTATAAATTGGAAACAAATTTCGTTTCCCTTTCCTCTTATCCTTTTCCCTTATATTGTAATTAAATTGCATTTTCTTTAAAATTATCTTCCACTGAATGAAAAACCAAAACGATCATCTAACGACTTTCGAAAGTAAAATCTCATTACGTGTTTTACAAATGCGAATTTTATTTTCATATACTTACATTTCTGCCCAAAGTCAAAGTGAATTGTTCTGCTAGTTGAATTGGCAGGTATAACATACCCAATGGGAGTGGTGAAGTCATCCAACTTGTCTCCGTTCCATGTACCTAGTAATCCTTTTGTTTGATTTTTAAAAGATGTTGGCAAGGCAACCAAGACAGAAAGTGCTCCTTTCGATTCAGTAAGGGTCACTGAAATTCCAGATGGGTATGTTGCTTTGAATACTCTTTCATTTTGGCGAGATATTACAACAGAACCATTCAGTCGTTTTGTTTGGTTGTTAAGGCTATAGAAATTCATATCTATTCCATCGACAAGGAGGATCATATTACCTGCAAAGAAGGACAAAAAAGACTTTTTATTTTAATGATAGCACTTTATGCAAACAAAATCTCAACACGTTTAAAGCAAAAAAAAGTCCAGAGGGTATATATATTACACACCTTAAAACAGGTATATCGCATTTTCATAACCTCAATCAATGTACAATATCCTGGCTTTGAAAATGTTGATTACTGTTATTTTATAATCTGTTCGTTTAATATAATAGACTAACATAGCAGGATAGCAAGGGAACATGGCTATTTTGTGTCAGACTGAAGAAGGATATGTTAAATTGTAAGCTACTTGTATAAGCTTACCATTTCTTTCCAAGTTTATCTGCACAGTACTACTGTTCACCTCTTTCATAACAGCTGCACAAAACACTGTTGCTGTACCTTCACCTTTTGCCAACCTTGTCCTTGACTGGAGCTTAAAGAAGCCATTCCTTGCATCGAGCATGGTGTACTCTCCAAGGCCATTAAACGTGTAGTTTTTGCCATCAAGTGTGACAAAATGAGGATCTCCCCACATCCAACCTGAACAAAAATCATAAACAACATTATTATCTTTTGGGCATTTGGAGTGCCCAAACTATTATATTCTATGTGTTTCCTATGCAATGATTTTGGACAGCACTGTAAAATGAATGATTTTTAGAGTCTTTCGGGATCATAGTTGTACAAATAAGACAAATTTGTTTTTTCAATATAACTGTAAAACGTTTGAAAGGTTCTTACATTGGGTTCTGCATGCATGCATGAAATTGAGCTTAATATGGGCAGAGGGTCATACGGCACTTGAAAATTTTTCTGTTCATTCCGCATTAATTACAACTTATATTTACACAATAAACCCGTCAAAAAAAATATATGTATATACCTATCACCTTTTTCTTCTATATACTATCAAAGGTTTACCTATCATCCTTTTTCTTATTCTTTTGTGTCTCTTATCTTCTTCTTCCTCCACATTTGCATAATTAAGCTTTTGCTTCTCTTCCATTCAATTCTAATCTTTTCAAATTATATTGCTTTTCATATTTCTAAATCGGAAACAAATTTCGTTTCCCTTTCCTCTTACCCTTTTCCCTGATATTGTAATTAAATTGCAATTTATCTTTCACTGAAGGAAAAACCAAAATATATATACTCACTCCACTCGGGTGGCTCATATCGTCTACAGTCATCAGAAGGTAGTCTTTGATAGAACAGATGACAAAGATTAGAATGAACACAACATTGAGTGTACCAGTGTTTTTCATTCTCCAAAAATCTATAAGCATATCCACCTCCAGGATGTCCAACAACTATTGCCCCCCATTGTGGTTGCTCATGAGAGTAGCAGCACTTCTGTTCCCATCCATCGACAGATGGGAATGTAGAGATCGCACATGGTTTTTGCTCGGATTGCCAGCTCCACCGACTGGTACTCTTTTCCGGTGTAAATCGTTCGTCAAACCAGGCCTGCCTGGACGTACAAGGACATGGCTCAAGATATTCTAGGAAAGGACGTGGATCTGGCTGCGTTTTAAACCATGATTTGCAGTTTTCTTTAGCGGAAGAAATTTTCCAGTGCATGTACAATTGAAATAACCATTTCCCTTGATATCCATGGGGTTTTGGTTTGATTCCCGATGTCTCTATGGATACACTATGACCTTCTTCTTGATCTATATCACTAATATAAACGGTGCTCGAACTGCAATTCAAACACAACATGATATTTGATTCTAAATAACACCTGCAAAACCTTACAGTACAGGAACGTTTTTGTGTCTTTAATTGTGCAATCGCTATGAAAAACCATACGCATTTGGTATTCTCTCTTTAAAGAAATTTATCTGGTTTAAATATATAACCAAAACTACCGAAGCAGGGTACCGAGGGAACACATTTTAGGAATTTTATCTTTTATTGATAAATTAGTTTGTATTATATATGCCTGAGGCCCTGCTCACATAAGGCCAGCTCGTTGTCCCTGTTAACCAGGCCATCTCCGTCAACTGAGTTACCCTGAGAGAGCTAATTCTCTATACATTTCACTGAGAAACGCTATCTATTGTTTGCATTAGCAATCTATCTCATCTTGGTTAGACTGCATGTAAACGCAATATAAAGTTGTCCCGGCTAACCGTCTCGGTTGACAGGGATGAACAACTTGCTTCATGTAAACACTTGAACAACCTTAAGGTAATTCCGTAGAAATATATCTGGCCATAGAATGTTGATAAACTTTCTACAGTAAAACATTCTTAGGTTTTCATTAAATATATAAAATAAAAAAATGGGGCCACCGTATTGGATTTCGAGAGAAACATTTTTAAAGTATACCCACTTTTGTCAATTTAGCATCTAACATTCGAAAATGGGCTTCCTTCGATCTCAAATGTGTCTCTTTACATTTGGTCAATACCAAATGTTTTGAATGTACTTTAAGGTATTCCTTATCCATCATGGGCTACCGATGTAAAGCAAAACATTTGCACTAAAACTCAACAACAAAAGAAATAAAGCAAAAAAAGTTTGAATTTTTACGGGCCTCATCGATTCTTTGAATAAAACACTTTTCGAAATTAAATATCTAAAAATCTAGCCATAGAAATTTGTCATAAATCACATATGTTTTAAAAAACATGATTTCAAATATAATGGTATTATAAAATATAAAAGGTAGGTGCCCGTATCTTCAAAATTCCATCAAGATGAAGGTCTTACCGAGTGTCGACTGGGTCGGGTTTAAATAAATTCGTTATTTTTCGCTTGAAAATGTAAAAACTGTTAGAATTTTTACGTTTAAATGCTTCTCAGACATAGCTCCGTATTCATTGATGATAAGAAATGTCAAACTCTAAAATTCGAAATATGCGCAGAACTGGGCGCAGTGCGAATCTACGGAATTACCTTAAGTTTGCATTGTATACTTACTTGCGTGGTCTTTGTGGTACTTGTGTAATATTAGTATGTTTTGTTGGCATTGTTAGTTTGTCACAAAGTTTATAATGATCGATTGATTCGTGTTTTTTAAATACTTTCATTGATTCATGGATGGTCTAGGCTATTAATCTAAATAAAGTCGCTTCCGCTTTCAAAATAACAGATAGTTCAAAGACCCTGAACGTTTACCATTTGAGGCTTTTGTATAAATTACGAAATACTCACTTTTGTACGGTGTAATAACCAAACCTATTACATTCTGCTCTCCACCCAACTACAGGAAGACCTTTGGCATCAGCGAAATTATTCCTATTGGATCTACAATATTCAATGTAACATATAAATTTCCAGCTCGGTGCAACGTACCGCATTATACTTACGGTGATACAGTAAGCCCGAAAACTAAAATTGGCTGCGAGGGAGACTAGACTGTGACTGTGAAAGTGACCAGTATATTTGCATACTTTGCGAGCCAATCAGCATTGGAATTGTAGTAATACTCTTTTTTTTTTTTTTTTTTTTTCTTGTCTAATAATTAATCATATCACGTACTCTGAGGTTGGCGCCGACCACTGGGTTTTATTCTCAGGATAGTTGTACATAGCAAAACTTGCAACTCCATCAGTAATCAGCACCGCTTGAAATGTGTTTCGCTGCCGAAAAACAAAAATACCCCCCAAAATATTGTTTTTACTAACCATTTTCTACTATCAAAAGGCTTATATAATATCAATAGAGTAAGCTGTAAGTGTAAAGTTGCTTAGGTTTTGTAAATAAGGGACGGACTGACGAGGGACGGACCATTAGATATTTGAGGGGGTGGTGGTGGCGGTTGGCGGGGATTGGGCAAATACCAAAAAAAATCGAGCAAAGCCTTAAACAGAGAAAACAAAATCGTGCACGGTAGATGTGCCAATAAAAAAAATATCGTGCAGGGAGGAGGAATTCTGCACAACCATCATATGGGAAAAAAATATCCTGCAAAAAAAAAAACATTCCCCAATCCCCCTCAAATATCTAATGGTCCGTCCCTAATATGATTTATCTGGCGGATAGGAATTCATCCAGGGGATTAGTGGTATTCAGCCTTTTTGTAGCTAGTCCCATTTATTTTGACGACGTTTTCAGGTATCTTTGTGATGATGTGGTTTTGTATCTGATGCTTGACAATAGTTGATTAGTTATGCTTAGAACAATACCTAATTAAGACTTGACGTACACAGACACCTAGAAACGTCGTCAATGAAACCAAAAAGACAACAGATGAAGTTTTAAAAAAGACCAATTACACATTCAACAAAATATACATTCACTCAAAGATATTAGCATGTAATAACTACTCGAAAATTCTAGTTAAAATAAAGTGTATGTATGAAAGTATACATCTACGAACTACGAACGCACAACAGGAAAATGATAAACAAACGTATTATCAAGGACAATCTATTCCTTCTTTACCTTTTCAGTCAGTGTATAAGTTTTATTATCCAAGCGACATGAAACAAAAATATTTTATATGTAGAGACTTACCAAATTTTGGGTTTCCAAATTTTGTGTTGAGTGCCGTAGTTTATCCCATGTGACCACTAGTGCCCATGATGCTTTGAAGGAAGCTATCCTAGATCCCTTGTGAAGCCTAAGTATATCAGATGAAACTTGTTCCAGAACCTTATTCATAGAAAAAAAGATAATATTTATGAAATACCTTAAAATACCTTAAAGTGTCTATGTATCAGATAGAATCCTAGCTTCTGTGGATCAGTGGAAGATCCAGGATTTTTCAAAGGAGGGTTCCATTTTGGTTGCAGATGTTCTAAAGAGTTGTTAGCGTATTGAGTGAGAAACGGTGCCGCCCATACTGTAACAAGTGCAATGTAATGTGATTGTTGTTATGCAGCGCATTTCACAAAGTCTCAAAACACTTTACAATTCATTGTATGACACATTTTCAAGATTTTTTACGTTTATTCTAATAAGCTCAAATTCACTGCTATTTTTATACACACAAAATCTACAAAATCATAATGAACAATAATTGATGGTTGACTTAAGATCAATTGCGCATGCGCAAACTCATCCGTGATAAATAAAAGTCCGATTCACGTTGCTCGTGTGTTTGGTGTTAGCTATATCGTCTAGCTATAGTGGCGTTATTAAGAAACTATGCAGTATATCATTTATTAAACATCTATAGCTATTCGACTCAGTCCGAGGCCTTCGACATTGTTCTCAAAACTCAAAACTGCTCTAACCTTAAATCGTGTAACTACATGTGGAGTTATTACCTTTTTACTCTTAAACGAGTTGTCTGTTGACTGATATAGATGGTAGTAAACCGTTGAATAAGATCTATCTGATAATGACCAATATGGCCCTAATATTTGAAGTTCACAAAATTGACCACTTTTCAATAAGACAGGCCATCGAAGATACGAAGGACTGTCAAAACGTAGAACACCATTGCGACAGATCTAAAATGAAATGAAGATTAGTTTAATTTTTACCTATACTTGATGAAGTGATGAGATGCTATGGAAACTTCCTTAAATCTTTCTTTGAATTCTAAAATACAGTTAGGTTGCATAGACCTTTCAGCCTTTAAACACTCAAGGTCTTAAAATAATCGAGGAGCACTCGCTGCTTTTGTAATTACATCAGGAAATTGTTAAAATTTCGCGTCTTCTCGGATAAGAAGGTGAAACGGTGCACAGGTCTCCATTTAAATCAGCTTGCTGAATTGGACTAAACTGTCAATTAACAATGCGCGTAAAAGCTAGGGAGGTTTCTATTGTTCTGCGGTTGATATATCAAAGCATGGGTTAGGCATTTCTTAAGTAAAATCTACAAATTGTTGTTTTAGCCAGTCAGATCTAGAATTTAAACAATGCACAATTAACATGCATTTCATTGCCGTTCATGCATTTCATTGCCGTTTGCTTCCCTAGTTCTTACACGGAGCGTTTCTTAAAATATCATTAAATAAAAAAATAAATGGTAACGATTTGATGATTCTTTTTGAATAATATTTAGACTTACGTAAACCTGGTGATGCCTTTTCATGACGAAAAGAAATCCATCTTCACCGAGAGAGACTTCTTTGCAACGAGATGTATATTCCCATGGGCTAGAAATAGCTTGATCACCTTCGCTCAATCCATAATCGTACACTGTCTGCATGGACAGCGAGGAAGCTAAGTACATAAACAATCAATTACATCTGTTCTTTTTTTAAAGATTTATATCAGCATTACAGCATTAATAGCAAAAGCTAACATTTAATAAAGAAACCCTCTCCCACATTTGAATTATTTGATGTACAGTCATACCCTCAGTCATTCATGAAGTTTTCCCTCACATAACATTTAGTAAATATATTCTTGAATGTACATTATTCATTATTTGTTTCGTCTCAATCCCTATGTATCTCCAAAGGCCATAGACCTTTTCTGAAATAATAAACATGGTGCATTATGGTCTAAATTCGGTACAAACATCTTTATATAAAGTTGTTTGTACAGAAGCTAGACCACAATGCATCGTGTTTATCAAAATTAGACAAGGTCGTTTGTTATTATGTATTAGGCCCAATATCTAATTTTAATACTAAAGGGAATTTACTTGTTGGTTTTTCTTCTGTTGGACTTGTCATTGGTGCTAGGAATAAATAAAAGTTGATGAATATTTTGTTATAAAAACTAGTAATTATCGAGGTGAACAAAGGAGAAACCAGTGAACCAGCCAAACCTACTGCATCAATGTTTACTCCTTTATATTTGTTTATCAAAATAGATAAAACATTCTTAAGAAAGGACTGTCCTTATACAAGCGTTTCAAGTGGGTTTTCAAACCGTAGTCGGGTATATATCCAAGATAGTTTGTTTTTCCGACTTGGAAAACCCTTTTTCGCAGGTTTTTGAACTATACATTTCCTTTTTATTTAATCGTCATTTGTTTTGACTCAACACGGTAATTCCTCTTACATTCAACGGGCTCGTAACGGCCGACGTTTAGTTGGTTAATTATTTTGTTCGGGGTTTGAAAAACAGTATAAACGACAATAAACAGACATGATATGCTTATTTAATAAAATACATCAAAACATCATGATATCATTCGTCTAAAACTTACAGTTCTGAGTTACAAATGTTTTAAGATCACTCTTCGACATAGTTGTGCCTCTAGTTTCTGTGACGATAGCTTCGTACTTCGTTGAGGGGCGTAGGCCGCTAATAGTTACATGTGATTTAACTGTATTTATGAATCTCCAGTTGTTGCTCTCCTCAGACACTTTGTAGAAAATTGTAAACATGCTGACTTCATTGGATGAACCGATAGAATTCCACTTTAGAGAAGCCTCACTTGTTGTGGTGCCATTAACATTTACAGTTATCACTGAAATTAGAATTGAAATCTGCGCAAAAAATCTCTACAATAAAACTGGCAAGATGAAATAAACATCCGCAGATCCGTTACATAGCTGTGGTAAGGTATGTTTCTCCTTTAAGGACCCATTACGCTGGACGGGCAGCTTCTCATTGATGTAATTTGGCTAAACATGTACTATAGATTTTTTTTATTATGAAACGTTCGTTTAGAGCTGACGCTTTGCACTCACCTCTGCTATTTGATGGGACGGTAAAATATGTTGCATTGAAGCCTCTTTTTTCAATGCCGCTGTCAGAATGAAGTATTACATCTGCAGATCTTGACGTTATAACTGCAAAACGCTCTTTACGACCACATCCCTTAAACAACTCTTTGCCATTTCTGTCCAATACCTTTACAAAATCACTGTAAATAGTAAAGAGCTGTGACAGCTTCTGAAATATTCACACGCTAGCTATTTCTCCTTTCTCCTTTGACGGGGGCGTAATTGTAATGTCAATAATGACATCAGAAAATAAAAAAAAACATTCCAAATGACATACCTGCATTTTTTTTCGATAATTTCCTCCATATCAAATGTCCAGAACAAGATAAATAGTTGGGCAAAAGCTCTGTCTCGTGCAACAGTCCATGTACAATTTACATTACTGAGATAATTGCTTGGGTAGTTTGGAGAAGAAAAGTTTCCAGAAGCCTCACTTAAAGTTTTCCGGCAACCTGAAGTTATACCAAAGTAATTCATTAGCACTGACAATCTATCTTATAAAGGCGGCAAGAGACAGTTATACTGAACTCTAGACAATGATATTAGTTTGATAAGATGATTGAATAAATGATTGAATGTACCTTAGTTGTATGTATCAATCACTTCTTCATTCATTTGATTTATTCATTCATTCATTTATCCATTCATTCATTCACTCATTTATTCATTTTAGCTAACAATGACGATTTAGAAACTCATAAATAATCCTTCACTCTTTATACTTTTTATGAAATGTTTTTTAAACATCTATGTAAAAAGATCAAATAACACCCGTATCTTTAGTTAATTGTCGTTGAGTTGAGGAAAACGATCTCAAATAATTTGTTCACTTAACGTTTCTCACCTGAGCTGGCATTGTCAACTTTTAGACAGATATTATGAATTAATTTCCTCCAAGATTGTTGTTTTTATTTTGTTCACTTAAGAAGTGTACCTGTGGTGAAGTAGATAACACGGCTCTTGGGTCCTTCTCCAATTTTTGTCAGAGCTGCCACTCTTATCATGTATTCTGTGGCTTGTTTCAGGTTTTTAAGGTAGAGTTTTGTTGTGTTTGAATCAGTTCCCATTGAATTGAATACACTTTCTCGAGTCATTTTATAATAAAGATTATAGCCAACAATTTCACCATTAACGTCAACGAGAGAGTTCCAGCTGACTGCTGTGCTTGTGGGCGCGATATGTATAACTCTCACATTGGTGGGAGGTTGACTGGGAACTTTGAATTGAAAAAAAAAAGAAAGAATTTCAGAACGTAACTTTGGGTGATAAGCATATGAATAGAATTGGAATGGCATCAGTGGAATGCAAGGTTGAAATTAATGCTGATGATAGATAGACGAGATGTTCTTACTACAACAAATGCAAATAAGCGCAAAGATTGCAAAGATTTTCCAATTTTCATAAGACGTTCTCCCTATTCAAGATCAATTATTGTTTACTGTCAATCAGTTAACAGTAAGCAATAAGCACCAAGGCATGCTGGTACATGTTGCATTGTGAGTGCGGATCACACAGCAAAATTCAAGTGATGTTTGCATGATATGACACTGATGCAACTAGCAGTCGTTGATTTTAATTTTATGCATGAAAAGCATACTAATTGTTACCATCTTCCAGCGTCTTTACAACAACGGATTGGCTTTTCTTGATAGTATTATTCCACTTTGAGATGTTCAAAGAATTCCCTACAACAGCTAGTACTACAACCTCAAACACAGTGTTTTTATCCAAGTTTGTTACAGCAACGTCAAATGCCTGTGAGTTTGTGTTTCCTGCAAAAATGCCACCACGACTGTTTTGAGCAATGCAAACAGCAATAAAGTGGTTGGCAACATCTGGACCAGAAAATTTGTTCCACTTGACATTGATGGATGTTGAGCTGTTGCTAGAAGCAGAAATATTCCATGATTCCTTGAGAGGTACTGCAATAAATGGAAGCAAGAGAATGTAATATAAGGAAGAAATTGCTGGAAATGGGCTTTTTATCATTCTATTCTTAGAAAGAAGAACCTATTTTATGGCCTCGCAGAGCTGAAAAGGGAATTCAACGTACTCCTTTGAACAATCCGATTACAGCATTAGGTAGTGTACAAAAGGTGATAAAGTGATTATTAAGCACGATGTTGAAGTTATCCTTTCAATTTCGAGAGCAGAACTACATTTACAGATAGCTGCTTTGAACATTTTTGTTTCATTGACTACATTTTGACATATGATCCAAGATCCTAGATCCTAGAATGATAATGAGAAGACCTTAACATTAATAAAACCATTAGTAATTGGTCTTTACCATTTTCAATGCCGTCGTTAACAATAAAGTAAGACATTATGAATTTATCGTTGTGCCAATGCCGTTGAACAAATGTTATTTTTGCGGATCCAAATAGAATAAAACTCAAAGAACTTGTTTGTCTACACAATCTAGTGATCTCTTGTCCGTGGCGATCTGTTACTGCTAGGTGGTCATCCCTAAAAAGAGAATAATCAACGAGATCAATTATATTTGGTTTTCAATTTATCATCTTTAATCCATTTCAGACTGGCAATTTGTTAGATCTATTCAGTGGCGAATCCAGGATTTAATTTAACGAGGGGGACCAATGGGAATTTTCCAACTATTTTCTTTATACTTTCTCTTTGGATTCTCATTAGCGTATTCTACCTTATTTATGAGAATTGATATTAATTATTTTATTTCAGTAAATAATATAAAACAGTTGCTTTTAGATTATAAATGAATTTAAAAAAAATCAGAAAATGTTTTTTAGGGGGGGGGGCAAGTCACCCCAGTCCCCCTCCCTGATCCGCCCCTGCTATTTTATCATGATGAACAGCAAAATAAGTGTGTAATCACTAACAGGGGACACAAAAATGTTACTGACTACATTACTTTACGTTACTTTACATTGCATGGCTAACCTGCATTTGTACGAAGTACGTGCAATATGAACTGATTTCAGAAAGAGGAAAATCATCGACTTTGAGTTACGCCCTTGAATTTGCCATGAGCAATTAAAAGAGCTATGATCAGGTTCAGGTTTCACTTGTATATTTCCTTGCAGCTTATCCTTTAAAATGATTATGCAAGCTGTGAATTAGAAAAATATATAGAATTAAATGAAAATGATGATAGAAATAATGCATTTTAAAAGATGGCTTTCGGAAGTTTCTAAAGTCTTCGAGGCTGGGTAAGATAAATAACTCTCGATATGTAAACTCGATGTAATTGTTTTCGATAGCTACTAAATGTTTTGCTTCATCTAAATGCAAGCAATTTTCAAAATTAAACAGTTAACTTTCGATAGAAAAACGTTTATCGATTAGGACAAAAGATTATCGATTAGACAAACTTTATATATTGTGCCAATGGAGTGCAAAATATTCAATGCTCATCTGTTTAAGCAATGAAAACAGCAGTTCAAATATAAAATTGACGAAGTTCTTCGAAGAATATTATTCAAAAATTAAAATGCAACCAAACATAAATATTGTTTTTCTATCGAAATGCGCAAAAAGTATCGATGTATTTTGCAAATGCCTTTACCACTTCCTAGAACATATATGATAAAGAATCGCAGAAATGCTTGGGTAACGAAGTGGACAACGCATATATTCTGCACTTGCGGAATGCATCGTCTTTGAAAACGATGAAATGTGAATTTTTCGCTTCACTTATAATTTGTATAATTGGTAGGTGCCTTAAAATTGCAATGGCGCTTATATATAAGTAAAATAGTATTGAATTGAATCGAACGCTTCACTTGAATGATTTTTATAACAAAACATTTTTCTCTAATATCTGTCGCTTTACTGAAATTTCGATAAGTCAAGTAATAAATGATAAAGACAAGAAATTACGACGTTTCAAGGTCATACTGACCTCATTATCAATTATCAATTCTTCTTGAACCAATCATATTGCAGTATTTGGCAAAAAAGATGTGAATAAAGTAGTCTGAAACAGTCCTTATATTTTATTCGATCGCCCTAACATATGAGGTATAAAGCAAAAAGAGCATTGCAATAATAGTTTTGTTATATGTACTCACGTGCGATGAAGCGATGATAATTCGATGGTCCTGTTTCGCTAGCAGTATATCCCCACACAGAAATATAGTAAGCTCTCCCAGGAAAAAGATAATATAGCATGATACTGGTCCTATTTGTGTTAAACAGTCCTTGTCTTATCCAACCATAATCTAGATAAAGGCTCACATGGTATCCAAGGAGATTTCCAAACACATGTTTACTGAGTATTGGGTCCCAGCTAGCAACTACTTTAGTTTTGTTAATTATGGTTATTTTTAATCCAGATATCTTTGGGACAGGATCTGCAAAAAGTTTCAACTGTTAATATGAATTGCAGTCGCTGTTTGCTTAAATTGAGAATGTTACATGTGTTAATTAATTCGAAAATCTATGAAACAAACAAAAAAGCAGCTAATAAAATTTGCCTACTGGCAACTGACAAATGACATAAAATGTAGCTGACAATGAAATGTAACTCTACTTTCGACTCTACTTGCCTCTATCTTGCTGACTTTTAACACATGTACAAAGAAAAATGACGAAAAATTGAAAAAGCGAATGAAATTCGTGGTTAATTATTAATTTCAGTTTAACTGACAACATTCTCACACCCAGACTCTTCTCTGCTTCATAGCGGAAAACAAAAATGCTATGGGAAATGAATTCCGGATGTCCCAGATTCTGAGTCATCCAATATGCGCCTGCTTCAGAATGGTGTGCTTTCGGCATACAAAATGCTGCTACCAAACTCGAAAATTAAGCAAACAAATTACTCAAAAAATACTTTCAGATAAGAGAAAAGCAGTAATCACTGATCAAATTCACCTTGACCACTTCTGGTCGGCTATAATTTCTACAAACGTACCCCTGATGACAAAAACAATTAATTCAATAATTTCCCAGTGACAGCTACTGCATTCTTCAATAGTTGCTTTGAAAAAAATTACTTAGATGTTAAAAAGAATATTCAAAATATGAACAAAACTCTTAGCCAAAAAAGTAGTTTTCATATCAAACTTATTCCCCATGTTGTGGAATATTTGCTCAAACTATCAATATCAATTCTGTCGAAGCTTATTTGGACATTAGTTATAACACAAAAAGTTATTATAAGTAAGTTATAGATGTTACTTGTTGATACTGCATGCAAACATTGGAATTTTGCGATTTGACTGCGAAGAATCGCCATTGCCGGCTACAAAGTCCTCTGCTATTGCCTACACCGACACAAGAAAGATGGTTTATAAATACGGCAAAGAGCTCCATCTTCTCTTGCTAATTGCCCCATCGAATTTTGTCGAAAAATAGACAATTTATATGTCAAAATACAGGAAATTTTATGTAGAATTCGATTTTTGCGGTAAAAATGGACCTGAGCATGGTTATTAGGGCGTAAAGTGACGTTTCGTAACGCAACTGGGTCACAGAGGTCAATTTCTCTTGTAAAAGCACTAAAAGTCCTCTGTTTGCAAATCTAAATTGCCCCACGAAAAGTTTGCCGTAATGGCTTGAAAACTATACAATATGACAGCCATAATAGTGTAATATTTGATCACCGTGGTAAAAATGTTGTTATTTCAAAGGGTTTTGAGTAAAACGGCAATATGCTGAAAATTTTATGGAATTTATACGGTGTTTATAAGGAGTCTGAAGTGGAGCGTGACACTCGTGACTTCAAAGGGGCTTTTGCGACAATAAGTTTGATATGAACACACCCCATTGAACTAAAAGTAAAAATTACTTTACATGCTTTACAAAGCTACTTTCTAGCAACATAATGTCAAGTCTTGCAAGCTTTCGCTCAAATTATATGGGTTGAATCGATGCAGCCAACTCAGTGCAAAACCCTTGACAATACCTCTTCATTTTTTTTACTCAAAGTGTTAAGTTAGGTAAACTTTCAACTTGAACAGGGAATAGAATCATACTGATAACCGGAAGAAAACAGGACGTCGTATCGATTTGCACAGACTAATCAATTTAGCTTCAATTTCCAGCATGCAATTCATTTCAGAGCCTTCTTCTTTCCCCGCTAGGAAGCAGGGAATGGCCTGGGTTCTAGCATGAACTGACAACTAACAAATATGCAAAAATTTAACTGACAACTGACATTCAAACCCCGCATCACTCATTAGGGGTGTGCTCGTTACAAATCTGGAAAACACTAAACTTATATCATGAACTGTTTTAGCTTCTAAATAAACTGAATAATTACTGAACCTCGGAACTTCAGTTTAAAAAATATAGTAATGCATTGACATAAACATTGTTGATAAAAAACTTACTTATGTAAATTGTTTGACTAGCTGACTGTCCTGTATCTTTCGCAGTATAACCTTGAACATACAGTTGATAATTCTTATTGGTTTGAAGATTTGTAACCACTATTCTGGTTTTCTTTGTTTTGAGTGTTTGAAGAAGTGCAGATGAATGGTAGTCTGTTAGTCTTACAACATAACCCAGCAGCACACCACGGATCTGGTCTTGGGGGATTGGGCTCCAACGAGCCTCTACAGTGGTCACATTGGCGATATTCACGTTAAGACCAGAGGGACTGCGCATTGTAGCTAGAGAAATAGAAATAGAAATAACTGTCAGGCTCTTTAGCAGCTATATCAGCAACAATGCCGCTTGTAAAATGTAAATTCAGCAAAATTTGATAAAAATAATTTTTCTTGCGGGCTTTCGTGTTTCATGATGATCAAATATTCGGAGTTTTACGCGGTTTGAAGCACGTTGAGTTTGAAGTATTGACGTTTCGTCTACGCTGTGGCACCCGTAGATGATCACGCATTCAACCATCCTAACCGACTTTGACAACATTTAGGCTTATGACAAATTTGACTCATATTTTCAACGACTCACGAATCCATCGAAATCAGTAATAATCTACCAAATAACTTCAGCCGTGAGCCACTCGTACGTATATCCCCTCAAATGAAATTAATTTAGTAAATTAAATAACTTTTTTTGTTTTCAAGTATAAAAAAGGACGCCACGATTGTTTAGAGTACCACAACATTTTTAAATGCAATCGATTTTACGTACGCGTGGTAAAACGTTCGTATGATGACGAGGGTCCTGTGTCCTTGGCTGAATAGCCTTGAACATTAACTCTGTAATGCATCCAATCTTTAAGATACTGGATTACAATACTGGTTTTATTTGTTTTTAGAGCATGAAGATGAATATATGTCATGCTATTGTATATGTTCACGATGTAACCAAGAAAACTATCTGTGATCTGATCTTTTGGAATTGGGTTCCAACGAGCAACTGCAGTGGTAAGATTTACTTTGGCGATTTGGAAGTTAGTAGGGCTGCGAAGTACTGGACCTACAATTCAAGAAAAGCAATGAACAATATTTAATCTACTGCGTATCTCGCGATTGCTCCAAAATAACTCCACAAGGTTATTTTTGGCATAATCTATGGCTAAATTTTGAGAGACCAAGCCATTGCTATCAAACTAAACTAGTCCAAATCAGTGAAAAGGAAATCAAGTGTTTAACGTAATTGTGTGCTACCCTATATACAGGTCAATATTAGTTTGGTCATTCAATTTGGCTTTTTGTTTGCGTTTTGTGCTTTTTAGAAACGCACCCTTTTCTTGTAACAATGTTGTGAATACAGTTGCTGTGTTGGGTACTAAATGAAATATCAAAATTGGGGGATTGGAGGCAAAAAAACTACGCTAAGGAGTCTGAAAAAACACCACTATGTCCCAACAATTCTGAAAATGAGTGTAGTTAAACAAAAAGACAAGCTTTAACATACGTATGTAAATACTTAGATGTCTTGGCCGTCCTTTGATTTTAGCAGTATAACCCTGAACATAAAGAATGTATGAGGTACTGTCACTAAGATCATTTATCACAATTCTGGTCTCATTGGTTTTCTGTGTTTGAAGAAACTGATATGGCGTGTCCCTTTTTCGAAGTCTTACGATGTATCCCAGGAGAACACTGTGCCCCTGGTCTTTGGATAGTGGGTACCAATGTACAACTACAGTTGTTACATTCACTATTGTGTAGGAAAGGTGAGAAGGACTTGGTATTGCATCTGAAACTTTAAGTTCAAATAAATATTTTAGAAAAAAATAGATAAATGATTCTTAAATGCATGGGATTACTTACATGTATCAAGGTAGGTGCAACTATCGGACCCTGTTTCGTCGGCAGTGTATCCTTGAACACACACTCTATATCTCAACCATTCCACAATATTCAACACAATACTAGTTTTGCTCGATTTTTGTGTTTGAACAAGTTGGTACGGACCGTATTCCCAAAGTTTCACAATGTATCCAAGTAGAACACCCTGAACCTTTTCTTTAATAAGTTGATCCCAACGAGCAACTACAGTTGTACTATTCACTGTGGTGACTTGAAGACCAGAGGGGCTTGGGATGCTGTCTAAAAATACAAGGCAAATAATGAAAGATGATGATAATGCTAACTGAAAACTAACTCTTTTGTATTTCCTTCTTTTTAATGTTAACATTCTTTGTGTGATATTTCTAATATTTGTGTCACACAAACTGAAAGCGAATTTTCTGTATATTGGTATATTTTTGTTTTGTTCTTCATTTTAGATATCTTCGTTTTCTAAAAATACACGTTTAATCTCAAGTTTAAGCTGGTTTTGGATGCAAGAATCTATACTTCATGATACGGCTGGTGACCACTGTTGACCCCGCGAGCTGGAACCGCAATGAACATAAATCTTGACAACCGTTAACTGTTAGTGCGTTAACCTATAATACTGGAAGTCAAAAATCAAATCAAATAAGTGTTGATTTTTAGTTTGTAACTTATTGTTTCAGTGTCAGTGTGACATCAAAATGTAAACCTTTATGGGTCTAAAAGGTTGATAGATCTATTTTAACTTAATGTCCCGAGCGGAGCACTCGACATTTTATATAAAAAATCGAGCATAAGATCAGTAGATAAACTTTATTTGAATAATGTGTATGAATATAAACTAACCTATGTAAATGCTATAAGTTGCTGGCAATCCCGTATCATTGTTTGTATAACCTTGGACATAAAGTTGATAATTCTTCTTGACTTGAAGATTTGTAACCACAATACTGGTTGTATTTGTTTTGAGTGTTTGAAGAGGTGCAGTTGTGTAGTAGTCTGTTAGTCTTACAACATAACCCAGCAGCACACCACGGACCTGGTCTTGGGGGATTGGGCTCCAACGAGCCTCTACAGCGGATACATTGGCGATGTTCACGTTAAAACCAGATGGACTGCGCATTGTGGCTGAAAAAAATATATAAAATATATAATTTACTTATTTGAATAAGTTTATCAACATACTAAGATCATATTATTTTGTATTTGTACTTACGCGTTCTAAAATATGATGAGTAGTAAGTGTATCCTTGTCCGTGAGCGGTATAGCCTTGGAGAGTCAGATGGTACTCAACCCAATCCTCAAGATTGCTCATCATAATACTAGTTTCAGTTGTTTTGTGAGTTTCAACAATCCCCCAATATGGAGAGGTCTTGTAAAGTTTCACCAGATATCCCAAACGATTACCCCAAAACTGGTATTCAGGCATTGGTTCCCATCGAGCCACTACAGCAGTCCTATTTATTTTCTCGATTTGTATTCCAGCTATAATTAAAAAAATACAGATTTGAGAAAACGTTAACTCAAAAATTAGGCGATTGTTTTGGTATTTCATGTATATTAAATCCGTGAATCCGAAACAATTTAATACAAGTTTTATTGTTTACTTCTGAGACTTCTTTGTCACAAAAAATGTTGCGTTTTTAAATTTATCTGGCTTGATGAGACAAAGTCAATTATTTCAAGTGTTTTGCAAACCAATGTATTTGTCAAATTACTATTGGTCTTTTATGCTGTAACTTTTTCACATCATTTTCATGTTCGCTGATTTCTATTTTCAGGTTTATAGGTAATAAATCCAAGTGATAATATAGGAAGAAACATGAATTACATACGTACACATGCAGTTGGCTGGCCAATTTCATTTCAAAATCTGTGAAATTATAAGTAGCTTACCTTCGGTGCTTCGAATACACAGAGTAAAACAAACACAAAGAAAGACAAAATGCATCTTTGCAGCATCAAATTTATAAAAGAACATTTGCATCATTTCATGAAGATACTCAACGTGCTGGACCCGGAAACCTTATGAACCTTCGATGTAATGTAATATTGCCAGCGGTCTCACCCATATAAAAGTGAGAATAATAATTAACATAATACACTTCGGCTCAACTACGACACGGTACACATCTACTCCTGATATGACTGACTCTCAAGGTCAAACGCCAGCTTCAGCTCCAGAAGCTGTACGGGCAGCGAGACAGGCTGCTGCAACAGGAACCATAATGGATAGTGCCAGCACTTCAGCAACAACTTCAGCGAATAAGTTTAGCACTTCTACAACTACGCATAGTTTAAACACTTCCACTACCAACACGACGGCAGCAACTGTGCAAGCAAATGTGGCCACGTGTACTTCAACACTGCCCAACGACTCTAATCTCCAGGTATTAACACCCCTTTCTATAGCTTTACGTAGTCTTCAAAAATAATAATAATAATAATAACATAAAGCTCGGTATCTCCCGATAACATGGAGTTTTATTCGGCCGGTCGTGTATTTTACCGTGGTTATTTTACTGCCTATTTATATAAAGCTAAATTTCCTTTGGTCAGCAGGCTCCCGGTCGTCTTTCTTTTTCTTTTCACTATACGGACAAGTTCACCGTTATTTCGGTTAAGTTTTATATTTTATCATTCCTGTTCTCTATGTAGCAAAATTTGCAAGTCAATTTTTCCTTTCGTAGGGGTTTTGTTTCCCGCCCTATTGTTTTAGCTATCTTCACAATACTTCGTTAGTGCCCCTATTGTCCCAGTTTACAACGCTACAACAACTTTCTTTGTTCAGGTGTATTATTTCTAGCTTGTGTCACCATGCTGGTTTTGTACCACTTTTCCAGCTACAAAACTTTAGCTTTGTTATTCGCATATTATAGCCCAGCTTTTGTAAAGTGTACAAAGTTATCATAGAATTATTGCATGTAACATTTAGGTCGTGCCTTAATTTTCCAATATTATTGCAGGTTAACAGCGAGGTCCTGCCTTGATCGTTGCATGTTATTGCAGCTTAACAGTGAGGTTCGCCTTGATTATTGAATGTTATTGCAGGTTAACAGTGAGGTCCTGCCTTGATTATTGAATATTATTGCAGGTTAACAGTGAGGTCCTGCCTTGATTATTGAATATTATTGCAGGTTAACAGTGAGGTTCGCCTTGATCATTAAATATTATTGCAGGTTAACAGTGAGGTTCGCCTTGATTATTGAATATTGTTGCAGGTTAACAGTGAGGTCCTGCCTTGATTATTGAATATTATTGCAGGTTAACAGTGAGGCTCGCCTTGATCATTGAATATTATTGCAGGTTAACAGTGAGCTCCTGCCTTGATTATTGAATATTATTGCAGGTTAACAGTGAGGTCCCGCCTTGATTATTGAATATTATTGCAGGTTAACAGTGAGGTTCGCCTTGATTATTGAATGTTATTGCAGGTTAACAGTGAGATCCTGCCTTGATTATTGAATATTATTGCAGCTTAACAGTGAGGTCCTGCCTTGATCATTGAATGTTAATTGCAGGTTAACAATGGCCCTGCCTTTTAGAGAATTATGCAGGTTAACACTGGTCCTACCTTGTAGAGAATTATGCAGGTTAACAGTGGCCCTATGTTATCGAGATTGTTGCAGGTTGCAGGCTAACAGTGAGGTCCTGGCTTTTTGAATTATTGTAGGATAATACTTTGACCATGTTTTATTTACTGCCCCAAGCCCCTGCTATAATAAGCGATGGGCTACAACATGGAACTGATGTTCTGACTTCTGACTATGGATTCAATAAAGCATTTAAAACTTAACATTGTCCTGATGTGATTGTATTACTCCCCAAACCCATCAGCCTGTGGCCTGGGTGCCAGCCTTGAAAGGGAAGCTAATCTCTACTCGGATTACCGGGGCTCAAGGCTGTCACCCCCTGGGCTTCAGATCTTTCACTGTTTAAACTCTTGGCTACTTGGCATTCTATTTATTCTCGTTGTTTATAGTTGTTTCCTCCATCTGTAGGTTGACGTCCATAACCTCTCTATTCCTACATGGGAAATAACCCTGAATTTTGACCCACTGGCAGTCAAGCCTAACACTATTCAGTGGGTAAACAGAAATGCCAAGCCAATCGCAGCGTCCCAGGGGGTGACAGCATGTAACAGCCATCTGCCAAAAGATTTTATTCCAGATCTATTATCTGGCAAACTCCATGGCGACATGAACTTGTTAGCATTTCGTGACCCTGAACAATTTGTTGCTGGTCAGCTTCACCGACATTATCATCAGTGGCTAGATATAGCATCACATGCCAGGGGAGAGTCCAACGAAATTTTATCGTGGATAAGGGACGGTGTTGATGTCCATCAATATTTTAGACATTTTCGTGGTTCATTCAAAGGGGAGAATTATGATTGTCATTTGCCACCTCATAGGGTTTTCCCCAATAATGCTTCTTGTAAAACGTTTGCCTCCTTTATCTCACAAAGCATTTTGGATCGGGTTGCCTCTGGGGCTATTAGTGTTTGGGGAAAGGTTGGAGAGGTTGCTCCCCCGCATATTGTGATGCCCCTTACAGTGGAGCCCTCAAAACCTCGACTTTGTAATGATAACCGCTTCTTAAATCTATGGATGGTTGACCGGCCTTTCAGCCTCGATCGCCTGCCAGGTCTCCCGCGCTATGTTTCAAAGGGTTCCTTTCAATCAGTAACAGATGATAAGTCGGGCTATGACCACTTGTCTTTGACGTCAGACAGTCGCACTTACTTCGGTTTCCGCTGGGGAAATTGGTATTTTACCAGTAATACTATACCTTTTGGCTGGAAGCTTTCAGCATATATATACCATTCAACAGGGTCACTTGTCTCACATTACTTTCGTTCTGTAGGCATTCCCTGCTCCCTGTATATAGATGATAGGCACATTGGGCAGCTACATCTCTCCCACCCCTCCTCCTATCGCCCATCAGCCTTGGAGCTGGCAGTTTCAGCTCTGGTTGTTGTCTGCTTTACACTCACTTCACTAGGATACTTCATTGGTTTGGAAAAATGTATCCTCGACCCACGCCAAGAAGTACCATATCTTGGGTTTATTTGCGATTCCATCAAACAAGCCTTTACTCTGATGCCCTCAAAAAAGCAAAAGTTTGTAGCCCTTGTTCGCAACATTCTAGCAGGGGACACTGTGCAACTAGTAAGCCTACAAAAGCTAGCAGGAAAATGCAATTCCATGTCCTTAGCCATACCCGGCGCAAGGCTATTCACGAATGAAATGAATTTAGCTATTTCACTGGGCACTCGCACATCTAGGCCCATTAAGATACTAGACCCTTTGCGGAATGAGATAAGGCATTGGCTTTTCTTGGAGAAATGGGAAGGTTATCTCCCATGGGTATCTGAGAGACATAGCCATATTCAGCTATGTTCGGATGCTTCCTCCTTTGGTTGGGGAGGAGTCTTAAGCCCTGCAGCCATTGCTGTGTCTACATCAGACTATTGGGATCCACAGCATATCTCCCTTGATATTGCGGCTAAAGAGGCATATGCCTTGGCCAATGTCCTTAAATCGTTCGCTGCGAATATCGCAGGATCATGGGTTGACGTGTTCACAGATAGTAAAGTTCTCATTTACTCTTGGGAGAAGCAAGGCTCGAAGTCTAAACCCTTGTTCGATGCCCTGAAAACAATATTTGCTGAGACGCTTAAGAGCAACATTCTATTAAACCTAATCTTTGTACCCTCCCCTTTGAACCCAGCAGACACCCCTTCCCGTCGCCTAAGTAGAGCGGATGCATGTCTGGCTTTGCCTTACTGGGAGAGGCTACAGGCTGAATTTGGTGGCCCACGAGGACACTCAGTAGATCTCATGGCATTGCCCTCAAATGTCAGGCCACACCTAGACGGCACATTATTGCCATTTTTCTCCCCTTTCCCTTGTTCTTCGTGCACAGGTGTTAATGTTTTTGCCCAGTCCCCTACTGCTCATGCTAAGGATCTCTTCCGTAATCCTTATGCCTTTCCGCCTTTAATCCTAGTCGGACAACTTCTTCGCTTTCTACAATCTCTCTCCCTTTCTTGTACCTTAGTCCTTCCCGATATCTACCCTAGAAAATACTGGTGGCCAATTGTGTGCTCCAGGTCCTTATCCTCCTGTAAGATTGCAAAGAAAGGGGAACCAAATGTGTTGCTGGTCCCTTCTAGCTCGGGTTATGAGCCACTTGTCGAGTTACCTTGGGACCTTTGGGTATTTAGAGTTTAGCACATTGGTTATTTATTCTAGCTATATTAATGTAAATACCACAATAGCTAAACGCGTATACCCCCCCAAAAACACTAACTGTTAAGTTGTCTAGTAGTAGATTAATAAATTTTGCAAATATACTCAGTCTCAATCGTTCTTATCATACCATAGGATTTGCCACAAGTCGCTCGGCTGTTTGTCCCAGCGGTGTCGTGCCCATCATGTCGGCATCCCAATGATTATTGTTTCTGTTTTTGCCAAATGTGTGGATATCAACGGCAGAGCCGACCAAAAAGTCATCACTCAACCCCTGAGATCGACATACTGAAGATAGATGAGCGGATTAAACAACTTGATGATTCAATTCTCTCTACACCCTATGCCAAGCAAAAAGAATCCCTCCAGCAAGAGTTTGAATTATTCATGAGCGCGCTACCAGGACAAAAATCATTACTCACAGCGACACCAACGGACGTATGTCGTTTCCTTGTATGGAAAGATAAGAACGGAAAGACTCACGTACACAAAGATGGTTGTCAAAATATGGGGAAGCACGGTGTGCAGTCTTCATGCGAGTGTCCAATCCGACTCGCTTATAATACGGTTGACTCTCACATAGGCAAGCTTCGAGCAATTTTTCAAAAGGCTGGAAGACAAGGGGAATGGGAAAGTGCCTTTTCACTGGGCAACCCCGCCACTGCCGCGAAAGTAAAGGCATATCTCAAAGCAGTCACGGCAGAGCAACTCAAAGCAAGGAAAACTCCAAAGCAGGCCATTCCTTTATTCCTCCCAAAGCTTCATGCTCTGGCACGTCATATCAACACAAAGATTATGTCTCCTGAAAATAAAGGCCTAGACCTCTATGTATTGGCACGGGACCAAGCATTTCTGAAGACATTGTTTTTTAGTGGTGACCGTGGATCCGACCTTGGCCTCGTCAAGACAACGGAGATTCTACGCTTCCCTAATGATGATGGCTTGCTCTTTAACCATATATGGGGAAAGTCGCTTAGAGATGGATCATCCAATATGTTTGGGATCAGGAGGCACCCTAACCCACTTGTCTGCCCTGTAGCTGCCATTGAAGCGTATGTTGAGGTATGCCAACGCTTGGAAATCGACATTTCGCGAGGGTATCTCTTTAGGCCAACCAGCCCTCAAGGCAATATAATTGACAAACCATTTGTAGGGAAAACAGCTCAGCAGCGCTTAAAACTCTACCTCAATGAAACCAATCTCGATGAAGGAGAAACTCTCCATAGCCTACGTGCAGGATGTGCAATCACTTTGGCGTTATCCGGCGCGCAATTGGCGGACGTCATGGGACACGTTGGCTGGAAAAATGACCAAACAGCTCTGTATTACATGAAGTTGGCAGAAGTACTTAAGCAAGGTTCACCTTCGTCGCTCCTGTCAGCTAATAGTGAAGACGCCCACACTGCAGTAGACCAGTACCAGGACTTCAATTCCCTAAAAAACTTTGTATCTGCTTTCCCCCCGATCTCGGCAAAATGAGCCCCTCCTTCAGATTAGTTTTGGCTATCCTCAGTGAATGTGTATAGCAGTATAACCCTCAAAAAACATACAGTCATACCAGTTTTAGTTTCTGTTATAATTAAATATAGTATATTTACCCAACATATTTAAAACAGCATATATATATATAACAGAGCGAATAAAAGTCAGGGTCAGGTATATAAATGGTACTGAATATGGGAGTGGCATGAGTATGGGAGTCACAATAAGTATGGGAGTGATAATGAGTATGGAAGTGGCTATGAGTATCGGAGTGATATTGAGTATGGGTCCGATGATGGGTGGTTCATACATGAATGTGACCGTCTTGTATAGGAGACCGCCAGGCCTCCAATTCTCACTTATAGGGGGGAGATCAATGGCAATAGTTTACTATTGCCAGCGGTCTCACCCATATAAAAGTGAGAATAATAATTAACATAATACACTTCGGCTCAACTACGACAGAGGACACCTAGTCCAATAGGATAACTATTGATCTCACCTCTCCTCCTTGGCGGCCGACGTTTCCCACCGCACCCACCCTCTTGATAAATATTACCTGTCCATGGGGACGTCGACCGCCAGGCCTCCAATTCTCACTTATAGGGGGGAGATCAATGGCAATAGTTTACTATCAACAGAACTAAAATAAACACAGTTGGGCACGCATAATTGATTAGATTGTTATATTTTCCAAGCGAGACAAAAATTTGTTAGATGATTTTTAACAAAATAGACAACTATTGTGATAAAAGAGTGGTTTTGCAAAGCCGTGAAATACACATTAGCATTTTACACTTCTTTTGAATTGCTTTTGCGTTTTTGGTGTATTGTTTACTAGTAACCCTTATTTTATGCTTGGTTGGATTTTGAAAACAACTTTAGATGGGATTTTTATCTTTCAGTAAAAACATTGTCACCCTTCTATGGACGGACCATTAGAGAATAAAAATATCGAGCAAAGCTTTAAACAGTGAAAAAACATATCGTGCAGGGAGGAAGAAAATATCCTGCACAACCATCACATGGGAAAAAAATATCCTGCAAAAAAAAATTGCCCCCCCTAAAATAATCTAATGGTCCGTCCTTAAGTGAGTTGGGCACCGTCATTAAAGATTATTATTAATTGATTTCCGTCTTGTTCAAGGGATTGTTTCAGATATCACCCAACGCGAGGTAAACAACTTTCTTTAAAATTTAGGCTTAAGTTTTAGGTTAATTTATTATTCAGGGACGGCTGAGCCGGGAATCTAGAGCCTCCCCAATTTTCTGAGATTGTTTAATAATATTTTTTGCATTTCGCTTGTCTGCGTAGAAAGGGATTATGATAGGGGTGGGGAGGGTGGATGAAAAATTTAGCTGAGCGCCCACCCCCTTCTCCCAACTGAAAAACTCCTCTGATGTCCCTGTTTCTTATCATTAGAGTTGTTAGAAACGTGATTGTGGGAGCTGGGATAAAAATCGTAGAAAAAAAGTGAGTTCATGAAAAAAGCTACATTAAGGTGAACTTCCTTCCCTGCCCCCCTTGACTATGGCGACTGATTTTAGGGCCTGAAGTGGGCCTAATAAGACTGGAATTCAGCCATTTGTGAAGAAAGGTCAAATAAAATCAAAGAACCTCAAACGCCACCACAACAATTATCAAATTATCTAGGATGAAGCTGATGACTTGCAAACGTACACGGTTGGCTGGCCAATTTCATTTCAAATTCTTTGAAGTCATAAGTAGCTTACCTTCGGTGCTTGGAATACACAGAGTAAAACAAACACAAAGAAAGACAAAATGCATCTTTGCAGCATCGAATTTACAAAAGAACTTTCCCATCTTAGTAGATAATTTCATGAAGAGATTCAACGTACTGGACCCGGAAACGTTATGAACCTAACGCATAATTGATTAGACTGTTATAATTTCCATGCGGGACAAAAATTTGTTAGATGATTTTTAACAAAAAAGACAACTATTGTGATAAAAGAGTGGTTTTTCAAAAGCCGTGAAATACACATTAGCATATTACACTTTATTACACATTATTACGCTCTATACATTTTCTTTTGATTTTTTTTTGCGTTTTTGGTGTATTGTTTACTAGTACCCCTTATTTTATGCGTGGTTGGATTTTGAAAACAACTTTAGATGTGATTCTTATTTATCATCATCACTCTTCTATTTTCCGTGTTTCAGATATCACCCAATCCGTGAGAGTAAACCAAGCCAAAGAAAAACAAAATGCGTCTTTGCAGCATCGAATTTACAAAAGAACTTTCCCATCTAAGTAGATAATTTCATGAAGAGATTCAACGTACTGGACCCGGAAACGTTGTGAACCTTCGATGGAATGTCATAACAACACTATTAGAGTAAACAGTCTACAGACTTGGGCACGCATAATAATTACATTGTTTTAGTTTCCAAGCGAGACAAAAATTTGCATGAGATGATTAGCCAACACTATTGTGAAAAAAGAGTAGTTTCCAAAAGCCGATAAAAATCGTAGAAAAAAAGTGAGTTCATGAAAAAAACTACACCAAGGTGAACTCCCTTCCCTCCCCCTTGACTATGGCGACTGATTTTAGGGCCCGAGGTGGGCCTAATAAGAACTCAGCCATTTGTGAAGAAAGGTCAAATAATATCAAAGAACCTCAAACGCAACTCCAGCAATCGTATTAAATTATTCAAATTGAATTTTCAAAAAAAGAAAACAATATTCATATTGATGTTTTTCTCAAGAAATAATAGAATAAAGAAACGTTTCTTCGAGATATTTGAATACTAAATAATAATAGATAAACATTTTTAAGCGCCATTGACTAAATTCAAATGAATAATCATAACTTTTTTTATTGTAATTATAATGTTTTCTAACTGAACATGCAGAGACTTGTTTTAAGTGCTTCAAGTTTCGTTTTCAGCTAACACTTTCAAATTAAATGATGAAGTAACTAGTCGATCCTCAAATAATGTTTTACGCCATGTTGCTGTATTAAGCCACTGATTTGCATATGAACTAGAAACAAGGGGTTATGAGTAGCCAATATTGTTTCATGTTACGGAATATCAGTCGATTTTTCAGTTTAACCATTTTTATCAACTAAATCATACCTTTATTCCTAAAACAAAAACAACTGGCACACACAAAAGAAAGAAAGAAAGAAAGAAAGAAAGAAAGAAAGAAAGAAAGAAAGAAAGGAAGCAAAAGACAATAGTTAAATCAAGTATAGTGGTAAATCAAGCAATAAAAAAAATCTCCGACCGGATAACATTGCGAGAAACTAGAATTAGGGCTTTTCCGTTCACCGCAGACCGCCGATAACGCAGGCTATAAAAGCTATAAGTAATGTTAAATTGTCTATATTCTTGATAACAAAAGTCACGTTTAATGATACTTTTTCATTGGGGTGCTGCCAGAGAATCGTATCTTCTGACACCGCAACTGTGAAATTGATCGTCATGCAGGGGCCGGTTGCACGAAGCCTGAATAAAGTTATCGACTGGATAAAATTATCCACTCCATAGGATTTCTTTAGAATATATCCACTGGATAGGAAATTATCTGGTGGATAGCGGTATTCATATTTCGTGCAACCGACCCCAGGTGTTTAACTAAATCATGGTTTCTAAAACACCCTGTTTTTAAGGAGCTCACCTGCATCTTCTTCAAACACGCGCGAGAGTTTAACGTTTCCTTCCGATACAGTGATCTACTTGGCATTGGCGTTCTTTCAACAAGCTTGCTTCCACCGGAAGATAAAACCCCTAAGTGATTTGGTACCAACCACCCAAGCCATGGAAAATATCAAAGAAACTTACAGAACAGGAGAGCAATTTTGTTTGAACCAAGGAAAGGCAAGTAGTAACATATTGTCAGGGGATCTCTTCGATACTATCAAAGTCATACAAGAGGGCCGGCTAAAAGACGTAAATATTCAAGACATCGAGTTGGAGGATATTGAAGAAAAACTCAAAGGGTTTTTACTTCTGAAAGCTCTTTGTAGAATGCGTGAAAATGAACAAGC
Organism: Diadumene lineata; assembly: GCA_918843875.1. Taxonomy (NCBI): domain Eukaryota; kingdom Metazoa; phylum Cnidaria; class Anthozoa; order Actiniaria; family Diadumenidae; genus Diadumene; species Diadumene lineata. The sequence continues at coordinate 5,966,521 of OU974071.1, forward strand.
TAATGATGACTGGGGCAACTCTTTATGAAAACTAAAACAGACAGCCATGGCGTAAACTTCAGTTTAAATTGCTGTTGTAATTAACTGTTGTAAAATTTGTTTTCTATATAGTTTTCGCCTTTTTAAAAAAATTGACGTAATACAGGAGAAACATGTTCATATTTCTTGGATCCAGATACTAATCGTGCCGCTGCATTTTGTACACTCTGAAGACGTTGTACTAAGTGCTTTGGTAGGCTAGTAAGAAGAGAGTTACAGTAGTCGAGTTTACTGCTAATGAAAGCATGAATCAAAGTTAATAGCGAGTCAGTATCAAGATAGCTGCGAATTTGTCATATATTTCTAAGGTGCCAGAAAGTAGTTCTTGTGATGGAACTTGTATGCTTGTCAAATGACAGTGTTTCATCATTGATCACACCAAATTAATTTTATGACATCATTTAACAGGCTCGATTGACTCTTCACCGACGTTGATGTCTATGATGCAAGGCCGTATTGCATGCTGGGAATGAAAAGCTAACAGTTCAGTTTTATCATCATTTAGCTTCAGATTATTTAAAGACATCCAGACGCGAATATCTGTTACTTGATCACAATATATTTATGGATAATGTACCTTTTTCCCATATATAGATACATTTCATTTCAAACTAGACGCATGGCTGCGTGAACTCGGGCTTCTCTTCTGTTTTTATACGCAAAAAATTAAAACACTATCCTTAAAAGACAGCTCTTCAAAAAGTTGAGATTGACAAATGCAATCAGCAAGCATTTCATTTGTGAAGAAAAACAAAGTTGTTGTCAATAAATAGCACAAGATAACAGCGATAAATATTAACAAGCTCTTTACTCTAACCTTAGCAGAAAATAAAAATTTGGTTTCTTGGTATTTTTGAAAACATCTTGTCAAGAAGAAAAAATAAACAGATAGATTAACAAAAGAAGAAGAAGAAAAAAATAATGTGCGGGAATCGAACCATTACCGCCTGATCATTAGCACTGGAGAATAACCACTGGAGCATAACCATTGATCTATTCGGCCAAAACAAAACTTATCAGGCATTCTAATGTTTTTATAAGAGACAGCACAGATATCTGAAGTTTACAAAATCTTTCGCCATAACTTGTGAATTGCTTCGAAATTGCTCAATTCCCAATTTAAACACTAAAAACTGAAATATATACACTATAAAAACAATTCTTTACACACTGGACATCGAGAAATCTGCTCAAGATAATAATTGTAGTACAGGGCTGTAGTAGACCACGTAATGATTCTTGAAGTATTGTTACACAATATTACTCGTCTTAGCTGTTAGATTTTATTGCAGCAATTGTTTTGACAAATAACAAAGCGATCTATATAATACCTGTTTTTTTAAATGCCATAATTGGGTCGTTCAATCACTTCGATCGACAACAAAGTAGTTTATGTCTGTCTCTTTCGTAACTAACAACTATTAAAAAATTTCTTCTGTTTCGTCTCACTGTCTTTGTAAGTTGTTTTTGTGGACACTTGAGTATCAATAAGGGCGTTAAATGTAAACTTTTCACAGTCATGTGCTTGTTCCGTAATACAAAGCAATTGCAATATCTTGTCAGAGTCGGCTTATATTTCTTGGTATCTAAAATAATAGATGTTTCACTTACAATGATCCTTTGAATGATTCCAGCTTAAAAACAGCAGATTCCATAGAGCTATCGTAAATTCAACGAGTCTGAAGATTGAGTAGTCTTCTTTTGTAGTTTAACTTACAAAGACTTGCGAGGAAGCGCAATTCGATCGAACTGACTTGCGAAAGACTCGCTCTGTTGACCGCTCGGAAAGTTTCCTTGCCATAAAACGCATTACAAAAACCTTGTCGAATCCACTAACAACATACTATAATTTGTGCATTAGCCAAAAATGTCACAGAAATATAGCAAAGGAACAGCGAAAATAACTTCAGAATACTGTAATGAATAGATCAAGCGAGCGTTGACTGTGATGTCCCAGGCGTTCCTGACTTGCTTTTTGTAGATGAAAAAAATAAAAATAACACGAACGAAGGGTGTTTTATACCTCGTGCCTTCCTACGGAAGCCCGAGTAATTATGTTCCCTAATAACCCTAAAACTGGTCAACGTTCCCTTATTCCCCAAAAGATATTTGAAAATATCTTATGTTCCCTTAATAGAAATGCCCTAAGTTTTCTTGTTTCCTGAAACACCCACGAGGTCTCAATTTGATTTTACCTTGTCACTCCACTGTCTTCTTCTATCTCCTAAACCTTTGCCAGTTGGTTACCAGGGACGGATGCAGAAGTCCTTCAGGGGTGCCTGTCCCGTTCAAAACGTTTTTTCAATTACGTCGATTTTAACAAACATGCAAAAACAAATAAAAAAAACAACGTAGTAACGGCGGTCTTGTCCTATATGGCTTATTTACAATAGAGCGTTTTCACATAACCAGCTATTTTATGCTAATGAGTTCTAAAAAATGCTAATGAGCCAGAAGAGCTCAGCTAACAAGCATTGTACTATGCAAAGTCATTGAATATTAACATTCTGCCGCAATTATAATCATTAATAGCATCCCCACGCTCTCTACGGTCCCTGGGGAATTGTAAGGGATCGCTGATTGGCTGGGAACTGATATATAAGTAAAGGACGCTCACTTAGGCGGGGTTGAAGAAGATAGCCGAACTACAAGTGGCACCCACCCTCCCACCCTGTTTAAGCTGGGTTGATGTCCAACCCTGTCTCATCCTCAGCACTTCGTGCCAGATTCGTTTCCGGTCGGAAGTGCGCATCCATATCTCATTAATAACAATAACTAAGGCAGAATAATATACTAGGTATGTACACTGCGATGCACAACAGACCAAATAACAAAAAAAAAAAAAAAAAGATGTGTAAAACAAACATCTTATGCTTTTTCAACGAAAAGTAACACATTTACGATAATCAGCTGATCAAACTTCGTCTTTGTCTTTGTACATCACAACGTACATTTTCACGTGCAATGCTCATTAGCAAAACTATTCTGGCTCATTAATTAGCTAATGATAATAACATTTTTTAGTACTCATTAGCATAAGATAACTCGTTATGTGAAAACGCTCTAATGTTAATAAATAATGAGAAAACAAGAGATAGAACAAAAGGAGAGAAGAAAAAATTAGAATCGAAAAATTACTGACAAAGACAATAGAAATAATGAGCTTTCATGGATTTGGATCTTTTATGGACTTCACTACTGATTTCTAACCTCGACTGCATGGAAACTGGTCTTTGTTCTTCTTGACCACGGCGTGCCATAGCACATATATTTCAAGAGTCAAGTTTCATCGCGATTTAGATTCTTTACAATGATATTTACAAGAACATTGGGTCAAACGTCTGCGCATGCATGCAAAAAAAATACGAAATGGGATCAAACTGCGTAGGGATTGCAGTGTGATGACGTTTTACCCCCGTCTCTATACCATAATAGTTTTTAAAATCCTTTCATATTCAAATTTTATATTCCCTCGAGAATAAAGAAACAATAGTCATAATTAGTGAATGAAAGCAATGGGAAAAGGATTCTGATCTAGACACGGGGGTAAAACGTCATCACGTTTCAGGCTTATTGCCAAACGATCTGATTGCTTACAAATGCAAATGCCACGCATGCGCTGAGGTTTACCACGGTGCTATTTACAAGCTTTAATCGAAAGAATATCATAGGGAAAAAAATGCAACAAACGACAACAAAAGCGCTCAATTGAGTCTTGGAAATAAAATGATTTAGAATAATGAAAAGGACCAAAAAAAATGTTGATGACAAGCACACAAAAATAGGCAGGATTACATGATACTAATTTTAATAACCTTATTTTTCATGCAAGTACATTCTTGTGTTCAATTAATTCAAACCAGTATCACTCATGCAATACAACGATTTTTGCTGGCTAATCTACATGCGATGCCAAAGCTTCAATCAAGTACATTTGTACCACATTCATTGCATTTGACCAGTGAACAGTTGTATTGAAACTAGTGAATTAAATGCTAATATTATTTTTTTCTAGAGTTAATATAACGTGTCTTCTAAAGATTCTCTTATAAACTGATTAACCGCCACTTTTGTTTACTTCACAGTAATAGTTAAACCGCTGAGGGGTTGAGTCGGCAGGGCAAGCTACGAACTGTGCTAACTCTTGATTGAAATACATCCCCGCAGGGCATGCCTGGGAGTTAGCATCTTTAAACAGACGGTGCTTTCGCTGTTTCATTTTTTTCAAAAATCGCTTTTTAGCCGGCCTCGATCTTTCATTGGAATCCTTCCTCTTTCTGCAAAGTTGAAGCGTAGCTTGAAGATACAGCTTAGTCCCTGGAGCGGTAATAGGGGAGTTACCGATGTTTTTGTCAAGTTTTATGATCCATGGACTGTAGATCGAAGGATAGGCACGTAGGTCATTTTCGATCTCACCCCTGCTCTGAACACAAATTTTTTTAGGCCCGGGCCGGCAAACGAAATATGGGTTCTCACCCTTGCAGTTACCCCGAACATTTTCTTTGTACTCAAAAACATATTGCGTTCGTGAAACAGGAAGAAATTCATACTTGGTTTGTTCTGAGCCGAGATATAAAGGAGAGGGCCCTGCTGGAGTTGTCGTCACACGTAAGTTAGTGTTAATCTCATAGCTATTATTTGTAAATGCATAGAGCTCAAAACGTTTAACAAACAATGCGCTATTTTCATCTTCAGGTGAGATCTCACCGTTACTCTGCAGCCATTCAAAATCAGGAATTCGAAAAAGAACTTCCTTGCCTGAATTTAACTGATGGAGATTAATGTTCTCGGATATGCCCGAGTCACTCGTAGGGATTCTCAAACTAACATCAACTCTATCGCAAGAAGGAGAACTAAAGCTTAGAGCCTCGTCAACATGCACGGTATTCATTGTAGTTAAAGCTCTGGTGCACTGGCTGGACTCAACCCCTGCGTTTACATAAGTCACATAGTTGCAATACTGGGACAGAATTAAGAGCAGATGAAACTGCGATAATATGTATGTGGATAAAGCCATTTGTTGCAGAACAAGTTGAATCTCTATGGATTTTTCTAACTGCTCTTCCAAGCTAGGGAAGCCTTGGGATAGACCTTCGGCACCTTTCAAGGATGTGTGAGCGCGGACCGTTGCTGCCAAACTATCCATGAGATCAAATTGAAAATCAAATCTATTGCTAAGCGTTTCAGAAAGCTGTGGAACAACGAGTTTAATTTTGAAAAAGTGATTGTTTACGAAATATGCAGTTGCAGCTGCAATGCCCTGCACTGTTTCCATGGAATCTATCAATTCCTCAAGATTGTCAACCACAAGGTTCCATGCAGTATCAAGCTCTGCGATTTTAGCTGCATTAACCTTAGGTGTGAAGTCGTTATAACATTTAATGAATTCTTTTGAAATTTGTTTAAACTCACCACTACTAACATCATTTTTCTTAAGCTTCTTGATAATAATCTTCGCGTGTTCCAATTGTTTCCTATTATCCTGAAATCCGTTAGCAATTTCTTTAAACCTATTTGTCGACATTTCTATTTGGTTAGCAATTGCACCACCTTTGACCGCTTCAAGAGTAGCCCTCGCTGCAGCATCAATGCGGTCAGCGGTATCTGCAAAGCCTCCAAAGTCTCCTCCCAAAATCCCTACCACAGCAGCGATACCCGAACCAATGGCTTTCATCCACATAAAGGCAGCATCGATAGATTTAATAAATGTACCTTGTAATTGTAATTGAGAGCTATCGTATTCTAGTTGATCGTTTAACTCTCTTGAAGTTTTTGTAAACTCATCTAGTTTTCCCGTAATAAAAGCAGTATCTGCTCGGGCAATTTCCAGGTCAAAACTCGCCATTGTTTCAAAATATGTTTGTAAACTTTGAAAACGATTGCCCAGAGAGGCTTCCATGTATTGTTTCAAATCTCTGGTGAACTCTTCTAGTGAACTTTTCAGTTCGAGTTTTGTGTTTTCAACTGAATCCTTGATACTGGAAATTTGGAACTGCTGCAAACGAGTTTTGTGATTCACTGACAGATCTATCCGCTTTGTTCTCCTATCTTTACTTTTGTATTGACCAAGAAACACTGACAGGTTCTCCAAAACAATCCTAAAAGCACATTTTAAGTCATTTCTTATCTTCTCAAAATCTGGAGCACACAATTCGCTACTGGTCAGACCCATTTGGTCTTCATTTGGAATCAGACTGGAAATTTTCTGTAAGTCATCAATTTCGTTACCTTTTATTTTTGTATACATGATCTTAAGAAGTTCTATTGCACTCTGACCTCTTTTCGTGGCGTCAGCTTTAACATAGAAATTGCCCTTAGGAGTCAAAAGATGCCAAATCAAAACAACAGCCCTCATGCTCTTAGAACTGCTCGACTGCCAGTTGTTATAGTCTGGCCCAAGAGCAGTCGTTAGTTCATTCATGCGAGAGAATGTTTCAGCTATATAGCATACAATATTTTCAAAGTTATTTGCATAGGTCTTATCACAAGCATCTTTTAAAATAACATGAACGGAACCGAATCTGCCGAAATGTTCCTTGATTTTCGGTCCATCCTTATCCAACACATTATCAAAAAAACTTTGAAACATGGTCATTAGACGATAACAAAGCGTTTTGTTTCTAGCTTTACCTTCGATATTCATGATTTTATAGACTCTAGGTTCGAGGAGATATAACATCGACAGTTCTTCCCTGTTTCTGGGGGGATAGCTATTTCTTGAGGGTCTCCAATTTATATTCTTATTATCTATCATAAGACCTACTAGCGTATCAAAAACTGCTGCTAACTTACACTGCATTTTGTTAACATCATTATCCACTCTCACACAATCTTCTCTCATAAAATCCATTACACTGGTTTTATACTGATCAAAAATTAATTGGAGGCTATCGATATTGTTCTTCTTAACATAGAAGAATATGCGATCGAACATTTTGTTACCTATGTTTTCAAGATTATTTTTATTCCAGAAGAGGAGTTTTGGGTCATTCCATCGCATATCTACTACCCATTGTATTTCCTCGTCTCGATCATCACTTTGGTGGTTGCCAACTTTTTCAAACTTAATATACCAAGGCTGGTGTACATAGTTATCCTTCAATTGTTTTCCTTTAGTTTTAGCCTCCAACGCTTTCATGGAAGCGCATAGGAAGCCCTTGGGCCAGCAACGGTAATCTTCGCCTTTCTTGACCTCTTCATATTCATTGCAGCCTTTTTCCAAAAGGCGTTGAAATCTGTTATTGCCTAAACTGTAAGAATATCATCATCGTCAAAAAAGGACGGAATGGGACAACCAAGATAAGCGAAAAATTAGATAAAACTTTAGTAAAGAAAAAACAAACAAACAAACAAAAACAGGACTTTAGAACGGTAATTTATACACTATTATTTCATACTTCAGGCGGTTTTCTTTGTTATTCACAAGGCCTTAGTTTAGTTCTTGAACAATAAACTAGGGATGTAGATTAACTGTCTATATATGTACTCGAACTCGGACTGTTTGATTAATTAAATTCTTTTTTGTAATCACTACTAAATCCTGCAATCTGATTGGTCCAGAGGAGTGCGATTATTATTGTAAATTACACCGTTCGAGAAGCATTAATGAAAAATACCTCGTATTTGATGAAAGTGGCTTAATACCATAACTTAATAACTTAGGTGTAATTTCCTATTAATACCACATCTACAAAAAATGCGAGTTTCTGAAAACAAAACTTGCATAACTCAAATCAATTAGAATAAATAAACATTTCTTAACTAAAAACTTTTTCAAATTTTACAAAATAGGCAATGCGTGTAGATAAAGAAACATGAAATTCAAGTCAAATCACTGGAGAAAATATTTGCAATATATGATAATTTCATTCTTTGAGTTTACCTATCAATGAAAGCTTGTATTACGGCGAGACTCGTCTTTTTCTTCGCAATGCAATGGTAAAACTAAAAATATATATTCAATCCGCTTGGAGGAATGTTTCCTATGCCTTCTCTTTTATGTTTTTCTTTAGCCCATTCCTGGTAGACATTAAGACACATTTTTTGTTGTTTTTTTTTCCGTGGTTTTTGTTTGTTGACTTCGCTTTTATGAGTGAGGTGCGCGATTGAGGAAAAATCACGCATACACTGTAGATTTCTTAAGAAAACGATGCGCCAGTTGACTGCATGATTTGCATTCATTTACAGAAAGTTTTTGCGATCGCGTACTTTGGTGGCTTTCATCGATGCTATTTCTTCACTATTAATTCACTATTTCTGCCGTTTCATACATGTACTTGAGAATCTACACCCATTACATCTCTATTGAGAAGTTAGGTTCTTCAATATAATTAAAGTAGTTTTCAAGATAATTCCGTAGTGTTGCACTGCGCACAGATCTGTGCATGTTTCAAAATTTTTGCTATTATGAATTTTATCGTGGATTCTAGTCAGATTACGTGCTTTAATGAAAAAAACCCGGACAATTCAGACATTTTCAAGGGAGAAAACGTGATATTTCTGTAACTCGACCCAGTCCTCTCCCGGTAATGTATAGATTTTTACACATTTGAGGTCTTTAGACGGCGATAGCACGAAAACGAACCCGGGCACCTATCTTTTTTATTTTCTTATTTTTTCAAGAACTATGTTTTCTCTCACATATCTAATTGTCAATACACTTCCATGTCTAGTTTTTGAGATACTTCAATAAATGTGTGTTCAATAGGCACTTTGACTTCCATGAAACACTATCCTCTATGCTAGAAATTTAGCATTTTTGGTTAGGAAAAAGGTTTCTCTGATCAAACAATCACACTATTTTTATATTCACTTATATCTTTATGGGAAAATAGCAAAATCAAGAGTTGTGTATGTCTAGAAATATTTATGGACCAGTAATTAATTATTTTTGAATTTTCGAATTTTTCTCCCAAAATACAAAACATGCTACTTTTCAAAAAACTCTCGCGAGAAAACGAGCTCGGGCACCCCATTTTTTTTATTTGATTTTTGAAATAAGCAACTCAAAAAACATTATTCTATAAAGTTTCAAGCCATTTCCATGTCTAGTTTTATTTCTACGGAATTACCTTAAGTCAAAAACGTTTTTTTTTTTTTTCATATAATTACTCTTGTCACAACCAGTCGCTCGCTTTGTACCAAACAAACACAAAAAGAAAAAGAAAATTCACAGCAAACCAACCAATCAGGAACGAGCATTTTTTTGTAAATGTAGTATTAATAGCGTAATAATATACTTTCAAAAAATCCTGGATTCTGATTGGTCGAGAGCAGTGCAGTTCAGGCGTAACACCAGTGCAGAAAGAAAGCTGTAACACCAGTGCAGAAATTTGTAATACCAGTGCAAATTACAACTTGATTCAAAAGACAAAATACGCCCTAAAACTAAATGTTTTTGGAATTTTTTACTATCTAGAAAATAATTTTAATTTTCTAAGCATTTCTGTTTGCAAAAAGTTTGAAATTTTACAAAAATGCTCAAGAAATCTGCAAAAAACTGAGTGAGATCTCGTTGAAATGTTTTTAATTTTCGCCTTGAGAACGCGCTAGATGACGACATCATCACGCCATCATCGGCGCGCGCTCGTTCGAATTCGAATCAAAATCTCAACCAAATGCTTTTAAAAATGGACAAAATGGTAGAATTTTTTGCAAGTATATTATTAAAAGGTAATAAGATGGTTTCTCGTTCAGTTTGGATTAATTTCCACTCGTTTGTTTTTCAAAGAGCCAAATTGTTACGCCCTACGGGCTCATGCAATTACTCTTTGAAAACTCGAAACCATCTTATTATATATTACTTACAGGGAACCAACTGTGTTATAATTTGTACGATGTTATAGAGAAAAAAAATCATATTTTGACATTCATTGAATGAAGCAAACAATAGATAAAGCGAGTTTTCTGTTTTGCATTTTACTAAATATACTGAATAAATTAGATATTTGTATGTATGCTTAGTGAGTATGTATATATATTTATATTGCTATATTTACGAATTTCAGTGTTGTCATATACTTCATCATCATTACCCTGAGAACAAAAGTTCACTGTCCCACCAGCTTTTCTGGCTTTGTCGTACTTCCTCACATCGTGGATCTTCTGGATCCCAAAGCTCTTCAGAAAAACACGAGCCCAAAAGAGAGATCAAAAGAACACCTTTAAATAGCATCGTACTCTGAAACAAATGAAATTGGAAATGTCTTTATTTACTTTATTATTATTTAATTTAATGCAGAATTTTACGAGTTACCCAATACTTTTTTCTCGAATCTGATTTATTTTTCTTAGTCACACTTTTTTTGTTAAATTGGATTTCCATCATAAGTGAGCTGTCTTGAGAAGGTAGATTTATTCAAAAACAAAGTTGTTGTTTTTTCGAACCACTGACATGTATAATTAAACTTTTTGTTACGAACTTGGTGCTTCTAAAGCGGAGATGATGCAAACAAATAATGATGCAAAACAAATAAACATCAAGCAAAAACACCAAACAACAATAAACAAACACTGACACAAATCTGTAAAAAACACACAAAAACAAATAAGAAAAGCACAGAAATTCTAAGAAATAGATACAAAATAGAATTATTATTTTGTATCTATTTCTTCAAAGATATTTGAATTAGATCAATTAGAAATATCCAAAAGTTTCAGTAAAAATCTATCAATAAATGCTGTTTTCATCAATAATTCGTTTCCAATAAAAATCTTTTAAAAAATCTTCCTTGTTTCCAATTCAAAACACATTTCAATTTAAAACATTGCAGCATTTTTTCACATGTAAAATCCAATGTCATATAGCTCTATTTCTAGAATACGTTACCTTTTTTCTCATTCTCGCCAAATAACCTCTACAAGAAACGGTACTACTTTTGCTTTCGTGGGGATGGTGTTTTATGTTATTTTTTGACGGATCTCACAGGTACCAAAACCTATTGAGTGCAATAATGGATTAAAACTGGTATGTGTAGCTACCTCCAATCAAGTATGCATGGTTGACAAACGTAAATATATTTTAATTGTCTTTTTCAATGTTATGAATTGCACCAATTAGATAAATAATGTGAGTAGAAATGTGAAAAAGTGACAATATTCCGTAAGCGTTTGACTGTTTTACTTATGACCGATATAAAAAGGTAGAAATGATGGATACTTTAATTTCACGGTTCCAAGATTCAACAATTAATCTATAGAACAATCAGTTGCTTAATCCAAAAAGGGCGTAATAATTTATGCATTTTTCCACTCCCCCGCGCCCCAATAACAGGTTTCATCTATTTCACATAAGGAGACAAAAAATGTTAATTGGTTTATGATATTGTTCATAGTTTAGTAAAGAAGGCTGAATAGCCGAAACGTCCTAAATAAACAGCGCTTTAATTTGATAGTTACAAGTTGTGTGGCCTTGATTCATTTTATTCTACTTATATATATATATATATTTGTGAGATTATTGTTGAATCTCATTTTTTTTTTAATCTAATCTATTACGCGTTTTTAATAAAGATTAATTTTATTTTTTTTTGGTCGCGGACAAAGCTGTTGAGAAAATGACGCCGTTGTCCAACATAGTACATTAAGCAAAATTCTAGCAAGAAACTGTCTCCCTCCCATCTAAATCAACATTGCAATAGTTGTTTCTGCATCTCCAGCTCAACAAAAACAACGTTAAGTGGGAAGAGTGGGGCCATTGTTATTATACTCCTGTTTACAATATAAGTCGACATAAAACGCAATATAACAAAGGGTCCATCCCTTTTTGTCTGCGATTGATCTCTTCCATGAAAGAAAAAAACCTTAACGGTGTAAGAATGTGAACGAGAAACATTAGTACGTCTTGATAATCCATGTTGTATTTAGTGTGCTCCACAAGGTCTCAGTAATGATCCATGAGAACATGATTACGCTAACAATTGTCACAACAGTACGCTGGTATGGGTGGAACCGTTGTGGTCTATGAAAAGACGACTGAATACTGCACTAATGTTACTTCAGGCATGTCACAAAAGAAGATACACGTAGAAAAAGCACCAATTTAGTAATTATGTAGACGTTTTTTTACTGTTCAAGTTTTGAAATACTTTTTTCACGTAGAAAGTTATTTGCGAACTGATCAAATTACAAGCATTCTCGTTGACGTGCGACCCTCGATGGCACACGATTCTCTTCTAAAAACTCTCATTTTGGTGGACGTCAATCAAAAAGCCGATAAAGTGTAAGGCAGTCTGATGCGTTTGTTTCATATGCAGTGAACATTTTGTCGGCTTTTTGATGGACGTCCACCAAAATGCCACGTTCTAGACGAGACTTTTAGCCTCAAATGGTCGCACTTCCAACGAAAATGGTTGTAACAATCGTTTTATTTCGTGCGATAAGTTAAGTTTGTGCAATAATGACGACTAAAATGGAGATGACACAACGAGAACGATACAAAAAAAAACCATAAGAAACATAAACATAAAAAACGCAAAATATCAGACACAAATGATTTAACAACGTATGCGCTAGTAGCGAAATATTTGTCATTTTTTTGAAACTTCGCCAGTTGATAAAACAGCATCAAACACATGTTATAAGCGAAAAAAAAATCGGGTGCTTCCATTCGATCTTCGGAGCTACAATTTTTTGAAGTCGGCCATTTCGGCACTTTCCGTGAGCAGCGTGACAAGTCATCATGAGGTAAAACAGAAAGATGATGAACACAGAAAAATTACCAAACAAGCTGAAAGGGTTATAAAGAACAATCGTATTGACACTAAAATGTTTGAAATGCAAAAAATTATTGATCACTTCTAAACAAAAAACACTCTTTTAATGGAAAAACCACACGCATCGCTTGCAACTATGTTGCTTCGGCGTAGCTTTCGCGTGTCGAAATTTAGCAGAAAACATCAAGTTTTCGTACGAAAAATGAATGTCATTTTTTTAAAAACTGAATGAGCCTAGAATTTTTGTTCCTCTTTCCATCTGTGAATTAAAAAATAGGGGTATCCATTCGATTTGGCGAGTTATCAAACAACAAAGTTGGTGATTTTTGATAACTTAAGAATGCGTGACCGTCCGAATCCCATCCGCGCGCTGACAATGGCGTATGTACTTCAACGGTTCAACTTCTTTTGGTCTTTTTTCGACATAAACTAATTTCTTTTCGCAATGTTCGGGCGACAAAAGCTACACTTGTTTTGTTTAGTTATATTTATTTTCATTGTTTTTTTTTCGTTCAAAATAAAGCAATTGAAAAAACGGCGTGTGATGTCTTTTTGTCTTCAGCATGCGCAGAAAAGATGCGCGCAAGCAACTAGTGCATACGTCCTTAATAACATAAAAAGAAATGGTAGTCCAATTCAAACATCATTTCAATGTTAAATTGAATCATTGAAAACATAACAATAAAGCCAAATCATCAACATAGTTTTTTTAATTATTTGTTTAGAGTTTTTTAATGTTTTGTGGCTAATGGACCTCACTGGTACCAAAAGCTCTAATAAGAGATGTCACATCATGGAATAAACTGGTATTTTTGAACTTCGTCTCAGATTCACATGATCAATTGCTCCTATGACGTCACTGCTTGTTTACGTAGGGGATAGAATCGCCAAATACAACACACAATTCGACAAAATTGCCTCCTAGCAAAACAGTTTAAGGATATCGGATCGCGCAATTTTAACCGGTAGATTTTCTTCATACTCGACACAGATATGTAGTTTGAGTGACTGGGTTAAAACACGTGAAAATTGCAGGTCACCGACATCGAAGATATTGTTTTTCATAATTTGAGCCTCTTCGTGACCATGTATCTTATACGTATTTGCAAAAAATACTTAAAATGATAAACATGTAAACATTGAATTATAAGAAATCAAAAATCTTTGCGAACATGAAATTTATGGATAAGTTTTGAAGTGTTGAATCTCGAAAATTGTTCCTTTTGATTACTAAAAAAATAGCCCGAAAATTATCCCTCGTTTTTTATATTTTGTAGCTTTAGCAGGCATAAATCAACCGTTGAAAATTAGGGTAGGTCACCCACTTAGATTTTTAGATATTTAGCGTTTAGTACAAAATTGCTTGGATGATTAAGCTTCGCCACAGGAAGCCCAATAGACAGAATTTCTGAGCATTTGAGCACGCGCACGATTAAACCTTAATCAGTTGCGTAGTTTTAATATTACATATATTTTATTATGTGCTTATATATATTCAGGGAGTTTTGGAGCTACTCCATTTCTTCTTCTAGATTAATACAGGTTTTAAAACCTTGGTGAATTGTTGTTGATTTAACCCCCTTCGACGACCGTGATCCTTTGCAACAGATCAGGTTGAAGATTGTTTTGAGGTCGCGTCATAGTGAATTGCGCGTTTCAAGTTTACCGAATTGCTACTGGCTTTGCTATTATAAACGACAAAAATTATCAAAGCCATAAAGGTCTTGTTCTTGCAGTCAGAGAAACAATTTTTTTAAATCAAGTTTACATGCAAAAATCACACTATTAAAGTGTATAAACAGCATATACAAGTTGTTTTATTCGAAAGCAACTTTTATCAGGTGATGTAGAAATTAAACCATGGTCTGTACATAATCAAAATGTCCAAAATAAAAAGCAATTATTAAGAAAATACACCAAGTGGGTGCTATCAGTTTACAATCTTGATGTAGGGGGACAAGGAGTTCTATGTTTATTTTCTATGAAGGAGCTTGAAGGGCTTCAGTCCTTCCAGAGAATTAATAGAAATGGCATTCATAAAGTTGATTTTTTGATGTGTTCCGAAAAAATAGGTTTGCTTGGTTTTGTCACTTTTTGATGCTTTTTTAACACTTTTCATCACTGTCACGTTTTATACTACGTTCTTTTTCAGCAATACCCCTCACCCCGGGAAATACACAGTGAAAGCAAGATGTAACAATACAAGAATATTATATCATTTGGAAATTAATTTAAGGACGTTCCTGGTTATTGGTCGCGCGCATCATTACTGCGCAAGATTGAGCGCGCGCGCTCATTACCGTTGGTCAAATTAATGATAATTTTTCCTTCGTTTTTTTTCATCTAAGTCCCAATTGTCTTCGATTGAAAAGCAATTGAGTTTATTTTTCTGCAGTTTAAAGTCAATTTGCTACAAAAAGAGCAAATATTAAACGTTTTATGCGGTAAATGGTAAATTATTAGAACCCAGTCTCCGCGCGGTATTCAAGATGGCCAGATTTTTTGTCAACTTTGCCGCAAGATATCTCGAAAACAAAGCCGGTGACCCCTATTTTTTTCTTTCGTGAAATGAAGCTTTTTATCAAGACTACAACATATGTGAAACACAAAAAAATGACATTACATGAAACGAAGAACACTACACTTTTGTAAAATAAATCGACCCCTACCTTGGAACGAATCCAGCGACATCGCTTAACTTAAAAGCATCTTTATTTGTAAAGAAAGGCATAAACAATCCTATTATTTCTTAGAAATGGAAGACAACAGTTTATTAATTTTCTTTCCAAATTTTAAAGAGCGTTGATTTCTGTTTTACAACATTTTTATGGCTTTATTCTTTGAAAATGGTAGTGTTTAAATACGCGCGTTTTTTCATCAAAATACCCCATTTTCTACGCCTTGTACCTCAAAAACAAACTCGGTGACCCCCAATTTTTATTGCATTTCTGAAATCCTCATATAATAAAATAGCTTTGTACAAAGTTTCATAAAAATGACATTAGAACTTCATTTACCCAGGAACGTCCTTAAATCAATTATAATCTACGTGAACACAAAAAGAAATAACCCTTTGAACTCTCCCCACACCCCCCTCTCCAGGGCATATTAATTTTTTGGCCATTTATGATTAATAGCTTTGACCTTTAGGGATTACAAGGAGATGCAAGGAGATAGTATTATCATGGGTTTTGGTTATTTGATTGTTTTGGTAATTCTGAATTATTCTTTAGAAATCCAAGGTAAGGCTGAAATAGATGAGGATCTCTTTATAAACAATTTCATGAAAATGAGGCAGTTTATCACATAGCTATTGAAACTGAATGTGTTTCTCACTAAAAAGGTTCTACTAGCCTTTAACACAGACTACCTAAGGGTCATCACAGCGAAGCAATTTGGCGATGAATCTAAGAAGGCCTACGTTTGAAGGTTCTACTTGATTGTGCAAAATATCAACTTTTTTGCTATTTATGAAGATGACAATATTTATATAGATATCCAGCACATTCTAATTAATTGTTCTGTACTGTCAAATGCATCGATAAAAATTAAAACCGGGGATAAAAACAGGAATTTTCATGAGACACTATTTCGTATGAGTGCGGGCGAACTGAAATTTCAACGTTGCTCTTTTATGTTGTTCTTCTGAGCGGCTTGGACTGAGTTGAAAGAACAACATTGTTATATAATTTGAGAATTATTAGCAACGAAAAAAACTGATTTCCGGTCGATGAGCTTCTTAATAACAGTATTATTTTTGAACGCCGTGCATTTTTTGTTGATTTACTGGCTATTCAAAACGTCCTGAATTATGAATGAATACAAGCAGCACGACAACCACCAATATTCTCATGTAAAGACAGTCTAAAACCATGATTTGTGGGATCGAATCTTATGTTGTGTTATTTTAATCAGGAGCTACTGGACAGCTGACATTTTTGAGCACGTAGGGGAGGGGTGTGTGTGTGTGTGTGTTTTGTTTGTTTGTTGTTGTTTTTTTTTTGGGGGGGGGGGGAGGTTGTCGGTTAGTTAAGTGTTAATTTAGTGTTTATATTTATTTTTGTTCTTTAGGGATTACTTACTAATTCAAGAAATAATCTATAAAACACTGAGAGGTTGTTTGATTTTTTTCTTGCTTTTGTGTATAATTGTTGTTATTGTAGTTGCCGTTCTTTTTGTTTGTTTGTTTGGTTTTCGCTTTTTAGGTGTTAGTTTGTTTCGATTTGTTTTTATTTATTCGTTTGTTTGTTTGTTTGTTTTTTTCGTTGTTATTATTTCTAATAATATTTTGCACAAATGTATCTATAGGCTCACAAGTGGAATGGCCCTCCGGACAATTCGGTCTTCCAATGCCGAAAACAGGATGCCCACAATCAAACTTTACATGGAAAACAGGGTGGCTCTACCAGGACACAGAAGACAAAACACCATCGAACTCTCGGTCGGACAGTTTTCATCTTGAAGGCGTTATAGAAGCCAGTAGCGTGAATAGATCTTTCTGTATCAAGAATAATGCGTCGTTAGATAGCGTTGTATCGATTCTATGGCCAAAAGGTATTACCCTAAAAACAATCAGTATTCAAACAGTGAATGGGTATATCCCGTCCACTGGTCCCTTGGGTAAAGGGTGCAATGATGCAATTATACGTAGAGGAGAGAAGAAAGTCTTTTGCAAACTAAATGTAGCGGTTTATCTTATTCATTCATTCATTCATTCATTCATTCATTCATTCATTCATTCATTCATTCAATCATTCATTCATTCAATCATTCAATCATTTAATCATTCAATCATTCATTAATTCATTAATTCATCCATTCATTCATTTATTTATTCACTCATTTATTTATTTATTTTCAAAAAGATTTTGAATGCACCGTCTAAACTACGGCATAACATGGTGGTACACAGGAAAAAAACACTCAGCTCAACCTGTTTCGGATATTATTTGCCATGGTAAAGCAAATACGAGTTTGATGTTATAATATTCATATGATCCTCATAATGCTAGTGTGACAATGATGTTGATGACAATGATGATGTTGATGACAATGATGATGTTGATGACAATGATGATGTTGATGACAATGATGATGTTGATGACAATGATGATGTTGATGACAATGATGATGTTGATGACAATGATGATGTTGATGACAATGATGATGTTGATGACGATGGTGATGGTGTTGATGTTGCTTATGGTAAAGTTGATGACGATGATTGTCATGCATGATGATGCTGTTTATGATGATGTCTTTAGGACAGTACTGCATATACAAGAAAGGAATTTGCCCACAAGACCTTCGGACAGGAATGGTCACGTGGGACGATGAAGACTCGGAAAATACAAACACTAATTCAGGGACATTACCAGAAGGGAGTTATCTTCTAAACAGTCGCTCCACGACTATTTATTTCTGCTGCAGTACAAGTGGTGTCAAGACTACGCCCATAAGTCTACCAGTGGATAAGCCGTTCTATCTTCTAGCCTATAACACAGCAAAATGCCAACAGGTTATTTTTAATTTTTTTTTTTATTCTAAAATATCTTTCGGTGGTTTATCATTTCTTTTAAATCAGTGTGCACTAAATATTTTTTGGCGGAAATTGTTGTCGCCTTGACAGAATTTTGTCGCTGCGACTTGCCGCATAAAATCAAATCTCCCTCGGTCCGGAGAGATGTCTAGGCGACGAATATTGAACCAGTGCACACTGAGACGACCTGTCGAGGGTACAAGTCGCTGCAAATTGTTGCCTAGTGTATACTAACCTTCAAGTAAGTGAGTGAATCCTTGCATGGTATCGGACTTATTTCTGTCATAGCTTTTTCAATTCTATTCTCAGAATAAACAGCACTTTAAAATAATTTATTTGTATAATTGATAGCCAGAAAATACAATATAAGAGAATTCCTAAAATAAGTTATTTTATGTTTTTTGTTCATAGATACAGTATCATACGTTCCTACTTCTAATGCCTGGTTTCCATATAATCGCTTTCTTGTTCAAATATTAAAGAAAATCTTTGCTACAATCTAATACAATAGTGTTGTTTTAACAACTAACTTGACCATGACATAATTTTAATAAAAGTACAAATGATAATAGACAAGAAGAAAAAAAAAACGAGGGAAATTGCACGGAACAAATGGTCAAAGGGGTATATGCGAACGGGACATAACGTCCCATGCATTAGGGACGGATCCAGGGAGGGAGACTGGGGCGACTTGTCCCCCCCCCAAAAAAAAAAAAAAAAAATACTGACTGTTTTACTTCTTTTATAATTTAAGGTAATTCCGTAGTTTTGCACTGCGCATAGTTCTGCGCATGTTTCAAGTTATTTGGTTTCAGGACTTTTATCATGTAATCTAGTCAAATTATGTTTGTAAATTACTTTGAATAAAAAATTCGAAGAATTGCGACATTTTCGAGCGAGAAAACGCGATAATTTTGAAACCCGACCCAGTCCTCTCTCGGAAAACCTGTTTTTTTGACAATAAAATGACGATATTTTTTGCAATATTTCGCAAACTAGCACGGTGACCTATGTTTTTTATTTGATAAAAATATTTTTTATAACATAACATCAAATATATCTAAAATTGAGCATAGGTCATCGGGCTAACTTTTGAGAAATTTCCAAAATACTTTCCGCTTAGGACTTTTTCGAATGAATTAGCAGCTTGTGCGCACGTTGGTATTTCGTCAATTTCTTCAAGATCACATATTTTTTATACATCTGTTCATATTTTTTAAATAAAATAAAGTGCAGACATTTGAACAAAACGCGAATTTTGCTCTTAAAAAACAAATTACTGTGTTTTTGTTCCGTTTCTTTTCGATTTTTGAGCTTCTTTCTTTACGTTCTCAAGTCATTAAAATGCATGAACTTTGACGTCATATTGCGCAAACAAAGAAGTCGGTGACCCCCCTTTTTTATGGTATTTTCTGAAAGCGTTTCTCAAAATTGTTTGTTAGAACGAGCATAAAGAAATTTCATCGGGCAGTTTTATTTCTACGGAATTACCTTAAAAGCAACTTTTTTTCATTTTATTTACTGAAATAAAATAATTAATATCAACCGAATACATTTAATTTTGAATGTTTTATTCTCATAAGTGAACTGCAATGAATGACGTACTTAGAATACGCTAATGAGAATCCAAAAGAATATAACGAAAGTAGTTGGAAAATTCCCAGTGGTTCCCCTCATTAAAAAAATACCGGACCCGCCACTGATGCATGGCACAACATACTGATTACGTATGATGGGTGTTATAATAAATAATATAAAAATTAGGTAAACCTAATGGCGGACCTCCGATTAAAAGCCTTGTTCAGACAATGGCAGCCATTATGCGTGCAAAATATCCTCAGAAACTGTGTTTTCCCTATTTTTCTCTGGTTTTAGGTTGAGTGGGCGCTAGCAAGTCAGGAATGGATTCATTACGACACAGAGAATAATATCAATAATGACATGAAGTACGGATCTTATCCTTACAATGCCAAAGGTGGAGTTAATGGACACACTATCTATTACTGCTATTACACCAGTGAGTATACACTAAGAACCATGCAGGGACCGCGGAGTTTGTTGAAAAGTGGTGGGGCTGACAGCCAAAGAACAAGACATCCACGGCATGCATCCACATTAAAAAAAAACTTTTGAGGATAATTGTTATTTAAATTATTTGTATTTCTATTCTTAGCGCTAAAATGTGGAGGGGGGCCGCAGCCCCCCAGCCTCTCCCTCTCCGCGGTCCCTGTTATAAGCACAAAGTAAGAACACACTATCCGTTAGAGTGCAAACAAGATCACCGTGGAACAATATGACCTAAGGAAGTGAAGCTTTTCTTATATATATCTTCATTATGAATAAATGGCACATAAAGAGTCGTTTTTGACTGGGAAACGGTACGCTTACGAAACCGCTACAATACGGTAGAAAATTCGAATGCTTTCTTGGAAACTGCGATTAGGATACGATACAGTACTGTTTCCCACTCAAGCGAAAACAAAGCTATATAGCTTATGGCACATCTTACCAATGTTCAGTCTTAGACTAGACTACACTCATGAGATGCCCTATATGTGGATGCTTATATGATATTATCAACATCAGTTGTTAGAATAATATCGATCATTTTACCTTTAACTATGCTTTACGTCACTACAAATGGGTTTGAATGTTTTTTTTAGGTATAAGTGTTTAAGGGCATTTTTATAGCACAACAGCAAATAATTTTGCCTGGGTATGATCGTCTCAGAGAAATCTGGAAGCATCTTAAACAAATCAGGCTGATCGCTTCGCAGTGTATAATTCTCATTTCTTTATTTCTTATAGGTTGTAAATATAATCTTATTGCATTATCTGGTGTGTTCCAGTCCCCTAATTTTCCACACGGTTACCCGGACGGACAACTCTGTTCGTGGAGAATCACGGTACCTCGGAATTACGTCGTTCATTTAAAGTTCACAAATTTTTCTTTACCGACCAATAACAATGGCGACGTAGTACAGATATACGATGGTCTCTATGACAACGCAACACGTTTGGGTAGTTACCATGGTGTTGGGTTGCCTAGCGATGTGACGTCATCGTCTAATTATTTGTATGTTGTGTTTCGTTCTGACGGAGCGTGGAATGGGAAGGGGTTTCAAGCTTCTTACCATGCAACAGACCCGAAAGGTATTAATTAGTAATATAAAGTTCATTATTGTCTACATCATATTTTTTTCGTGCTGTTTAGTAAACGAGCAGCATCGTTTTTCTCGGGTAGGAATACTCGAACGTAGCGGGAGTCAATGTTATACTATATTTCATCTTATGTATTACCATGGCAAGAGAATACAAGCCTGTCATCCTTATTCTTTCCATAGTCATCATCGCCATCATTATTATTCTTATTTTCTATAATTTTGAAAATGCTCATCATCATCATAATCCCCATAGTCTTTTAAGTAACGTTCCGAGTAAGAACTAGTGTAGCAAACGGCAATGGAATGCATAAAGGTGTTAATTGTGTATTGTTTAAATGCTTGATCTGGTTGGCTAAAACAAGAAAATTGGCCTTTTTTCAAACTTTTGGGATATTTTTCCTATATTTTATTCAAAATCACATTTCAGTTTTATTAAAGCGATCTTATTTTTTTCTATGAGAAAATTTTAGCGTGGGACTCACTATGAAAAGCAAGCGTCTCCTAGCCATTGTTTTGAGCAATTCTGATTGGACAAAACCATCAAACACAAAAGAAACACTGTCTTGTAAACAGCATTTTGTAGATTTTACTTAAGAAATGTCTAACCCTTAGCTAGATACATCAATATAGTGAAAATTAAAGAATTTCTACGTGGGGAAGTTTTTTTGCCGCAGAACAATAGAAACCTCACTAGTTTTTACGCGTATTGTTACTTAAAATCATTATCATCATATTCACATACAGCATCATTATAATCTTAGAAGTCGTGCCATCGACTACCTCTCAGCAATCAAGGCCATCATCACAGCCCGTAACTCCCTCGAATAATGACAGGGCGACAACATTCACCACAAACTCTACAATAACAGAGCCGAGTGCGGAACCTAAGATATCGTGTGTTGAACAACCAACATCTAAAGTTAATGCTGCCAATATTGTTGTTCCTGTGATATGTCTGATGATTTGTGTAGTTATTGCTGGAGTGATACTGTACCGATGGAGGTGAGTTGCGATGATGATGATCGATGATGATGATGATAATGATGATTGGTGATGATGATGATTGATGATGATGATGATCGATGGTTGATAATGATGATGATGATGATCGATGATGATGATCGATGATGATGAAGATCGATGATGATGATGATTGATGATGATGATGATTGATGATGATGATGATGATGATGATGATGATCGATGATGATGATCGATGATGATGAAGATCGATGATTGATGATGATGATGATCGATGGTTGATGATGATGGTGATGATGATGGTGATGATTGATGATGATGATTATGATGATGATGATGATAATGGTGATAATGATGATTGATGATGATGATTGTTTGATATAGTTATTACTGGGGTGTTGTAATATCGCTGGGGTGAGTTTTGATGATGATGATAGTAATGTGTGGGTTGATGATAATCAAGACGTCATTGTGAGTATGATTACTGCTAGAATAAGGAATAAGGAGCCGGTTGGTATTAATTTATCCAATGGATGAAAGATATCCACTGTATATAGAATTTGTTTATCAGTTACCAGCTATACGATAAATTCTATAGACATCCTATAGAGCGGATAGATTTTATCCAGTGGATAACGCTATTCAGGCTCCGTGCAACCGGCCAGTGCTGAATAGGCATTTATCCAGTAGATAGCGCTCTCCAAGAAGCCGTTGCACAACCGGGCCTTGCAGATTGTACTTTCAACTGATCATTTGCATTCCGTTTTGTTTTTAGGAAAATGCATAGTAATCGAAAAGATGATATGGCAGTAACGTAAGTAGGCATTTTGTTTAAAATGTGGCCATGGTGGTAAAATGTGCTAAATTTCAAACACAAAATGACGATTGATCTATTGTATTATAAAGCTTATGACGTCACTACTTGTTAAAGTGTAGAGATAGAAAGATACAACAGAAAATTGGACTAGAGTTGTACCCGAGAAAAAATTGATAACGGTCCGTTTTAGAGTAATTTTTCGTATGCTCACGTTTATTTATTTATTTATTTACATGTATTTACAAAACCAACTGTGTGCATTAAATAGTCTAAATAGTAAATGTACGGGTATAGAGTGTAAGAGAAAGACTGAATTTACTGGATAACCTTGTGACTATAAAAAGTCCTTTTTTCAACAACAGATTATTTACAAAACATAACTAATTGACTCTCTGTAGATATCAATCAAAGACTGCTGTCTGTAACCCAGCGTATTTTGGGTAAGTATCTCAGTTTTCAGAACTTAAATAAGGTCATGCCTTTCCAACTTTAACATTGATCACCTATTCAAAACTCGATTCTTTTAATCATATTAATCGAAATTATTTAGAAGTTTCCATATATAACTCTCGGCGATCTACATTATGGCGTCATTTACTACAACTACCAGAATTTTTAATCCCTTTGGAGATCAACAGAACAGTTTGTACTAATTGCACAAAATACAAAATAAAGTATAGCAAAGCATTCTGGAAGTGTAATCGAATGACGGCATAATCCAAATCGTCTATTGAATGCAAATATAACTACATAATAAATGCGTGAAAAAATCGAATGAAACAGCATCACCGACTACTTAATTTATCTCAGGACGAAGATTGAAAGGCATAAAAACAAACGAAAAGAAGACGAAGTCTCCATCGCTTCAAAAGATGAAGAAAAACAGGAGATTTACCATGAAGTGACGGAGAAAAGAATCGACAATCCTTTATATGAATCACAGGATCATCTCGAGACAACAGACAACGATAATTACCAAACTCTGCCCGATGAAGCAAATAACAATATATTATATCAATCAACACCTGACAGTATTACAAGTAACATACTTTATGATAGGTGGGTATGCCCAACAAATCTTTTAAAAGGTCACTTTAAAACTACAGTAAAACCCCGTATATATCAACCTAAATATAAAAACTACCCAAAGGTGTTGATTCAATCATCCTTTCTCCGCAAAATAACTGAATTAATACAAAAGAACTCAAGTAATATAGTAATGACGTGTATCTTTGTGTGTCCCTTCGATGAAGACATCTTATCTGTGAATAATGCTTAGTTTTTGAAGACTCAGAGGACCCAGCTCAGTGAGCAACAAGATACGACCAATTGTATCCCGGTTTTAATTTGCTTTCATTCTTTCCACAGTATACCATTCAATCATGGCTTTGATGAGACTCACGAGAAGTAATGGCGGCTTTTACCAAAGCACAGCTACTGCCATGACACAAACTCCCCTACAGGGGAGGGGTTACGTGATATAGACATAAGATAAAATTCACAGTAATATGTTTATAAATCTTACAATTATATTCTTATCAATTTGCACTACATCGAATTCCAATCTATGTCCGCCTAGATTGCCTAGATCTTTTTTTTGAACCGGGAGGCATTTTCCGCTCTAAAACATAGTTAATGTGTTTGCGCGACGCACCGCAGTTACCACGCCACATCACACAACAACAACAATATACTACACTGTACCACACCACACCACACACCAAACACCACACCACACCACACCACACCACACCACACCACACCACACTACACCACACCACACCACACCACACTACACCACACCACACCACACTACACTACACTACACTACTATTACTAATGACTGTCACTGTCTGTCTGTCGGGTCCGACAATGACGACCTAAATTGTTCTTCTCCACCTTGTTCGATCAAGCAGGGGTGGCTTCAGGGGAGAGTGCACGGGTTGCGCACCTCCCCCTGAACTCAGACAATCAAAAAATTATGAAAATGTTATTTAAACGTTAAACTCACATTCTGAAAATATACAATTTTTATATATGACGTCATCTCCAATGCTGCACCACCCACCCTAGGAAAAATCCTGCATCCGCCCTTGCAAGTGACATATGTCGCCATGTACAATGAGAGGTGTTTCTTTCGATTTGTTTGTCGTTGCAACGTAACCTAGGTCTTCCCATTCCGCCACTACCATAATGAGAAAATGAAAGTCGTATGGGGTTGGACCGACTTTTTATCCCGGGCGATATCCAGTCTTTATATTTTTCTAACTCTTTAAGTTGGATTGGCGTAAGTGAAAATACTAGATAACCAGCAGTACAGACATTTGTAATGCTACTGTGTGTTTTGGCAGTTGTCACAGCAGCTCTCTCCCCTGAATCCTAGAACTGGCAAGGGTAAACCACGATGACAGGTCAAGAGGGTTTGTATATATCGGCCTTACAGGGGATCACGTTTCTGTGAATTTTGTGGTCCTTGGTCTGACCTCCCCCTACCAGGAGCACACGAGCTCCAGCTGACATAGCTCTAAGGATACGTCTCTGAGGTACATAAACTACTCGTTATTTTACACCGTTCCTAAAATGCATCAGTTTATTTGTGTGTGTTTCACAGATGAGGCAGAGGGGGATCTTCCCTTTTGGAAGACCTGATTTGTTTTTTTTTTATAGAAAAATACTTTTAATTTTTGATTGATGATCAGTAATTTTTGTATTAGTGCATCCCCTTCCCCTTTCAGAAAGTCTGGAATCCGCTCCAGTGGGTATTTGTTATTTTGTTTGCTTTGCTCTCTGGACATCCTTCTCAAGGGAAGATGGTTAATGAGAAGACCATCAAATGCTTTCAAGATTGGAATAGAACTTTTCAGAGCAAGGACTTAATTGCAGGTCTGTGTGCCTATCTGTCTGTATCTCTGCCAGACTGGCTGAATGTTATATATGGTTAATTTGAATAATAACGAGACTTATAATAATATAATAGTATGGAACGTAGTGTGAAAAAGCTAATGTTTTTTTTCTTATCGTAGCACGAAGTTGACTTTTTCAGTAACAAAAGACCAAATACTAAAGCCCTGGTTGACATAATAAGGTCATCTATACTGTGACCAACAATCAAGGTCCAATAACTACAACAACTTTTGCAACATCAACGTCGAACCAGTGAAACTGTTTGTCAACGGTATGCTAATAATGCAAAAAGAGCTGAACGTGAATTTTCGAGGCAAGATGTTTGGCTTAGTGAATAAAATTGATATCGCTAATGATCGCTGTTCTTGCTTTAATTCGTCGAATCGCAAGTGCAACTTTGGTAATTTGCAAAAATAATAAATTTCGCAAATTGTCCATAACTCAGAACAAAAATACCGTGACTTCGAATGAGACTGACATAATAATTGAATTGATTCTAAGAAACCTAGGTAACCTACTGTTATTATCTTGTTGAATTTACATGAGAGTGGAAAGTAACCGAGGGCACTCGACCAATCAGATATCGACATAGTGTGTAAAATTGATAATAATATTTAATGTCCAAGTGTTGCATCTGTATTGTATTACTTATTTAACTGCAAATGTACCCGTATTAATCGACAATAGCTACGGTAAGTGCATTTCCAACTGTAGTTACATCAATTTTCAACTCACAAACCAAATTTATTCGCACTTACTACAGGCATTACATTGACCTTAGATAACATAACTGTAGAATATTTATTTGAATATAGCAAAAGGTCTGCCGTTTTTTAACGAAGAGGCCCTGTGAAGCTTTTCTATATTAAACTTTTAAACGATTTGTCTTCCAAAGATGATTCTTGAAAAAATGAAAAGCATTCATTTTTAAAGCTGTGCAGAATACTCTATTTTCAATCGAAAACAATGAAAAGCCTATCATTGTTTGCTTATTAATTTACTCTAGTTTATAGCTGTAAACGTTGATTTAAGTTAAGCGTATCATACTAAGCGCTGTGAGGTTTGTGACCACTCCCAAATTAGTGCTTTTACCAAGCCTGTGAAAATAGCCCTGCTTGCGAGAAGCATATCACAATTTCGTTGCCGTGCGTAAAAAATAACGCACAACTATTGATTTACATTATATTCTAAAATCAGATGTACGATTTTTGTTTTTCAAAAGTTATTTTCGTTTGAAGTTTTGAATATTTCAGTAAATGTTGTCAATTACATAAGAATCGACCAATAAATATGTTCATTTCGAAAAGATATACGCAAATTCAAACGATCATAACTTTTGAAAATCAAAAACACGTACATCTGATTTTTGGATATTATGTAGTTCAATAATTGTGGTATTTTTAGTACTACAACCATCTAGCAGTAGCACATTTCAGTATTGCATGATAATAATTGTGAAAAAGGCAAAAACTGGTTAATAGCAACGACCTACTCAGTGTGCATGTTGCCTGTTCTTCATGCATGCTATGGCCCTCAAGTGAATATCAGGCTTTTGTTGATGTTTTATAGATGAGGGTTCTTATTCTCTTGGTTGCCTTGCTCTCCGAGCATCTTTGTAAAGCAGCGACGGTCACTGAGGAGGCCTTTCAATGCGTTAAAGAATGGAAACGTCATCCAAAGATGATTTCAGAGCAAGAACTACATTGTGCACGTTTGCAGGTCTTTTTGCGTGTTCATCTGTCTGTCTGACAACCGTATATTTACTTTGACCCTTCCCCCCCCCCCCCCTCTCTCTCTCACACACATTCATTTCTTCATTCATTCATTTTCTCTCTCATAAAACCGCAGACAGCCGTCAACGCAGTCTACGTTAGGATATACATTTGATTGCACAAAAAATAACACTTTTGTTATTTAGTCATTTAACACTTTTATAAAGACAAACTGGCAGTATTTTTATATGTTTGTTATTGTGTTATGTGTGACTTGTTTTGCTTTGCAATTAAAATAAATTTAGTTAATTTTTCACGATTTTATCATACCATTTTGAAAAACAATTGAGCTTTGAAACAAACACCAGTTTCCCTTTACTTCGAGAGCTTGCCTTTTCCGGCGATAAATGGATAAAACTCTACCTATTTAATCTTGTGATTTTTGCATAATAGTGGTACGTTTGTTTGTTTGTTCCATGCAGCATGAAGTTGACTGTTTCAGTAAAAAAAGGCCATATACTACAACAGTAGTTGACGAGATGAGATTCTACTATGACCAAGAAGCAAAGTTCAATGATATCAATAACTTCTGCAACATTAACGTAGAACCACTAAAACCACTCGTCAAAGGTATGTTGATAATGCTAGTGCAAAAGAGAACTTTGTATGGATCGTAGAGTAAAACTTTGGGACTGAACTGTTGTTCTCTTAAGTTTTTTGTTAATATTTCTTCTTGAAAAATGGTTTTGTTTTGTCTTTGTTTGTTTGGGTGTGTTTGTTTCTGCGTTTGTGTGTTAGTCTGTTTGTGTGTTTGTCTGTTTGTTTGATGGTAAAATGTGTTTGTTTCGGTGTTTTTATTTTCGTCTGTTCGTCTGTATGATTGCTCTGTTTGTTTTTTTGGTTTGTTTGTTTGTTTGTTTGTTTGTTTGTTTGTTTGTTTGTTTGTTTGTTGGTTGGTTGGTTGGTTGGTTGGTTGGGTAGTTGGTTTGTTTGTTTGTTTGTTATTTGTCCGATTGTTTATATTATGTTATTATCTCTATTAATTATCGTTCTCTTTGGCTACAGATCTTAAAGACAAATATCGTCATTTCATCATAGGTGAGTTTTTCTGTTATGGCTGGCTAATTGATTCGCTTACTGGCTGGTTTGAGGTCAGATTTCATACCAACTCTTGACTGAATGACCAACTAAGCGATGTTCTGGTCAATAAAATAGAATACGTAAATTTTTGTATGGCTTTGTTGTTACAGATCTCGATCAGCCATCCCAATGTGCCTTTGACATTTACTGGAATTGTTTAAGAAAATATAACGAGATCATTGAAACAGGAAGCCCGGGAAGTGCGTGTGCAGCACTGGAGCAGTTCTTAGACTGTTTGTCATCCAAGGCACAAGAATGCAAGGCTGATATACTCAGACACTTCGCACAGCTTAATGAATCTATGGGTCGTAAAATGCTCAACGAAATGAGGGACACCTGCGATCACGATGAAAAGTGATTTTAATAAAAACTAGACGCATATCTGCGTGAACTCGGGGTGATCTTTGAAAGAAATGTGTGACATATGTAAGGTAGATGATCTGGGAATATTTCGGCGAATGTGATGATAAATAAACCATCTTAACCTTCTATTCTTAGTTTTTAAGCGGCTTAAAATTCGTGTTGCTATTCGACTAGGCTCACGAGAACGTGGAGAGCGGCGAATACGATTATAATTATAATAAACAAAGTAACCTTGAATAACGAGATCTTGTAATACTTGTACTGTTTATTGTGATTTCTGCATCAATACATAACCTTGGATGTACAATTAAATAACTAGTTTTATCTAAGATATCACAATCTCTAAACAATGAAAAACAAACAACAGTGGGATTGTAGTTATCGAAAAATTTGATTGTTTTGTACCCAGTTATTATAAGTACAGTTAACAATAATATCAAAACATTAAAGCAAGAAATATTTTCTTGAAAAAAAAAGCAATGAAAGAAGCAATATACTTAGCATAAATATGGAGGATGAAGCGACCAACTTCGGCCAAGCTGCTCCGCTTTGACAGTCAGATGGATTGTAAACAGTGATCGGTAAACTAAGTTCTTCGCTTCGAGAACTTCTAATCTTCGCTTTTTGGTCGAAAGTACTGTGTTGATATTCACACTTTGAGTCGTTCATCGTTTCAGAGCCTGTATAAGTAGTTAGTATAGCTCACGATAAGTTTCACGATAATTTCGCGGTATCTCTCTAAATGCCCTTTCCGAAAACGCTCGACATCTTTTAGTGTGGCTATACCGCGAAGGGTGTGTGGATTTGTATGTGATTTGAGCGTATTTGAAGAAGAAGTTGATTCCATACTGATTTCCATGCCTGTAGACTTCGCCATGCATTGTGAACTTGCAAAGCACAGCAAAGCACATGATAAAGTTGGTCATACTGCGCATGCGTGGCAATTTGACGATACTGCGCATGCGGGGCAATTCTGCGACAACGACGACGAACAATGCTGAAAACTCCACTCGCGGTTTCACCCCGAGTAATAACACAAGATCATGCAAATTTAAGATGTGTAAATTAAAATAAACTTATTAGTTTGAAATACAACACAACATTTTGAGTTTCAAGTACCTTTACCATTCCCTGATATTGAAACAGTTTAGTAAAATTGCAGACATTGAAATGATATTAATCTGAATGAAGCCATAAGGTTAATTGAAGGCTTAATAATTTCACATCAGTTTTACATTTCGTTTTGGGTTTGCTGTGGCCATGCCCAATGGGTGATTTCGATTCAGGGAAACTTCGGAACGTGACTTATAACAACAACAAAACTGCTGTGAGTGAGCGTTTCTAGTCAATGTCAACAGAGTTTGATAATGTACAAGATGACGACACTCGACACAAACTCCAAAATCCCGGTCAGTGTCTCTTCACGATAAAATGTGAATCACCAATTTCAATTCTGACAACAAAAAATGACTACTCGTAGCTTACAAATTATCCACAAATTCATATTGCTCTAGATGTAATCTTTTTATCCTTTTTATCCCAATTAAAACAAAATCATAAATCCCAGTCCAAATCAGAAAATCAGTGTTCGCCAGGTTGGCTTTGCATATTTTCATAGATTGGAATGAATTTAGATTGCACACACAAAAAGTGTGCAACATAAATACCACTAAATATTGCTATTTTATACTAATTCTATTGTTTTCTTTTGTTTAATAAGTGATATTTACTACTTAATAGTGATAACTGTTGTACACTTTTAGTGCGCGCACTCTACTAAAATTCTATTTGAGTGAGTTGTTTCTAAAATTTAATTTATCAATTAACTTTGTAAAGGCAAGAGGGTACCCTAATCAAGAAAACATGCTCTGACAACCTCTTAAAATAGCAATACCGAAAGCGTATTGCCCATTTGCGCAACACATGAATCTATTTGATGTCAGTAGTGAGTCTTTACATACCAATCCAGCAACAGAGTTCCTCTTGTTGGAGACATTCAACGGCAATCTTTAGTGGTAAGTGGAATGGATTTTCAGAATGGTGCTTTTGATGGCCTCTTTCTCCACATTCTCTTCCTTTTCATATTGGTCTATTTTAATATCGCAGTAACCAGTAATGGGGGAACGTAAAAGAATGACTCATTCAGCTGCATTCACATTTACTATTTGCGTAAACAATAACTTTTGTTTTGAAGCCATTTCGCATGCATTTTGAGTAAACAATGGCCCTCGTTCTGATGTCATTTTGTTAAAAATGACAACATTATTACGACTTGTTTCAGAAACATTTTTGTTGCCACAGGTTGCAAAACCACTCAACATCGTGGAAAATACGCGCGCGCACGAGCGATGACGCCTCGTTTAATAAGGTCTCATCACTACAAATTGATTTCAGGTGAAATCTTCAAATAACGATGCATTTGCTAATTTCATAGTTTTGACTATTGAATATTGATAACCCCTTTAACAGTTACAGAGGAGGAAAAGACAAAAATTTTGACCAAAGATTAATCAAGGACTACATTCAATATATGCGACTTGTGTGCATGAGCTAATTAATATTTTATTTTTTAGACTAGAGTGTAAATAATAAATGTATGCAACAGTTGTCACTATTTAGTAGTAAATAGTCCATAAAGAAACGAAAACAATAGCGTGCAAACACTAAATGTGTGTAACAGTTGTCACTATTTAGTAGTAAATAGCCCTAATTAAAAAAAAAGAAAACAATAGAGTGCAAACATTAAATGTGTGCAACAGTTGTCACTATTTAGTAGTAAATAGTCCATAAAGAAACGAAAACAATAGCGTGCAAACACTAAATGTGTGTAACAGTTGTCACTATTTAGTAGTAAATAGTCCATAAAGAAACGAAAACAATAGCGTGCAAACACTAAATGTGTGTAACAGTTGTCACTATTTAGTAGTAAATAGTCCATAAAGAAACGAAAACAATAGCGTGCAAACACTAAATGTGTGTAACAGTTGTCACTATTTAGTAGTAAATAGCCCTAATTAAAAAAAAAAGAAAACAATAGAGTGCAAACATTAAATGTGTGCAACAGTTGTCACTATTTAGTGGTAAATAGCACTACTTAAAACAAAAGAAAACAATAGAATTGGCATAAAATAGCACTATTTAGTGGTATTTAATTATGTTGCACTCTTTTAGTGCGTGCACTCTAGAATCAGTATAAAATAGCACTATTTTAATAGTAGCTGTATTTATGTTGCACATTTTTAGTGCCTGTGCTCTATCATTTCTTTTACTTTATTTTTTTCGGCTGTTAGAGTGCTTTCATTTGCATCAACTTAAGCAGACACTAAACTAAACGTACCTGACAATTACCATGATTTACATATACTGATCTGACATAAAAAAAGACAAAACTGCCAATTAGATCAATTAAGTCTCCATTTTTTGCTTCTTAATCTTCAAATACGCATCAGTTCCAATTGTTCAGGTTTTCATTACTATTTTACAGATGAGGGTTTTTATTCTGTTGGTTACTTTTCTCTCTGGACATCTTTGTGATGGAACGACTGTAAACGAGAAAGTCTTTGATTGTATTGAGGAATGGAGACATCCACCTGGACTTGATAGCGCAAACGATCAACAACTGCACTGTGCACGAATGCAGGTATATCTTCTTAGTTTGATTAAGGTCTCTCCAAAGGTTCGCGGTATCACTACAGTTTGAAAATGCCGACATTCAGTCCGTATTTGACGGAGCTACAATAATGAAACACACAGCATTTTTAAGCTCAGGAATTGTAGCTTCTTATCAGATGATTTATTCTTATGCGATAGAGGATGCTCGTCGTATCTTTTAGGGTAAAAATCAGCGATTTGGTCTCTTTTAGGGTTTAAAATATGAGATTTGCAAAATCCTCACTTTTTGGTATCTTTTAGGTGTTGAATAGAACTGAAACTCATGATTTTGGTATCTTTAAGATATGAAGAACTTGTGAAGCCACGCTCCCTTTTGCCTATCAGCATCGCTATTATATGTTATATTGAAATAAGGGGTCACCACTGTTTTATTGCCACGAGAAGGACAATGGTTGAATTGCACTTTTGCGCCAAAAATTGCGATTCCGGATTCAAAGGTTTTAGATTCGAATATTTGGTGCATTCCGGATTTCCCTACTTGGGGCAAATTTAAGCATAGGTTACCTTCCAACAGGGTTAGCAAATCAAAGTTACTTTGCCTTGACCAGGAGCTAACAGGGTAGCAGACTTTGCTGTTTAAATTGCCTAACACACGACTAGGTCTTGGGAGTTCTAGTCATCTAGCTAATAAAAAATTTTTCTAATATTTGCACTACAACTTGTCGTAGCTATGATATCGAAATGGTCTGGTGTTTAAGATGTATGCATACTTAGAAGACAAAAGTGTTGCTTTGAGCCGAGATATGATGTTTATCGCCGACGATGTTCTTTGCTAGTTTAAGATAAAAGCAATGACTGGGCTTATTTCCCTTTTAATTCTATTCTAGAATTCTAGAGCGGAAAAGATCGCAAATAAATTTAAGAGAGACAAATAAAAAGCGGTAATAAAGAGATTAAAATGAAAATGAATGGATCACTGGTACTGTTCTTTTAATTCTTTCCATAATCTTCGTTTACCCTATTCTTAACACATGGAAATCTATTTCGTGATGCGTGAACGATGTAAAAATCGGGTTTTCAATATATATATATTGTATTTACGAGCAGTATGAGAATACATAACACCCTACGGTAAGATCAGTGTAATTACCATATTTTATTGGCAATAACAAGAGAATGGTATGACGTATGATGCATTATTGGCATGAAGTTTCAATGGGCTATTTGCACTATGACGTCATTTGCTACAACTACCAGAACGTTTTGCTTACATTCTTTAGAGCTCAATTAGCAAAAACTGTTGTTTTTTTTTAACTCCAAAACAGGTATTAAGAATTTGAATATGACACAAAATTCGTAAAGAATGTTTGTAGTCGTAGTAAAATGATGCCATATTGTATAGTTCGCACACTATTCATGCCAATAATATTAGGATGTGGAAGATCCTAATTGCCAGATCCTAAGATGCCAGCCACTAATACTATACGGGGTTACGTAACAAAAGCTGCTAGGCAAATGGAGCACACCTTTTATTTGCTGTTTATTAATCGCACTGAAACATTCATTCAAGTGAAAGAGCATTGTCATTATTACGATAAGAGTAAGGCTTAGAAAAACATTGCTTGCAGCCATTGTTTATGCTTTTATGGTGGCTAATATTTCTTTTTACATTATCTATTATCTATACCATATAACCATATTCAAATAACTTTGAAAAGAAATAAGCTACAACTTGCCCTTTAGCAGCCATTCCTTCTCTTACCCCCTGATTCTAACGTCAATGAATGGTGTATGTTGCTTTTATGCAGAGAATGCGGAGCCGACCCCCCCCCCCCCCCTCCCTACCCCCAATTTTCTGAGATTGGTTGATACTACTTTGGATTTAATTGCAGATAAATGAGCATTAGCATCCCCTCCCATCCCCTCCCAGTTAAAAAACCGTCCCGTCGTCCCTGTTGTGTCGTATGTCAAGTATATCGAGTGTATGTGTAGTGAGTGCCGGTGAAAGAGTTTTCTAAAAATTACAGTACAATTCGTGATACTCTTAAATTCGTTAAAAAAAGACAATATTTTGTTTTCTTTGTTATCCCCAGCACGAGGTAGGCTGTTACAGTCAAGAAACCCAATACACTACTTCTCTCCTTGCTTTAATCAGAGTTTACTTTGACCAAGAGTCAAGGGTCTGTAATATCAACCACTACTGTAACATCAACGTTAAACCACTGCAACCGTTTGTCAAAGGTATTTGTGGATAAACATTGTAAAAAATAATAATTTCCATTAGATTATAAAGTCGCGATGTTTCAGGAAGGGCGGAAATGTTTGCCACATAATGTTATTGCCAGTACTCTTACTGATTGCTAAGGACACCAGAACATAGTATACAAATAGTGCATTTTTGGTTGGGGTGTCACCCCCAAAAACTTGAATCTACCACCGCCATTGTGTTTGTCTAAGTTTAGATGTTGTTGTTGTTGTCAAATGTCTTGACTCTATACTCCTCTTCTTCCTCTTCTCTATTTTCTGTCTGTTTTTGTTTTCGCATTCTTTTTTTTATTAATCTGTTTTTAATGAGTTTTTGCTCATCTTTTCTCTTTTTCAGACCTCAAAGACGAATATCGATCTTACTTAGTAGGTGAGTTAATCGAATGACCCGAATTCGTACACATTTCATTACTAAGGACCTTAAGCATGTTAAGTTTTGATGCCTAAGGTCCTTAATAATACTGACTTGGTGACGAATTTGATTGACTGACAGAACCGGGTTGCTGACTGCCTATATGAAGTTCCCGCGCAAGTACCAGACTATTTAGCAGTGGCTTACTTACTTAATTTGTTATAATTTGTGTTACTGTAGACAATGATCAGCCGTCTCAGTGTGCATTAGCCGTGTACATCAGCTGCAACAGGATCTATAACAAGATCAACCAGGAAACGAAAAACACTTGTACAGCACTTGAACAGTTCCTCAACTGCTTTGATCTTGAAGCCCAGAAACAAGAATGCAAGGAGGACATTCTCACTCACTTCACACAATTTAGTGATTCAGCGGGTCGAAAAATGCTGAACGAAATGAGGGACAGTTGTGATCATGCTTAAAAATGCGTAAACACCAATGGAAATGTTAATTAAGATTTCTGAAACGCTGTTAGTATACAATCAGCGACATGTTTCAGGGATAATATCGCTGTCTTCAGATATTCGGTATTATTAAAGTAAAGAACTACACGATAGACTTTTTTTAACGTAAGTCTAGATTCAGTAAAGCTTTCTTCTCTATATATCAAGCAAATAAACATTGACGTACTAAGCACAATAGAACAACTATAATGTTTGTGGGTTGACGCGCATTGGGAGAATCCCATGAACCATTTCTGAAATAGCAAACATGGTGCATTATGGTATAGCTTCAGTGCAAACATCTTTTGCTCATTATGCCGTATATGGTGTTGTTTGTACTGAAGCTAGACCACAATGCATCTTTTTTATCTAACTCAGAAAAGACCTACTGGAATAATACTGGAATGCTCGTCTGAATATTTGAAGGTAACAGTTCTATCCAGAAGGGCGTGACAACACATGATTTTTCACCCTAAACTAAAATCAACCATTAGTGTCAAGTTAATCAAACCACCAGATTTTTTTGAAGTTTAAAACAAGAAGGCCTTTTGCAACACCGTTAAACAATTACTAGACTTGATGTAAATTGTTTCAACACAAGCTACATATAGGTGAAACATTGTTTCATTTCTTTTTCAGAAAAATAAAACAGACGGCAAATTGATTACTACGGGAGTATTGGTTAAAGATTGAAGTTTTTTAAAATATATGTTAGAGGACGATCGGCGTCACTATGGCAACGCTAAGAAAGAAATCGTCTTTTCGGATATTCTAAGAAATTTTCCGGTCGCAGTGATAACTTTCCCCCCGTGTGTAGTAAGTATTTTTGGCGGAAATTGTTGTCGTTGCATGAAATGCAATCTCCCTCAGGCAGGGAGAGGCGACCTGTCGAGGGGACAAGTCGCTACGACTTGTCGCCTAGTGTGTACCGACCTTAGCTGTTTTGTTGTTATCAATACAAAAAATATATATAGATCAATCTAAATGCACGCTTTTGTGAAATCGTATAAACCTATTGCTTTAAAAAAGTTTCTTTTAGCCCTAGAGACAGAGGAACGTTGAATAGGCAATGATTTGTGTCTGAAACGTTATTTTTTATCATTTTGGGTCTATGCTAATTACAGTCTTTTCGAAATTAATAGTAATCCTTAGTTGAGTTGGAAATTTGTGATTTCAAACGTTTTTTGATACGTGTTTGACAGGACAAGACGAGAAAAGAGGCCGTTAGTTATGGAGCCCTCATGGGTCATGAATCCTCGACAGGGCCTTTAATTTGTCAGGAAGGCCCTGAAAGGTTTTTTTTTGGTGGTGGGGGGGGGGGGGGGGGATTGTGCTGTGGAATGTTCACTTCCAGCTGGTGATTGACAAGATTAGACTCTGTGATTTTAATAAATATCATGATGAATATGTTTTGTTTGTTTTAAATTATGTAAATGATTCAGAAGAGATAAAAAACTACTTTATAAAAGGACTTTTCAACAGTTTTTTTTTCAGTAATACTTGTTATATGTATCTGTGTTTTTATTTGTTTTTTAATTCTTTTAATAATGTATTTATTAATTTTGAAGTATTTACGAGTTTTACCATTCCGCAGATCCATAATACTGGCATTATACACCTGGGATGTTTCATGCATTTAATCAATTGTAACTGACAAATGATAAAATGATTTCTCGCTTCCTTTAACGTCTTACTCTCTACAGGATACCCAAAGAGACGTACGCAAGTTACAGAGAGTTTATTCAGTGCAACTATCAGATATTAGCTCGATTGTCTTACGAATGATTGCTCGACCAATTGGAGTAATTTTGAGATTTAGAGTCGAAGACGTAGCAGTGGCAGCTGATGTAAAGAGGATGTTCCACCAGGTCTACGTAGCACCAGAAGATCGAGGAGCACTTTGCTATTTGTCGTGGCCAGATGGAGATACAACGAAAGATCCAAGGACACATCAGATGTTGGTTCATATATTCGGAGCGACCTCATCCCCAAGTGTTGAAGGATATGCTTTTTAAAAGAAGAACAGCTACCGATAATCAACACGAGTTCTCACCAGAAGTAACTGACGCAGCAATGAGAGACTTCTACGTAGACGATCTGTTAAAGTCGTTTGCTGATGCTGATCAAGCTATAGAAGTAAGCAAGCAGCTACAAAGTTTACTAGCCAGAGGAGGATTTCAATTGACAAAATGGATGTCAAATCATCGCGATGTACTAGAAGCATTCCCAGCAGAAGAACGCGCA
The DNA here is from genome assembly GCA_918843875.1 of Diadumene lineata. Taxonomy (NCBI): domain Eukaryota; kingdom Metazoa; phylum Cnidaria; class Anthozoa; order Actiniaria; family Diadumenidae; genus Diadumene; species Diadumene lineata. Next base: position 6,004,869 of record OU974071.1, read on the forward strand.
CCGACAGTAAAGCACTTAGATCTGAAGTCTGAAAGTCTACCGATAGATAGAGCTCTTGGAATCAATTGGGATGTTGAGAAAGACACTTTCAGCATGATAGTTAGCCGAAGGGAACATCCCGAAAATCGTAGAGGCGTCTTGTCATCAATCGCAACGGTATATGACCCATTAGGATTCGCAAGTCCCTTGATATTGCCCGGTAGAGAGATCAACCAAGAGCTGTGCAGAATAAAGTACAATTGGGATGATGATCTTCCCAAAGATTTACTTCTACGATGGAAGGAATGGAAAGAAGGACTTGTCAATTTGACAGACTTCGGAATCCCACGCTGTTACAAGCCTAATGACTTTGGCACTGTAACCCGAGCAGAATTACACCATTTTTCTGACGCATCGCAAGAGCATGGTTATGGAGCAGTGTCGTATCTACGTCTCACCAATGAAACAGGAGAAATTCATTGTGCATTTGTTTTAGGAAAGTCTCGCGTCAGACCCCTGAAAGCAGCGACTACCGTACCCAAGTTAGAGTTGACAGCTGCAACGCTGTTAATTTGCATGAATAACACAATCATCAAGGCATTAGAGGGAAGGTTAAAGATTGACAGCGTTACCTATTGGACAGACTCAATCATCGTTCTGAGGTACATCGCAAATGCAATGAAAAGATTCCCAACCTTTGTTGCCAACCGAATTGCCATTATACGAGAAGCGTCCGATCCCAGTCAATGGCGTCACGTCAGATCAGAAATTAACCCAGCAGACTACGCATCACGAGGTATCAAGGCCTCCGAAACTGATAAGCTGAAAAGGTGGAGAGACGGCCCTGAATTCTTATGGAACGATGAAGAAGAATGGCCTCCACAACCGCCAGAGTTGGACAGTAACGACGATGAAACCACAACAGAAGAAAGCATAGCTGTTGGAACTACCATCATCAAAGCAGATTTTTGGAACGACCTCATTCCAAGATATTCTACGTGGGAAAGATTAAGAAGATCTGGCCGGATATCAAATCTGGAAAGAAATGGAGCAAAGACTTACATCCCAGTCGTGAAACTCTGTCAGTTTCAGAAGTCAAAGAAGCAGAAAAAAGGATCGTCAAGTTTGTGCAGAATCAATCCTTTTCAAGTCAGTCATCTCAACCAACCGACAAAGCAAATTTGAAAGTAGACAGCAAAGAAAGCCCTGCCAAGCTCAAACCGTTCTCGGAAGGACTCATTCGTGTAGGCGGACGTTTGAATCATTCACAACTAGCTTATGATGTAAAGCATCCCATAATTTTGCCCGCGAAACATCGAGTGACAGAGTTGATAATAGCGGAGCTCCGCGCGGGCCGAAGGGCCGCGCAAGCGGAGCACCATAATTAAGAAAATATGGTAAACCATCGAGCTCATTTCAAATCGACCACAGGAAGCCCAGACATTCGTACAACGTACGTACGTACATACATACATACATACATACATACGTACGTCCGTGTACACTCACGCGCAAATTTGCTGACCAGTTTTAGTCGGCGCGAAAACATTCATTATTTTTGCAGTTTGATGCAGTTCACTAAAATTTTTCTACAAAATGTATTTCTACACTGGACAAAGAGCATGAAAATGGTAAAGCTAAGCTGACGGCTTGAAGTGATTTGACTGAGAAAGAGAAACAAAGACCGTGGCGTGAAAAAGAAAAATAACTACGATTCAACGATGAAAAGCTACTTCAAAATATTTTCACTGACAAAATGGGTAAAAGTCGCTCATGGCGCTGTTTTTAACCATCCAAATGTGCAGTCATGCAGAGCTGTCATAATTCATTCAAAAGTCATTCAAAGCAAGAGATTTTTCAAGTCGTATTTTATGGAAGAGTTTATTTCACAAGTTTGTCAGATTGTAGAAAGGCCGTATTCTCCATGGATTCTTCGTGGTGTTTGCCAGTCATTACTTATCAACTAGTCTACTTGTAAAAGTAAAATCGACGGCGACAAAACTTTCATAAAGAAAAAAACAAACAAACAAACAAATACGCGCTGCATTTGCAGCAATTCAAAAGAGGTGAACAGCAAGACGAACACGACTCACGAAGATAATTTCACTCTGTTCATTCAGCAATTTTTACGGGATATTCATAACACGGAGAGCTTTAGGAGCAATGCAGATTTATTAACTATTCACGACAAAATAATATTCATACAAGATGTTTGTCAACAAAGTAGGACTGCCAGTTCAGGGAGTGGATGGATATGCAAATTTAGCACAATGTGTGATCGAGCAACACGAGCTTGCCATCGCCGTTCAATTGAACTTTGTAAACTTTTTAGAGGCCGTGCAAATGTTTTTTTGCCACTTTTAAAATTCTAAAAACATGAACAAGCTTATTGTAATCAGAACTGAGGACAAAAAGTTCAGTGGAAAAGTGACAGTAGAGGACAAGAAACGTGGCGCCGGTATGTTTACATTTTTTGACGATCTTTAATGAATTTCTTTTTTACCATTCACATGAAAGCAGTTTGCAATATTTATATTCCCTTCTTTTTGTAAGATATTTCTCCATCGTTGAGTTGTTTATGTGTGTGTGTGTGTGTGTGTGTTTTTTATTGGATTCTTGTAATTCTTTGATTTGTTATTGAATGCAATAAAACGCTTGTGTGAATTCGTCATTGTACTCATCTGCAAGTTAAAATTTCAAAAGTTCATCTACTAGCTATTTCTTAAAGAGCTATTCACATTTGATAATTAAAAATGCACAACCGTTTTCGATAGCTAGATTACCAATAAGTAATTCATAAAGGAAGCCAAAAATAGGGTAGATATTTTATAGATATTTTTCGCATTTTTGTACATACTTCTTGCGTATAATAAAATGTTGTCGCATGCATAAAGATTTGAATATTTCAATTGATTATTTGATCATAAAAAGAAAATAACACAGCAAAAAAAAAAAAAAAAAAAAAAAAAAAGAGAGAAAATTATTCTCACTTTTTTTCTATGTTATTTTCTTTTCATGATTATTTGAATGGATTAATTCATTTATTTGTTTACTTTTTTATCGATAGTCATTTTGATTGATTAATTGATCAACAATTTGATAATTGGTAGTGAATGAACAAATGAATGAATGAATGATTGAATAAATAATTCATTTCATCAAATCGGAGCTCCGCTATTAGGTTTACCTAATTTTTATATTACAGCATTGCCATCGAATGAATGGACATGTTGGAAGTAACCAAGTCCTGGCAGAGCTTCGTCAAGAATACTGGATCGTGAACGGATTGTCGTCACTCAGAAGAGTTCTAAGCAGATGTCAAGTATGCAAACGGCAGAACGCAAAGCTTCAAGAACAGATTACAGCCCCCTTGCCAGCCATTCGAATATCATCCGACGGTCATGGACTTATTTATCCATTTGCAGCGGTAGGCATCGACTATTTTGGGCCATTGTATGTCAAGATGGGTCCCGAGACAAGATCTTCGAAGAAGAAACCAGCTCTGTGCAAACGCTACGGTTGTATATTTACTTGCTTGAGATACCGCGCAGTACACATTGAAGTTGCCCAAGACTTATCTACAGACAGTTTCATCAACGCGGTTCTACGATTTGTAAGCAGACGAGGACCTCCAAGAGTTATGTACAGTGACAACGGTACCAATTTCAGAGGAGCCGAGCTAGATGTTGGCAAAGCCTTAAAGACTTGGAACCAAGAAGAGATCAAGACCAAGTTGAATTAGAGAGGAGTTGAATGGATCTACAATCCCCCAGCTGCAAGCCATCAAGGAGGTGTATGGGAACGTCTCATACGATCAGTGAGAAGAAAACTACACTCTATGATAGGAGAACGTCTTTTGAACGACGAATCTCTTCAAACATTCCTAACAGAAGTGGAGAAGATTATGAACGACAGACCGATTACAAAGGTTTCAAGCGACCCTAACGACTTTCAAGCCTTAACCCCGAGTCACATCCTGTTACTGAGACAGAATCCATGCTTACCGACCGAAGATGTCCAAGAAATTGATAAGTATAAAGCCAGATGGAAACATGTACATTTGTTTGCAAATGAATTCTGGACCAGATGGACCAAAGAATATGTACCTACACTTCAAGAGAGACAAAAAATGGCTACACCAGAAGCCCAACCTGAAAGTTGGAGATTTGGTACTAATAGCAGACAAGAATATCCCAAGAGGTCAGTGGCCGAAATCGATAGTAGAAGAAACCTTTCCTGATAACGATAATGTAGTTCGTCAAGTGATCGTGAGAACTTCAGACGGAGTGTACAGAAGAGACGTACGTAAGCTGTGTATGCTGGAAGAAGAGCTTCTAAAGAAGATCGAAGATGATCAAGAAATACAGAAACAGTAACAAGCAAGAAGATACAAGTGGTATAAACATTGTTAAAACATTTAGCCAGTCAAGCTGAGTTTTGAGTTGATTATATTGATACCACTAAGACGTTGAAATTGTTAACTAGGTTTCGGTGGCGGAAGGGAATGTAGCACCGCTGTACGCACGTTTTGCAGGCTCATTTAGTCACATGTTATGATCGTGTAGTCTCGCACGTAGGAGATCGATTTGTGCCAAACATGACTTGTAAGTACAATTTATCCTTCGCTTTCATTACAAAAGGAGTTATAATTAGTTAATCTATTAATATTTTGTTATAGCGAATTGCTAGTATTGCCAAGTCAGCTTGTAAATGATGAAGAAACTTGTAGAGTTGTGTAATAAAGTGAATGTGAAGTAATGGCACTGTGAGTGAGTCAATCAATTTCCTACATCCACTTTAATTCAATCATATCAAACAATTGCTATAGGGAAAGTGCTGTTCGATCGGCCATTTTGTTTTACCATATTTGGTAAATTTTACCTTATTTGGAAGTACGCTTGAATTCTTTTTTGCCGTTTTTCTTAGCGTTAAAGGCTTAAAGTTAGGAGAAAACTGCCAGATATTGTAGAGAATCCAAAAACTCAAAATGTCCGTCACATTTAATCAACTTTGCAGCCTCGGTTTCGTGAAAAAAAGCCCATAATTTATAAAACACAGGGTTCCCGCGCGAACAGCATTCAATTGTTTGATATGAATAAGGATCTGGTGACAATGATATTCCAGAGGTTGTAACAGGAGATGAAACCCGTCTATAAGCCAATAAATATAATGGAAAATCTCTTTTCAAATCAAACAACTATAGGTTCCAGAACTGAATTTTTACCTAGACACATCTTCACCAAAGTTTACCACAGTAAACCATAACCCTTACAAACTGGATATTCTCTTTGGGCCCACTACTGACCAGAATAGAGGTGTTACACTGCATAATTCTAATAGAATGGTGTGTGCGTATGCATGCAATAAAAAAATATTCACAGTTCACTACCAGTTTTGCTTCAGAGCTAGTATCATTGCTACCAACACCATTTGACGCATGACAAGTGTAACTGCCTTCATCTGATCGATCAACATTGTCAAATGTCAATGTTGCAACTTAAGGAGTCACCATATAGTTATGGGGCGTCTAGGTCTTGGAGGTTTATTAAAAATCAACTGCCCTCATTTTCAAAGCTAATGGGCGGACTATATTTCAAAGACTTTGAGTCAAAGATTCAGTTTTTGCACAAATGATCACGTGACCGGTCACCATAGCAACGCTATGGCTGTCTTAATAAAGCTCATCTTGAAAGTAGAAAAAATAAAAACTCTAGTTTTGTGTGGTAATTTTTTTTTGAAAACATTGTATATGGATTTCAGTAAGATGACCTAGCATATATTACCGTGACAAAAAAATCCCAACTGTAGAACCTTAGAAATTACGGAATAATGGTTTTTGCCAAATTAAAAAAAATCTGTAGTTGTAAAATCATTGAAAATTTGCAAACTTTTCTATTATACCACTAAAACAATGTTCTGAAAATTGCAAAACAATTTACTGCTCAGTGTAAAAGCGTGCGTTGTATATTTTCATGACGTCATCAAAATATAAATTCTTCACGTTCGAGGTGTGCGCATGAGTGTGGTCATGCACGAGCAGCATAAGACATGTGCATATTAAAAAAGCAGATCCTCTTATTTAAGAATAAAGTACTTACAATTGACTGTCATATAAGTAGCATTAGACGCTGTACTGGTGACATTAATAGTTGCATTGCAGTAGAAGTATCCTTCATCATTTCTTGATACACCTGTTATTGTTAAACCATTACTATTATCTTGGGTAAATCGTCCTGTTATGTTCAGTAGTCGGTTATCTTTATACCATGTAACAGTAGGAGCAGGAGAACCAGTGGCATTGCAATTGAGAGTGACATTCTGGCCTTCTCTGGTTGTTGTACTGACTGGATGTGTGTTGATAACAGGATTATCTAACAGAGGAAAAGAGAAACAACTTAGTATATTGTACATAGATTTTGTACAATATTGTACTGGTACAACATCTTTTTATCAATTATATCAATTTGGTGAATGTAAATTATAAGCTGTTATGCAAGGGGTCAGTTTCATTTCGTAGCTGTTACCAGTAGTTATTCTACTCATGCTGAATTGATCTAAGGGGCAGGTAATAATTTTTTTAAATGTTGACTTCATGTCCAAAAGAGTACTTTAGAACCAAAACACTGCTACATCATCCTCTCCCCCTCCCTCTAGATATTGAAACTGCTGTATAAATGAAATATAAATGAATATTACTAGCAGTCCCACTCATACAAATCTATATTAAATTAGTTGCTAGTTATTATCATTGTTAGAGTGATTACATAAGTTGTATACATATTAATTTTGCTCTCTGTATTAAATTAGGAGGATCATTTTGAATATTGTCCAATTGAAAGTATAAATAATAATTAGCAGTTCTTATTTACAATTTCATATCACATTTACAAACTAGATAGTAAAGAAAACTGCAACAGGTCTTGGATTGATATTATTACAGAAAGTTTAAAAATGCAAGTATTTGAACACACAAAATGTTCTTATATTTGTATGTATTTGTATGTAATAACTCGCTGTTACTTACAGTTGACAGTCAAATATGCTTGCTGTGATTGATCAATGTCCAGATCATTCTGAGCTTTACATTGGTATAATCCCTCTTCACTTCTATTCAAATTATTGATGGTTAGAGATGCTTCACTTATTTCTACTGACGAAGGACCAATGACAGTGTACTTTGAACTGTTACCAGTTGTAGCTATTTGTGTGTCCCCAAACCACCATGTCACCACTGATAACGGTTTGCCTTCCACACTACACGTGAAAGTCACACTCTCACTCTCACTCTTGGTGACACTTTGAGGAGATGTGAAGATTTTGGGTGGATCTGTAAAATAAAACAAGATTCTAATTTCAATGTCACTTTAATTCAATAATAAGGATCTGGTGACAATGATATTCCAGATGTTGTAACAGGAGATGAAACCCATCTATAAGCCAATAAATATAATGGAAAATCTCTTTTCAAATCAAACAACTATAGGTTCCAGAACTGAATTTTTACCTAGACACATCTTCACCAAAGTTTACCACAGTAAACCATAACCCTTACAAACTGGATATTCTCTTTGGGCCCACTACTGACCAGAATAGAGGTGTTACACTGCATAATTCTAATAGAATGGTGTGTGCGTATGCATGCAATAAAAAAATATTCACAGTTCACTACCAGTTTTGCTTCAGAGCTAGTATCATTGCTACCAACACCATTTGACGCATGACAAGTGTAACTGCCTTCATCTGATCGATCAACGTTGTCAAATGTCAATGTTGCAACTTAAGGATGCACCATATAGTTATGGGGCGTCTAGGTCTTGGAGGTTTATTAAAAATCAACTGCCCTCATTTTCAAAGCTAATGGGCGGACTATATTTCAAAGACTTTGAGTCAAAGATTCAGTTTTTGCACAAATGATCACGTGACCGGTCACCATAGCAACGCTATGGCTGTCTTAATAAAGCTCATCTTGAAAGTAGAAAAAATAAAAACTCTAGTTTTGTGTGGTAATTTTTTTTTGAAAACATTGTATATGGATTTCAGTAAGATGACCTAGCATATATTACCGTGACAAAAAAATCCCAACTTTAGAACCTTAGAAATTACGGAATAATGGTTTTTGCCAAATTAAAAAAAAATCTGTAGTTGTAAAATCATTGAAAATTTGCAAACTTTTCTATTATACCACTAAAACAATGTTCTGAAAATTGCAAAACAATTTACTGCTCAGTGTAAAAGCGTGCGTTGTATATTTTCATGACGTCATCAAAATATAAATTCTTCACGTTCGAGGTGTGCGCATGAGTGTGGTCATGCACGAGCAGCATAAGACATGTGCATATTAAAAAAGCAGATCCTCTTATTTAAGAATAAAGTACTTACAATTGACTGTCATATAAGTAGCATTAGACGCTGTACTGGTGACATTAATAGTTGCATTGCAGTAGAAGTATCCTTCATCATTTCTTGATACACCTGTTATTGTTAAACCATTACTATTATCTTGGGTAAATCGTCCTGTTATGTTCAGTAGTCGGTTATCTTTATACCATGTTACAGTAGGAGCAGGAGAACCAGTGGCATTGCAATTGAGAGTGACATTCTGGCCTTCTCTGGTTGTTGTACTGACTGGATGTGTGTTGATAACAGGATTATCTAACAGAGGAAAAGAGAAACAACTTAGTATATTGTACATAGATTTTGTACAATATTGTACTGGTACAACATCTTTTTATCAATTATATCAATTTGGTGAATGTAAATTATAAGCTGTTATGCAAGGGGTCAGTTTCATTTCGTAGCTGTTACCAGTAGTTATTCTACTCATGCTGAATTGATCTAAGGGGCAGGTAATAATTTTTTTAAATGTTGACTTCATGTCCAAAAGAGTACTTTAGAACCAAAACACTGCTACATCATCCTCTCCCCCTCCCTCTAGATATTGAAACTGCTGTATAAATGAAATATAAATGAATATTACGAGCAGTCCCACTCATACAAATCTATATCAAATTAGTTGCTAGTTATTATCATTGTTAGAGTGATTACATAAGTTGTATACATATTAATTTTGCTCTCTGTATTAAATTAGGAGGATCATTTTGAATATTGTCCAATTGAAAGTATAAATAATAATTAGCAGTTCTTATTTACAATTTCATATCACATTTACAAACTAGATAGTAAAGAAAACTGCAACAGGTCTTGGATTGATATTATTACAGAAAGTTTAAAAATGCAAGTATTTGAACACACAAAATGTTCTTATATTTGTATGTATTTGTATGTAATAACTCGCTGTTACTTACAGTTGACAGTCAAATATGCTTGCTGTGATTGATCAATGTCCAGATCATTCTGAGCTTTACATTGGTATAATCCCTCTTCACTTCTATTCAAATTATTGATGGTTAGAGATGCTTCACTTATTTCTACTGACGAAGGACCAATGACAGTGTACTTTGAACTGTTACCAGTTGTAGCTATTTGTGTGTCCCCAAACCACCATGTCACCACTGATAACGGTTTGCCTTCCACACTACACGTGAAAGTCACACTCTCACTCTCACTCTTGGTGACACTTTGAGGAGATGTGAAGATTTTGGGTGGATCTGTAAAATAAAACAAGATTCTAATTTCAATGTCACTTTAATTCAATAATAAGGATCTGGTGACAATGATATTCCAGATGTTGTAACAGGAGATGAAACCCATCTATAAGCCAATAAATATACTGGAAAATCTCTTTTCAAATCAAACAACTATAGGTTCCAGAACTGAATTTTTACCTAGACACATCTTCACCAAAGTTTACCTCAGTAAACCATAACCCTTACAAACTGGATATTCTCTTTGGGCCCACTACTGACCAGAATAGAGGTGTTACACTGCATAATTCTAATAGAATGGTGTGTGCGTATGCATGCAATAAAAAAATATTCACAGTTCACTACCAGTTTTGCTTCAGAGCTAGTATCATTGCTACCAACACCATTTGACGCATGACAAGTGTAACTGCCTTCATCTGATCGATCAACGTTGTCAAATGTCAATGTTGCAACTTAAGGAGGCACCATATAGTTATGGGGCGTCTAGGTCTTGGAGGTTTATTAAAAATCAACTGCCCTCATTTTCAAAGCTAATGGGCGGACTATATTTCAAAGACTTTGAGTCAAAGATTCAGTTTTTGCACAAATGATCACGTGACCGGTCACCATAGCAACGCTATGGCTGTCTTAATAAAGCTCATCTTGAAAGTAGAAAAAATAAAAACTCTAGTTTTGTGTGGTAATTTTTTTTTGAAAACATTGTATATGGATTTCAGTAAGATGACCTAGCATATATTACCGTGACAAAAAAATCCCAACTTTAGAACCTTAGAAATTACGGAATAATGGTTTTTGCCAAATTAAAAAAAATCTGTAGTTGTAAAATCATTGAAAATTTGCAAACTTTTCTATTATACCACTAAAACAATGTTCTGAAAATTGCAAAACAATTTACTGCTCAGTGTAAAAGCGTGCGTTGTATATTTTCATGACGTCATCAAAATATAAATTCTTCACGTTCGAGGTGTGCGCATGAGTGTGGTCATGCACGAGCAGCATAAGACATGTGCATATTAAAAAAGCAGATCCTCTTATTTAAGAATAAAGTACTTACAATTGACTGTCATATAAGTAGCATTAGACGCTGTACTGGTGACATTAATAGTTGCATTGCAGTAGAAGTATCCTTCATCATTTCTTGATACACCTGTTATTGTTAAACCATTACTATTATCTTGGGTAAATCGTCCTGTTATGTTCAGTAGTCGGTTATCTTTATACCATGTTACAGTAGGAGCAGGAGAACCAGTGGCATTGCAATTGAGAGTGACATTCTGGCCTTCTCTGGTTGTTGTACTGACTGGATGTGTGTTGATAACAGGATTATCTAACAGAGGAAAAGAGAAACAACTTAGTATATTGTACATAGATTTTGTACAATATTGTACTGGTACAACATCTTTTTATCAATTATATCAATTTGGTGAATGTAAATTATAAGCTGTTATGCAAGGGGTCAGTTTCATTTCGTAGCTGTTACCAGTAGTTATTCTACTCATGCTGAATTGATCTAAGGGGCAGGTAATAATTTTTTTAAATGTTGACTTCATGTCCAAAAGAGTACTTTAGAACCAAAACACTGCTACATCATCCTCTCCCCCTCCCTCTAGATATTGAAACTGCTGTATAAATGAAATATAAATGAATATTACGAGCAGTCCCACTCATACAAATCTATATCAAATTAGTTGCTAGTTATTATCATTGTTAGAGTGATTACATAAGTTGTATACATATTAATTTTGCTCTCTGTATTAAATTAGGAGGATCATTTTGAATATTGTCCAATTGAAAGTATAAATAATAATTAGCAGTTCTTATTTACAATTTCATATCACATTTACAAACTAGATAGTAAAGAAAACTGCAACAGGTCTTGGATTGATATTATTACAGAAAGTTTAAAAATGCAAGTATTTGAACACACAAAATGTTCTTATATTTGTATGTATTTGTATGTAATAACTCGCTGTTACTTACAGTTGACAGTCAAATATGCTTGCTGTGATTGATCAATGTCCAGATCATTCTGAGCTTTACATTGGTATAATCCCTCTTCACTTCTATTCAAATTATTGATGGTTAGAGATGCTTCACTTATTTCTACTGACGAAGGACCAATGACAGTGTACTTTGAACTGTTACCAGTTGTAGCTATTTGTGTGTCCCCAAACCACCATGTCACCACTGATAACGGTTTGCCTTCCACACTACACGTGAAAGTCACACTCTCACTCTCACTCTTGGTGACACTTTGAGGAGATGTGAAGATTTTGGGTGGATCTGTAAAATAAAACAAGATTCTAATTTCAATGTCACTTTAATTCAATAATAAGGATCTGGTGACAATGATATTCCAGATGTTGTAACAGGAGATGAAACCCATCTATAAGCCAATAAATATACTGGAAAATCTCTTTTCAAATCAAACAACTATAGGTTCCAGAACTGAATTTTTACCTAGACACATCTTCACCAAAGTTTACCTCAGTAAACCATAACCCTTACAAACTGGATATTCTCTTTGGGCCCACTACTGACCAGAATAGAGGTGTTACACTGCATAATTCTAATAGAATGGTGTGTGCGTATGCATGCAATAAAAAAATATTCACAGTTCACTACCAGTTTTGCTTCAGAGCTAGTATCATTGCTACCAACACCATTTGACGCATGACAAGTGTAACTGCCTTCATCTGATCGATCAACGTTGTCAAATGTCAATGTTGCAACTTAAGGAGGCACCATATAGTTATGGGGCGTCTAGGTCTTGGAGGTTTATTAAAAATCAACTGCCCTCATTTTCAAAGCTAATGGGCGGACTATATTTCAAAGACTTTGAGTCAAAGATTCAGTTTTTGCACAAATGATCACGTGACCGGTCACCATAGCAACGCTATGGCTGTCTTAATAAAGCTCATCTTGAAAGTAGAAAAAATAAAAACTCTAGTTTTGTGTGGTAATTTTTTTTTGAAAACATTGTATATGGATTTCAGTAAGATGACCTAGCATATATTACCGTGACAAAAAAATCCCAACTTTAGAACCTTAGAAATTACGGAATAATGGTTTTTGCCAAATTAAAAAAAATCTGTAGTTGTAAAATCATTGAAAATTTGCAAACTTTTCTATTATACCACTAAAACAATGTTCTGAAAATTGCAAAACAATTTACTGCTCAGTGTAAAAGCGTGCGTTGTATATTTTCATGACGTCATCAAAATATAAATTCTTCACGTTCGAGGTGTGCGCATGAGTGTGGTCATGCACGAGCAGCATAAGACATGTGCATATTAAAAAAGCAGATCCTCTTATTTAAGAATAAAGTACTTACAATTGACTGTCATATAAGTAGCATTAGACGCTGTACTGGTGACATTAATAGTTGCATTGCAGTAGAAGTATCCTTCATCATTTCTTGATACACCTGTTATTGTTAAACCATTACTATTATCTTGGGTAAATCGTCCTGTTATGTTCAGTAGTCGGTTATCTTTATACCATGTTACAGTAGGAGCAGGAGAACCAGTGGCATTGCAATTGAGAGTGACATTCTGGCCTTCTCTGGTTGTTGTACTGACTGGATGTGTGTTGATAACAGGATTATCTAACAGAGGAAAAGAGAAACAACTTAGTATATTGTACATAGATTTTGTACAATATTGTACTGGTACAACATCTTTTTATCAATTATATCAATTTGGTGAATGTAAATTATAAGCTGTTATGCAAGGGGTCAGTTTCATTTCGTAGCTGTTACCAGTAGTTATTCTACTCATGCTGAATTGATCTAAGGGGCAGGTAATAATTTTTTTAAATGTTGACTTCATGTCCAAAAGAGTACTTTAGAACCAAAACACTGCTACATCATCCTCTCCCCCTCCCTCTAGATATTGAAACTGCTGTATAAATGAAATATAAATGAATATTACGAGCAGTCCCACTCATACAAATCTATATCAAATTAGTTGCTAGTTATTATCATTGTTAGAGTGATTACATAAGTTGTATACATATTAATTTTGCTCTCTGTATTAAATTAGGAGGATCATTTTGAATATTGTCCAATTGAAAGTATAAATAATAATTAGCAGTTCTTATTTACAATTTCATATCACATTTACAAACTAGATAGTAAAGAAAACTGCAACAGGTCTTGGATTGATATTATTACAGAAAGTTTAAAAATGCAAGTATTTGAACACACAAAATGTTCTTATATTTGTATGTATTTGTATGTAATAACTCGCTGTTACTTACAGTTGACAGTCAAATATGCTTGCTGTGATTGATCAATGTCCAGATCATTCTGAGCTTTACATTGGTATAATCCCTCTTCACTTCTATTCAAATTATTGATGGTTAGAGATGCTTCACTTATTTCTACTGACGAAGGACCAATGACAGTGTACTTTGAACTGTTACCAGTTGTAGCTATTTGTGTGTCCCCAAACCACCATGTCACCACTGATAACGGTTTGCCTTCCACACTACACGTGAAAGTCACACTCTCACTCTCACTCTTGGTGACACTTTGAGGAGATGTGAAGATTTTGGGTGGATCTGTAAAATAAAACAAGATTCTAATTTCAATGTCACTTTAATTCAATAATAAGGATCTGGTGACAATGATATTCCAGATGTTGTAACAGGAGATGAAACCCATCTATAAGCCAATAAATATACTGGAAAATCTCTTTTCAAATCAAACAACTATAGGTTCCAGAACTGAATTTTTACCTAGACACATCTTCACCAAAGTTTACCACAGTAAACCATAACCCTTACAAACTGGATATTCTCTTTGGGCCCACTACTGACCAGAATAGAGGTGTTACACTGCATAATTCTAATAGAATGGTGTGTGCGTATGCATGCAATAAAAAAATATTCACAGTTCACGACCAGTTTTGCTTCAGAGCTAGTATCATTGCTACCAACACCATTTGACGCATGACAAGTGTAACTGCCCTCATCTGATCGATAAACATTGTCAAATGTCAATGTTGCAACTTAAGGAGTCACCATATAGTTATGGGGCGTCTAGGTCTTGGAGGTTTATTAAAAATCAACTGCCCTCATTTTCAAAGCTACTGGGCGGACTATATTTCAAAGACTTTGAGTCAAAGATTCAGTTTTTGCACAAATGATCACGTGACCGGTCACCATAGCAACGCTATGGCTGTCTTAATAAAGCTCATCTTGAAAGTAGAAAAAATAAAAACTCTAGTTTTGTGTGGTAATTTTTTTTGAAAACATTGCATATGGATTTCAGTAAGATGACCTAGCATATATTACCGTGACAAAAAAATTCCAACTGTAGAACCTTAGAAATTACGGAATAATGGTTTTTGCAAAATTAAAAAAAAATCTGTAGTTGTAAAATCATTAAAAATTTGAAAACTTTTCTTTTTTTTCAGATCCTCTTATTTAAGAATAAAGTACTTACAATTGACTGTCACATAAGTAGCATTAGACGCTGCACTGGTGACATTAATAGTTGCATTGCAGTAGAAGTATCCTTCATCATTTCTTGATACACATGTTATTGTTAAACCATTACTGTTATCTTGGGTAAATCGCTCTGTTATGTTAAGTAGTTGGTTGTCAAAGTACCATGTTACAGTAGGAGGTGAATCACCCGTGGCATTGCAATTGAGAGTGACATTCTGGCCTTCTCTGGTTGTTGTACTGACTGGATGTGTGTTGATGACAGGATTATCTAACAGAGAAAAAGAGAAACAACTTTGTATATTGCACAGATTTTGTACAATATTGTACTGGTACAACATCTTTTTATTAATTATATCAGTTTGGTGAATGTAAATTAGAAGTTGTTATGCCAGGGGTCAGTTTCATTTCGTAGCTGTTACCGGTAGTTATTCTACTCATGCTGAATTGATCTAAGGGGCAGATAATAATTTTTTTTAATGTTGACTTCATATCCAAAAGAGTACTGTTTTATTAAACATTTTTCCAAAATAACCTCAGTATTTCATGTTAACTGGGTAGTGCACCCACTCCTGATCATGAAGATGATGGAACCCCCATTTTTGGAAACAATCCTGGATCCGCCCGCCTGGTTAAAACCCCCAAACTATATATGTCTAGCTTTTAGATCATCCCTGTCTGTAATATCATTTTACTATTTTGAATAATTATTACAAATGACTGCACAAATTCCATAGTGAAACCTATTTCTAAATAATTATTCATATTCAAAAATGGGAGTTCCATCATCTTCATGATCAGGAGTGGGTGCACTACCCAGTAAACATGAAATACTGAGGTACGACATGTTTGCAACACTTCCTGGTTGTCAAATCTTCAAATCTTAAGAACCTTTACCCACATATGGCATAATGTGTCTGAAGAAAATTACACACTGACATACATGACTTTCATAATAATGATTTCAGTCGTTGTTATATAGGCAATTATTGCCTAAAAATGAGTGACAGTAATTTCTCAAAATTGACCATATCCTGAATACTTCCAGTACAACCATATCATAGATCTCTTGATAATAAATACTTTTGAAAATTTTTGAAGCTTTACACAACAAAGTTATGGAGGAATGAAAATACAAGGATTTGTATGGAATTCCATGCTGAGACCTTATTTATATAGCCTCGTTTTTGTGTGTTTTTGTCCTTTTCAAACTCCAATAACATTAGAAGAATTAAATATTTTTTGCCAAACTTTCAGAACTTATTTAATATTAGCTCTGATATGTATGTACTTAAAATATTTCATTTTCATCAAAGCTGTTTTTAACAACAATTTGCTAATTAGTGGCGGTCAGTTTTGAAAGCCATCTATTTTGCTTATTAGCTTAAATGCACGCTTCAAAAATTTTTCACGTCTAGAATTCAACACCAAAATAATCTTTTGTATAATACATAATAACGATCCAATACATGCTGCAAGGAAGACTGATTATACTTGTGGTATTGTTCAAAACTTAAAACAAAATTAAAGACTATTTTCCATCAAACAGCTACTTTAGGGAAAAAGTTTAGCAAAAAGAATATCCAATATCTTCATTTAAAATTTGGTGATAAGATATCATCATTATGCGATGCTGATAGTGTGCATCTATAAACAATAGGTATTCATGGTTTACAGACATCAGGCCGGACATGCTTCTTCTTTTTCATATAATTAATGACCTGCACTTGCTATTTTTAATGATGCTTAATTACTCTTTCACTATATATGTATACGCATATAAGAATAATTATTATTATTCTTAGCACACGTTTCAGACATGTCAGGGATATTCATGCAGACAATCAAAACACACAGTAATATAATACAGCATTAATGCAAAGAGTGCCATAACAGAATTACAGGGAAATAGATTTGATGTTTTAGTTTTTATTTATTGAACTCAGTTATAATTCTTAACTCAGGTTTCAGAAATGTCAAGGGCATTCAGACAATCAAAACACACAGACTTTGACGTGTCCCAACACATCATGTTATGTATTTGCAGGAGCTTGTCAACATTATTCTTTTACTTCATTAGTTACTCTCTGTTCAATTTGAATCATTAATATTAAATGGTCAACTTTAACAACCAAGATATGAAATACACTCACCCAGTGCAAAAGACCATAGCACTTCACTTCCAAGAACAAACGGATGCAGTGTTTATCATATATATTTACGGGTCGTGACAATCTGCGAGGCAGCGAGGCATGCGAGGCATGCGCGGCAATTGTTCAAGACAAACAATTGTTCAAGACAAACAAATAACATTTTTTAATAATAATTTAGCGATATAATATGCTCAATAGTTACACATGTATGTCAGTGGACCCTTGTCATCATGACTCGTACCAAACACTTGATAACTATAGGCACCGACAATAAATAATTATTATAATTTATCAGCTAGAAATCGAATGTTTCGAATATGAAATCTGCATATCAAATGTTCCAATTAAAAAATGTCAAGTATTCAAAAAATAGTGAAAAGGTTTTAAAAAAAAATGAAAAAAATAAATTTGAATGAAATCTCAGCAACAGGACAATAAGATACCATAGCAATATAGTGATGAATATCTGCGAACAATGTTAGGCACCAAGAAAAGTTATTGATTATATCTTGGCGCACAATACAAATATTTCTCCGGTTTCATAGACTACAAAAAACAGTTAAAGTTCATCAAACTTCTTGATAAATACCAATCAACTTCAAGCAATCAATGTCGAATTAACCTTTACAATTCTTCTACAAGACATGATCGAAGATGCTTTTTAAACAGATGAAAGTTTCTGTCAATATAATCTAAGCTCATTTTTTTGGCGAAAAAGTTGCTTATTTTACGCCACTTTTCCGGACAACGAACGTTACCAAAGGCGACCAATAAATTTAACTGGTGAAAAATTAAAATAAATTGCACGGAAAAGGCCATAAACCTGAAAATAATTTCCTTTTCTGGTTCAATTGGAAAATCTATACACAACATAGTAAACAATTCCAACTTCTCTAGATCGAAAAGAACTCTATGCTCAAAATTAAGAGTTATATTAAAACCAAATTGACTTACTTGCTGATGAAGCACTGTATATTGAATTTGATATAATTATGTGTAGAATAATTGTGAGATATAAGGACGAAAATGTTAATTTCCTTGAACGTATTTCAGCCATCGTTTCTCGGTCGGAGGTCTCATCCTTGTTGTATTGACATAATATATAAATTAGGTAAACCTAATAGCGGAGCTCCGATTTAATGAAATGAATTATGTATTCAATCATTCTATCTTTCATTTGTTCATTCACTACGAATTATCAAATTCTTGATCATTTTTTTTTTTTTTTTTTTTTTTGCTATGTTATTTTCTTTTCATGATCAAATAATCATATAATCAATTGAAATACACAAAGCTTTATGCATGCGACAACATTTTATTATACGCAAAAATGCGAAAAATATGTTGTTATGCATGGTAAAAATAGCACTTGTCAATTAAAATTGATTGTCCAATGAGAAGTTAGAAAAGCACTAACATGGCTTCTTTGAGTTGTAAACAAATCCCAGCGCGCTTCTCACTTTACGCTCTTTCACGTTTGAAAAAATGTGATAAAAATCGACAAAAATTTCACTTTTCTGGTGAAATGTGTAATGAATTACTTATTGGTAATCTAGCTATCTAAAACGGTTGTGAATTTTTAATTATCAAATGTGAATACTGCGTAACTCATTAAAAATATATATAGCCAGTATGAAGTTTAGATGAGTACACTGACGAATTCATACAAGCGTTTTATTTTCGGCAGTGGCTACGGGTACGTCTCCCGTACCCCGACTTGATTTGCTATTCGTACGGGAGTCAAAAACATTTTAGATTTTCACAGTGAATCTTTATATTTTTGCTAAAGAAAATACGATACAATCATTTAGATGGGCTAAGCGGTCTTTGTTTCTCTTTCTCAGTCAAATCTCTTCAAGCTGTCAGCTTAGCTTTACCATTTTCATGCTCTTTTTTAATTGTGCAGTGTATAAAAATTTCAGTGAACTGCATAAAACTGCAAAAATAATGATTGTTTTGGCGCCCATTAAAACTGGACAGCAAATTTTGCGTGAATGTACACGGACGGACGTTGTACGGACGTTGTACGTATGTTCGAAATCCGGGCTTCCTGTCGTCGATTTCAAATGAGCTCGATGGTTTACCATATTTTCTTAATTATGGTGCTCCGCTTGCGGTGAACTCGTTAAGCTTCGTTAATCTGGAATCTATTTTGTATACGTGTCTGAGGATGTTGATTTTCGATATATTGTCTATTAGCAAAAAAGTATTTTTTCACTCACACACTTTTGAAATATAACTAGTATTTATAAAATGAGAATGAGTGTTTTATCGGCAGATATAGATACAAAGCAAAGCCGAGTATCTATAGCGCCGATAAAACACGAATTTGAATTTTATAAATTGCTTCTAAAACTCCAAACGTAAGTTTATATATCAAAAACTGGAGAATAGTTCAACGTTAAGGGGAGAGAATAGAGTTTTAAGTTGATGCAAAGTAGGACAGTTCTATATCAGTAGTTAAAGAACTTGTCACGGGTATTTATTTGCTTTGAAAACCACTCATTAATTATTCATGCTTTTGAGAAACTCAACTTCAAATTAAGCTGGGACCACGAAAGCCCGGTTGGGGGGGGGGGGGAGTACTCCTTTCAGATCTGAGTAGGAGTGTTCCGCTGGGATCTTGTAGGGGTTATCCTGTTTATGACAAAAAATACATAACTTCCATACCCTGTATATGACAAATAACAATTGTTTACGAACATTATATGATTTGTATAAATATATATCAATTCAGACACACCGGCGTGATGCTCTTATCTTTCTTTAAAGCTAACGATCTTATTCCTGCCGATTTCCTGAATGCAAAATAATTTCTCTCATTTTTAATGCCCTGAGTGTGACAGGAAGTTTGGATTAAATCGGAAATAGAGTAGAATTGGATACCCTGTTCATGACACCAAGGTCGACAAACCATACCCTGTTCAGCGGATCATCCCCGTATTGTCGATATAGGGACTGGTTATTGAATGAATCATAAAAATTATAAAATCTTAAAATTATCTGAAACATTTATTTCGCAGTAACTGTAAAGTCGATACCGCAGCAAGCAAGGTAAGCTAAGTGAGTGAACCTTTCTCTAAACACTATTTCCCGGGCGGAGATAGTGCATTGTTACGTCTCTTTGATGACGTTGAATACCACAACTTCCAAGATGCTTTGCTGACTTTCATTTCATTGCGTAATTGCAACTCATTACTTGTAGATGAGCTTGGCGTTGGTCAGTTAGGTGGGAGCTGAGAGCGTATACGCAACATCACATTTAATGCTGATTATCCTATTAATCTTCAAAGGATAAAAAATAGAATATGAAAGAAAATGGTAGTAAAATGACGCCATAATGCAAATCGCCTATTGTACGATTTTTAGTACCTTTTTTCTTTCACTGACAAACATCTTGTATCTTGTAGGGAGGTGGTGGTCAAAACATCGAAAAGAGCGAACAGAAGAACATCTATGACAACCCATCATTTTAAGGAAGCAGAAAACAGCTGGCCACGTACTCCAATCGTAAAGCTCGATTAACGGTGGCTTTTTGCAATAGAGCACAAACACATGAAGCTAGACATGACAGGAGGCAGGGTTAAAATAGAATCTGGAC
Organism: Diadumene lineata; assembly: GCA_918843875.1. NCBI lineage: Eukaryota > Metazoa > Cnidaria > Anthozoa > Actiniaria > Diadumenidae > Diadumene > Diadumene lineata. The sequence goes on from OU974071.1 coordinate 6,025,658, forward strand.
TGGAATCATTTACGTAAGAAATAGTTCTAGTTTGACCAAGTAAAACAGTCTTTATTCCTGCTCCCTGTCATGGCAGTCATCACGTGACCGTTCAAAGCCTCTATTGAACAATACTTTATAGGCTTATACCACCATTACACTTAAACGTTTTATAGCTTCAAGCATGTTTTAAAGGATTCGCCAAAATAATAAGTAGCTTTTTAGAGCAACAACAAAGTAGAAAAAGTACATACATTGCATGCACAAACAATAAACTGTAGGTAGTTATGAATGTATGTTATTTCGTAAGCGAGTCAGTGTCTCTCAATGAACTAAACCACGACACACGCCATCTGCCCTCGTGGCCAGTGGCTAGAGTACTCGCCCGGCAGTCGAAAAGGGCGTGCTTCAAAACCTGACTTTCTACGTCTAAAATATTAGTATATATTACTCGACTTCAGTCATACATTTAATTAATTTGATAGATATATAATTATGCTCAAAGCACAAAAAAAAGATATTTCAGTACACAATGCATGCAAAATGGGATTGGTAAACCCAAAGAATAAAGATTTGATTTTAGTTTCTTGTATGTTATTTATTGTTATTTGAAGGAATTATCGCGAAAAACGTAGAAAAAAATAGGGTCATAGGTTTTCCAGGGTCTTAGGTCTTTGCTTTCGATACAACCCCTGTGATGTTTCATGCATTTAATTAATTCTAACTGACAAATGATAAAATGATATCTTCCTTCGTTTAATTTCTTGCTTTCTGCAGGATACCCAAAGAGACGTACGCAAGTTACAGAGAGTTTATTCACTGCAACTATCAGATGTTAGCTCGATTGTCTTACGAATGATTGCTCGACCAATAACATTGTTTAATGAAGCAAATTGTTTTAGGATTGGAGCTTCGCAAACCGCCTTATCTAGTGCAGACTGGAAACAACTCGTAAACCTGTCAAAGGCAGCACATTTCTTTCCTTTTTCGTAAAGGGTATTGTAGATGTCTTGACAAGCAGTATATACTTCTATGGCACAGTGCGAGGGCTTTGCATTTTCTGCAATTATGAACGGATAGCATCGAGTTGTTCAATATGCAACAATATTTTCATACTTTTCATCAATTTCAACTTATGATTGATTGGTTGATTGATTGATTTGTTGGTTGGTTGTTTGTTTATTTGATTGATTGATTGATTGATTGATTGACTGATTGATTGATTGATTGATTGATTCATTCATTCATTCATTCATTCACTCAGTCATCAATCCATCCATCCATTCATTAACTCATTCATTTGCCCATTTATTCATTTCTTATCATATTTTTCGTTTATTTATTTCTCATTATTTTATTCGTTAATCCATTTACCAACTCTACAGATAAAATCTTACCCTGCATCGTAAGATGATGATATTTCTGCTTCAGTCCTGTACAAGACAATTATTGAAAGTGAGTTTTTTTGACATGCTAGACATCTCTAAAACGATACAAATGGCAAAAAGAGTTTGACGAGAAAACATTAATACGTGGATTGGATTTGCTCAAGATCTGGGGGAGGAAATATTGGATTACAATGGTGTTTTGCAAAAATGAAGACTATTTTTTTACCTGACTGGGCAACATCTTCTTCCACTGGCGTCAGATCGATATTACAGTAATTATTAATGTTGATAAAATGCGACTCCTGCTCCAAATAGAATCTGTTCGAATCGAGAAAAGGAGAAGGTTTCGAGGGTTCTTCGCCAAGACAGTTAATTAAATTCTGAAAACAACCGCAACTGTGACTACCAATTTGCATAAGTTATGTAACACTTTAGTCAGGTCACGTGATTCGCTCAGTGAGCACATGGTGTGTGTAAACTCGAGGAGTAAAATTTCGTTTGTAATCCCGAATAGTCCGGTAGGTAGAAAATATTTGTCAACATTAACACTTGAGTAATTAACTGAGTAAATAGTCCGTTGTTGCTTTGTAGAAAACCACACCTTCAATTTAATAGCGGAGCTCCGCGCGGGCCGAAGGCCCGCGCAAGCGGAGCACCATAATTAAGAAAATATGGTAAACCATCGAGCTCATTTCAGATCGACCACAGGAAGCCCGGAATTCCAAATTCCGTACAACGTCCGTCCGTGTACTGCCGCGCAAAGTCGCTGACCCGTTTCAGTGGGCGCAAAACAATTTTTGCAGTGTACTGAAATTTTTCTACAAAATGTATTTCTGCATTGGACAAAGAGCATGAAAATTGTGAAGCTAAGCTGACGGCTTAAAGAGGTTTGACTGCGAAAGGGATACAAAGGCCGCGGCGTGAAAAAGAAAAATATCTACGATTCAATGATGGAAAGCTTCAAAATATTCAGTTCACTGGCAAAATGGCTAAAATTCGCTCGTGGCGCTGTTTTTAACTATTCAAATGTGAAGTCATGCAGAGCTGTTAAAATTTTATTTGATACTTCATTCAATAGTTATTCAAAGCTGAAGATTTTACAAGTTGTATTTTCTGGAAGAGTTTATTTGACGGCAAGTTTGTCAGATGGTAGTAAAAAAGGCCGTATTCTTCGTGGCGTTTTTCAATCATTACTGATGGACTAATCTACTTTTAAAAGTAAAATCAACGGCGACAAAACGTTCATGAAAACAAAGCAAATATGCGCTGCATTTGCAGCAATTCAAAACAGATAAAAAGCAAGACCTCGCGAAAACGACTCACGAAGATAACTTCACTCTGTTCATTCATCATTTTTTACAAGCAATTCATAACACGGAGAGCTTTAGGATCAATACAGATTTATCAACTATTCACAACAAAAACATTTTCATACAAGATGTTTGTCAACAAAGTAGGACTGCCAGTTCAGGGAAGTAATGAAAATGCAAATTTTAGCACAATGTGTGATCGACCAACACAAGCTTGCCATCGCCGTTCAGTTGAACTGTGTGAACCTTTTAGAGGCGTTGAAATGTTTTTTGCCACTTTTAAAATTCTAAAAACATGAACAAGCTTATTGCAATCAGAACTGAGGACGAAAAGTTCAGTGGAAAAGTGACAGTACAGGACAAGAAACGTGGCGCTGGTATGTTTACCTTTTTTGACGATGAATGAATTAATGAATTTCTTTTTTATACCATTCACATGAAAGCAGTTTGCAATAATTATATTTACTTGTTTTTGTAAGATATTTCTCAATCGTTGAGATCTTTATGTGTGTATTTTTAATTTAATTCTTGTAATTTTTTGATTTGTTATTGAATGGCAAAAACGCTTGTATGAATTTGTCATTGTACTCATCTGCAAGTTAAAATTTCAAAAGTTCACACTAGCTATTTTTTAACATTTGATAATTAAAAATGCACAACCGTTTTAGATAGCTAAATAACCAATAAGTAATTCAAGTGAAATTTTTGTCGATTTTTAAAGCGAGAGTAAAGCGAGAAGCGCGCGAGGATTTGTTTACAACTCAAAGAAGCCATATTAGTGCTTTTCTAACTTCTGATTGGACAATCAATTTTAATTGACAAGTGCTATTTTTACCATGCATAACAACATAACCTTATGGAAAAGGAAGCCAAAAATACGGTCGGATATTTTTCGCATGTTTGTGCATATTTCTTGGGTATAATAAAATGTTGTCGCATGCATAAACATTTCAATTGATTATGTGATTATTTGATGATGAGAAACCAACATAGCAAAAAAAAAAAAAAAAAAAAAAAAAAAAAAAAAAAAAAAAGGGAGAGAAAATAATCCCTCACTTTTTTTTGCTATGTTATTTTCTTTTCATGATTATTTGAATTGATACATTAATTAATTAATTTATTTGTTTGTTTACATTTTTATCTATAGTCATTTTTGATTGATTGATTATCAACAATTTGATAATTGGTAGTGAATGAACAAATGAATTAATGAATGATTGAATGAATAATTCATTTCATTAAATTGGAGCTCCGCTATTAGGTTTACCTAATTTTTATATTACACCTACACGAACAACACTGCGACTGATGTATAAAGAAGCGGATTGTATTCACTTTGCGTGGAATAAAGTTGTTAAATTGAGACCTGGGCGTGTTTTCGCTATTCGTTTTTAACTAACCTACTTCTAAGTGAGCAGAACTAACAGTTTTCGGACTTTGGATAGTCTATTCAAGAGTTGGAAAGGTTTCGAACTCTGGTAAAAAAATGTCAGTGAAGTCAAGTTCTGCGAGGTCGCAAGCTTCGATGAGTGTCAGCGAAGAAGACGAAAGTTCAAGTGAAATTACTCCAAGGGGAGTCAGGAAAAGAATTGAAAAATCCTCCACAGGTGTGAAGGAAGAAAAACTTAAAAGTTTAGTTAAATCCAGAGGTGGATTTGTAGCCGTGATGTCACGATTACAGCGAGAAATTCAAGAGTTGATTGAACAAAATGGCGCGACAAGTGATGTCGAAGTGAAATTGACAACATACAACAAGACATGGATGAGCTATGTCAATATACACGAAAAAATTCTTCATTTGTTGGAGAAAGAAGAGGAAAATCTTCAAGCATTTGCGCATTATGAGGAACAAAGAAATAAAAAGATCTATTTGGAGCAATTAGTGTCGTCATGCTGTGAAACATCGAGCAAAAAACAAGGAAGGCGTTCAGTTGAAAGTAAACAAGCGAAATCGTCTCGTCGATCGTCGCGGTCTTCGTTATATGAAAGAAGAGAAAGTGTTGCATTAGCAGAGTTGAAAATTCGTCAAATAGAGAGGAAACAAGCACTACGAAGACGACAGAGGGAATTACTTGATGAAGAAGAAAAAATGGACGCTGAAATAAGATTAGAGGAAGCAAAAACACGTTTGTTTTTGTTCGACGACGACGATGGAGCATCTCAGAACCTGGACGGTATGAGTGAGTATTATTATAATGCAAGTAAATTGAACGTTGATGAGGATGATGATGATAATCGTGATAAAGGGACTGTTCTGAGGAATGATGGTGATGACAAGCAGACTGTTCGTAAGAATGATGGTGATGACAAGCAGACTGTTCGTAAGAATGATGATGATGATGACAAACAAACTGTTCGTAAGAATGATGGTGATGACAATGGTAGGAGTGATAACGATATTCATGGAGTAGAGATTGTTCAAGAGCATACTGTTAATACTGAAGGGACTGTTCGAAACAATGATATTGACATGAAATTGATGGATCATAATATGTGCATCACAAATCCCGTATGCAATTTAAACGCACCACAAATGATATCACATGGTACATTGCCTACATATACAATGCCAGTAGTCTCTACGTGTATATGTACAACAGCACCAACATTGAATACTGCGTCATCAGTGCTTCATAACATTCCTGCCTTTGTTTATCAACCTACAATCGCACATTCTTCACCCATATCTACCTCCAGCAATCATAATAGTTTTCCAAACTGTGAGGTGTCGCCAGTCTTATTGAACAGTAACCAATCAGTAGTTAAACACGACACACCCATAACCGTCAATAGCTCAGATCCGTACCCATCCACACCAGTACTATCTAGACATGATCACTTTCAAGGAACTGTACCGTATGTGTATGATTTGTCACGTGAGAATAATTCACACCTCTCGAGAAAAGCTGGCTGTCGTAGCGCGCTAAGTGAGACACGTGAGCATGACGTGCCCCTACAGAGGCAATCATTAACAGATGAAACAGGAGAGCAGATAGTCAAAGCCTTGACGCAAGTTGTAAATACTCCTAAGATAGAATACATGCACTTTGATGGTGATCCTAGTAAGTACATTTCCTTCACACGTAACTTTGAAACATGTTTAGAGAAAGACACTGTTGATGACTCAAGGAAACTACAACTGTTAATACAACACTGTATTGGTAAAGCTCGTGATTCAATCGAAAGCTGTGTTAACTTACCAGAAGATGTAGCCTACAAAACCGCCAAAGAAACGTTAAAAGAAAACTTCGGTAAGCCCCACGTCATAGCTCAGGTTTACTTACAGAAGTTAGAGAGTATACCACCCATAAAGACAGTGGATGGTCCCACGTTGTTAGACTTTGCCAGACAACTTACAGAAGCTGAACGTACACTACGTGGTATGGGTTCTGATTATGTAAGTGACATAGACCACATAAAAACTTTGAGAATGCTCAATAGGAAATTACCGTTGTTTTTACGATCAAGATGGACTGAAGTAGCTGGTAAAATTCTCGAGTCCGGTCAAAGACCTAAATTTGCTGATTTCTTAGCGTTTGTCAAGGAAAGAGCCAAGCTTGTTAACAATGAGTTTGGTGAAGATCTAACTGTAACGAGCTCGAAGGACAGACTCAGAGATAAGCCAAGGAGAGATAGCCACGCCCCAAAATTGTCATCGTTTGTTACTAGTGTGAATTCTAAACAAGAAAAGAGCGACACTAAGCCTATGAAGAAGAAATGTCTTCAGTGTGCAGGTGAGCACAACATATGGAAGTGTGATGCCTTTAAAGAGCTAACTTACAAGCAAAGAAAGGACTTGGTAAGAAAACACAGGCTTTGCATGAAGTGTCTTGGGGAGGGACACTTCATGAACGCGTGCGGGAAGAAAGATTTTAAGTGTCAAATAGAGGGATGCAAGGAGGTGCATCATACGCTGTTGCACCCACCGAATACAAGTGATCCAACTACAAGTGATTCGACAAAAGGTGAACAAGTGAACAGTCCGTACAGTGGACCAGTAGCTGCCATAACTGGGGCCGGTGACAAGCGTGTTTGTCTCGGCGTGATTCCGGTTAAAGTGTCCGGCTTGAAAAAAGGCAATACAAAGTACGTCTCTGCATATGCGTTGTTAGACAGCGGCTCGGAAGTAACTTTGTGTCACGAACAGTTGAGTAGCGAACTGAATCTTGAAGGTGACGAGGTGGAATACACACTGACAGGCATTACCGGATCGTCAAAGGTCAAGAGCAAAACCGTTAACCTTGCAGTAAGGTCGATAGATGAAAGCTTTGTTGCAGAGCTTACCAACGTAAAAACTGTGAAAGAAATGCCTATTTCAACCTGTAGTATTGTAAAGCGTGAAGATCTAAAGTCATGGTCGTACATGAGTGATGTTAATCTATGTGAACTGGAGAGGAAAGAAGTACTTTTAATCATCGGTGCTAAGGAACTGCCTGGATTGTTCGTGCCACTAGAGACAAGGATGAGAGAATACGACGAACCTGTAGCCATACGATACAGTCTAGGATGGACGGTCATGGGACAAGTCGGAGGAAGTAAAGTCAATGGAAATTGCTCAATCAATTTTCTGCGAGTTGAAGACTCTATGGATGCACGTGTCATCGGTTCTTTAAACAGTAAGGAAGCAGAAACATTGCATCGAACTTCGGATGAACAACTCGAGCAACAACTACAAAGTTTATGGAGGACAGACTTTGCAGATTCAGTTGTTGATGCTACGACGACTAACTCTGTTGAAGATCAAACGGCGCTGGAGCACATGGAGAACACGTTAACTAAAGTAAATGGCCGGTACCAAGTTGGATTACCATGGAAGAAAGATCCACCACAACTGCCAAACAACAAAATGATGGCCTCGAGAAGATGTGCCTTACTGAAGAAACGGCTTGAAAAGGATGAAGATTTATTCGCGAAGTATAGCAAGGCTATGAATGAATATATCTCTCAAGGTCACGCTGAAAAGGTGCCTGAAGAAGACACTATGGCAACACCTAAATGGTACTTACCACATCATCCCGTGGTACATCCGATGAAACCCGAGAAAGTACGAATTGTGTTTGATTGTGCTGCGAAATTTGGTGGAACGTCCCTAAATCAAGAACTTAAACAAGGACCCGACTTGACTAACCAACTAACTGGTGTACTTACGCGATTCAGACAAGAGCGCATAGGAGTTGTGGCAGACGTAGAGGGTATGTTCCATCAGGTTCTGGTTGACCCTAAAGATTGTAATGCACTTAGATTCCTATGGTGGAAGGACGGAGATTTGTCTAAAGAATTAGAAGACTACCGGATGGTGAAGCATGTATTCGGAGCAACGTCTTCTCCGAGTATCGCAAACTTTGTTCTAAGAAAGACGGCTGAACTAGAGAATGAAGGCATCGATCCTGAAACAACAGAAACTGTCAAGAACAACATGTACGTGGATGATCTCATGAAATCTATTGATTGTACAGATAGAGCGATTGACTTGGTGAAACAGTTGTGTGAACTTTTATCAAGAGGAGGATTTAGACTGACTAAATGGTATAGTAACGACCGTGCTGTGTTAGCATCGATACCGGAGACCGAAAGAGCTCAATCTGTAGTAAATCTGGATATGGAGCGACTGCCTACTCAGAGTGCACTGGGATTGAAGTGGAACACAGAAGTAGACAACTTTGTGTGGACAGTGTCAGATAAGGCTTTGGAGGTGATCAAGAAGAAACCATTTACGAGACGAGGAGTGGTGTCGGTAGCATACTCCCTATTTGACCCTCTGGGGTTCATCGCACCCTTTATCATGAAGGCGAAGTTACTGTTGCAGATGTTAAGCCGCAAGGGCATACACTGGGATGAGTTGATGCCGGAAGAAGAAAGAAAGCAGTGGTTGCGATGGCAAGACGATCTACCTAAACTTCAGGATGTCTTCGTAGAACGTTGTTTCAAGCCAGAAGGATTTGGAAATGTACAGATTATTGAATTACACCTATTTTCTGATGCGTCGCGTGTCGGATATTCAGCCGTTGCGTACTTACGTCTAGTTAACGACCAAGGGAAAGTACACTGTGCTATGGTTATGGCAAAGGCTAGAGTAGCTCCTATACGTGAGATATCTATACCGAGGCTAGAACTGACTGCAGCTGTCATTTCTGTGAAGCTAAGTAATTTACTACAGCGACAGCTAGAGTGGAACATTCAACGCGTCATTTACTGGACTGACTCGACGTCGGTTTTGAAGTGTATTTACAACACCACGAAGAGGTTCCACACTTTTGAATCCAATCGCTTGACCATCATACATAGTGGATCAAAACCCGACCAATGGAGATACGTGAATAGAGATTATAACCCGGCCGATGATGGATCAAAGGGACTGAAGATGGATGATATGCTAAAGTCAAAGCGTTGGTTTAAAGGTCCGCGATTCCTCTGGGAAGACGAAAGCCGTTGGCCAAAGATGGTGCCAGTTCCTGCGATAACTGATGATGATGAAGCAGTAAGAAAGGAATGTCAGATTTATACCTTTTCTTCGAAGAATGACAGTGTCAATGATTTGTTAATGTACTATTCCTCATGGTGGAAGTTGACAAGAGCAGTAGCTTGGCTGTTGCGGTACAAATTATATCTTCGAGGAAAGGTTCGTACAGATTCGTCGAATCGACAAGAGAGTTCATTTGCAAGACATCTTACGTTGAGCGAAATCATTGAAGCTGAGAAAGCAATCATCAAGCAGGTCCAAACTACAGAGTTCCCAGAAGTATTGAATACACTAACAAAGAATGTCATCAAAGACAACGATGCAAAGAAATACCTCAAGAAGGCCCATTCGTCAATATATAAGCTCAGCCCTAACTTGAAGGAAGGAATCCTGAGAGCTGGCGGACGATTGTTGCATTCTGACCTGAGTAGAGATTCTAAGTGTCCAGTAATACTACCTTACAAGCATCACGTAACTGATTTGATTATTGATCATCATCACATGAACATGGGACACGTGGGACAAGAATCAGTGTTGTCTTCTTTAAGAAGAAAGTATTGGATTATCAAGGGACGTTCAGCAATCAGACGTGTTATACGAAAGTGTATGAGTTGCCAAAGAAGAAGTGCTCAACCTGGCGAGCAGTACATGTCCGACTTACCTAAAGATCGAGTAACTGCAAATCAACCACCATTTACATATGTTGGTATAGATTACTTTGGACCGTTTGAAGTCAAGCAAGGACGATCTCGTGTGAAAAGATATGGTTGTCTCTTCACGTGCTTAAACACACGTGCGGTTCACATTGAGATAGCACATTCCCTAGACACAAGTTCTATGATAAACGCCTTACGGAGGTTCGTCAGCATTCGAGGTTACCCTCAAGAGATCAGAAGTGATCAAGGTACCAATTTTGTCAAAGCTGATAAAGAACTCAAGGAAGCCTTAAAAGAACTAGATCAAGCAAAAATCAATAACTACTGTGCCCTTAAAGAAATACAATGGAATTTCAACCCACCAAGTGCCAGCCACATGGGTGGAGCATGGGAACGCATCATTCGCTCTGTTCGTCAGATTCTCAAGGCCATTTTGAAGGAACAGATAGTTAACGACGAAGTTCTGTCTACAGTAATGGCAGAAGTCGTCTACATTCTGAACTCAAGACCTCTTACACGTAATAGTGATAGTCCACTGGATGATCAGCCTTTAACTCCAAACCATTTGCTGCATCTGAGGCCAAGCCCAAGTTTACCGCCTGGTATATTCTCGGAGGATGATTGCTATCTTAAACGTTCGTGGAAGCAAGCACAATATCTGGCCGATGTTTTCTGGCGACGTTGGCAAAGAGAATACTTACCTACATTACTACAACGTAAGAAGTGGAATCTACCGAGGAGGAACTTACGTGAAGGTGACCTGGTGCTTTTAGCTGATGAGACGTACCCAAGAGGAGAGTGGCCGTTAGCACGTGTAGTTGAAGTAATGACAAGCAAAGATGGCTACGTGAGATCTGCTAAAGTGAAGACGTGTTCAACTGTTGCTACAAGAGCGAAGAGGCAAAGAAAGGGAGAGTACAAAAGTAGTACCACAGTACTTACAAGACCGATTACCAAGCTGTGCTTCTTGGAGATGGATCATACTGTTTGAATTGATATTAAGGACTTCAAGTTATAGACATTAAAGTTAATGACATTGTTAGTAGTTATTATATTTGGTAGTCTAGTAATTGTTGTAAATGTTCGTTGTAACTCCCATTTAGGGGCCGGTGTGACTACCAATTTGCATAAGTTATGTAACACTTTAGTCAGGTCACGTGATTCGCTCAGTGAGCACATGGTGTGTGTAAACTCGAGGAGTAAAATTTCGTTTGTAATCCCGAATAGTCCGGTAGGTAGAAAATATTTGTCAACATTAACACTTGAGTAATTAACTGAGTAAATAGTCCGTTGTTGCTTTGTAGAAAACCACACCTTCAATTTAATACACCTACACGAACAACACTGCGACTGATGTATAAAGAAGCGGATTGTATTCACTTTGCGTGGAATAAAGTTGTTAAATTGAGACCTGGGCGTGTTTTCGCTATTCGTTTTTAACTAACCTACTTCTAAGTGAGCAGAAGTAACAGCAACACATTTCTAAATTAGCGATTAGTGCAGTGATTTGTGAGTCTGTTGATTACTTGGTCCGTAAGTTATATGTTTGATTTGTTAGTATTTGTGTTGGCTGACAAGATGGCACTTATTCGTGTGTTTGTTGCATATGGTTAATTTCTAGTGATTCATAGTTTATTCACTGTTTGGATAGGTAGTTGTTTGACTGTTTGATTGGCCACTTCAATGCTTGATAAATGGATTGGTTGTTAGATTTGCTGAATATGCGGACTAGTTTGGTGGTTGTTACAGTAGCTGGTTGGTTGGTTAGTCGGTTGGAAAAAGAGGATTCAACAGTTTCAACAGTTCTTTTTTATTTTCCACTAAAAGTAAGCATTATTTATATATACAGGCAAAATACGTTTGTTGAAATTGGAGGACGGAGAGGAGAACCAAATGGTTCTATTAACAGGGTAGCTCAGTTGGGAGAGCGTTTGCTGTTAACCGGGAGGCTGCGGGATCGAACCCTCAGCCGGACCATCACTCAGGGTCTTTAGATAATTGAGGAGAATGTTCTTCGATTTATAATTGTAAGGGTTCGCGTCCTCTCGGATAAGGACGATAAACTGGAGGTCCCGTTTCGCCACACTTCACATTAACCAATATCGGGGGGACGTAAAAGAACGACTGAGGACGCAGGTAACGACCATCCTCGGTGATAGGCCTACACTAATACATACTAACTACTAATCAAACTCATGCTTGTAAAAGCGGATTACATACTATAAATATTATATAATATTATATATGTAAACACTACATTACATTACATTATATAGGTGCTCTTGCTACCTAGGCAAACAGTTACATATTGGAGGCGATGGAATAGTTGAAAAAAAAAAACTTATGTTATGTTATAACTTATGTGTGTACGTTAGAATATGTATGCGTTTGTATATGCCTGCATATTTCTCTCTAATTACTATGTCACAATATAAAATACTTAGCTACCTAGCTAGCTTTTTGTTTGTCAGTTGTTTGTTGGTTTTAGTGGTTTGTTGGATGGGTTTGTTGTTTTGTAAATTGATCAGTTAGATTTGTCAGTGGATTTCTGATTGACTGGTCACCGACATGCATCCGCGCACAGTGTGTTTCTTGATCCGTTTCATCTCCTGTCATTGGTATGTCTTCCCATTTATCAAAGCAATCAAAAACCAACTTGCTGCCTGTCATCCCATAACAGCCATGCACGAATACCACAAAGACAATTGCAAAACTGAGTTTCGTCATCTAAAGAAAATAAATATTTAAAATTCACAATGAACTCTTGATGCATTGTTCTCTAAAGTCCAGTGTTGACTAAACTAAAATGTTCGTCACGCTTTCGTGTAGTGACCACTGGGGTACCTAATTTATGCATAAATATGTGCAAATGAGAACAAGCTAGCAAACTCCTGGATTATTTTATTGCAAAGGGGATTTTCATGTCTACACGCGCGTTTGTATGATACAGGATTCCACAATCACCCATCTCACCATTTCAGTCTTGCAAAGGGGGTTTACGAAGTCCGCCTACACGTTTTTTACAGGCTTACACAATCGCACATCTCGCCAGTAATTGTTCACCCTAAAGCGTGAATTTGTGATCACTCTCCCAGCTCTTCATTAGCATGCCTATGGGCTCATAGTATGGTTCATGGTATGGTGGGTGGGGTGGGTGGGATGTTGTGTTGTTGCGTAGAAAAAGGGCCTCTCAAAGGAGAATAGACGCTTATATGCATCAAGCGCAGTAGTCATTAATGTTGTCAATCAAACAGCTGAAACTAAAAGAATGAAATACACCTGTACTCGACGTTACACGATGATAAAAACGCTTCGTAAAATCTTAACGCAAACATTGCTGGACTAAACGTTTTATTCTGATCAAATTCAAGTATCTGTAATTCCACGCGGTGTTCCGTTTCAGCAGTTTGATAGACAGCCGACGAAGTGCCGTTTTACAAGTAAACAAAATAGGTCCAAGGTCTCATGTCAAAGGTAATATGTATCGTGATACAAAGGATCAACCTAGTGTATAATTTAGCCCATTGATCAATAAATCAATTTCATAAAATCATTTAGGGTCTTAAATTTGTTGAAAATGGCGATCGAATATCCTGGGGTTATACAAGTTCAAATATTTTTCAACTGCATATATTTCTCGTACAAAAACCATATATTATGCGGTCGTGCTAACAGTGGTGGCAGCTGCAGGACAATTGGCGTTCGTGACGTTGTCAAACTAAGTTCGTTTGTATTTTCCTTTGTTCATAGAAACTGAGACCTTAAAATGTCCAAAGCAACTGATTGAAACCCTTTATTTTATTCTTTGTGTTTTCTGTTATGGACTTACTTATTGAAAAAACGTCTAAAACATCGAGTTTTTCTCAAACCGTCTTGCAAACAGCTCTACGAGAGCATGATGTAGTTCGACTCTACTTCTCGATACCCTAGAATTAAAACGCTAGCTTGCGTTTCTATAAGGGGCATTACGTTTTGAACTCAGTGGTCATGTAATGGTTAAGAGCAGTTTGCTTAAATTATTGTTTGCATCCATATTGTAGCCGGTGCTTTTAGTTTCAATACGACGCCCTTAACTTGATTCGACGCTGTAATCCTTATCAGTTATTTATATGGTATTCCTAATCCAGTTTTCTATAACAACTGTATGTTTATCGTTTTAGTTGTTGTTCTGCATGGTCACCCTATAGTTTTTACCCAAGTGCATTCTAGCTCGACATTGCTTACATTTCAATACCGCGCCCGTTATTTTGTGAACAAAATGGTCTCCTTCTCACTGATTAAGAGTCTACTGAGTTGGATTTAGGTATTTACGCTTTTTGGTTGCAATTTCTTGGCTTTTCGTGACATTGAACTCACTTGAAACACAGTTACAGAAGGTTGTTAGTAAGTGCCTACTTGTTTGTGTTTCAGTGAGTTGTATTGCCAATTAATGCAACCATTTTGGTTGCATGCAGCATTTCACACATTATAAAAGACCTGTTCATTGCAGTTCGCTTGATCTCGTCGACCTATTTTATTATTATCTCGATTCAACATGTCGTTCTTTTCACTTTTTTTTGGCATTGTGGAGGTGCGCACGATGTCATTAAATTAACCGAATTCAGGTTCCAATTGTGGTGATGTTTTGGCGACCTTTTTATAGCTTACTTGAAATCCCATGGTGTTAGTGTGTAGGGGTTGGGAGATTCATAACATCTTATGCGTATAACTTGAAGAAAATTATGGGAGAACATTTGGCGTTTACAGATCGATTAAATGAGAGTTAACACTAACCTTTTTGTTAGACTAATCATGAATTTTTTTAAGTCATCCTTTTTACAAAAAAAAGACAATAAATTAATTTACCTTTTCTTCTTGGAGAAGAACAAACGAGCTTTGATAATTGCAAGAAACTGAGCTTTGAACTATTCGCTTTGTAGTTAGACGCTTACCGCCGTGACAGTTGAATAGATTGGTCGAGGCCACTGCAGTTGAACCACTACCCTCTCCGCTATATTTCTCTCTCCCCAGTCCCCTCTCCACATGCTTTCATTTGGCACTAAACGATTAACATCATCTGTTAGCAATATTGTAGTCGGGATAGAGGAGTTTCTCGTTATTATTTTTAAATTGCAACCTGTGTATAAACATTCGATTTCCTGTAGAGTAGTCTCCCTCGCATACGTCGTCACTTGTGTCACGCAACTTGTGGAACTTAGCGTTGCGTGACACATGTGACGTATGCGAGGGAAATTAGCAGAGTAGCTGAGAGTGACAGGAACAGAAAAAGGCAAAGGCAGTTAATTGTTACTGTAAAAATAAACATTGCCTATTTTTACCATTTAAGGTATCAGGGGACCCTAATGACCACTGTTCGCTTTTCTTCGTATAGGGCGCAAAATATGCAACCGATTTCTATGATTTATATATCATCTGAAAGCTGAATAGTTGATGAAAACAACTATGTAAGAAAATATTGACAATTTTTCAATTTTTTTTAGTAAGTGGTGAAAATATAAATTTATACTCCGTTTTTTCAAAAAGTCACAGTACAGCAGAAATTTATCCGATCAAAACACACTTATTGTAGTCGTAAAGACGAAAGATTGAACTAAAAAACCGTGTCGATTTTTGAGTTATGCCCTCGTTGCGAAGATATCTGTTTCTAAAGTTAAAAATCGCATTTTTTGACGATTTTTATACAAATCACTCAATATCTCTTGAACGAGGCAAAAAATCAAAAATCGGAGACACGGTTTTTTAGTTCAATCTTTCGTCTTTACGACTACAATAAGTGTGTTTTGATCGGATAAATTTCTGCTGTACTGTGACTTTTTGAAAAAACGGAGTATAAATTTATATTTTCACCACTTACTAAAAAAAATTGAAAAATTGTCAATATTTTCTTACATAGTTGTTTTCATCAACTATTCAGCTTTCAGATGATATATAAATCATAGAAATCGGTTGCATATTTTGCGCCCTATACGAAGAAAAGCGAACAGTGGTCATTAGGGTCCCCTGATACCTTAATAGGCGAATATACAAACGAAGGAAAACAATAAAAAGGAAAAATATGTATCTTTGTTAATTGACAACCAAGATTGAGGTTTTTCAAAAATTCCATATGCCAAGGAAAACCGTCCGTATATTTTTATAGTGTTTTTTAGCATTTTCTAGCCATACGCCATTCCGCTTGTCGTTGCAAGTGAATCAGTTGATGATCTCAATAATCAGGATGTTTTGCGGCCAACCTAACCAGTTATTTTTTGTTGTTCAAAAATCAGAAATTAAAACCTAAAATTATAGAATCATGTGTCAAAAAATGAAAAAAATGGCAATTTTACTAAAATTCCGGATTTGTTGTACTTCATACCAAAATTGGCTGTTTTATGGCTTTTCTGATTTCTGTTTTCTGATATCCAGAATTGAGAATTGACGTTTTTGTATTTCTACATTACGAAAAGCAGAAATCGTAGATGAAAAAAAGGTTTTTAAACGGTTTTCGATGGATGTCAGTAAAGATTAAAACTCAAGTACGAGTCATTGGATTTCTGCCCCCATAAAAACAGAAATCATTTTTTTAACACAGCGCGCTCCAGTGCGCTCTACCCATGGAGGGGTACCTGGGGCTCTCTTGAAACTTCCGGTCACCGGGCTGATGTACAGTCCTTTCCCTCCCCTTCCCTTGCCTCACCACATGATCTCACCACATCGTGCTTTTATTGATGTCAACTCTTTGCAAATATCGTACCTCACTAACATAACATAACATATTTTTATTTGCTTTTCATATGATATTAACAGCTGACAATGGAGAATTTTTGAAAAAAAACGTTAAAATTTATTAATACTTTTTGAAATTTGTTTGATGAGAGCCTGAGGGCTAAATTCAATTATATCACACTATTCGCAATATGCCGACTGTATGCACATGCGATATGTCGTAAATAATGCGATACGTCGTACCTCATGCAATATGAATATTTTGAATTATTTATGACATATCGCACGAGGTATGACATATTGCATGAGGTACGACGTATCGCATTAGTTTTGCAATTGCATACAGTCGGCATTTTGCGAATGGTGTGATATTATAATGGAGCTGAGTTAGGTACGATATTTTGTGTGCAAAGACTTGATATCAATTGCATCAAAGCACGACTCATTTATCAGTGCTAAATATTCCATTGCATTTTTGTCCATATCTCCCCTCCATATCCTGTGGTGAGGCAAGGGAAGTGGAGGGAAAGGAATGTACATCAGCTCGGTGACCGGAAGTTTCAAGAAAGCCCCAAGTACCCCTCCACGGGTAGAGCGCACTGGAGCGCGCTGTGTTAAAAAGTGATTTCTGTTTTTATGGGGGCAGGAATCCAATGACTCGATCTTGAGTTTTAATCTTTACAGGCATCCATCGAAAACCGTTTAGAAACCTTTTTTTAATCTGCGATTTCTGCTTTTCGTAATGTAGAAATACAAAAACGTCAATTCTCAATTCTGGATATCAGAAAACAGAAATCAGAAAAGCCATGAAACATCCAATTTTGGCATGAAGTAAAACAAATCCGCAATTTTAATAAAATGGTCATTTATTTCATTTTTTGACACATGATTCTATAATTTTAGGTTTTAATTTCTGATTTTTGAATAACAAAAAATAACTGGTTAGGTTGGCCGCAAAACATCCTGATTCTCAATGCGCTTTCTAAAGAATAACTCATTAAATTTCTGCCTATACCATGTGTTGAAATATATAATTCCGCAAAAGATGTTTATGATCGGCGTACCCGCAAATGTCCAGTATAAAGTCTTTTAATACCGCAGTATTGAGTGATACAATATCGTTCTTACCAGATCCTGGAGAAATACTAGGTCAAATATAGATTTTTGTATTGTATTCATGTTAAACCTGTTATCACTGGTAAATGCGTCTTATGTTAGGGTGTGTCAGTTTGTATGTATAGCCAGTTGTACGTCGCCCGGGGGGGGGGGGGGGGAGACACCGGGGATAAACGATCGGGGATGCTCGTTGGAATTTTTCAAAAACACCCCTAAAAGATACCAAACGTTTTTCAAAAGGGTTTGGCTTCACAAGTTTTTCATTCCTAAAAGATACCAAAATCATGAGTTTCAGTCACTTTCGACCCCTAAAGATACCAAAAAGTGAGAATTTGGCAAATTTCATATTTTTAAACCCTATAAGATACTAAATCGTCGATTGTTACCCCTAAAAGATACGACGAGCATCCCCGATCACTTACACTCGGAGGTACGTCGCCATACTATTTCAGTTGACTGTATAAAACCCGGTATTTAATTTTCCCTTACAGTATCTACACATCTGTGGCAAGTCTTTCGGCTATCCACGGGATTAATCCCTATTAATCGGATAAGGTCTCTACAAATGCTATACTTTTCAAAACACACACAAGGAATATGATCAACTTTTTATAGTAATTCAACTATCAAAAAGTCAGCTGTCACTTCAACATTCGCCATTTTTACTCTGGTTTTGGTAGTATTTCAATCTTTATTTTCATTTACTGACAGAGCTTCAGAGCCTTGAACTAGCCTGTTTCAGTTAAAAGCAAAGTGCTTTGGTTAACTAGGATCATTAATAATATGTGAAAACCTTGTTTTTCTCTGGCGGAATAGTATCAAGAGAAAACAAGACAAAATTAGCAAAGTAAACACAATGTCTTGCATCAAAAACTTGTAAAAAAATTGTATTTTTTTTTTTTTGTTAGTTTTGTTTTATGAAGAGATCCATAGTCAATTGATTTTGAAAGCAACGAAAAAAACAAGTTGTTTTATTATGGCTTGAATGAGAGAATATTAATTAGAAAAAAATTCCCATGGGATATGGGGTAATAGAGGTTTGACAGCCACAATCGCAAACTCCACTGACCCTCCACCCCCTCCCTATGTTCAAATGGCACGACAGGTTACTCAGGCTACCCCTCTCAAACCCGTTATAG
This sequence comes from Diadumene lineata, assembly GCA_918843875.1. NCBI lineage: Eukaryota > Metazoa > Cnidaria > Anthozoa > Actiniaria > Diadumenidae > Diadumene > Diadumene lineata. The sequence goes on from OU974071.1 coordinate 6,044,411, forward strand.
AACACTCTTGAATTTGATTGGTTACCCCGTACCCAAGAGAATTGATACCCACGTGATCAGCATACTATTAACGGATGAAAGACTAAAAGTCTTTCGATTATATAAATTGTCAAATGCCTGTGTAGCTCAAGGGGTTAACCATGTATGGTCTAGTGGCCGGTTAATCTCTCACTCCCTGATCTTTTGATTAGAGCTATTTGGGTATTTGGCAACACTACTGGGGACCGGGGTAATGGGGGAATAAGGTAAGTGAACAAGGTAAGTGGAAATGTGATAATATCGTAAACTGACTAGACTCCAATTTTAATTTTTCTTTTTCTTTTTTTTTTTTTTTTTTTGCGTACACGGGTTCGATCCGTTGATCGGTCAGACGTTTTTTATTCTAGTTTCTGTATGATTTATTTTTACTTTTTGTTTTTCTTTTACCAAACAATGTATATTGAAAATTATCAATAAAAAGATAAGACAAATGCCAAAATTTTGTAAAGCTAATATTTGGGAAAGTTATACATGAACTTAGGGACCAGGCAACGATACCACCAGAAACAAACTTAAGGTAACATTCTATTTCTTTACGATTCTATATTTCGAGAAATAATACAAAGTAAGTTTGCGTCTGGATATTATGTGCACAAGCAGTATATCGCAGGAGGAACTAAAGAATTAGAAGAATGTATGAACTCAATGCCTACTGAAGAGGATTCTATTGTTAATGATAACGTTGTATTACACACAGGAACAAAGGACGTGGACACTCTACATAGGCTAACTTACAGAAGAGACGACACATTTCACAATCCAGAAATTGATGAAATCAACTATCAGACAAGCATAACCAGCCAACATTTTGGTAACCGACTTATTCTATCGGCAATGCAAGATGACTCTTTCTACGACGACAAACATCTTAATAAGAAGAAGGGCATGAAGCTACTTGTTGCCCCCGGGGGTGGCACTCCGGGGGTAAACGATCGAGGATACTCGTCGCATCTTTTAGGGGATAAAATGAGCGATTTGATCTCTTTTAGGGTACGTCGCCGGGGCCTCAAAACCCAGACTTTGTCCCAGACCTAAAATCTTCATTTTTCGTATACCCTATCCCAGAATAAAAGATTAAATTTTTCAATGGACTTAACGAAAGCGTAGTCCACTAAAGCGGCGAAATCGTAACTACCCTAGACTACAACGACCGAATCGTTACCCTGTGCAAGTCAAAATGATTGACAGATTGATTGATTGACTAATTTATTGATTGATTGCTATGATTGGTTGATTGGTTGATTAATTAATTGATTGACTAATTGACTGACTGGCTGATTGACACTTTCCTGCTTAAATTACTAAGTTTCTCATGGTCGTAAAAGAACTTGTAGAGCCCTTTAAGACAATAGATAAAATGAGCTATATATATACCGTATGCATATAAAACTTCCTTTCATTCACCAAATACATACAACGGCCCACCTTTCGTGGTGGATTGAATTCTCAAACAAAAGTCTCGTTACCATTCTAACACCGCTGGACTGTTGGTTTGAAGCGCCATCTAAAGGGCCATGCATATATTGTACATGTGATATGGCATGGTTCGCTAGAACTTTAAGCCTTATATTTGGTACACTTGGGAACGTGTTAAGGAAGCTTGATTGAATGATAAACTCCCTTATTCCTTCCGATCTATTCAGCTGGGTGTATGGCAGCATACTGTTTGTTTGAGAGTGTAGGAAGGTTAGGAAGGAAATACTCTTTGTAAACGAGATACTCCCTGTATCTTCCGGCCAACCCCGCAGGGTGTAGCTCTTTGTGTAAAAAACACGAATGTTGGAATGAACTTCTGCTATAATTCTGTTTCCAATTTGGGGGTTTTGGAGTGCTACATTGTCACTGATCTTGATGGATTTCTACTCTGTTGAAATTCTGTTGAGATATTTTTAAGTTTATCTCATTTAGTTAAAACTAAATGGCGCCTATGAGTTTCAGGACCATATTTAGAATTTGGCGAGCATTAGTGAATTACGATCAAAAAAACTAAGTTGTGGAATTGTGAATTTCTAATCAGTACATTACATTAATCTAAAAGGATTGAGCCTGGAAGATCCACTGAATCCAATCCGTGGAAAAGGGATCGTTAATAAAAGCAACAGCACGCCGTTATCGGTGATTTCGCATCTTCTCTTGTACGTTGAACTATGCTTACATTAACTGCTGATAAGTAAGGTATTCTTGTGTGTCTATATAGAGATCAAAGCTATGCTATCAATATAAAGCACTTAGTATACATTAAAAGATCAAATATCAAGTCTATTTTCTTAGACTCGGTTATAATGGGATAATATTAACAATAGTTTAAGTAGGCTACACTCAGTTTCGCTATAGTATTCTTCTTGCTTGAATAACTTCAAGCCTACGCTCCAATGATATACTACTACACAACTATGAATATCTCAACAGGGCAGGAAATGGCCTCGACCATCAAATATCCATTGGAAGTAAAACCTCGCATTGTCTTTGTCCACGCAGTGATAGGCTTTGAACAAGTACTCTGTCGGCGCTGTTGGGGCTTAATCTTTCTGCCTGTGGACTATTATTCTTGCGGATTAGAAGCCAACTTTTGTTAAGTGGTGTCTGTGTGAGAGCTTGGATTTGAAGAGAACTGAAGTTGTTTTCGTCGTGGTGTTCGAAGAGTCGTGTCGTCTTTGCGAAACGAGTGTCGTCTATTTCGCGAAGTATCACTTGCGTCTTGATTTCGTTTCAAAAGTCATTTCAGGGGTCCAAGGTTAGTGTTATGAAGACAGTTTATGATTAACGCGTTTTAATTGTTTTTAAGTTCGTTTTTGTCTGTATTTTGTCTAAGTTGTAGACGTATTGGCTAACGAAAATACGACCGAGTATTTTCGACTGATGACTTTCCGAGAACTTTTCATTAGTTCTGCTCTTGTATCTCTCAGTTTTGACTTCATTTCTTTGTTAGCATTTCTATCTTTTTCTAACAACCAAAATGATGTTATATTTGCCTAAAGGGATCAGTTCACTCAAATTATATGTTTTGCGAATGAGCCGCGATACTTGGAGCGAAACGGGTCGGCGAAGGCGGATCTGTTTTTTATCAAAATGACTTGAGAGAAATCATTGAATTTGTTTTTACTAAATTAATAGCCATGTCACAATTGTTGTAATCCAATAAAGTATCAAACAATAGGCAAATAACAAGTTAAAGAATTAATCAAAATTGTAATGACAAAATAGTGTAATACAAAAATACGTTGATTATAGCTTTCTGTTGAAATAAGCTATCAGATTTATGGAGGTTCATCCTAAGTTCATAAGTTTAATCAATCGGATGGAAAGCACTCGAGTCGAAAATTGAGCATTACAAGTATTGTAGCTAGGAAAGCCTTCTTAGCACTCAGTAATAAAGAACTTTTGACTATATTTGATCAGTGCGTGTAACGTGAAAAAAAAACATGTAGTGGTATTTTCGGAACGACGCTAGCCACGCATGGCAGGAGGAATCTTGTTTCAGGATATCTTCAACTTTCTGCCAACCCTCTGTTCAATGTTGTTTCTCTCTTAATTTTTCAAAATTAGAAAAAAAAAATCAAGATAAGCATCGAAGTGTTTTGGGGATCAGACTTCTGACAATAACAGAATACATATAAAATCAAGAGTTACAATCAGAATCAAATCGATCAGATGATAGGTATGACATGAATTGACCACAGAAAATGGATCTGTAAGTGAAAAAACACTCACACATTATCACGCTGCTCAGTAATCTTCTGTTTAGAAGGGAGGAGTGGTCTTTTATGGTCTGTTATATATACGGAGCCATAGTTAATATAAACTATAGATACGTTTGAAGAAAACCGCGCAAATTCTGCTTTTGCGTGGGATGTAAAATTAGTGTAAACGTCATCTCAACATCTGGCCAACATTGCTGTACTTGGCCGTAGTTCGCTGTGTGGTGCATGTCGCAGTAAGGAAGTGAAAAGATTAAGCTGTTTAATTCAGTTTTCATCCCATTAACTAGTTAAACACAGAACAATATGTTGAATTTTAGCTCTGCTTGAGGAAGTGAAATTCTAGGATTGCTTTTATATATTTATTTTTTACATTTTTTTCTGTATATGTGGTTCTCTGTAATTCCGCTCAATTTGTTCACATCAACTGATGAAATTCATTCATTCATTCATTCGTTCGTTCGTTCGTTCGTTCATTCAGTCATTCATTCACTCACTCATTTATTTATTTATTTATTCATTCATTCATTCATTCATTCATTCATTCATTCATTCATTCAGTCAGTCAGTCAGTCAGTCAAACACTCATTCATTTGTTCATTGATTCATTCACTAAATTGATTCAATTCAATTAATTCATTCACTCATGTACTCTTTCGTTCGTTTGTTCACTCATTTATTCATTCACTTATTCATTCACCCTTTCATTTATTCATTAAGATCGATATGTGCGAGGAATGGGTATCCTGTAATCTTGTGTACGTGATATGAGACACGTGGTGTCTAACCATGTGGCCAGTCACGATTGATGATTACTGAGCTGATGGTGATGATGGAGATAATGACAATTCTGAAAGTACCGAGTTATGTTGATCACTAATGAAATCATTGGAAGTTGATATTGCCGCTGAAGATTAATATGAAAATAACAAATATTCTGGCTCCGTCGCTAAAAGGTTTTTAAAGTTCCGCTGAGATCAGTGATGAAAATGGTGACAAAGAAGAATATGATGATGATGGTAATGATAGGGATGATGATTATGATGACAACTAAGGTGAAAATCTAAAAATGCGAGACTGAAATACTAAAACTACAAAATACCATAGAAATAACTACTGATGTTTTGTTTTGTCAATTTCTTACTTAAAATTCTTCCTGTCATTAGTTAATTTTGATCAATAATTGTTTGAATTCTCCAATTCAACAGTTCAAGGCTGATCAATGATTCTGGAAGGTTTAGTGGTGGCAATAGTGGCTTTCACAGCCATATTTCTCTACACTATAACATCGCACTACACCAGTGACAAACGCTTGCCTCCAGGACCTATACCATTACCTATCGTAGGAAACATGTTCAATATGGGACCGCAACCACACAGGAGCCTTACGTCCCTCTCAAAGACCTATGGGGACATTTTTCGACTCTCGGTCGGAATACATCGGATTGTTGTTGTGAATAGTATCGAAGCTGCTCGGGAGGCTCTCGTTCGACGTTCTAATGACTTTGCTGGCCGCCCGCTCTTGTACACAGGAAGCCTGATAACAAGAAAAGGAAAGAGCATTTCATTTGGTGATTTTAATGCTACTTGGAAGCGACAAAGGAAAATTGCTCATTCTGCACTGAAGATGTTTGGTAATGGTATTGGAAGACTGGAAAAACAGGTTAGTTTCATAACAAAATAATTATATATTATTTTTAGCTTGTTTACCGTCTATGATAGCATACAGTATCATCTTCTGTTCAAATATTAACATATCAACTGATTTTGCCGTACAACACTATCCATGTCAACTGCATGATGTCATCATATAACATGGTGTAATCATCAGCGTCAACTAATGCCATTATTTGTCACGCATAGTCAAGAGTAGAGTCAGTATATAGGCAAGCTATCTCACTTTGCATAATATCTGCATGCCAGTTACTGACGAAATTGCAGTTGTTCAGTTCTTTGGCTTGCCGTTGCAGGTGTCTACTGAAATAGACGAGTTAATAAAAAGAATCACAGCCAATGGTGAGATCATGTTCAATCCAACCCACGATGTTCAGCTTGCTGTGATCAACATCGTTTGCTCGTTTGTCTTTGGTTCCAGATACAACATCAATGATCCCGAGTTTCATAGAGTTATTTCTTACACCGACCAATTTGCAGAGGGTAAGCAAAGCCTCCTCGCGATGCATGTGCACTGATCGCAAACAACTCCGATTTACATGGTGCCATTTTTCGCGCGCCATTTGTAGCACATGACTACTCAGAACTTCTAAAGTAAGTCGCACTCGATCTAAAAATTGAGAATGCTCTGCGCCTAGTGTTGAAAGCTTTTGAACCTCATGAATAGTCGTATACTACAAATCGCACCGTGAAAATCAGTCTTTACAGTCTTTTTAAGCCCTGGTATAGCTATCCACGCCACATAAGGGTATTCACTTCATAGGATTGCTTCACTGAGTGAATTTATCTGGTTATTAGCGCTGCTCCGATTGTGAGCAACGACCGACCCCAGAGTGTTCAATTAAATTAATGTGATGTGTTTCGTTGTGGTTTTAACTATACTTTTTTCTCACAGGTCTTCGTGCTGGTAACCTTGTGGACTATTTTCCTTGGTTGAGATTTCTTCCAAATAAAGGTAAAATGCATTTACTCATTCCGCGTCCATTCATGCACCCATGTCAATAGTACACTTAGTACAAGAAAATTGAAGCAAAACAAAATGAAAAATAAAGCAACACGTACAGGCAGACAGACTCCTCTGATGTATACATTTTCAATGTTCTCGTCCAAACAGTTACAACATATCAAAAATTGTCTTAAAAGTTGTTTTTTATTGGTTTGATGTAGGTATTGCAAGCATTAAGAAAGCCGTACAAGAAAGAGACGCCATATTGGAACAAAAATACCACGAACACTGCCAAACGTACCAAGAAGACGTGACACGTGACCTGACAGACGCCCTTATCAAAGCGACTAAAACAGCACACGAAGATCAAAACGCTACCGCACCCCTACCCCTCACAAAAGATAATGTCATTGTAACAATGAGTGACATATTTAGTGCGGGGATTGAGACCATGTCAACATGTGTCCTTTGGGCCATTATTTACATGGTGCGTAACCCTGACGTACAGAAAAAGGTCCAAGAGGAACTAGACTACGTAGTTGGTCGAGAGCGCATGCCTGAGTTACAGGACCGCGAGAACCTCCCATACACTGAGGCGACATTGGCGGAAGTGCTTCGTTACAGCTCTCCAGTACCTCTTCTGTTTCCACATTCCACGACGGTTGACACCTACCTCAAGGGTTACTTTATTCCTAAGGGGACCGTAGTGCTATTCAATGCATGGGCCATTCATAATGACGCTGACAAATGGTCAAATCCCGAACAATTCGACCCCACGCGGTTTCTTGATAAAGAGTGTAAATTTATACCACCAGCGACGTTGAGTTATTTGCCCTTTTCCGCTGGTCGTAGAGTGTGTTTGGCAGAAACTCTGGCTAAGATAGAGTTGTATTTATTTGTTACTCATCTTCTACATAGGTTCCAGTTTACTGTTCCTGATCATTCGCCCTTACCCGACATGGAAGGAGTTTTTGCTGCTAGTTTGGTGCCAAAACCATTTAATATTGTAGCTAAAATTAGATGCTAATTAAGCAAAGACTTTCATTGTCTTTCTGTCAAAATCTGTAGTCTGGGAGTTTCTGTTAGAGTCACTACCCATTTTGCTTGTGCATCCATCAATTATCTTCATTAATATTATCAACGTCATGCCTGACCATTACCATCAATATACAAGGCCAAATTGCAAACTGCCCATTTACGGGGCAGCGGGCGATATTTTACCGCTTCGGCCTGCTGCAGATCAAATAATAATAAAAAATAGTACAGCGATTTTAAAGTTTATAAATTTTGATGTGGGCGCAAATGACGCTACTCAGGCCACAAATAGATAATTTTATTTAAATAGGGTAACTCAATCAATACTACAAAAGCACTGTTATCCTTAGAGGCCCTATAAATTACAAAAAAATACAACAGACTAACAAAACTGTGACAAATATTAACAACAATTCAAATATTTATGCTCAATCCAGATCATTGTAAACTAAAAAATAATAATTAGAAAAAAATATACCTACAACACAGTAAATTTGAACTGAACACAAACTAATAAGAATTATAGAAAAAAAAAATGAATACCTGCAAAATAGTAAACTTGAACCTAGTCATTGCCAATGTTATAAATGATGCACCCATTATTAAAAAAAATGATTTCTTGGTACTTTCTAGCCTAACTGATGGCAACCTTAGCTTATTACTTTATGCCTTCCAAAAATAATGTTATTGTCCTATCATATTATCATCATCATCATCTTCGCCATCACTGTCATGTTTATTATCACCGTTACCATCCAGGTACCAATCCATTTTGGTTGGGTATCACATCAACTACACAGGAAACCCAATGCTCAATTTATGCTTTCTGAGTTAAAGTTAATCAACATACAAAGTCTTCACTTTTATTTTAGCATCTCTTTTTCAATAGAGATAATATTTTGATAATGTAAAAAAAAAAAAGAAAAGAAAAAAAAAACCGGACGGCACGGCCACCATAATCAGATAATGGAACCCATCCAATGCAGTGTCCGTCTGCTCATAGACACATTTTTAATTTGTAGACAGAAAAAAGAAAATAGAGTACTAGTCAGTTTACGATGTTATCTTACCTTTGCCTTCACTTTCCTTGTATATAGTCCTGGTCGATAGTAGTGTTGCCAAGCATCCAATTATAAAAACGAAGGAAAGGGGGTGTCCGGTGTACCGTTAGATTATGAAAACGAAGGAAAAGGGGTGTCCGCCCCTGGTAATCAACATTTCAGAAAGTAATTCTATAGAACGGTGTTACGTATTAGTAACAAACAGACCAAGACATTTCGAATTACCAACGATCTAAACAGGGGCGGATCCATAAATTTTGAAAGGGGGGGGGGGCACTAATCAAAAAATGATCCCGACATTTTAGGGGGGCACTAATCAAAAAATTACTGAAATCTTATCAATCCAAAATTTAAAAAAAAATATCTAAAGGTTGGGGCCGGTCCCCCATGTCCCCCCTGGATTCGCCTCTGATAAATAAAAGTATGGATCATCTCAAAAAGACGTGCAAAAGTCAACCACCTGGTAATATTATGTCTCTCAGTATGAACAAATATGATATAATATTAGTTTACAATATGATATATAAATACGAATTTACAAATAAAATATTACAGCCTTGATTCGTACTGTACTGTCTGATATCCATATTTTCTGAACCGGGGACTACTTTGTTCTTCCGACAGACTACCTAGCTTTTAAAACTTTTTATCTATCATTTTTTTTCAAAAATAAAATTGATACTCTCTCGTTTAATCCCTATAAATAATCTGATCTGATATGTCACAAATTTGTTAGTCGAAATTCTATGGAATTCAATGAATTTTGTATACAAAGGATTTTATGATCTTTCAAATATATTTTTAAATGACTACGTTATCAATCCCAAATTTTTTCAGATGTGCCGAAATAGCTCAGTTGGGAGAGCGTCAGACTGAAGATCTGAAGGTCCCTGGTTCAATCCGGAGAGTTCGTAGGAACTCTGAATAATCCCGGGTTTCGGCATACTTTTTTCTTTCTTATCTTATTAATTTTTAAAATTCGTTTTTTATTTATTTACTTCTTTTAGGTTATTTTCATCAAAAACTTTTCTTAAATAAAATAGAAAAGTTATCAAAATTCTTGATAACGGAAGTAGGATTACCGGAAATGGACCCTGACGCGCTCCCCTAAAATGCAGTTCATGAAGACGAGGCTATTCTTGTAGTCTAGAAAGAACAAAATGGCGGCCATTATGATGTGAAAAGAAACTAAATTTTATGGCATTTTAACTTGCTACAGGTAAGAAATGTCTGGATAAATCGACCCAAGTAGCTCTAAAATTTGTGTTTTGTTTGTTATTATGTTTGTAGACAATTTATTCTGCTGAACTTTGGCAATTTTTTGTGTTTTTCTGTTGAGCTCGAGTTTGTATTAACCACGCTTCTTTTGGTTATATACCGTTTTTTTCCCTTGATATAACATTGTATTCACTTTCTTTTTGTGCATTTTCTATATGAAAACTCATTTTGGTTATTTTGAAGTATTACAAGCTCAATTAATTTAATTTTTTGTAACTTGCAATTGAGAGTTGATGTAAAAGATTTTTTCCATTGAATGAAAAAACACGAAGTTAAAACAATGAATATGAACCAAATGACATCCGTGCGCCTCAAACATTTCTTTGCAAGGGAAAGTTTACTAAAAACTTTACCTAATTATCTTTAACTTAACTCAATACAATAACTCACTTTCAGGTGTTCTTTTGTTTGTCTTTTCTAACAAGACTGAATGTTTTCAGTAAAGACCAATAAATGTTGATTATGCTTGATGTATGTCGAGAAACATACTGTGTTTCTGTCAGTTTTACTGTTAAAATTAAGTTATGTATTCTTTTAAGAAATTTTACAACTTGTGTATAATATGGTGTTGAGATGTTTTTACATGTTCATTAAAAGTTTTCCAATTTGTTGTTCAACTTGTTTTTATCTTCATTGTATTGACAGCTGTCAATCATGTCCATGATGATGAAACCACCGATGCCAAACTTTTCCTACACCCCTGAGAATGTTCAGCGTCTTGAGAAGGTAAAAATAGTGAATAAAATGAGCGCTAGCAATGTATATCACTTTTGCCATTTATGTCCATTTATCACTGAAGTGCAGCACATGAATTTTGATATCTTGTAGAGTGCACTCACTAAAAGTGTTCAACATAAATACTACTAAATAGTGCTATTTTATGCTAATTCTATTGTTTTCTTTTAATGTTAATAGTATTTACTACTAAAGATTAATAGCAATAACAGTTGCACATATTTAGTGTTTGAACACTATTTTGGTTTGTATTAGCAAAAATATTGCAAAAATAGAGTTTCATTTTTGCTAGATGCTAACTCAGTTATGGAAGCTTGTGTGCTAATGAGCTAGTCATGGCCTGTGTCCATAAATCTCATCACTAAATGTATTTCTGGGCATTTCTTTGTTACGGACGTTACACTTCAGACATCATTTTACATCATAACATGTTGTATAACATACAAACCTTTATTACTAAAACAACTTTTATGTTTTCAATTGATAATGGAATAAGAGCTTAAACTTCTCATGGGTTTACAGAATTATTATGTTTTGATATTTTATTAATTATTAATGGCAAACTTTGCGTTACGGACGTTACAAATATAACCCTGCATGTCAAACACTAATAATTTAATTCCAAATTCCTGTGAGTTAAGTAAGCTATTTGCCCTTTAATGTTGCTAAGCCTTGAGGTAGGTAAATAAAGTTTACAGACAAAAGAAAATTTTTGACAAATCCTTATTTATTATTTTATTATCACACCTTAAGTAACGTTACGGACGTTACAATTTTTTTGTTACGGACGTTACTTTCTGAATTATCCAGAAGTAATCCTTTGAAATTCTTAAATAAAACAAGATTACATGAAACACAACAGGCAACAAAGCTAAAACTTGGACTAGGCACTGCAAATTTTTGAAAATAACACAATTTTGTTTTAATTTTATGCTTTTTTAATTTTAATTGAAAGTCAGCCATTTTCTCGGGTTGGGGTAACCGTGTTTGTTTTTCATGGAATTAGTATTGTTGGCAGTATTCACAAAAGGTCATGCTCTGTTTGGGTTCTCTCTGTCATTGCTACCTTGTTGTCTCTGTAAGTGTTCAGTGAGTGCAGCAGAATGTTTAAAAGTAATTGTGAAAGAGCAAAAAGAGCAAGAAAGGAAAGGTTAAAAATACAGTGCATATAAAGCTAAAGACAAGGATCGGAAAAAAAGGATAAAAGAAAGAGTAGAATGCCTGGTTAGAGTGAGGACACTATGAATGAAGAAGATCAAGTAATCCACCATCTGTGACTGATCAGTCAAAACACCATTAAGTTTGTTGAAAAGCCTTATTGAGGGTTAATAGTTAGAGCACTTCCTTTAAGAAAAGAAAATTTAATCGTTGACAAACTTACAAATGATCCTGGTCATGTCATACATCACACACCTGGAAACAAGGCACTGCCTGGTGGGAAAGTCAATTTTGTCAAGACGTTTTCTCAAGACAGTCTCCAGGTATAAAAGATTATGTCATGGTTAGAGCTACAGCAGGAAAGCCTTCAAACTACAGAAACGACACCTTAATAATTTATTATTAATTATTAATTATTATTCCCTGAAAAAAGTTTTTTCATTGTTTAAGCAAGACCATCCAAACATCAAAATCAGTTTCAGTGAATTTTGCACTCAGGCCAGTAAATGTTAATCTATCTTCAACAATGTCTTGTAATACCTGCCTCTGTCAGCAGCACAATACTATGAAGCTGCTTTGTGAAGCTATTCACAAGGCTGTACCATAGTTCTATTTCAGCTATTTTGAGATTTGTTGTCTCTTTGTTGTAAGTCTTTCATAGGAATTAAATATTGAGTTCCAAAATGGAAAATCAATCTGTTTATTTATATAGAAATCTTGTGTTACGGATGTTACACCTATTAGTTGTAACGTCCGTAACATACATTTTGTAACGTCCGTAACGCCATTTAGATATCAAAGCAATTTGTTTTTCAACATTTTTCAACATTTTCCATTTACCCTTGACCTGTTTCAAAAGAATCTGACATATGAGAAAAAAAAGTTATTTTAGTCAGCTTGTATATTTAAAACAATTACCTTTTTGTTGTTATGGTGTGTAACGTCCGTAACAAAGAAAAATTGCAAAATCACACAATATGAATTTGAATCTTTTTAAAACAGCTGTAAAGTTTTTTAGCACTTCATATCCCCTAACTAAATTTCCATACAAATTTGTTTTCTACTTCATTTCCTTATTGTATTTTAGGAGCAAAGTTCTTATACTTTCCTGATATTTTCGAGTTCAATAAAACAGCAATGTTTGTGGCCCTACTGCTCCCCCCCTGAGTGACACCCCAAACTTTCACTATTATTTTTTGAAAGTTTGATTATCATGTATGTTATTTCACACAACTGCTATGAAATCAGGATGCTTTCAAAAAAATGCAATTTTCAGCTTCTCATGTGGAATTGCCCTTCTACTTAATTAATGAATTTTTATTTATTGCTTTTCTACAGGCTTTGCAAGCCATGCAAGAAAAAGGGATGGAAAATGACCCTCGTTATGCACAGCTTCTGTCAATCATGCAGGGCCGTCCACCCATGATGGACGATAACTCATATGGTATGAACAACATGCAATCAAATGCTCCGCCCATGCAGTATGGTGACATGAGTCAACCCAACATGCCTGGGTCATCTAATATGCCAGATCTGTCTCAACGAGCCTCGCCTGCTTCGATTCCTGGACAGAAATCTTTCAACTCAACACAACTACTTCAACTCCGTGCACAGATCATGGCTTATAAGTTGATTTCCAGGAACCAACCATTGCCAGATCATATCAAAATGGCTATGATTGGAAAACAGCCCGGAAAAGTTCCAATAGCACCTGGCAGTTCTCCTGGTCCCATGCCAGGGAATACTAGTCAACCAAGCCCTCAAGTACCAGTGCAGGGACAGGGGGGTGCATCTAATGGTCCAGTCTCATCTGCTAGTGTTGCTCCAAATCAGACTGCTTATAATGTTCCAGGCATGTCACAAGGTACTTTTACATGTTGTAAAGTATAGCTACAATCTTGGACATAAATAGTTGAGACTCTTCAAATTTTGCATAGTTTCATGACTGTACACATCAATATCTGACCCTCCCTCCCACTCCTTCGATCAATGTTGTTATTCATGGGAGAGAAACAGCTTCAGGGAACACAACATTGCTTTTGGGGGGGGAGGGGGATAATTGAAAGACAGTCAAAGTCATGTATTGCAGCAAACATAGTCAAGAAATGTATAAGCGTGCTCAGAGTCTCAACATTTATGTCCAAGATTGTAGGCTACATAATCTTGGACAAACCTACTTGATGTTCAGGAAAATATTGGCCCAAATAGAGGTCCCAATAAAAGTTTAAAATGCTAAATGTGCCAAGAGTTTTGCCCAAGATAGATGTTCCAAGACCAGCTGAAAATTGAGCTGCTACTAGTTGGAATACATAAACATGCCTTAATCACTAGCGTTTTTTTAGCTACAGCCTCATAGTGATATAGCCATTAAGCCATTGATTCATGTTCATCTTTTAAACTTGTTTTAAGGAATAATACTGATAATTGATTACATCAGCTAGTGTTATGGGTGGCCGAGTGGTTAAGCATCTCACCGCTATGGTCTGGGTTTGAGCCCCGGCTTTGGTTCTGGATTATATGTCTGTAATTAAAAATTCAAAAATCTTTTTTTTTACTTGCATCATATCCTTTAGAAAATGCCAAAATAAAATAAAAAAGCAGATCACATTTGTTAAAACTAACTTTTCTTGAAAAAAAATACTGTTGCTATCCAAGGACTGTATCTGGCTGGGCTGTAGACATATGCGCCTTTTTTACTATGCACTTATTGCTATGTATATTTGTATTTCTAGCTCAAAAGATGCAAGTCAATATAAACAAACCTGGGGGTCCCACAGGTAACCAGACATCCATGGCAGCTGCCAAGGGTGCTGCTGCAAGTGCTATTGCTGCCGCCAACCAGCAACAAAAGCTCAAAGAACAGCAACGACAGGCACTTGCATTGCAGCAACAACAACAGCAACAGCGTAAATCACAACCTCATCTACAAATGTCCAAGCCACAGCTGGCTCCAGTTGCAAAACCAACTGGTCTAGATCCTGTTGCAATATTGAAAGAAAGGGAAAACAGAATTCAAGCTAGGATTGTTCAGAGAATTAAAGAGCTTGAAGGCTTGCCGGGAAACCTGCCTGATGATTTAAGGATCAAGGCTATGATAGAACTGAGAGCTTTGAGACTTCTCAATGTCCAGAAACAGGTATAATACATCAAATGTAGTCACATCAGTAATGACCTTTGATTTAGTAATTTACAGGGTTCGTGCTACTCCTTGAAATCCTTGAAAAGCCCTGGAATTGAAAACATGTTTTTAAGGGCACTGGAAAAGCCCTTGAATATAGCAAAAATCGTTAAACTCCTGGAGTACTCCTTAAATTTTAAAGAAAAATATTTGAAGAGCTTCAATAATTATTTAATGTTGTCATTCCATTTTTTTCCATTCCAACTTTCGGTATTGATTTGGGGTTCATGTGTCTGTGTGTTTCGCACATACCCTGTTTGTGCCTTCTTGCCTCTCGTTTTCAGTTAATTGAAATTAGCCCTTGAAAATTAAATTTTTGTGCTTGAAAAGTTCTTGAAAAGTCCTTGAATTTTATATTGAAAATGTAGCATGAACCCAAAATTTAGAAGGGAAAGAATGCTTTAAAGACAAATGAGCACTTTCACTCAAGCTAAATGACTTGTTGCACATAGCTAGATCCTGACAGGATTGCCAACATGATTGTCAGGCGTAGAACTTGTGCTAAAGTATAAACCAGGAATTCGCTAACACCATAAAAACACTTGTTGTTTGATGAATGGGGTTTGATAGTAGATCCTGGGATATTAACTGTACTTCTGGCATTATTTGTTGCCTCTGGTACTAGTATTAATTTAAATAGTATTAATTTCATTCCTTATTCATTTGTCTATTTCATTTATTTATTTTTCATCAACTCATTCTTTCATTTTAAAATTGTTGAAATTGCAGTCAGGATTTATATTCAACAATAGTGATATTTTTTGTCATTCATTCATTCATTCAATCAGCCAAACAATCAATCATTCATTTATTCATTTGTCACATGTTTTTTAGCTAACTTCTATGAAGTTATTTAGATATTTTTGTGTATTTGATAGTTGAGAAGTGAAGTGATAGCATGCACAAGAAGGGATACAACTCTAGAGACAGCATTGAACTCGAAGGCTTACAAACGCAGTAAGAAGCAGTCTCTAAGAGAAGCAAGGTTTGTTATATAATTAGCATTGTCGCCATCGTCATTTGTTGTGTCACCACCAGACTGTTATTGTCATCATTTTTATCATGATAAAAGTATGTATTTACTGATCCTTCCTAGCTTTATTAGAATTTTGACAAGTTTTTCTAAAAAAATGGTTTACCCTTATTATGACCAGAAAGTTACATGTATCATTATCACCACCATCATGATTTGCCTGTATTATCATCACCACCAGAACATCATTTTTATCACCATTGTCACCACCAGAAAGTCATCATTATCATCATCATCATCATGATTTGCCTTTATCATCATCATCATCACCAGAACATTATCTTTTTCACCATCATCATCGCCAGCAGAAAGTTATCAGCATCATCATGATTTGCCGTTATCATCATCACCATCACCAGAGATGATAGTACCACCATCATCACTGTCATCATCACAACCATCATTATTATAACCAATAACACAGATATCAATAGTCTTGATATTTCCATAATAACACAGATTGCATTTGTAACTAATATTGTAACAACTGTTATATTCTAGAATCACAGAAAAACTAGAAAAACAACAAAAGATGGAACAAGAAAGAAAACGTCGACAGAAACACCAAGAGTATCTCAATATGATTCTACAACATGTCAGGGACTTTAAAGACTATCATCGGTCCATGCAATCCAAGATTGTGAAACTGAACAAAGCTGTAATGAACTATCATTCCGTGACAGACAGAGAAAAGAAGAAAGAAGAAGAACGAATTGAGAAAGAGAGAATGAGGAGATTGATGGTAGGTACCAGCTACATACATGTACATTGAAACACAAGAGTTTGTCACAAATTACTTGTTTCGTTTGCTGAACGTACTCCAGCAAGGACTAACATTAGAAGCGTAGTAGTGTCATTGTAAATCTCTGGTGTACTAAATGACAAAAGTACTATCACTTGTTTTCTTAGAAACAATCACTTGTTTCATTTGCTGAACTTACTCCAGCGAGGACTAACATCAGAAGCATAGTAATGTCATTGTAAATCTCTGATGTACCAAATAACAAAAGTACTATCACTTGTTTTCTTAGAAACAATCACTTGTTTCATTTGCTGAACTTACTCCAGCAAGGACTAACATTAGAAGCGTAGTATTGTCATTGTAAATCTCTGATGTACCAAATAACAAAAGTACTATCACTTGTTTTCTTAGAAACAATCACTTGTTTCATTTGTTGAACTTACTCCAGCGAGGACTAACACTTGTTTTCTTAGAAACAATGATACAGTCCACACTGGTAATTCATTAGTTATCATCTACTCCACTGTTTTATTTGTAATAAAAAGGGAAAGAAAAAGCTCTTGGTGGAATTGAACCCACATCTTCTGTATTGTACAGTGTAGTCTGATGTGTTAACCACTGCACATTTGCTACAGTGGGTTTCAAACTCCTAAACAATTCAGTAATATTTATTCTAAAGTGTCTCTCCATGACATTTGTAATGCTGTGAAGCTAACTAATTTAGGCATTAATAGTCCTACGCAACTAAAAATTGTAACCTTTACAAAGTTTTTAGAAACACGTCATAAGTTTAAATATATTCCAGGACTGTTTTACTTTGATGCACAAAGTAGATTCTACTTTTCCATACACCTGTACTGTTACAGATGACACTGAAATGTGTCAAGACAGAGCTCAAAATAAGGGCAGGTCAAGGTTACATGATGTATTAAAAAAAAAAAAGAATTATTATTTCAAGTTCTGACCTTTCAAAACGGGCAATGACCTACCAAAAATGCATTTGTAAGGTCATCTTGACCTATGTATGTCAGGCTGTTATTTCGAGCCTTGCACTTTTCAGGACATCATCTCATCATCAAAAGTTCTCTTTTTTTAGTTCTCAACTTACACATAATTATCTTTTCTTCCAAGGCTGAAGATGAAGAAGGCTATCGTAAACTCATTGATCACAAAAAGGACAAACGTCTCCACTATCTTCTCAGTCAAACTGACGAGTACATATCCAGCCTTACTAAGATGGTTGAGCAACACAAGAAGGACCACAGAAAGAAGCAGAAAGGTAGAGTGAGACGCAAGTCTGACTTTGACGATGAAACACCAGAGGGAGACAGACATGTCACTGTGGTGAATACAGAAACTAACGAAGTGTTCAAAGGTGATGAAGCACCTACAGCAGATCAACTGGAGGAATGGCTTATCAATCATCCAGGGTATGTATGGAATATATACAAGATCAGCTAAAAATCTTTATGTAGATTTGAAATAAAACTTCACAAAGAGTGGGCATGAATTTTTTATATTCCTTATGTCAAAATGTATTGTAGAATGCATCTATTTTGAACAATTTCAAAGAAAACAACTACAGTTTTTAAAGACATGTTTTGGCATTGTTATGCCACCTTTAGGTTAATGGAGAGTGAGTCAAATTACAAATGATACTAATAAAAATACTATTATACAATGTTTCAGTGATGTACTGTACATCTATTTTGCATTGAAAACAGTCAGATTGAATTAATTTGGCAGGGATGTTTCAAGATAAATTACATCACCTAATGCATGCAATAAGAATATTATTTATTCACAAGAGACCTTATCAACCAACCTTTAATTGTTCTTACTTGAGCCACATAAAATAGAACTTGAGTCAGTAGTGGAAGAGAATAGTTTACACTACAAGGTCAAGATTGAGTAATTATTGTGGAATGGATCACAAATCATGTGCACTCATTGTCGTCAAGCACTGTGATGTCATGGCTTGTTTACATGAATAAAAATGCATCTAGTTCTGGTGTGATATTTTTCCTTTAATACATTTGGCATTGTACTTATTCTTATAATTTGTTCCAATGTTATAAGTGAACTTTTACCCTATTTTTCACTGATTTTAAGATGTCGAATCTCCTCTTTTGCCCATGATTCGTAGCATTAAAACAATAGATTTGTTTACATGTGACGTCATAGTGCTTGTGGCTAATTAAGTTATGGATGTACTTGGGATGTTTCTTTGCACAATAAAAAGCGTTGCAACTTCACAAAGTGGATTGCAAATATAGCTTTTACTGCCCCTGGGTTGACCTTCAGGTTGTTGTCTAATATAGTAATAATTGCTTTATATGTTCCAGTTATGCTGTAGCTCCAAGACAAGAAGATGATTCAGCCAATGAGGATGAAGATGATGAAGATGAGGATGAAGAGAATTCTCAAACTGGAATGACATGGCAAAGACTTACAGAGAAAGAAAGAAGAAGAGAGATGTATGCCAAGGATGATGTGGGGTAAGCTATATGATCATTATACAGCTATGAATAATTTAAAATCATCAATGTGTTGTTTAATAGGAAGATAAAGCACCAAAAAAGTTGAAGAAACTGAGACCACACTCTGCTCAATGTTCCTCAAAACCCTATACAGAAGAAGTTCTTATCTACAATGTGATAAGAGTTATCAAATCAAATTGAGAATTGTCATTTTCCAAAAATGAAATAACGCTAAAACTACAAGTCTCTATATTGAACATTATTGAAAATAATGAATAAACCTGCGAATTATTGGCAAATGCCCTCATATTAATACACTGTATTTTGTTTGCAGTGAAACTGCCAAAGACCAGGAAGCTGTCAACTACTATGGTATGGCTCATAGTGTCAAGGAGTCTGTGATAGAACAACCTAAGATACTGATTGGTGGAAAACTCAAAGAATATCAGGTGATTTCTTGCCTACTTTTCATGCTTTTGTCTTCATTTGCTTTAATTTTGATCATTCCCGTTCCTTTCTGTTTTGAGCTCCACTTCTGTTTTCTTCTTGAACTGTTCTTCTTCTGTTCTGTACTCATCTGTTCTTTTCTCTTCTACTCTCATCTCATCTCAGTGTTTTCCCTTAGTTTCCTTCGTTTTGCAGTTCTTTTCTGTTCATTCTCTTCCCAACCCCAATTTTGTCTTCTCTTCCTGTCCATCTTGACCTCATTTGTCTTCTCTTCTTATTTCAATAATCTACTTTCTCCTTGCCTCTTCATTGTTTTATTCCGTAACCTTGTCGTCTTTGATGCATTTTGTTCATGTCCAATCTATATGTTTTCTAACTTGTGATGTTTTTTGTTCTAGCTGCTTGGTCTTGAGTGGTTAGTCTCACTACACAACAACAATCTGAATGGAATATTAGCAGATGAGATGGGTCTTGGCAAAACTATCCAAACCATTGCTCTGTTTTCGTACTTGATTGAAGTGAAGAGACTCAATGGTCCTTTCCTGGTCATTGTACCATTATCGTGAGTACTTTAAAAATTGTACCATTTTAATCTGTCCTTTGTTTTTCAGACAATTGTGCACTTTGTTACAAGACCAAATTTGTATTTTGTCATTCAAATCTGTTTTTTTTGTTGTTGTTGTTGTTGTTGTTGTAAAAAGATGTGTATGACATGGAGGGATCACCTAATAAGCATGTAATTCATTAAAATGTAAATTGGCTTAGCATTAGGGTATTCCTATCTCACAATCACTTTTAAAAGTACAAATTGAAATGGTCAATTGCATTCACATTGGGTTTTTACATTTGACTTACTTTTAACTATATCAAAATATTCTTTATTTATATTGAAAATAACACACATTGTATTTCTCAGGACACTTTCCAACTGGGTTCTTGAATTTGAGAAATGGGCTCCTTCTGTGATTGTTGTCAGTTATAAGGTAAATATAAACATAACACTTTATTTGAAACTCAAGTGCTTTGCCGTCCAAATTTAAATTTTGACCTGGCATTGCTATTATTTCAATAAGTTACTCAATACTCAAACATGTTCTCATATAAACATTCTGTTTTTTACCAAACGATCATAGATGCACCAATGAAATTACACATTTAAAATATACAAATAAATGTTTTAATTCAATTTTTTGTTATATATACAATATGAGCAGCCGATTCGTATGGAATATACAATGTTGAGCTGAAGGCGAGACATTTTATATTCCAAACAGATCGGACACGAATATTGTATATTACTTATGAAATGTCTAGGTTAATGCCACTATTTTAGATTAATATTTTTGAAATTAGATTTAGTTTGGCCAAGATATTTCAAGATAAACCTTAATGAAATCAGGACGATTTCTGTATCAAATATACAGATGCCGTCACGGTAGTGATTTTTTATTGTTCTAGGTTTGATTATTAAGTAATTAATTATTCATGAATTTTATAAGTTAAATTAAAACGTTTATTCATATATTTTAAATGTGTAATTCTGTTTGTTGTTGTTGTTGTTGTTGTTGTTGCTGTTGCTGTTGCTGTTGCTGTTGTTGTTGTTGTTGTAACAGAGTATCATTTATGAACCATTAAATTTAGTATTGTTGAAAAAAGATCAGAAATATTATTGGGGTGTTCCAGAGCTGAAACAATGAGAACATGTTAAAAACATTCAATAGAATGATGCATTCTCTTTGACTATGCTTTGGGATATTCCAATCTTGAGCAATAATGTTCAAAGTACAAATTTCAATGTCCAAGCATAAAATTATTCAATAGCCAAATGTTATTTAGTTGTTTGTTGCATTATTATAAAATCACCCAAGATGCAAAGATCCTGTAAATGCTAATGTATTTGTTGTTTGTTGTTGTTGTGCAGGGATCACCCAACATGCGAAGGTCAGCGGCAGCCACTCTCAGAACTGGAAAGTTCAATGTAGTGCTGACAACCTATGAGTATGTCATGAAAGACAAGTCAATACTGGCCAAGGTAGACATGAATATAACAGTGACCAATAGACCTTACCTGCATCCAATTGACTGGCCACAAAACAATAGATTTAGGTTGAGGCTGGAGTGTATGAAATATAGAGAATGTATGCATTTACTCACTCCAGTGGGAATCGAACGAACAAACAAACGAATGAACGAACAAATAAATAAAGAAGTGAATAGAAGTGAATAGATAGTTGATCACCAGAAGCAAATCTAGAATTCTCTGAATGAATGAATGAGTGAGTGAATGAATGTATGCATGAATGGATGTTTGAATGAACGAATGTATAAATAAATGAATGAATGGGTGGATGGATGAATGAATGTATGATTGATTGAATGACTGACTAAATGAATGAGGGATTGAGCTAATAAGTTAATAGATAACCTGAAATTAAACAGGTGAATGGCTGATGAAAATAATCACTAGAATTGTGAATTTAATGCTTTTTAAAGCATTTTAATTAAAATTAAGCAACATAAAAAATAAAATGCTAAGAGATTAGTGTTTTGTCTATTGTAGGTTCACTGGAAATACATGGTAATAGATGAGGGTCATAGAATGAAGAACCATCACTGTAAACTAACCCAAGTACTGAACACACATTACTCTGCACCACACAGAATACTTCTGACTGGCACTCCACTTCAGGTAAAAGCCTTATGACACTGTCTTACACAAGTTTAACAAGCTTAGTAAGTTGCACATAGCTAGATCCTGACAGGATTGACAACATGATTGTCAGGCGTAGAACTTGTGCTAAAGTACAAACCAGGAATTCGCTAACACCATTAAAACACTTGTTGTTTGATGAATGGGGTTTGATAGTAGACCCTGGGATATACATTACATGTATATGTATATTGATGATAATGATGGAAATAATCATTGATGATAATGGTGATGTCTAAGACAATGATGATGATGATGAGCGTGACATGAAATGATCATGTGGGGATGATGACAACAATTACGACAACCACATTAATGACAAAACATGAATGTTGATGATGATGATGACTTCTGGTGATGGTAAGTAATTGTGATTAAGTCAGCTGTGTTAATCGACACATATATTCTTATTTTTTATAGAATCGTTTGCCAGAGCTGTGGGCTTTATTGAACTTCTTACTACCAACCATCTTCAAGTCTTGTAGTACATTTGAACAATGGTTTAATGCACCTTTTGCCATGACAGGAGAAAAGGTAAACAACTATTTCAATTGCCCCATTGCACTATGACATAACATCACAACTATCTATTATCCAATACCAGAAAATCTGGGATGTCAAGGAGGTCACAATTTACAGGCATCAAATTATATGAAATTATTTGTTTCATATTGGCTCATGTCTCAAAACCAGGCTATTTGAGAGTGAACTGCTTAAATAAATGGAAGCTCAGTCAAATTTTCTTTTGGATCTGATGATTTTATTCTACATATATACAATCTGTGATGTCATTACAAAATAGGGCAATCATGTAAGAGTTTTTTGTAAAATCCCTTAGATTTGTTTTATGTTTTTTAAATGTGTTTCCCCATATTTTCCAGGTTGAACTAAATGAGGAAGAAACAATCCTTATTATCAGACGTCTACATAAGGTGAGATAATAGTAGATGAGATGAAAATGATTGCGATAATTACAATTCATTTATATCTTTTTTGTAATACAATAGACCTTCCCTGCAATCGCTTGACTGGCCACAAAACAATAGATTCACACCGAGGCTGGATTGTATTAATCCATACATTCTCTGTATTTTTTACACTCCAGCCTTGATGTAAATCTATTGTTTTGTGGCCAGTTTAATAGCAAATGCTGGATCTATTTAACCTCAATGCTCTTTCCAGTACATAACAATAATAATAATAATCTACCATGATATCAGCAGTCGTCCACAGCTCAGTTTGATCATGATGGTAATGGTGATGGTGATTTTAATGGTTTTGATAAATGTGACATCAATGTGATAATGTGACTGTGTCTATGTATTCAAATGTTATTATTGACATTGTTTGTAGGTTCTCAGGCCTTTCCTTCTGAGACGCTTGAAGAAGGAAGTAGAATCACAGCTGCCAGATAAGGTAAGTAAACAAATCCAAACAAAGTTAACAGGAAAACCAAAATAAAAACAAAATACTTACAAATAGTAGCTATTTAGCAAGTATTTGGCATTAAATTACCCAGAAGGCAATACCAAGAAAAAATAAATAGTAATATTCTGGTTGAGTTATAGTTAAATGTTGCACATAGCTAGATCCTGACAGGATTGCCAACATGATTGTTAGGCGTAGAACTTGTGCTAAATTACAGACCAGGAATTCGCTAACACCATTAAAACACTTGTTGTTTGATGAATGGGGTTTGATAGTAGATCCTGGGATATTATGTTAATATTTATTGATAACAAAGCAATATAGGGGTGGTTTGTGGTTGGGACATAGCTTACTTAGGAGTTGATCAGTCCATGATGAAGCAGAAGAATTAATGCTCTTATAAAGTGTAATAATATGAAGTGATCGCTCTAAGAGAATTGTTCTATCTCTTAGCAACGGTTGTTAGTTAACACTGATGAAATAAATTTGATATTAATATTAATCCATTATTTCTTGGGGTTTACAATTCACTAAACACCATATCTAAAGCATTTCTTGAAGTATTAAACTTTAATATGTTATTATTTTCATTGTTGTTAGGTGGAGTATGTAATCAAGTGTGACATGTCAATACTACAGCGTATTCTTACTAACCACATGCACAAGAAAGGTGTTCTACTTACTGATGGGTCTGAGAAAGATAAAAAGGTATTCAATATAAAATCATTATTGAGTTGTACTTTAATTAATCACAATCCAAGAACTGTAGACCCACTGCTGTTTTTGTGTGTCTGTCTGTCTTTTTTGTTTGTGTCTGTCTGTCTGGGTTTTTTTTTTTGGGGGGGGTGTTTTTTTTTTTTTTTTTTTTTTTGTCCATTTTCCTAAGGTAATTTCATCCTAAAAGGTTTCCTTGTTCCAACTCTACATGAGTAACTTTCACTAGTCCTATCAAATTCATTAATATTGACGCATGATCTAGAACAATACCAAAACAATGCAAAGTCACTAACCTGAAGGCATCTCTACACAGAATTAGTTTGTGCAGGAAATATCTCAGCCAAATTTATTTATATCTAATTTTAAATCTAAAATAGCTGCACTAATCTACTAGACATTTGATATTAAGATCTGCAATCGTCATGCAGTCAATCTCCCTCTGTTAAATTACATATAGTACAAATAACACGGAAGATTTGTGTGTGTAGATGAGGTATATTGTAAGACGTATAATGTATGTAATATCCTCTGCCTTTTTTCCCAGGGTAAAGGTGTGTTATTGTAGGGCAGTGTATGTTATATCCTCTATTACTTTTTTCTCAGGGTAAAGGGGTTTCATTATAAGACAATGTATGTTATAATTACTTTTTTCTCAGGGTAAAGGGGTGTTATTGTAGGGCAGTGTATATTATATCCTCTATTACTTTTTTCTCAGGGTAAAGGGGTGTTATTGTAGGGCAGTGTATGTTATATCCTCTATTACTTTTTTCACAGGGTAAAGGGGTTTTATTGTAGGGCAGTGTATGTTATATCCTCTATTACTTTTTTCTCAGGGTAAAGAGGTTTCATTATAAGACAATGTATGTTATAATTACTTTTTTCTCAGGGTAAAGGGGTGTTATTGTAGGGCAGTGTATATTATATCCTCTATTACTTTTTTCTCAGGGTAAAGGGGTGTTATTGTAGGGCAGTGTATGTTATATCCCCTATTACTTTTTTCACAGGGTAAAGGGGTTTTATTGTAGGGCAGTGTATGTTATATCCTCTATTACTTTTTTCTCAGGGTAATGGGGTGTTATTGTAGGGCAGTGTATATTATATCCTCTATTACTTTTTTCTCAGGGTAAAGGGGTGTTATTGTAGGGCAGTGTATATTATATCCTCTCTTACTTTTTTCTCAGGGTAAAGGGGTGTTATTGTAGGACAGTGTATGTTATATCCTCTATTACCTTTTTCTCAGGGTAAAGGGGTGTTATTGTAGGGCAGTATATGTAATATCCTCTATTACTTTTTTCTCAGGGTAAAGGGGTGTTATTGTAGGGCAGTGCATGTTATATCCTCTATTACTTTTTTCCCAGGGTAAAGGGGTGTTATTGTAAGACAGTGTATGTTATATCCTCTATTACGTTTTTTCCCAGGGTAAAGGTGGAACCAAGACACTCATGAACACCATCATGCAGCTGAGAAAGATATGCAACCATCCATTTATGTTCCAACCTATTGAGGTGAGTTGTCGTAGTAAGAACATGTTGTTTAGAAAGAACTGAGTGCAATTTTATGAATACCATGCCAACAGCCTTTATGGCAAATCAATTAACCTCAGCCCATTTAGCTTAGTTGGTTAAGCTCCGATCTATTGAGTGGGAACACTCGGGGTCTTAAAATAATATTATTGAGGAGAAATTGCTGCCTTTATTAATTTCATGTTCAAATGGTTAGAATTTCATGTCTTCTCAGATAAGGACGTTAAGCCGGAGTTCCAAAGTGTAGTAGCCTTGTAGGGGACAGAATGTCCTATTGTTAGTACACCAGTGCCTAGAGTAGTGCCTTACTGTTTATTAAAATTTCAAGCTAAAAGTTTAGGAATTGTACAGTTTCTGTTGTTTTCAATCAATCTTTGACCATTATGGGCTAATCTGAGGAGCGCTGAAATAGGCTCACCATATTGAATAAATGAAAGAATGGATGAATGAGCAAATAAATGATTCAATTAACGACTGGGCCATTGCCAGGCTGATTGATGGAGCATATTTATCAATTGATTGATGAGTTTCTAATAACTTTTTGTTTTGCTACTGACATATAGGAATCTATTGCTGAACATCTTGGATTCCCATCAGGCATTGTGCATGGGTATGGCTATGTTCCAACTGATTCATGTTATAATATATTTATTATATTCTGATATAGTATTTAGTATTTTCCTACTAGCTATCTTTCATGTCTGTAATTTTTGACAAGAAATAAGTGTCTGTCAAGCTGCTCTTTATCACTGTACAACATCAAAATGAGCAGGCTCATAAATTAACAAATTTAAATTTTTAATA
The DNA here is from genome assembly GCA_918843875.1 of Diadumene lineata. Taxonomy (NCBI): domain Eukaryota; kingdom Metazoa; phylum Cnidaria; class Anthozoa; order Actiniaria; family Diadumenidae; genus Diadumene; species Diadumene lineata. Next base: position 6,071,097 of record OU974071.1, read on the forward strand.
TATAAATTTTAATATTTATTGTAATCATTATTATAAATTGTATATAATTATATATATATATGTATATATGTATATACACTCGTTTGCAAGAATGTTGTAGTATACATTATTTTATACATTTATACAAATTTCTAATGAGATGCAAAAGGCAAAAGAAGCCGTTTTTACATACGAAACCAACTGTGTTATAATCTGTACAATAAAATAAACAGGAAAAATATTTTTCGACTTTAAATGAATGAATCACACAATGAATAAAGCGAGTTTTCTGTTTTGCATATCTTTAAATATACCGAATAAATTAGGTATTTGTATAAATGTATACTACAACGTTCTTGCAAACGAGTGTATATATATATATATATATATATAGTTTTAAATGATCTAATTAGTTAATTACTTCTAGTGTATTTTATATTAGACAGTGTAAATAATTACGTTTTTCAGCTGGTGAAAGCCGCTGCCATGTAATTTTTTGAATAAAACTTACTTAGTTACTTACATACGTTTCTGTTAACCCAGGAACATTTCACAGTTGAAATCCATTCAGTCATGCAATTCCCATCTTTGGAGACTTGGGAATTCAATTTTTGTTCTTAATTACTTATAACAGGTTACACTGGTTGTCAAACTGGTTTGTTTGTCCATGATTGTAACAGCAGCATATTCAAACACTGCAGCTCACTGCAGCTCCTTTTTTTTTTCAATTTGCAGAGCTTAAAGCATGTTTATATAAGCACCATATAAATATTTATTATTTATTTGTTATTATTACATAAATAAGAGAGTTTCTTGGACATAAACATTACAGTTGTCACAGAAAATTGTGATTCCCATTATTTTGGATTATCATTGGGAAAGTGCTACCAAACCCAACATTGGGTTCAAATTGTCCCACATTTCCCCCATCGAATGGGAACATTTCCCATGCAATTCCCATCTTTGGAGACTGGGGAATTCAATTTTTGTTCTTGTGTTGTAGCTAATAATGTTTCTGCTTTGTTTCACAGACCTGATGTGTACAGAGTAGCTGGCAAGTTTGAATTGCTTGACAGGGTCTTGCCAAAACTGAAGAGAATGGGCCACAGGTAAGGATAAAAGACAATGCAATGTGATCAGTTTAGGATAAATACACCTATCCAGCAATGTGATCAAAAACCAGTTTAGGATAAATACACCTATCCAACAATGTGATCAAAAACAAGTTTAGGATAAATTCCATCCAGCAATGTGATAAATTCTATACAAAGTAATAATAATGTGCAGTGGATATTATTATTATTATTATTATTATTATTATTATTATTATTATTATTATTATTATTATTATTATTATTATTATTATTATTATTATTATTTTATATTTGTTATCGTACAACCAATAGAGTGCAAACAATTAATCCATGAAACTTAATTGATACTCAATATTACAATTTTATTGTAATTCTATTGTTTTCCTTTGTTTAATTAGCACTATTTTGTACAAATTAGTAGTTGTGTTTCACTGACTTATTGTTTGATAATGCTATGTAGTGTTTGTGTAGTGCTTATATATGTGGTGCTTACACTCAAGGCTTGTATCTCACTACTGCTTCATATTATGTTTTTTGTACATGCACAGAGTGTTGATGTTCTGTCAGATGACTTCTCTTATGACCATCTTAGAGGACTATTTCAACTGGAAAGGTACAGTAACATGTCTAAGTAATATATACAATATGAGCTGAAGAACTGTATGAGATTTTAAACATTGAGTTCCATGTATCTTTGTTGGCAAACAGATAAAGCAATGCTTTTCTTTTCAATCTGGCCCTTTATAGAGGGACTTTTACAGACTGCTATATGCAGTTTACAGACATGAGTGTGTGTTAGTGATTAGTGTCCTCCGATGTTAATAAGTACAGAGTTGCAAGCATGTTAATTCTCTTGTCTTCCTTTATTTAAGTAGTGATAGTTACTACTAAATACTAATAACCTTTGCATGCATTTATTGTTTTTACACTTGACTAAATAGTTTATTGTTTTTACAGGCTTACCATATCTCCGTCTTGACGGTACTACTAAATCTGAAGATCGTGGACAACTTCTTGGTCTGTTCAATGCAAAAGATTCTCCGTATTTTGTGTTTTTACTCAGCACAAGAGCTGGTGGTCTGGGTTTGAACTTGCAAGCTGCTGACACTGTCGTTATATTTGATAGTGATTGGAACCCGCACCAGGTACGATAATGAAGGGAGGGGGCTTGGGGGCTGCAAATACAAGTATTTAATAGAGGGGTAGATCCAGAAGGTGAATCAGGTGACTGTGAATCAGGGGTCCTTTGCAGAGCATCTTATGGTTTCACATCTACAATAAAAACACCTGAAGCATACCCAACAAAAGTGCATTATTAATTTAATGTTTATTTCAATTTTGGTTTGAATATTCCATTTGAATATTCAGTTTTAGATCAGCCAGTCTAATGCATTTGAAAAAAAAACAAGAAGTCTTCAATTGAGGCAATTGAGAAAAAACTTTTGACAACCCCAAACCGAAATACTAAACTGTCTAGAAACTCTCACTGCAAGTCTTTCTTTAGTTTGTTTATTTTGGATTTTTTTTTTTTATAATTGTGTTATTTTGAATTTTGTAGACTTTCAAATTTGATTATTAAAACCCTGAACTAAAAGACTAAACTGTCTAGAAACTCTCACTCAAGTCTTTCTTTAGTTTGTTTATTTTGGATTTTTTTATAATTGTGTTATTTTGAATTTTGTAGACTTTAAAATTTGATTATTAATCACGTTAATATTCTATTAATAAAACCGAATAATAAACTTTTGGAGGGTACACTTTTTGTGTTTTGACTATAATTTGTGATATTTTGTGACTGTGTAGAGTTGTGGTAGCCTACAAATTTATACTAAAAAATCTATTTTTGAAAGTTTAACGTTATTGTATCAGGTCTCTATGATGTGATGATCACTCTAACAATTTTTTTTTTCAAAACCAAAATTCACCTTCCTGTTGAAATTTCTGGATCTACTCTGGAATATGATTTCAAAAGCCTTTAGTATTACATCCTTGCAGAAAGCAATTTTAGACATCATGCTTATCAATGATGTGTATGCACAGGATTTACAAGCCCAAGATCGTGCTCATCGTATTGGGCAAGAGAAAGAGGTCAGAGTATTGAGACTTATGACAGTGGACAGTATTGAAGAGAAGATCCTGGCTGCTGCTAGATATAAACTAAATGTTGATGAGAAGGTATGCCAATTGAAATGATTATAGTGATGATGATGATGATACTATTAGTAATGGAAATGATTATAGTGATAATGAAGATGATGCTGATTGAAATGGTTATAGTGATGATGATGATGATGCTGATTGAAATGATTATAGTGATGATGATGATGATGATGATGATGATACTATTAGTAATTGAAATGATTATAGTGATGATGATGATGATGATGATGATGATACTATTAGTAATTGAAATGATTATAGTGATGATGATGATGATGATGATGATACTATTAGTAATTGAAATGATTATAGTGATGATGATGATGATGATGATGATACTATTAGTAATTGAAATGATTATAGTGATGATGATGCTGATTGAAATGATTATAGTGATGATGATGATGATGCTAATTGAAATGATGGCATTGATGATGATAATAATAAAAATGTTGATGATGATGTAAGTTGAAATGATGATGACAAGGCTTGTGCCACTCCTTGAAAGTCTTCAAAATCCCAGGAATTTGGAAACACTTTTAGGTGAACTTGAAAAGCCCTTCAGTTGAAAATCTAAATGATACTGAAAACCCCTGGGATACTCCTAGAATTTAACACAGGCTCCAGTTTTCACATCAAACTGCTGTAAAGCAAGAAATAACATTGGTATTAGATCGTTAGTAATCAAAGTTATAGAAAAATGCTACCCCTGGACAATCCAGATTTTGTGCTTGAAAAACCCTTGAAATTCATGTGAAAATTGTAGCAAACGGTATGATGAAAGTGTTAGTTGAAATGGTGAAGATGAAGACGAGGGAAATAATGATGACAATTATGGTGCTGGTGTTCATGACTATGGTGATGATGATGCTGATGTTGATTAAAATATTAATAATATTCATGATGATGATGATGGTGCAGATCAAATGATGATAGTGCAGATCAAAATTAATGTTGACTAAATGTTGATGATTATAGTGATGATGATTATGATGTACATTTTGGTTGTTTTAAGGTTATCCAAGCTGGTATGTTCAATCAGAACTCTACATCCAGTGAGAGGAAGGCTTTCTTGATGGCTTTGCTGACTTCAGATACTAGTCCAGAAGAAGAACAGCCTAGCACTAATTCAGACGAAGATGTAAGCTATGTAGAATAACTATAGCCCATTTACACGGAGAATAAAACATTACACAACAGCAAGGAGACAAAGCATTCTTGCAGTTTGTTTATTTGTCTCTTTATTCATCCATTTGATTGATTCGTCCATTCCACCCATCCCTCAGTCCATCCATCCATCTATCCATCCATCCATTCAACTCATCCAATCTATCCATGCCATCCAATCTATCCATGCCATCCAATCTATCCATCCATCTGTCCATTTAGTGATCTGAAAAAGGAAAAGTCGCTTTCTAGATTTAAGTCTAAACTCAATATGATCTCCACATCAGTACTTCATAAACATTTTCCTTAACTAATTAATTATTTAATCTCATCATATAAGAAACCATTTACGGATTGTTGTAATTTTTTATATTGCACAAGGCTTCTAGGTAGATCAAAATTTGTAATTTTTTGGGGGGAATTTAACTTATAAATTTTGATAGGATTTTCGTGTTGAAATAATGTATTTATCTATCTATCTATCAATTGCACCCATCCATCTATCCATCCTCTAATCGTCTGTCCATTAATCCATCCATTTCTTGTATAGTTTGATTGGTTCATTGATTAACTGACTTACAACTTGTGAACTAATTTGTTGCTTTTTTTTCTTTAGGAAAGTGAAGTTCCAGATGATGAAACAGTTAATCAGATGATAGCAAGAAATGAAGAGGAGTTTGAACTGTTTCAGGTAAGTCAAAGGATGAAGTAATCTAATGTTGTGTATTTTGTGATATCTTGTTGTTGTTTTTTTATTCCTAATATTTATATGAGGTTTTTTTAGTAGTAAGTATTAAGTATGTAAAAATATTTAACAAAATCTTTTGTTTGTCCTTGCCCTTAAACCCTGGTTTCCATATAATCAAGAATGGTCGCAAGCGATCTAAAAAATTGATTATAGGGAAACCAACTTTTTTTTTACCCTAGGACCATTTTCATTCCATATTTGACCACGATCGAAATCATTCAAAAATGGTCATATGATAAAAAACTTTGTTTTTCCCAAAATCGACCTTTTTGATCGTTTGTGACTGTTCTCGATTGTTTGTGGAAACCAGGCTTAAGCATAGCATAAAATGTGCTAGCTTGTTTAAGCCTCATTACACTTACAACTCCTTTACTCAATATACTCTAAATACTCAACTCCATTCAGTTGATTTTAGTGTCAGAGGAAAACCAGAGAACCTGGATACACACCCCCATAGCTTTGAAGAGAAACAGCACTTGTAACATTGATTGAAACT